>CM038052.1:103893853-104518853 GCA_021397845.1 Areca catechu
GAAAATCTCTGGCATGCAGGCCCAGTCGACTGGCACCAAGTCCTAGCCGACTCGTCCAGAACATGGTTGAAAATGTTCTAAGAACCTCAGGGATCTGAGCTGACTATATTTTAGCCTAGCCGACTCGTCCAGAGTGAACTATTTTCTTGACCGTGGAACCTAGCCGACTAGTATTCAACCCAGCTGACCCGAACCTGATGCGAGCCGACTCGAAGATGATCGAGCCGACTGGAATGTCGGGGTCTCTTCCCAACGGCTAGTTCCAGACTTCTGATTTTGAATCCCAAAAGTGCTCCAATGGTAACCGTCACTTCCCAACGGTCTACAACATTCAAAATCAAGGGAAGGCAGTTGAAGTCTCTATAAATGAGGTATGGCAACATCCTTAGAGAGACTAATGAGTTGTTGAACATTTATTAAATATTTATTGAAGTAAGAAGAGAGAGCACTTGAGCTTTAAAGTCAGCCTTCAAGCCTTCACCAACTCTTATTAGAAGCTTGAAGCAACTTTTGAGGAAAGCAAGGAAGCCATTGAAGTGCATTGAAGGGCATTCAATTGAGCTTCACTAGAGCTGCATTGGCAACCACCAGACAACTTAGTTTGTCATTTCTGTTACTTTTCATTCTACTCTTAGAATACTTGGGTTATTGGTGAACCCAGTTGTAAAAACCAAATAGGTTTCTTTGGTGAGCCTACTTAAAACCAAAGTGTAGAGGTTCTAGGTAAGCCTGTGAAAACCTAGTGTTGGGTTTCTTTGGTGATCCCTTTCAAAACCAAAATGTAGAGGTTGGGATTGTGAGCCTGAAAAACAATCCGACTGTATTCCGGTTTGGGGGATATAGTGGAAATCCCGAGTGGTGAACTTGGGTAGTGGTCGTAGGAGCTGGGTTGCTCCGAACCACTCTAAATTTGTTTTGTTTGTGTTGTGCTTTACTTACTTTTCAGTTTCCGCACTTAATTCTGATTAATACAACACTCAACCACTAAAAGGAATTACTTGTGCACATATTTGTAAGAAATTCTGTAATTCCCAATTCACCCCCCTCTTGGAAAAAGCCACCTGGGCAACACTTGGTATCTTCGTGATGCTTCAAATTCTGAAATTGTATGCTGGATCGGACCATTTTGCATGGATCTAAATGGTGTTGCAAATTTGGATGGCTTGCTATTATTTCAAGCAACCATTTGCTGCCTTAGACCCTTCTCAATGTATAAATATAGGCAATCTTGAGCTTCTGAGTCTTATTTTCTTAAAGTTTTGTTCGGTTTTTTTTGTTTTAGACCCTTCTGGCCTTTCTTTTCATGTGAGCATAGCAAGCTAAACATTGAATGTTTTTGTGCATGCTTCTTACTGGTTCACCATGTTCATTATGAAGCCTCATGTGCATACTCTAAATTTTCATGGAATTCATACTTGCTCATGATTCCTTCCCGAACTCTATATACTTGTGTTAATTGAATGGTGATATTGATTAATTATTTCTATGAAGGAAAGAAATGATATGAAATCTTGCTTTTGCATTACAACTGGGTACTATATGATCACTGATGGTTCATATCTTCTTCGGCTTTGTTGCACACACTTTAGTTTGGGAATCATCCTTATTGTCTGCATGCCTTTTAGTTGTTATAATTCTCATGCCATCCATTTTACCCGTAGTTGTTTTTCTTAAAATAAAAGTGATATTGATATTACTTATAGTGTCAAAGCATTTCTTCCCATCCAACTGATTAGACTTTGTTGCAGATACTGATAAAATGCTACACTTTCAATTAATGCTTGGCAAACTCTAAATTTATTAGCTTTCATGAGTTTGAGAAGGGTTGTTAGAGATGTTGGATATAGACAAAATGCTGATATATAATGCTTTGTTTGAGCTGCTGCTCCAATGTATGTCCAACTTTTTATATTTAGTTGATAGATTCATATCATCTGGTGTACTACAAGCTTGTATTAAAGTTTCTTGGTTTACATCTAGTCAAAACTGGTGATATTGGTATTTGTAAAATTCAGGATAATAATTCATTTTTCATTATTTTTTTAATTATTCAATTTTAGCAATTGATTTTGCAATCGATTTTTTTTTTATTTTTCAGATTTTTTTTTTAGCAACCGATTTTGCAACCAATTTTTTTTTTTTTTTTAATTTTTTAGATTTTTTTTAGCAACCGATTTTGTAACTAATTTTTTTTTTTCAAAATTTTTTTAGCAACCGATTTTGCAACCGATTTTTTTTATTTTTTAGAATTTTTTTTAGCAACCGATTTGCAACCGATTTTTTTTATTTTTAGAATTTTTTTTTAGCAACCGATTTTGTAACCAATTTTTTTTTATTTTTTAAATTTTTTTTTAGCAATCGATTTTGCAATCAATTTTTTTTTAATTTTTCAGAGTTTTTTTTAGCAACCAATTTTGCAACCAATTTTTTTTTATTTTTCAAAATTTTTTTTAGCAACCAATTTTGCAACCAACTTTTTTTATTTTTCAGAATTTTTTTTAAAAAAATTAAATAAAATTCAATTGCTAAATTGGTTGCAAAATTTTGCAATTGAAAAAAATTGGTTACAAATTTTTGTAACCTATGATTTTGTAACCAACTAATTTCGATTGCAAAAAAATTTAGCAACTGATTTTTATTTATTAGCAACTGAAAAATCAGTTGCTAAAACTGATTTTTCTTGTAGTGAGTAGATGAGGTCAAGTAACAAATACAGTAAGTGGAAAAGGAAAACAACCAATGACAATTGAAAATTATTTCATGCCAAGAACAATACCTAGTGCTCAACCAACTATAAAAAGCTTGTTGCAAAATAAAGAAGTAGTTGAAAGGTGTGATCTTGTAGTGGTAAAATAGATGATAGATGCATGTATGCCATTTAATGCTATGAACTTGAAGTATTATCAATCCATGATAGATGCCATAGCTACTATGGGCCTTGGTTATAAAGCTCTAAATTTTCACTTTATTCGTGGTTATTTGTTAACCAAGAATATTGATAAGGTGAAAAAGAATGTTGAAAGTTTTCATGCCAAAGAGAACTGGATATACAATTATGACTAATGGGTGGATAGATCAGTGTAGGAAAATTTTGATTAATTTTTTAGTTCATTATCCTCGAGGGATCGTATTTTTGAAGAGTGTGGATGCTTCAGATATCTCGAAGACAGCTATATGTTGTATAAGTTATTCAAAGAAATTGTTATATCTATTGGTCATGAAAATGTGGTTCATATAGTGATTGATAAAGCTGCAAATTATGTTGCTATTGGTAAAAAGTTAGAGCAAGGCTTTCCTACATTGTTTTGGTCACCTTGTGCTGCTGCCTTAATCTCATCATGCAAGATATTGAAAAATTAGCTTCGGTCAAGGATATAATAGTCCATGCTACAGGTATTATAAAATATATTTATAACCATTATTATCCTCTGTATTTGACGAAAAAATCTACTAGTGGAAAGGAGATAATTCGTCCAGCACCTACACATTTTGCTATAAACTTTATTACTTTACAAAGTATATTAGGCTACAAAGATGCACTAAGAGCAATGGTAACTTTTAGAGAGTGGGCAAGTTTAGCTTATGCTAAGGATAGTAAAGGAAAAATATTCATTGATGATATACTTAATTTCATTTTTTGGAATAAATATGCAACCATTTTTAAACTAATAGAGCCTTTAATTCAAATTTTGAGAATTGTTGATAGTGATGATAGACCTTCAATAAATTACTTATATTATACTATGCATCAAGTTAGAAATAAAATGATCAAGAGATTTAGAAGGAGAAAGTCTACGGTGGAACCTTATTTAAGGATAATTATTCCTGATGGGAATTGAAATCACAACAAAATCTTTATGCAGCTGGATTTTGGTTGAATCCTTATTTTCAATATGAATAAGAGTTTATGGAGAAACATCCTCGTAGTATTTATGGACTTTTAGATGTTATAGAGAGGTATTCATTTGGTAATCCAACTTTGCAAGAAAATTAATGGATGAGATGCGATTATATAGAAATGCAGAGGATGACTTTGGACGCTCATAAGCTTTTTCATTAGTTTTATCTTTATACTCTCATTTATATAAAATTTATTGACTTTATTCAATTGCATTCTATTTTAACAAGTACAATATTTTGTATTCAGATAAATAGTGGGATATCTATGAAAGTTGAATACCTAATTTGCAAAAGTTGGTTATTCGTGTCTTAAGCCAAACTTGTAGTGCATCTGGGTATGAGAGAAATTGGAATATTTTTGAACATATTCATTCTAAAAAAAGAAATAGGTTAGAGCATCAAAAGCTTAATGATCTAGTATTTATGTACTACAATTTAAGATTACAATAAAGATAATTTTATTATAAATGATATTGTTGTCTAGTGATGATGCAATCCAAGAGGGGGGGTGAATTGGGTTTTATAAATTATTAGAACTATTTTTCAATGATGATGCAACCTAAAAGGGGGGGTGAATTGGGTTTTATAAATTATTAGAACTATTTCAACAAGTATGTGCTAATTGCAATTAAGTACTTATATTTTGCCAAAGTATTTGTGTGCTTAATGAAAATATGAAATGGAATTAATAAAGTAAATGCAAGAGTAAATAAGCAATAAATAAGAGCAATCATAAATACAAGAATATATAGTGGTTCGGTGCACTCCAAGGAACCTACATTCACTCTCCAAGTTTTTCTTGGAAATTTTACTATAATCACCAAGATTACAGTCGATTAGTTTTCTGGGCTTACTAATCAAAATCCAACTTGTTTTTCCGGGCTCACAAGTCAAAACCCCTTATTGATTTTCTAACTTAGGCTAACCAACAACCTCCGATGGTTTTACCAGTTCACCAACCTATATTGGTTTTACAGGATCACCAACAACCTTGTTGGTTTTGTAACTTAGACTTATCAACAATCTTGTTGGTTTTCACACAAGGCTCACCAACAAACCTCTTTGGTTTTCCAAGGCTCACCAAAAACCTTAATAAACAAAGTAAGCACAATATGAAAATAATACAAGAAAAAGCTTTCTTAAATAAAGCAAGTATCTCTTTGAAATCCTTGAAAGTTGATGAAAAAGCTTGTCTTCAATTTGTTGAAGCCTTGAATGATGCTTGAGGATGTGAACTTTGGATGCTCTTTTTGAAACTTGGAAGCTTGAAAGCTTAAAACACTCAAAATATGAATCCTTGAAGTGTATGAAACTTTTTCTTTCAAAGGATTGCTTCTCCATTTGATTTTTGGTATTTATATAGCTCTTTAACCCATAAATGACTGTTTATGACCATTGGAGATGAAAAACTAGCCATTTGAAGAAAGTTGGAATCAATTATGTATTTCTAAAAAACTAGCCATTGTACCAAGTGTCGACACTTGAATTTCTTGAATTTTTCTCATGAGTCGACCTCTTCAGTCTACACTTTCCATGAGTCGACCTCATAAGTTGACACTTAGGTCAGCTCAAGATAAAAATTTTGCTTTGACACTGTTCTGTCTTTTTCTTGTTCTTAGGCCTTGAGTGACACTTGAATATGCCAGTACTAAAACTTGCTGAAACTTCTCCAAAATTGATTTTTAGCTTCTTCAAGTTCTTCTATATTAATTTCAAAGTCCATATACTTGATTTTCCATTAATTTAAGGACATTTTTCAATTGAAAACATGGATTTCTTCATTCAACATGGATGAGTACTAAGATCTGATAAACATACTTAAAAATATAATTAGTACTCATATGTACTTAAGTATTTTGTCAATCATCAAAATCAAGACCAGAGTCAACAATCTCTCCCTTTTTGATGATAACAAAACCTTTAAGTATATGAACAGGATAAGCTTAAAAAGATTAACAAAAAGATAAACATGTAAACTCAAAATCAATGAGTATCAAGCTCCCCCTCAAAATATGATTTCAAAAATATTTTCAAAAATCATTCAAAATTTTTATACATTCTTCCCTTTTGCTAATTCTTCCCTTAAGATTAAAACATTTTGCTTTCTTCTCTGTATTTTCTTGCATTTCTCATATAATCTTTCATGTTTATCCAATTTTTTCCCTTTTCATACTTAACATTTTTTTTCTCCTTTTTATCATCATGAAAAGGGTGAAAGGCAATACAAAATAGGAATGAAGATAAAAATAATAGCAAGTAGATCATCAAAATCAATACATGAAATCAATTAATCATGATACAAATTAAATATGATACTAATTGAATATGATACCACAAAAATGACATGCACATGCAAAAAATAACGCAATATATATTAGCTTTAATATGTATAACTGATAGCAAGAAATAATCCATTCACCTCACTTGTTCATGGGATAAGGCCACAGTGGCACCTTAACACGTCATAAAAGATCTCATTGCATGGAAAGAGAGGGTCTTTAAACCCTACTTAGCTCCTATGACTGGATGGCCATGGTGACTAACCTAATCCGAAGCAGTTACTAGGAGCTCTTCTCTCCTTTTTAAGATTCTTAATGAAATAAATCTTGATACCAATTAAATGTAACTCCCCTCAAAAGATTAGATTTGAAAACAAGGAGGAGTAATGGAGCAATATAAGTATGATATCATTGAAAGCATCATACATGTATATAATGACAACAAATCTTTAGATGCTCCCCCTAAATATTATTTCCCCTTAAAAATATGCATTCATTTGAGAAATAAAACATGAAAGCACAACCATTAAGATTTGAAATTTTTAAGATATACATGATTTTTAAAATACAAATGATTGACCATTTAAAAACTTTTAGCATGATTTCAAATTCTTTTAAAATAATTTGATATCCATACAAATGCTAGAAATAACTTAATAGCAAGTCTAGTTACTAAAGTAAGGATATATCAATGTGTATACCTTCTTTTTAAATATAATCCTTAACTACCAATTATAGTCTTGATCCAAATCATTTCTAACTTAAGCATAGATGCCAAAAAATGTATATATTTCATAAAAATATATAAATCATGACATTTCACTTGAAATAGTTTAAAACTATATTAATCAAAATCAAGTAAAAGTCCAATAATAACAAGTTTAACCATGAAAGCATAAAATCCATCAACATCAAAAAGTTCATGATCACAACAAATGACTATTAGTCTAAACTTCATTCTAATTAATCAATTGAAATAATTTTCAAAGCAATATGCAACTTTAAAAATATTTTTCATAAGATAATTTAAGATACATTAATCAAAATCAAGAGAAGGTCTTATAATCACAAGTTTAATCATGATAGTATGAAATTCATCAACATTAAAAAGTTCATGATCATAATCAATGACTATTAGTCTAAACTTGATTCTAATTAATCAATTGAAATAATTTTCAAAGTAATATGTAACTTTAAAAATATTTTTCATGAGGTAATTTAAGATACATTAATCAAAATCAAGAGAAGGTCTTATAATCACAAGTTTAATCATGATAGCATGAAATTCATCAACATCAAAATATTCATGATCATAATCAATGACTATAAGTCTAAATTTGGTTCTAATTAAGCACCTTTCAAAATAATTGATAACATGAAAATGATTAATTTCAATATTTATCAAATAAAAGGACAAATATATAACAAGTTTTATTTCAACTACATTTTCTATATGAAAAGAGATGTTTAAAATTTACCAATATGTATAATCATTCCTTTACCATTTAGTCCAAAATGTAGTAGGTTCACTTCTTTAAATTGTCTTGTACGCCCACTTTTCAAAAACTTTCTTTCTTCATGTTGGATTGCAAGACATTCTTGCAAAACATACTAAGTAGATAATTTTGGTACCCAAACTTTCTTGGATCCTTTAGGATTAGTAAATATGGTTCCTTTTGGAATCCAAACTTTTCTTAATTTTTAAGGATATGAATTACATCTAAATTTTTCATAATTAAAGCATGAATATTGGAAGAAGTAGCAACAAAGAAATTATTATTTTTCAACTCAAGATTTTTGTTTTTCTTTAAAAGCTCATCAATTAATACAAAATTATTGGATATTTTTAGAATTTCTATTTCATTCAATAAAATATTTTTCTTATTTGAAAACTTATTACATAAATTTTTCAAATCAACATTTTCTTTTTCTAAAATTTCTTTTTCTTTAGAAAGATTATTCTTTTTATTTTGTGAAATAGTAACCTTGGCTTTTAAATCTTTATTTTCAATTCCAAGATTGTTATTTTCAAAAAAAAATAAATTAGCATGTTTTTTTAATTTCTTGTGCTCAATTTTTAATAATTTATATTCATGTACAAGATCTTTAAAAGCATCATGTAATTCATTGAAAGTAAAGTCATTTTTTATTTTAGAATTTACCTTATTTGTCATAAAGTAAAGATTGGCTAATTTTTGAATTTGTTCTTCTTCTGAACTAGAGTCTTCACTTTCACTCCATGTAGCCATTATTTTCTTCTTTGTGTATATCTTTTTGGTCCTTTATCTTATGAATCTTTAAAATTAATGAGCCAAAAACTCCATCTCATCTTCATCTTCACTATCTTGCAACTCCTCATTTGAAGACTCATCTTGTATAGTGGATTTAAAGGCAATTATTTTCTTCTTTTTATTAGCATCCACTTTCTTTTGCTATAAGTTCAACTCATGGGTCATGAGTGAACCAATAAGCTCCTCCAAAGATAGGGTATCAATATCTTTGACTTCTTGGATCACCGTTACCTTTGGATCCCATGATATTGATAAAGATTTAAGAATTTTATTAACCAAATCAGCATTAGTATAGACTTTGCCAAGACTTTTCAATTCATTTATAATAGTTATAAATCTAGTATACATATCAGATATATACTCAAAATGTAGCATTTTAAACATTTCAAAAGAATGAACAAGCATATTAATTTTAGTATTTTTCACTTAAAGAGTATCCTCATGAGTAATTTCAAGTGTATCCCATATCTCCTTCGCCAATGTGTATATGGAGATCCTATTGAATTCATTAGAGTCCAATGCACAGTAAAGTAAGTTCATTACTTTAGCATTAATTTTAGATTATTTAATATCATATTCATTCCAATCCTCTTCGAGCTTTGGAATGGAAATGCATTAACCAAAATGGAAAGAATATAAGGATCATTAACTATAACTTTCCAAAGAAAATAACTAATAGATTGAATATAGATTCGCATATGAGTTTTCCAAAAAGTATAATTAGTGCCATTAAAAAATGGTGATTTAACACTAATACCTACAAGGGTTACCATGATCTTTTAACTCAAAACCATTGGATTTTTTGCAAAGCACCAAGTTTATATACTAATGATTTTGGGTTCCGGGATCTTATACCAATTGTTGCCCAGTGATGATGCAACCCAAAAGGGGGGGTGAATTGGGTTTTAAAAATTATTAGAACTATTTCAACAAGTACGTACTAATTGTAATTAAGTACTTGTATTTTGTCAAAGTATTTGTGTGCTTAATAAAATATGTAACGGAATTAACAAAGTAAATGCAAGATTTAATAAGCAGTAAATAAGAGTAATCATAAACACAAGAATATATAGTGGTTTGGTGCACTCCAAGGCATTTACATCCACTCCCCAAGTTTTTCTTAGAAATTTTACTATAATCACCAAGATTACAGTCGATTAATTTTTCGGGCTCACTAATCAAAACCCAACTTGTTTTTCCGAGCTCATAAGTCAAAACCCCTTATTGATTTTCTAACTTAGGCTAACCATTAACCTCCGATGGTTTTATGAGTTCACCAACAATCTATGTTAGTTTTACGGGATTACAACAACCTTGTTGGTTTTGTAACTTAGGCTTACCAACAACCTTGTTGGTTTTCACACAAGGCTCACCAACAAACCTCTTTGATTTTTCAAGGCTCACTAAAAATCTTAATAAACAAAGTAAGCAAATATGAACAGAATACAAGAAAAAGCTCTCTTAAATAAAGTAAGTATTTCTTTGAAGCCCTTGAAAGTTGATGAAGAAGCTTGTCTTCAATTTGTTGAAGCCTTGAATGATGCTTGAGGATATGAACTTTGGATGCTCTCTTTGAAACATGAAAACTTAAATGCTTAAAATACTCAAAATATGAATCCTTGAAGTCTATGGAATTTTTTCTCTCAAAGGATTGCTTTTCCATTTGATTTTTGGTATTTATATATCTCTCAAACCTATAGATGACTGTTTATAACCATTGGAGATGAAAAACTAGCTATTTGAAGCAAGTTGGAATCAATTCTACACTTCTGAAAAACTAGCCATTACACTAAGTGTCAACACTTGAATTTTCTAAATTTTTTTCATGAATCAACCTCTTGAGTTGACACTTCCCATGAGTCGACACTTAGATCAGCTCAAGGCAAAAATTCTGGTTTGATACTATTCTATCTTTTTCTTGTTCTCAGGCCTTGAGTTAATTCTTTGAGTCGACACATGAATGTGCCAGTGCTGAAACTTGCTAAAACTTTTTCAAAATTAATTTTTAACCTTTTCAAGTTTTTTCATATCAATTTCAAAGTCCATATACTTAACTTTTCATTAATTTAAGGACTTTCTTTAACTGAAAATATGGATTTCTTCATTCAACATGGATGAGTACTAAGATCTGATAAACACACTTAAAAATATAATTAGTACTCATATGTACTTAAGTATTTTGTCAATCATCAAAATCAAGACCAGAGTCAACAGATATACAATTATTTTTATTTACTTGTTGTTTTAAAATTTTTAAACTAACAAATATTAAATACATGTTTTATTTCAAGGATTAGAACAATGATCCTATTAACTTTGAATTGTTTGGTGGCAATGATGCATGGGTGTTAGTTAATGAGCCATCAGAGTTAACTAATGAGGAATTGAAGTCTTTTTATCATGAATTGTCATCATGTTCTATTCAAGAAAATGATAATGATGGTGAGAAAATTATTTTATTACATAGTTTATGAATAAAATGTTATTACAATTTTATGAGATATGATTTATGTTTTTAACTTTATAGATATATTGAACTTGGAAGATTTAGAGGGTGATGATGGTGAAAGTGATGAAAATGATTTCAATGCAAGGAAAGATGGAAATGATGGGAATATTGCAACTCAAGAAGATATTTTTCTAAATATTGACATAAATTTTTGTCCATGAGCTTGAATTTTTAATAGACATTGATTTGTCACTTCAAAGTTTTTTAATAGACATTGATTTTGGTTGTTGGACATGGACATAAAATAATTATTTATTTATTAAAACTTTTTATTTTGCTAGCATATATGGGATGTTATATTTTAAAGTTTAATTTACTTGTTATTATTAGTTTGTGACTTTATGTAATTAAATCTTTATATTCATGAATGTTTTAATTTAATTGTTTATATTTATGGGATTATAGTTGTATTTTATTAGTATTTTGATGTATATAATATTGAAATATATATTATCAGGGTCATTATTGCATTACTGAATATAAATAAGTTAATGAATGTTAATTTTTTTGTTCTGTGCATTGATGGTGGTTGAACCGGTGACCCAATTCTTGTCCGGGTCAATGTCCGGGCTGGGTTTGATAACATTATTCATTATAATTCTGATCTTAATTTTGAAGCTCCCGATCTTTACCTTAGATTGATCAACCTCTATCTCCAAGTCAATTAGGATATATTGAATTCAAGTCTACCCCGTGAACTCAAACCTCTATCCCGGATTATATTGGCTCGCTCTGACATGGATCTCGGATTTACCATCTCAAAAATTTCTAAAGCATGAAATGACTCTTAACCTCCAAGCTCTATCTATACTAGATTTGGTCAATAACTAGATAAAGTCATTACTAGGTGCAAGCGTATGACGTGATCCTTGCCATGATCTTCATCGACATTCATGCACAATCTCTGAAAATAGGTCATAATCTCTAGAAACAAGTAACTACCATAATGAGCTCTCCCTCTTTATAAATAGTGACAGGAGATCTCAGGCATGGGCATTCACTTAATCCATTTCTTCACTCTTATTTTCTAAGTTCTCTTCCTTGTTCTTAGAGCCGAGCTAACTTGAGTGTTGAAGAATTCTTGCTAGAAAATCGGCTCAAAATTATTTACAGGTTTCGACCCTGCATCCAGAGCTACCAGCGATCATCTTATTTGAACTCATCCTGTACTTTAGATTCAACCTCCTTGATCAGCTAGGATTCTGTAATAACAAATTGATGCTAGAAGAACGATATCATCCCCATTTTTCCAAAAAGAATTATCAATTATGAGGTGAAAAGGAGTGACGAATAACTTCCACCATGATGACACCTGAGAAAAGGAGGTTCCGGTGCCAAAACTAGTTCAAGAATCCCCTCCAACTTAATCAGAGCCTGTGATCACTTGCAAACAATTCAATAACATGGTTTGCCAAGTTTAGGCTTTGATCATTGCATTGTAGGGAAGGCAGCAAGCAACAATGGCTCAGCCCATATCTAATCAACCATATTGGAGCCAAGCCCAACTAGAGCAACCACCCTCCCCTCAGATTCCAATGTAGGCTCAGCCTGCTTGGCATAGGAGCCTTGCTCTAGTGATGCGTAGGCACTCAATGACCCCACAATCTAAAAGAGACTCTACCTTTGGTGTATCTCCTCGGAACCAAGGTATCCATACAGGATGTGATCCAGAAATTGAAAGAAGGTTGAAACAAATGCAACAATGCATTGAAGCATTACAAAGGAAGCCTCGATAATAGGATGAGGAGTTTGGCTTAAGTGCTGACCCCCATTCACCAAAGAAATTGTGAAAGAACCAATCCCACCATTGTTCAAAATGCCCCTATTGGAGTCCTATGATAGGACCTCAGATCTTGTTGACCATTTTGAGAACTTCAAAGCATTATACTTCTCCATGGGGCTACTAATGGCATCCTATGCTGGGTCTTTCTGTCCACGTTGTGGAATGCAGTTCGATATTGGTACTCGAGCCTTCGGCTAGCTCTATGGAAAAGAAGGAGCATTCACTGAGAGGGCCAACCTGATTGGAGGGACATCCTGGGCCTCCAAAGGCTCTTGCCTCTGCATGCTCACTTGAGCCAATCTACCGGAGGAGCTGACTACTAGTTATGCAATCTATCAGCCACCACATGCATGCCAATATAGTAGCAATATGCTTTATCAGATCCTATTAGATAATACGTATGTTGTGCCCTCTATCAACTACTAGAGTACTCCTCAGTGCTCCATTGGTCATAGAGGGTCTCTCATACATCCGCCTGTATCCAGTGATCCCTAATAGACTTCTAATCTGATAGTGACTCAGAATTAAAGTGCTCTCTAGTAGATTGCCTGAGACTATACAACCTATCCAGGAGCCTACATGATACAGGATGGGCTAGCTATCCTAGATCTAATGATCCACTAATAAGATCAGCAAACAAAATTAAATAAGAAATAAAATAAATGATAGTAGATATCAAAAGTAAGAAAAAATTAAGTTAATTGATCAGGTCAAGATTAAGGTCCAATCTAGAAAGTGACCTGATTGGCATGCATGGTCAAAAGGTTCAACAATTGGACCATTCGTTATTAGGGAATGATCGCTAGGCCAGGGTTATTCAATTCAATTAACTCGGATCTAATAGAATTTAAAGATGGAAAACTAACCAAAAACATAGATTTCCATTATCGATTTTAAATCCTAATCTAAACTTTGAGGAGATCTCATCTAGCACGAGATTTCATTCTTTCTTAGACAAGGGAGATCATTACAAAGGTGATCGGGATGTCCAGCCAATGGTTCACATGCAAAATATATTAAAAATCTTCAGATCTGGATCAACCAAAATTATAAAATGATCAACAAACATTCAAACATGAGTTAACTCAAATAGAAAAGGAACCAAATTAGCCCAATAGGTCCAAAACATAGAAGTCGGTAGTGGGGCCTGGTGTTTGCTCTAAGGATCATGCATAGTGGGGGAAGTGCTTTAATGATCATGCAGCTAATGGGGCTCAGTAGAATAGAAGATGGTAGGGCTTCGTAGGAGGTGACCATGGATGGAGGATGAGGCTCGTTGGTGATCACAAAGAAGGGCAAGTCACTGGGGAGCAAGGGCACCGGCAGTGATGTGCAACTTCGATGATGATGGCTCCAGGGATGATGGCATGATAGCAATGGACCACCTATAGATCTCACTATGGATCTAATGATGGCATGGGCAGTAGGGAAGAGGGAAGGCATTCAACAGTGGGAGGTGGATGGTAGATTGGTGGTAATTGTCTAGTGGTGAGAGGCGAGGGCGGCTATTAAGGAGATGGAAGGTGGGGTCGTAGTGCCAAGGCATGGATGTAGGCATCCCAGAAGATGAGGTGGAGGTTGGCGATGGCTTGGAGAAGGATGGAGGGAAGGGATGGTGAGGGGGGAAGTAGAGGTCGACAGTGGTGGAAGGATGGGGTCGGCTGATAGAACGAGGTTAACAGTAGTGGAGGGATGGGGGTTGGCTAGTGGAAGAAGGTTAACGTTAGCAGTGGGTTAACAAGTGGTAGCAATATGGAGAAGGCAGCTAAGAAGATTTGATTGGGTCAGGGGGGTTGATGGCGGTGGCAATCATCGTTAGTGGCTTGATGGTGGTGGCTTGATGGTGGTGGATGATGGCTTGAGAATTGGCTTGATGGTGGTGGTCGATGGCTTATATCGGTTGTGTAGGGGAGTTTAGAACTTGATCTATGAAGATTTAGAAAAAGAGGGGAGAGGAAGAAGAAGAGGGAGTAGAAGAAGCAGGGGAAGAAGAAGAAGAGAAGAAGGAGAAAAAGAAGATAAAGTATGGAAAGAAGAAGCAGAGGAAGAAGAAGAAAAGAAGCCAGGGAAGAAGGAGAGAAGGAGCAAGGGAGTCGAGGAAGAAGGAGAGAAGGAGCAGGGGAGGGGTAGAGAAAACTAGAGAAGGGGAAGCAAAGATTCAATTATATTCTATCTATTTTTCTCTCAATGACAACAGTCCATATTTATAATGACTCTGGACCCCCAATAACCTAGCAACCAACCCTAACAAAATCCTAATAACAAATTCATAACAAATTAAAAGACTCTAGACTAACCTAGCTCATGCTTTAGGATTCATGCATGAGCCGAAGACAAAATGGTAATGCACCCCATTCTCCATACATCCATACATAGTTTCTCTTGAGTAATCCAGGAATTCTCTAACTTTGGCCTACCTCGTTAGTGAATCAAATAGCAATGGTAGTCCTAATCCTTAGTGGACTTAATATGATTGTCTAGGATACGATCAATCTCATCGTGCTTTTCTTTGACTTGGATTTGTGGGCACTCAGGAAGAGGGTCACTCTCAAAGGAAGGTATAGGCTCAAATAGATCACTTGGAATCAATGATGACTCTTTATATTTAATTGAATATGATATATTGAAAGTTGAACTAATTCCATAGCTAGGTGGTAGATCAATAATGCATACATTATGTCCAACTTTCTTTAAAATCTTGAATGACCCTAATCATGACATAATTACTCTCAGCAAAATTCTTGACTCACCGGTGAGAATTTTCTAATCGTTTATACATTTGATTGCTTATATTAATTTTATCACTAATCTCTTTATGCAGACCCTAACATGCTTTGCAAAGGATGATGCTGACTCTGATACTCTATATTGGCTTTAGCCCTTGATTTTAATGACTAACAAAGCATTGAGTACATATTTTATACTAATGTTTCAATTATAGTTATGAGTTTCAGGATACAGGCATCTCAAATTCTCAATATAAAAGTTTCATGGCACTCATTGGAAGCTGAGCAATTTTCATGATTTAAGAAGTCTTCTCATATGAAAAAGGCCTCAAAATAGATCAATCATGCTTTACAAAAAGTGTATCGAAGTTTTATTAAAGATCATTTTGAATTTGGAAGGTTAACACATGTTTTTGACAAGCTGCAGAGTCAAGTGTTGACTCATGGCACACTAAGTGTCGACACTTCAGAAATTGGCATGCAGAAATTTTCTCTGGCATGCCAAGTATCGACTCACAAGAATCAAGTGTCGACACAAATATTTCAAGTATCGACTCAAGGCCTGAGATTTTTTGAAAATACAAAACTATGCCATTCAGAGGTTTTTGTGTCAAGTATCAACTCAGAAAATTCAAGTGTTGACTCAGGAGTTTCAAGTGTCGACTCATGCTAACCAAGTATCAAATCATGAAGACTCAAGTGTCGACTCATAGAAGTCAAGTGTCGACTCACGAGTTCTGATAGCTATAATGGCTATATTTTCTGAGAGGCATAATTTATCCCTACAAGCTCCCAAAGGCTAGTTTTGCTCCTCCAACATTTTTAAACCATTTTTTGAAAGTTTTTGAAGTTTTTAAACTTCACCAAACTCATTCATGAAGCATTGAACACACAAGAGATAATTATTCCTCAAGAACTTCACTTCCAAACCAAAAAGAAAATATTCCACTGAAAAAGCTTACAAGCCTTTCATTTCGGCATTCCAAAAGTATCTTTGAAGAGATTCCAAAGAGAAGTCAAGTCAAGCAATCATCAAAAGCCTCAAAGCTTTCATATTCCACTCTATAAGAGAGTTTGATTATGCTTTTATCTTGTATCTCTGATTTTATTCTTTGTTGGCCTAGCTTTCAAGATTTTTGAGAGTAGGTTGTTAAGGTTGTTGGTGAGCCAAAGGTATAAAACCAACAGGGTTTAACTTATGAGCCTGAAGACAAAATAAGTTGTCAAGGTTGTTGGTGAGCCTAGGTGATAAAACCAACTTAGGTTTTGACTTGTGAGCCCTGGAAAACAAGTCGGCTATAATCTTGAAGAGATTATAGTGAAATTCCTAAGGGAGGCTTGGAAAGTGGATGTAGGTGCTTGGATTGCACCGAACCACTATAAAACTTTGTCTTTGTGTAAGATTGTTTTCTCCATTACTTGCTCTTCATTCCTTGCATTTAATTAACTGTTATCTGCTGCATACTTTTTAGTGCTAATCACAACGCTTCACAAACACTTCAATACCAGTACATAATTGTTCAAATTTTTGAAAGACCCAATTCACCCCCCCTCCTGGGCTCCATTTCTGGGCAACACTCTAGCATGCACAGGTAACGGGATCAAGTCTATTGGTTTATTAGGATGATAACCATGGATGACTTTAAATGGACTCATACTAATATACCTATTCACTGAATTATTATATTCAAACTCTGCTCAAGGAAAAAGTAAATCTCAGCTTCTTATATGTTCTCCTACTAAACATCGAAGTAAATTTTCTAAACTCCTATTTACAACTTTGGTTTAGCCATTTATTTTTGGATGATAGGCAAATGAAAATTTTAATTTTGTTCCCATTAAGTGACATTAGGTTTTCCAAAAATAGCTAGTGAATCAAATATTTCTGTCAGACATAATGGATTTTGGCAATCCATGCAGCCTAATAATTTCATCAAATATAGACGAGCAACTCTAAAGGCATTAGAGGTCTTGGGATAGGGTAAGAAATGGGCCATCTTGAAAAACCTATCACTACCACACAAATCAAGTCATTTTTCTTAGCTGTTCGGGGCAATCATAAAACAAAGTCTATGCTCACATCTTGCCATGGACAGTTAGATATAGGTAATAGGATGTACAAACCAGTATTTTATTATGATATTTAGCTACAGCACAAGTACAGTATCATGCAATAATTTGGTTTATATCATGCTTTAGACTAGGCTAGCAAAATTGGGCCTCATGGTTCAAATATAGGATACATTCTTGTGGAAGTAGATAATGCCTCCAAAATTTAAGAACTTGGACCAATGTGTAGAATTCTTTGGGATAAACATAGTTCAATAGACACCTATGCCTAATAGGGATAGGTGGAGCATTTTTCAAGGCCATGTTATATTGACTTGGATAGTCCATAGGTGCTAAACCTAAGCACGATATGGCATCAGCATGTTAAGTTCCCGGCAAACATGATTAACATGCCATACCACGTTCCAAACCCTAGGCACAATGGAAACGAAAACATGAAAAATAACTTTCATATGACATGCTATTTTTAAAAAGTTAATCATAAACCATATTTATCATACTTTAACATGCTAGAATCAAAAACATATCAGATTTAAAAACTTAATAAAAATATATGAAGGATTCAACTTACCTGTATCACTAAATCCTTTTTCTTGCACTAGACCTGTGGATCAACCAGATTGATGGGATTTATCAGAGCCATGTATTCACCTGGCCTCTGCTTGTATCCACACAAAGCCTTCTTGACTGAATCACCAAGATCCCCAGATTGCTAGATCCTTGTAGGTCTTTCTTCAAAGACATAGATGGACCTTTTACTTCTAGTCTAAATAAGAATTTTACAGCCTTCTCTCATATTATCTCAAGGAAATAAAAATTAAAAAAATAAAATAATATTTATTTGATATTTTCCCTAGAATCTACGGGCTCTCACTTTCTTTAAAGGTATAGAACTTAATTTTTTGTTGAGGAAAAAAATTGAGACAAATTTTGGAAGGAATGTGTGATAGAATTAATTCTATGCAGGTTACTTCTGCGCATCTTAAAACCTCATGAAAACTCCTCCCAAAAATGCCTCTAAAAATATAGATAAAGTTAGATTCTAATTTTATATGGATAATGATCAAATCAGATAAGAGCCAACCCAATTTGAAAGAAGAGAGAGTCCCAGATAAATAAGAAGAGTGTCAAGTTGGTGCCTCTCTCTTCTCACCATGCATGCCAAGAGGAGGCACACAATTCCCAAGCCCTCTTCTTCGTTTTTCTATTAAATAAGAGAGAGAGACCTAGTCAACTAGGTCTCTTAGCTGTTGGTCACTTTCAACTATTTCTTACTAATTTTTGAGACCCTTTTCATACTTAGATTGAACCAAAATCAAAAAGATTGTTAACCAAATTTGACTTGGTCAAAAATTCAAGTCAAACTTGAATTACCAATCTAATTAACTTTAAATAAAGTTAATAATAATTTAACTTAATCAAATAATAAAATTAAATATTATTGTAACATTTGTAAATAGATCTATCATACTAAAATTGGCAAGTGCTAAAATTAGTAGGTGCTAATTTTAGCAGGTACCAAAATTAGCAGTGCCAAAATTGATAGGTGCCAAAATTAGTAAGTACAAATATATACCTCTTACATAGCTCCATGCTTTGGTCAAGTCGACTCCTATTATATATAACCTCTTAGATTCTATTCCATCTGATAGTAAGATATACAATGATCTCTATCATAGTATCATCGAAACTCTTCTGATAGACTAAAATAATTTTAGCTCAATCCTAACATAGATTGTTGATCTAAAAATGATCCTAGTGAGCTCTGACAATCCGCTAGTGATACCTAATAGTATATAGGGGCAACCCAACAGAATAGAAAAGTGAACCCCCATGTGTAGTTCCCATGTGATCAAGTTTTCTATTGAAAATCCTGACATGATGTAGGTCATGGTTTTTTATCAAACCTTAAGCACCAGTCATTTGCTAGACTTAGTCGACTCAAGCCTAATTATAATTCTCATGGAAACTCCTTTCCATTATCACACTACTATGGCCACAGACTCAAGGACTCAACCTCTTTGGTTGCTTAGGACTAGTTCTCTACTATCGAGATCAATAGATCCCCTATGGGTACACTCCTAACTCCTATAGTGAACCTACTGTAGCAGCACACACTATAAGGCCCCATATGGCTAGGGACCATGTTTATGTGTTTATCAAATTATAACCACGCTATGAGTGATTAAGACACTGCAGGTCTTGGAACTACTCACATAACTATAACTCAAGAATCACTAATGAGTGAGTAGATGTCCATGTGACTTCTCGTTCTTTGGTCATATTTAGTACCATTGTTCTCTAACAACCACTTTCACTTTTATTCTAGTATCCCCACACTGTAGACTCGAGACTTGTCTACTTGAAAAGAAAATAATATGTGCACTAATCTTGGTGGATCAATACCATCCCTATGATGATCCAACAATCAGGAGCGTTTAAGAGTTAATTATAATGACACATATCTTAAATTCTCAACTCTTGATAATATGTGTCATTGTATATTAACTCCATGGATGATTCATAGATATAAAAATATGAATAAAAAATATCCAATTTTATTGATAAAATTTGATTAAGTACAATATATGTTCTAAAAATTATAGTTTGTTAGCTAACTTGGCTTCTAGGACAGACACATCTAACAATCTTTCACTTATCTAAATCTAATTGACCATATATCTAAGTCCTATTTTTTCAAGGTGGACCTCAATCTTCTACTAGCTCAACTACTTCATTAGTAGGTCTATCACATTATCTGTGTAGTCAACTCTCTTTACCTCGACATACTTCTTCTCGAGGTAGTTCCATATAATATGAAACCACCACTCAATATGCTTTGACTTATGGTAAGACCTAGGCTCCTTAGCAAGGGCTATTTGGTCTATGTCTATAAATCTTAATTCCTAAAATATATGATGTGATGCGGGATAGGGGGTAGAATCATTGGCGAGCCTAGAAGTCACCAAAATTAGGGTAACATTTTTTTTTTTGGATTTTTTTTTCTATGATGGTGGTGAAGAAATAATGGAGATGGAGGGTAGGAAAATTGGACACTCTAGGACTTGGGACTTACATTCATGGAGAGACCTCTCACCTCTAGGGCATCTCACCCACCCCACTATATATAGCCTAGGGCATCCCACCCATCTCACTACATGCAGAGCCTAGGGCATCCCACCTAAATCACTACCTGGAGTCGTAAAGGAAAATCCCTAAGACCATAGACGGGACTCGACGGGGAAGGGGATAACTAGGGCCTCACACCCCTCGATGCCCAAAGATGAAGGCAAGATGAAGAATCATTCTTCTAAAAACTCATATTTATTCACCAAACTATTTTTTTACAAAGGATTGAGGGTGGTATTTATAGACCTTTCCAACCCTCATTTGAATTTGAATACAAGATAAAAGGATAGGGATGGTTCAAATTCAAATACAAGATAAGGCCTATCCAAATCTCAATCATAACCAACCTAATCCTAAATCAAATTTCAAACAACCAAATCCTAAATCAAATTTCAAACAATTGATAAAGATAAATCCTAAACTAATTTATTCTGGATATGCTCCAAGATTCGTGCAACTTTAGGATTCATGCTTACTCCATCATGATGCTTTGCCTAGGTCTTTCATAAAAAGTTTTTTGTATAACCAACCCTTGATCGAGGTCAGTATGGGAATATCATTTTCAATTAGGAGGATATCATCAACATACAATATGAGGAATGTCTTTGCCCTTGCACTAACCTTTTTATGCACTCAAGGCTCCTCTTCATTCTTGATAAAATCAAATGATTTGATTGCATCATTGAAACGATAATTCCAACTCCGAGAAGCTTGCTTTAGCCCATAAATAGACCTATACAACTTGCAGACTTTGTGATCTTCATCACTAGTAGTGAAACTTGAGGGCTACTCCATATAGATATCTTCTTCAAGATATCCATTAAGGAATGCCATTTTCAAATCCACCTTCCAAATTTCATAATCATAAAATGCTACAATGGCAAGCAATGTGTAGATGGACTTTCGCATGGCTATTGGTGAGAAGGTATCATGATAGTCAATACCTTCATGCTGACTATATTCCTTCACCACTAGCCTAGCTTTATAGGTCTCTACCTTGCCATCTATACCTATTTTTTTTTGGTAGATCTATTTACACCTAATGGGTATAATATCCTTAGGTGGATCCATTAAGGTCCAGACCTGATTCAAGTTTATCAAGTCATTTTTTGACTTCATAGCACTCAACCATTTCTCGAAGTCAATATTTGACATTGCCTTGTCATAGATCTTCAAATTAAATATTTGATCCCCAACTTCCATGAGGAATATTTCCTCTATATCTTCTATAAGTATACTTAAGTTCCTTTCAGGAGGATAGAAAATCCTGCTAGACCTACAAGGTGGAGGAGATGGAGCTACTATAACTGGCTCAATTATAATAGGTTCGATAGGTTCTATAGCCCACTGCTTGATAGAGACCTTCTATTTAAGCTCAATTTGCCTCCACTGCCACTATATTGGATAAACTATTTTTCCAAGAATATAGCATTATGGTTCAAAATTATAGTGTGATCATTTCGAAAGTAAAAATAGTGTCCTAATGATTTTTAAGATATCCTATAAAATGGGTTCTAGTAGACCTTTGCCTGTAACTTGTCCACCGGTTGCATTTTGACATGGACTGGACATTCTCAAATCTTGATGTGACCATGACTTAGCTTCTTACCATACCACATCTCATATGGAGTGGTAGGAATGAATTTAGAGGGAACCATATTTATAATGTAAGCTACAGTATGTAGGGCTTGTCCCCAAAGATATAGGAGTAAATCAGTGAAGCTTATCATGGATTAGACCATATCTAATAGGATCCTATTTATCCTTTCTGATATCCCATTATGCTAAGGTGAACCAGGTAAAGTCCATTGTGAGACAATATCATTATCTTATCATTATCCTTAAGATAAACCAAAAATTTTCTACTAAGATATTCCCCTCTTCGATTTGATCAGAGAACCTTAAGGGGTTTTCTTATTTGCTTTTCTACTTCATGTCTGAACTCTTTAAACTTTTGAAAAGCTTCAGACTTGTATCTCATAAAAAATACATACCCGTACCATGAGTAATCATCAGTAAAGATTATGAAGTATTGAAATCCATCCCTAGCCTGTACATCAAGTGGCCCACACATATTAGTATGTACCAGGGCAAGTACCTCAGTGGCCCTCTCCCCATGTCCCACAAAGGATAACGTGATCATTTTGCCTTGAAGGTAGGATTTATAAACTAGTAATGAATCTTCATTTAGTGAGTGAAGGACACCATCCTTCTTCTATTTGTTTGTCCTATCTTCACCAACATGACCTAGTCTCAGGTGCCACATGTACTTATGGTTCAGGTCATCTCTAGGTCTTTTTTGACCTATGGCACTCACTAATTACTTATTTACATTAACTAAATCATCAGCATGATCAGCATATATATAGTAGAGACTATCAATCATAAAGCCACATGCAACCAAATTATTTTCAAAATAAATGGAGCAGTGATCCTTATTAAAATTGAAACTATATTCTTCTTGTACTAATATGGATATAGAAATTAAATTTCTGCTAGCAACATATACATAGTTATAGTCTCTAAGCATTAAATAATATCTTGATGGTAATAAAAAAGGATAGGTACCAACAATGACAGCTACAACTTTTGCACCATTGCTGACCCGAAGGATCACTTTGCCTTCCCTCAACTTTCTACATCCCACTAGACCCTACATTGAAGTACACAAATATGTACTTGAACTAGAGTCTATGACCCAATTAGATATATAAAAAATAGTTAGGTTCATTTCAATAATGAGCATCTCTGACATACTTTCTAAAGGCATGTCAACCCTTTTCTTTAGGCTCTCTAGGTACATAGGACCCCTTGACCTCTTTAAGGTCCCTTCTATTTTTGGTATAAGACATCATAAAACTTAAGACCGATTCTTGTGATTGGGTTTGGTCAAATGATTAGACTTAAAGTTTTGGGCTAAAAAAATTAGAGCTGACATTATTATTTAAAGAGAAAAAAGATTCTAGTTAAATTGTTGCACACAATCATTTATTTGTTCTAAGGACTTTAAAAAATAAATAAAAACTTTCATTATTTTCTTAGATCTTTCATACTCATTAGTGGAGATGCAAAAATCCCTACATGACTAGGGTTTCTAGTAGGTACTATGGTCCTACCGATCTATATGCACCTCACCTAACAATTATTGATAACATGCAAACTAATGAGTGGACAACTCATGTCCAATGCTTCTAAAGCAAATTACAGTACTCAGTCTCTAAGTCATATGGGCTCACCTAACAATTATTGCCCACACTCCTTTGTTAAGTTTGATCCTTATTTAATGGAAAGTGAAGCCATCATTAGATCCCTCACCTAATAATTATTGGGCCTAATCCCATTTTCATTCTGTAACACTCATGTTTAATAGAATGGTTGCGCCCCTCGATGCAACTGAAGTATTATATCTAGTCAAGAATAATCAATACCTAAGAGATTATCACATCTCTATAATAATGGACGACATATGAACCTAAATTTATGAGGAGATTTTAGGTTTAGGTCTCTTCTAAATTGGTCAGCACATCTTATGTTTGCTTAACCTAGTTTAGGTCAGCACAACTCATATCTGACTAAGCTAGATTCAATTAGCACATCTTATATTTGACTCAACAAGTTTGGATCAGCCCAACATATGTCTGACTAACTAGGTTTAGGTCAGTAGAATCTCATGTTTGACAAAACTAATTGATATGGGTGAACTCGAATCAAAAGCAACCTAATCAAAAACTTAATTGACCAAGTTGGTTAGGTAAGTTAGATCCATAGAAGAGTTTTGCCACCAACCGAGTTAGCCATGTAAGAGTTAGCCCTAATTAATGACCATGATCTGAACTTATCTTAGATATCAATTGGTCAATAAGTATGAATAAGTTAACCAAGTGACTCGACCGGACCATTGAGCCAAATTAGGTTTTAAATCAATCAATTTACATTAAGTGTGAATCAATGTGACCAAACTACATCTAATATCAATTTGAGCTCCTTTGACTTAACCCTATCAAATATTTATGAGGTTCAATTAACTACTCAAAACTAGAAAAGGGTTCTAGCCTAATCCAATCAAGATCCTAATGTGTGCCTAATCACTAGAAATTCAAAAGCCTATACCCGTATCCATGAAATAAAATTCAGAACCTAAATCTATTTTATATTAGATTTAATTTCATGGAATTAATGATTTATGATCATGAATTGTTGGTTCAGATCTAAGATCTAATTTGTGTATCTCATACAACTTGTTTTAGATCAAACCAATTAAGTTACATCTTATGTAATTTATTTTAGATCTGAAACAAGAACCTAATTAAATTAGCCATGTTCTTCTTCATGGGTCAAGTCACAAGTGGCACCCCTACATGCCATAGAAGACCCATTGAATGGAAAGATAGGACCTTTAAATCCTACTTGGCTCCTATAACCAGACGACCATGGTGGTGGCACCAAATCCGAGTACTTGGCTAAATCAATTATGATTAACTAATTATAAAATTAATTTAATCATTTTTAGATCTAAATTATAAATATGATACATCATGCATATATCAAAAAATTCAGATCTAAATATATATCAATACAAGCTTCAAAATCAATTTTCATAAATAGTATAAACTAGTGATTTGAAAACCCTTTCAAACATCATAAATCTATTAAATCCAATTTAAAGCTTTTAGATCTAAAGAACTTTTATATCTGAAATCATTCCAAATATGTCAAACACCTCGGCTCTGATACCACTATTGAGTTTTCGATAAAAGATAATAAGCATCAAACTTCTTCCATGCCTCTCTATTTGATAGATGACTTATCATATCAATGTATTTGCAAATCCCTTCTTTATGCCATCTATTTGCCCGACAGTACTTTTGGACAAGTAAAGCCTCCAAAGCCTAGGAGTAAGAGAAAGGTATCAAAAAACTTTTTATGGTATGTCCTTCTGATTTCTACCCTCTTGTCTCGGCTTAAATTGGCTTTCACCACATATGTTATATAAGCTCTTCAGTTAGTCCTAGTTGTAGAAAAGTATGCAATCATTATGGCATGCATATATCTTTTCATATCCCATGCCTAATCCTTTCACCATTTTCTTTGAAGCATAGAAGCTTCCAACAAGCTCATCCTTCGATAACATCTTCTTTATTATTATTACCATCCTATCATAATAATTGACCATCATATTAAACTTGGCTTTCAAGTAATAACTCTGACACAGCTAATAGTATAATGTGTGTTTCACATCTTGGCCATAGTGATTTATCAACATCTTTTAGCATACGATAAAAATCTTCACTATCAACTTCTGGATTGTCCTCTATATTTCAATCAAATTTAGGACTAGTTGCATCCATAACCATGTCTACTGTTCCATCTATGTTCCTATCCTATTGATTTCTAACCCTTATAATTATCTCCCATGTCTCTCCATGCAGGTACCAATGCTTGTAGTTTGGCATAAATCCACTCTTATATACATGGGCAATTATTGTATCCCTATCAAGTATTTCTTTATTGACATATCTGTTACAAGGACAACAAGCCCATCCTTCAACTAAGAGTACCATATTTTCAAAAGCATAATCACGGAGGTACTTGACACCCTCCTTATATTCAATAGAAATCAGCCCATTGATTACTTGACGGTCCATCCAACTACAGTCTATGGCACACTTTCAAGGATTTTGTATATACAAATACAAGGTAAAATGCTTACTAATTATTTTATTATTTAAAATGACAAGACAAGTACTTAACATGATTCAAGGTAATGTAAGAAATAAAATAATACCAAAAGGTTGTGACAATTCTGAGTTTGCATCTAGATCATCACTAAAGGCAAAACTTGGGAGAATGAGAGTGACTGGAGGTGACATTCCAGATATGAGATATAAGAGCTTAGATACCTATATGGAGGCCATCGCTGGGAGGTGTTCAGACTTGGAAGTGAAGTCCAAGAAAGAAGAGGTGGGGATTCAAAGTGGAGTATCCAAGCAAGAGCAAAATCTTTGCAAGAAGAGGCATAGGAATGGCTTGCTGGAGGTAAAGCATAGGAAATCAGAGATCTAGAAGTTCATGACAAGTGAGGAATGCTACTCATCAGCCTCCTTAGATGTTTGGTACCTTGTAAATTCTTCATTTGATTCTTCCTCTTTTTTATCTTCTTCCTCTTCTTTCCCTTTTTGGATAGATTTTTTCTATCCAAGAAGGAAAAGAAGAGTAAGAAGAGGAAGAGGATGAACAAGTGGAAGAAGAGAAAAAATCAGGCAAAGAATTTGAAAGGTACCAAACATCTAAAGAGGTTAATGAGTAGTGCTCCTCACTATGATAAACTTCTAGATCTTTAACTTTTTGTACTTCACCTTCATCAAAGTACTCATGTGACTCTCCTCGTAAAGATTCTACTCTTGCTTGGGTACTCTACTTCGAAGCCCCACCTCTCCTTTGTTGGACTTTACTTAGAAATTCGAGCACCTCTTAGTGATGGCCTCCACCTAGGCATTTAAGTTCTTATATCTTATATCTGGAGCATCACTTGTAGCCACTGTCATTTTTTTTAATTTTATCTTTAATGATGGGATGCAAACTCAAATTCATCATGACCTTTTGGTATTATTTAATGCATCATGTTACCAACTAATAGGTAAAGTTAGATCCTATCCTATTCAGAAATTGTATTAATTCTATAGGTCAATTACAATAGTAATCAAACGATATGCAATAAGGATCAAAAAAAATCTTGGCAATTTTTTTTCTTAGTTCTCCCCACATGGTTGAAGATATGTGAGGAAAACTAAAAAAAATATTTTCCAAAATTTCTCTCGAACCCTTGACATATTGTTTGATTATTGTAATTACCTATAGAATTAATTATAATTTCCAAACTATCCAAATTGGATAATCAATTGACCAATATACATTATCATCTCATCCATACAAAAATATATAAATGTGTGGATACTATAGAATGCGTACATTGATCAAAAGACAGGTCTATGGTTCTATGCAATATAAATTTTTAAAAAATAAATACTTAATTAATTAATTAAATTAATATATAATTATAAAATATGAATTCATCAATAATAATTAGTAAATCATATTAAAATCTGTTTGAGATATATTGAGATGGATTGATTAGGGTTGGGCAGTTTAACCCTAAGCCATCTAGAGCATTAGAAGGTTAAAGGAATAAATTCAGCGGTATTCCATATTTGATAGGTTCTTGTTGCTCTACAACCTTCAACCTATTCGGAGGTCGAAAATGTTCTTATGCTATCGGTTTAGTGTTTGAACCTACAAGGTCACACACCATGGGGTTTCTTCTTATTTTGTTGGCTTGGGAATGATTAGGAATTGTTCTGGACTCGTTTGATAAGAAGTTGTCAAAATTATATATAATTCGGCTTGAGAATGATTGGGAATCGTTCCGGACTCATTTGATAAGAAGTTGTCAAAATTGTATATGAGCCGACTCATCTGGATGAGTCGACCGATTGATGAATTTTATTGAAAAATTTGAAAATGCTTCATTAATGGTTGTAATTGTTATGACACTTAATGCTTAGCATTTCAGGGTTTTAATCAGCATCAGTTATTGAAGTCAAAGGGTTTGTAACATCCTTGAATCTCAAGAGACTCTAAACTCCCTAATTAATCTCTCATTATCTCCTCTTTATAGTTTTATTTAAGGACTGTTTTGGGTGGGCTGAAAAGGTGAATTGTTCACTCTTTATCCTGGTTGAGACTCTGCCATTTTTCTCTTGGTTAGAAGTCTTGTTTGACCTTTGAGAGATTGTGAGATTTGATCTCATTTTGTCAGAAAGGTTCTAACAAGATAGTGTGAGGCTTTGGGTTTTGGGATTGCTATATGCATATCTTCTATTGAAGGTTGGGATAGAGTGTTCTGGGAAACATTCTTGGGTGCCTTGTTCCATCTCTGTTCAGCAACTGGTTCTTCAAGGTATTGAAGAAGGAGTCTACTATTGCCACATTATTTTCAGAGAGGCTAGCACCTTGAAGGAAGGAGGAGAATCCCCTTACCCAGGTGTGAACTACCTATAGAGGAAGGATGTTTATGCTGCTCTCAAGGCTTGTCTTATTCCTTGGAGTACTTCCCTTCCTGGTGATTGTCACCTCACAGATAAGGCTTGTATTCCTATCTTATGGTTTTGATGAAATGTTCTTCAGCACCATTTTATGTGATTCAAAGAATGGTTCTTTGCATGCTTGATTTTCATGCATGTATTATTCTATATGCATAAAGATCTATGTAGGGCCAGTGTTAATTAGATTAACGTGTTTAGAAAAAAATGCTTTATCTTCTTTCATTGCATCATGCTATTTAAAAAAGAATTTTAAATTGCTTGTTTCGGCCCGTGACTCTGATCAACAGTGGTATCAGAGCTTGGTTAATTGCATGTTTAGTTTAATGCTTTTATATGAAATTAGTTTGATATCCTTCGTATAATACTTGGATTAATGTGTATTCGCCTTGGCCATCCGATCATAGGAGAGAAGTATGATTTAAAGACCATCTCTTTCCATTCAGTGGGGTTCTCCTATGTATGGTGTGTAGGGGTGCCACTGCGTCATGACCTTATAAAGAAGCAAGTGAGGGATTTGATAATTAAAATAGTTTTAATCTATGTTTGTAGATCATAACTATGTTCAGATAAGATCTAAAAGGTGCATGATCTAAAATTTTGAAAAGTTCAAGTAAAAATGTATGAATTTTAAAGTTACTATTTTCTGCGTAGGGAGACAAGTCGACTCGCCTCCTGCACGAGCTGACTCATTTCTTGAAGAGAAATCAGTCTATCTATTTAATGTTCTGGACGAGCTGATTCATCCCTGCTTGAGTCAACTCGTTTCTCTGGTTTGAAGCAAAAGTATTCTATCTGAGTCAACTCATCCCTACACGAGTCAACTCAGATCTAAGAACAAGGAAAAGTTTTTTGGACGAGCCTCAACAGACTCGACCAGAAAACCTTGAAATAGTAAATTTAAAGTTCATAATTTTTATGAAATTGTTTCACTTGTTTTTGAAATTGTTTCAAATTTGGGTTAATTGAAAATGTTTCAATTGGCATGTTACACTTAATTGAAAATTAAGTTATAATTTTGAAACCTTTTAAGATTGAGGATGTGATTCTAATCTTAAGTCATGATTGACAAACCATGGGTTAATTGGGTTGGCTAGAATTGGATCCTTAAATGGGTTAGACCTAGGTTTAGGTGAATGGATTAATTAGAGAAAAGACTAATCAAAAGTTGAATTAGGTCTCTCCTCTATAGATCTCTCTAATAGTTAGTTAGATCAGTCCATACATCTAAATGGGCTTGATTGATAGCTTCGTGGTGAGCTCGAGTCTTTAGGTTAGTCTGATTGAGTCTGGTAAACCACTTGGTATCTAAGGTAAGTTTGACATTGGTGATCAAGGTTCTTTGGGGCTAACTCTTACCTGGCCAACTAATGGTTGGTGACTAAGGTAAGAGGTTTACCTGGCATAACCCATCCCTTGATCTTACTTACTTGGCTAATGTGGTGAATCAGATTTGATTAGATTATCTATTGATTTGAGTTGAACCATGTTAACTAAGGTTAATCAGTCTGACTAGTTTAAGATGCCCATGGACCTATTTGATCTTGAAACCCTCTAAGAGTTAAGTGGGAGTTTTCTTGATCAAGGTCCATGCCTTCTTTTCATGTGTCACAAAATTTAAATCCTCTAAATTATTAGGTCCATGAAAGAACTAAGTTATGTGATAGCCTAAGTCTTAGCCTCCCAATAAGTTGGATTGGTAATGAGTCTATAAGTTCTGTGATCATCGGCAGTTCCAAAGAACAGGTGGTCATCAGGTGAGTGAAATTGCCATTCAACATATGATGGCTCAGTGCAACTATCTTAACACGTGATCAGGTGGGCCGGCCAAAGTCAGGCTTGACATGCATTAGTTAGAAGCATTGAAGCCAATCATGTTAATGGTTGGACCTAACCAGGACCTTCAATAGGAGGCCCAAAGGTTGATTGTGAGGACCCCGGGGGCAAAATGAATACTAGAAATTGCTTGGAGAAGTAATTGGTATTGTACCTACCTTTAGATGGATGTGGGTTAGCTGGCCAGAATCGGGCTCATGTGTAATCTATTGGATCCTAGTACTCGCTAAAGGATAAATGTTATTCTTTGGATTGGAGTGTAGAGGCTACCAGTCTAAATAAAATAGTTGGAGAAATCCTTAGACTAAAATAATTCATATACTGATAGGTCTTGTTCTCGTCTCTCTTTTTCTAGATAATGTCGACTACTTGGTCACTTCGGTCAATATTGGATAATGACAAACTTTATAGACCCAACTTTGATAGCTGGTATCAAAGACTCAGGATAGTCCTGGAGCACGAGCGAATCTTCACGTGATAATGGATCCAGCACCTGAGATCCCAGCCCCCAACACTTTTGGCACTATGAGGGACACTTACCAGAAGTGGACCTCTGACTGCACCACGGTATGTTGCATTATGCTGGCTATGATGAATAATGAGTTCAATCATAAATTTGAGGAGGCCTAGCCAGAGAAGATCCTTCAAAGGTTGAAGGAGTCTTTTGGCACTCCGGGTGATATGGAGAGATATTGGATCTCTTTTACCATTTATAACATGCATATGCATGATGGAGCTCCAGTAACTGATCATGTATTGTACATGATTGAGTTATTTGAGCATTTAGGAAAACTCGGATGTCCTTTGCACGAGCAGATCGGCAAGTATGCGATACTGAATTCTCTGCCCCCTTTTGACCAGGTCTTTCTCGATAATTGCAAAATGAATAGGCTTGTAAACTATCATGAGATGTTAGGGTTACACAGACTTATGAGAAAGACCACAACCTCAACAAGGGTTGGTGAATTTGGTGGGAGGTTCTGGAACAGTGTGTCATCCCTTTGAAAAAGGAAAGAAGAGAAAGAATAAGAAAAATAAGAAGGTGCAAAGTGCTGGGCCTAGTCAGACTAGGAGGGTGAAGGCTGACAAGAGTCAGGTAGAGTGCTTCTTCTGCAAGAAGACGGGTCACTAGAAGTGGAATTGTTTTGCATACCTTGCTACTCTAGACTCGAATAGGCAAAGGAAGGGAAAGCAACAAGCTATTGCTGGTCAAGGTATTTATATGATAAATCCTTGTAGTTTCTCTATTTATGATACTACTAGCTGGGTATTAGATACCGAAAGTCCTTACCACATTTGCAATTCTTTACAGGAGCTTTAAGTTAGTAGGAGGTTCAAAAGTGGTGAAACGTTTCTGAATGTTGGGAATGGAAGTCAAGCTCCATTTCTGACGTTGGGAACTATTTCTTTGTATTTTGAGTCTTGTACTGTCATTCTTAATGATTGTCATTTTTGTCCTTCCTTTTTAGTGAATATATTTATGTAGGCTTGATGGCCAAAGATGGTTATGAATTATCTATAAAAAATGATATTTGCAAAATCATGTTGAATGGTTCTAATGTGATATTTGGACAAGTGCAGAATGGCGTATATGTACTGTCACAACCTATTACTATATTGTACACTGCTAATAAATGCCCTAGGTTAGATAAAATCAGTGATACTTATCTCTGGTACTGTAGGCTAGGTCATATAAACAAGAACATGATAAATAAGTTGATGGGAGAAGGTCTCCTAGATATTACTAAGAGTAAATCTTTGTTAACTTGTGAATCTTGTCTTCTTGAAAAAATGACCAAGTCACCTTTTACTAGAAAAGGTGAAAGAGCCAGTGATATTCTAAGTCTAATACATACTGATATATATGGACCTATGAATATCAGTGCAAGAGGTGGGTATAATTATTTCATTACATTCACAGATGACTTTTCGAGGTACAATTATGTCTACCTGATAAGACATAAATTTGATTCATTTGAAATATTCAAACGTTATCGTAATGAAGTTGAAAAACAAATTGGGAAGTTTATTAAAACCCTTCGATCAGATCGAGGTGGTGAGTATCTTTCCAGCAAGTTTCTGACTTATCTTGAGAAGAATGTGATTCTCTCTTAATGGACTCCTCAGAGGACACCTCAGTTAAATGGTGTGTTTGAAAGGAGGAATCGAACTCTATTGGACATGGTTCAATCCATGATTGGCTTAGTAAGTTTGCCTAAATCCTTTTGGGGATATGCTTTTAAGTCAGCATCTTACCTTCTGAATAGAGTTCCAAGTAAGTCCATTAATAAAACACCATATGAGATATGGACTGGATGTAAGCCAACTCTCTCTCACCTTCGGGTTTGGGGGTGTCTGGCTTATATCAGATGTTTGGAGATGGATAAGCTAGGACCTAAGTTTGATAAGTGTTTTTTTATTGGGTATCCCAAAGAATCCAAAGGGTATTATTTCTATCTGCCCGAGGAACAAAAGTTGTTCGTTAGTCTTAGGGCAACCTTTTTAAAAAGGGAGTACCTTGGTGAAGGCACTCAAGCTGCTGAGTATTGGATTTCGGTGATGCAGCGGAAGCATGGATTTTCAAAATTTTCATTTTTGAAACTTCAATGACTTGAAACCTTAAGCCCAAGATCCCTTATTCATTACAATTAACAAGTCATTCAATTAGGGTTTGGAAAAATACCTGGAATGCTAATTCCTTTTTTTTTCACTAGGCATACAAGTGCATGCCCTTCAAAGGTGATCCACATAGGAATTGAACCTGGGAAGCACTCCTTAGTAGGTTGCTTAAACCACTGGAACTCTTCTGATGGCCTTTCTTCCTTTGGCAGCCTCTCCTTTCTTGCTCAGACCCTTACCCTCTAGTAGAGCCCTCTGAGCCCTCTCCAAATTCTCTCTTCACTCTCTTTTTCACTTCCTTATTCACTTCCTAAACCCTTATCTTAAAATAGTGAACTTGTCTTAAGACAAGACCTAAGTTCTAACAAGGGAAAGAAGAGACAAGGAAACTGTGGTAGAGTATAAGTGTAAGAAAGAAAAGATTTGTGATACCCATCGGCCTAAACACCGATGGCTATTTATAGGAGATGGGGAGGTGCCATATATGGCTTTTCATCAGCTCTTGATCTATCAATTAACAGATCGTATGAGACCCTTCATTAAGAAGGAGTCTTATCTTGAAGAGTTATGACATTTCCTGCGCCAAAAGACAAGACCTTTTTGTCTCTTCGGTTCCAATGCATTTCCCCTCTTTCCATATGGAAATTGGCCAGTCAATGAAAGTCCATGGGATATGGGACTCCAAGAGAAGTGTCGATCAACCAAGAAGCCTTCAAACAGAAGGTCTTCTGGTTATGATTCTGTGCACCAAAGTGAAGAGTCGCGACTCTTCACTTTGTGCGCCATCCTTTTTTCATGCCATTTCACATCCTTGACCAGTCAAAGACCATGCAAAATGGGTGTCATATGAAAGAGGATAAAATGTAGTTTATCACCTCATAAGTTATTAACAAGCAAAAGAACTCTTGGTCCTTCTGTGCCCCTTTAATTATCGAACACTTCTTTTGGTGCCAAGAGTCCCTTGCCCTTGGGACTCTTGGTATTTGGTGCATAAAAGGCTTGATAATTATCATGTAAATTTTGATAAAATCACCCCACTCATCCCAATCTAGGTTTCCCTCAAATTGGTTAGCCCATTAAGCAACTTTAAGACCCAATTGAATTGGGTTAGGAGTTAGGTTAGCCTACACATGCTAGTGTGTAATCTAGCTAACCAATTAGGATCCCATGACCCTAATTAAATATCAATTGACTTCCTAGGCCAATTTTCTAATGTGTGTGACCCTTTGGGTTCCACATCTAGCTAGCAGTAGGTCTAGGTCCAAGCTAATTTGACCCAATCGAATCCGATTTGACCTAATTAGGTCAAAATGAGCTGACCTAATTCGGTCAAATTGAGCTGACCTAAGTTACCAATTCGAACTAGCTTTCGAATTGACTCATTAATTCAATCGAATTGATTCATGAAAATCTACAAGAAATGATTGGTGTCTAGCAATGTGTCATGCCTACCTGGAAGATGAAAATCTTGGTAAAAATATCAAAATACACTTCAGTGAAATATAACCATGCAATTCAATCCTTCGATTGCCCTATATCCGATTAAGTGATGGGCATGGATATATGCAAACCCTAGCACTTAACCCTTTTGAATCACAATTCAATAATGAAGACTCGATCGATGAATGATTAGAAACTCTATCTAATCTCATCATGCTGTGATCAATGACTTCTTGAGTCATCATTCAAAGAGATTACACGGGATAACTTTTTCTCTTACTAGGAGTGATCGATTCTTTATTAACCTACTCATTACCTTCATACCCAATCCACCATATCCAAAAACACCCTGTACATGACTTAATTGCCATGAGTGAGTATGTACCAAAACATGGGTGCATGTGCACAAGATACTATGGTAGTCTCAGGTCTAAGGATCACATGCACAACTCCCACTAAGAAAACATTCTTTTGACAAGTAACTAAGACTTCCATTTGATGTTCTCTTGTTGGATCAGTTCATTGGACTCATAACCTAATGAGCACCCACATCCTTGTATTAGTATCTCTACACAAGTGGTTGTGAGACCAACCACCCTCTTCATCGAGCATACATAGGATGTGCTAGTCTTTCCAGATTCATCGATCCTTGATTTGATTATCCAATGACTAGGAACATTTTAGACTAGGATTTATAGAAACTTAGGTCTCACCATTATGATCTCCATCATAACCCTAATTCCATTGCCCTAATCTATGGGGTTCATCATAATCTTGATAAGATACAGTAGTATGATGAATCAAAAGATGCCTTTTATTGATAAATAATATCATACATGAGTTGGAAGATCATAGAAATGCCCTTACAATGATTGACTTTTAGGGCATCATTCTTTCACTAAGGTTGAACTTGGGATAGTTCAATAGATAGAAGAACCTTCTCACTCTAAGAACACTATAGAATTGGATTTGATTAAATCAGATCTAGAGCCCATAATGCAACTATTAAGGAGATATGGTAGAGTACCACGTCAACCGGATAGATACTACGATTTCTTGATCTGGGATGGTGATCCTGTTGAGCTTGATGAGAACAACAAGGATCCGATCACCTATATGGATGCAATGTCAAGGTCTGATTCTGAGTCATGGCTAGGAGCTATGAAATCCAAAATGGAGTCCATGAAAATCAATAATGTATGGACATTGATTGATCCACCTGAAGGGATAAAACTCATTGGATGCAAATGGATCTTCAAAAGGAAGCAGGGTGTAGATGGACAGGTGGAAACTTATAAAGCCTATCTAGTTGCCAAGGGATATCGTCAGCATTATGGTATTGACTATGACGAGATATTTTTTCCTGTGGCAATGCTCAAGTCCATTTGGATTATGCTTGCTATAGCAGTACATTTAGATTATGAAATCTAGCAAATGGATGTTCGAACAACTTTCCTAAATGGTGAGCTGGAAGAGGAGGTGTATATGATGCAATTTGAAGGGTTCACATCCATAGATAAGTCTAAAGTGTGCAAGCTTCAGTGGTCCATTTATGGACTGAAACAGGCTTCTTGAAGTTGGAGCATGCATTTTAATAAGTGTATCAAGATGTATGGCTTCACTAAAAATGAAGAGGAACCTTGTATATATAAATGGATAAATGGTTTGTAGTTGTATTTCTTGTTTTGTATGTAGATGACATTCTCTTAATTGAGAATGACATTCCTACATTACAAGGAAATAAAGATCTGGCTTTCATCTCAATTCTCTATTAAAGACTTGGGTGAAGCCTCATACATACTGGGTATAAAGATATATAGAGATAGATCTAAGAGGCTTCTAAGACTATCCCAATCTATGAACATAGACACTGTGTTGAAGTGGTTCGACATGGAGAATTTCAAAAAGGGATATCTTCCGATAGGTCATGGATTACTCTTTCTAAGAAGGATTGTGTGATAACTCTTGAAGAAAGTGAGCATGTGAGCAAGATTCCATACACTTCAGTAGTAGGTTCTATTATGTATACTATGTTATGTACTAGACCAGACGTGGCATACTCATTAGGGGTAGTGAGCAAATACTAGTCTGACCCAAGAGAAGCTCATTGAAAAGTTGTTAAAAATATCCTTAAGTATTTGACAAATACTAAGGACCAATGACTTATTTATGAAGATTCTGACTTAAAACTTGTGGGGTATACTAACTCTAGTTTTCAGTCAGATAGTGATGATAGTAAGAGTGTGTCTGGTTTTGTGTTTACTCTTAATGATGGAGTAGTCTGCTAGAAAAGTTTCAAGCAGCATACATTGACTGATTTTGTTTGCAAGGTGGAGTATATTGCAGCATTGGATGCAGCGAAGGAGGCTATGTGGTTATGAAAGTTCCTAGGTGAGCTAGGAGTGGCACCTTTCTTGGATGGTCCTATTCCGATGTATTGTGATAGCATTGGAGCCATAGCTCAAGCCAAAGAGCCGAGGTCACATCAACGGACCAAGCATATTCTATGTCGTTATCACCTTATCCGGGAGATTATTAAACGAGGTGACATCGAACTTCTGAAGATCGATGGTAAGGAGAACTTGGCCGACCCCTTCACTAAAGCCATTGGAGTGCAAGAGTTCGACGATTGCAAATGGAAGATGGGAATCAGATTCTATTTTAATGGCTTTAGTCCAGGTGGGAGTTGTTGGGAAATGTGTGTCCCAAAGCCAATTGTCTAGGTTATGATGGTTGTGCAACTCATGTATATATATAAATTATTGAATTGAATAAAGGTTTACTCTAGTTGTTCATCACATGTCATCTTCCTAATTGAACTCTTGTGTGATGATGTCCTTTGAGCCACCTTGTATGCAATATAGAGGGGATGCATCATGTAGTTCATAAACTGGTTCGTGACTAAAGGATATGCTATTTCAGAATGATGGTGTATCGAGAGTAGGTCGTTGATGTCATGTATGTTGGTTGTCCTCTTAACCAAGTATCATGGAGATACTGGTATGACATCAGGTATTGTGTTTGATACTTCACTAAGTATAACTCTCATGTAAGATTTTCTTTCTACCAAAGAGAAGTTTTGCATTACAATGTGGACATGAATTATTTCTCTGACTTGAGATCACTATGGCAGTTTGCAAGCAACTCACTATGCTTAGGTTGCGGACTACCCAGATTTCTAATTCGGTGATGGAAGGTTGCTGGGTATAGTCAAGTACTTGTGTAGCTATAGTAGGATCAAGTTAGGATTGACTTCTCCAAATGGTTTGGATTGAATGCTTAATATGCCTCAATTGAGAAAGACCTTGGCCAAGGCATTCCTTGTAAGAAGTTACAGGGATTCTTTATTTGAGACATTGAGATGGACTAATTAGGGTTGGGCAGTTTAATCCCAAGCCATCCAAAGCATTAGAAGGTTAAAGGAATAAGTTCAGTAGTATTCCATATTCGATAGGTTCTTGTTGCTCTACAACCTTCGACCTATCCGGACACCGGGTGTCATTGCTAGATGGCAACTTTGGCTGGTATTGAAAATATTCCTGTGCTACCGATTTAGTGTTTGAACCTACGGGGTTATACACCGTAGGGTTTCTTCCTGATTTGTTAGCTTGGGAATGATTGGGAATCATTCTAGACTTGTTTAACAAGAAGTTGTCAAAACTGCATATGAGCTGACTCATCTGGATGAGTCAACTCAGTTGATGGATTTTGCTAAAATATTCAAAACTACTTCATTAATGGCTGTAATTGTTATGGCACTTAATGTTTGGTGTTTCAAGGTTTTAATTAGCATCAGTTGCTGAAGTCAAACGGTTTGTAACACCCTTGAATCTCAAGAGACTCTAAACTCCCTAATTAATCTCTTATTATCTCCTCTTTATAGTTTTATTTAAGGACTATTTTGGGTAGGCTAAAAAGGTGAATTATTCACTCTTTATCCTAGTTGAGACTCTACCATTTTTCTCCTAGTTAGAAGTCTTGCTTGACCTTTGAGAGATTGTGAGATTTGATCTCATTTTGTCAGAAAGGTTCTAACAAGATAGTGCGAGGCTTTGGTTTTGGGATTGCTGTGTGCATACCTTCTGTTGAAGGTTAGGACAGAGTATTTTGGAAAACATTCTTGGGTGCCTTGTTCCATCTCTGTTCAACAACTAGTTCTTCAAGGTGTTGAAGAAAGAGTCTGCCATTGCCACATTATTTTCGGAGAGGCAAGCACCTTGAAGGAAAGAGGAGAATCCCCTTACCCAGGTGTGAACTACTTATAGAGGCAGGATGTTTGTGCTGCTCATAGGGCTTGTCTTGCTCCTTGGAGTACTTCTCTTCCTAGCGATTGTCACCTCGTAGATAAGGCTTGTATTCCTATTTTATGGGTATGACAAAATGTTCTTCAGCACCATTTTATGTGATTCAAAGAATGGTTCTTTGCATGCTTGATTTTCATGCATGTATTATTCTATATATATAAGATCTATGTAGGGCTAGTGTTAATTAGATTAACATGTTTCGATAAAAATGCTTTATCTTTTTTTGTTGCATCATGTTATTTAGAAAAGAATTTTAAATTGCTTGTTTTGGCCCATGACTCTGAGCAACAGCTGAGCGATGATTAATTGTTGGAGTTGATTAAACCTATCATTGGCTAGATTGGTCTGTTGAGGAGGTTGGTATGATGGTTAATTATGATAGGATGGCTATGTAGGCTAACTAAGTTGACTAGGCTAATCTCTATTATAGGCATAGTTTTGGTATTGGGATTTGTTTTGAAAGTTTTGCACATTAGGAGTTTGGGTCAGAGCCTAATTCCATGGGGTTTTCCAAGAAAGTTGGGATGGTTCCTCCAACCTAGATTATATGTTTTTGAGAATGGATCATTAACTAGTTTAGAGTAACCTTGGGCAGCTTGGACTTGTTCTTGGATGAATGGTGGTAACTATGCAACCATAGGACATTCATTCACATGATGGGTTGGGCTGGCATAGATAGAACAGATCTCTTGATGATTAGAAGGTGATGGGTATTATACAAGAGATTGTTGACCAAGGGCTATGACTTGATCTATTTTATGGGCAAGGAGGTCGACTGTATGTAATCTCTGGGCTATCAGGTTCAAGTCGACATTAGGGGTAGGATTTGATTGTTTAATTTCATAGGCTCCTACTTGCTTTTGATGAGGGATTGATCTTTCATAGGAAGATTTTGAAGCATGGTTGATTGAATTTTCACTTAGGATCTCAAATAGGGCATAGGCTTCATCCTCACTCTTACTCATGAATGCACCTCCACAAGATGCATCTACCAACTATCTATACTGGTCTTGTAGACCCTCATAGAAGGCTTGGACAATTTGCCACTTAGATAGACTATGGTGTGGACATTTTCTAAGAAATTCCTTAAGTCTTTCCAAAGATTCATGAATTAGTTCTCCTGGGAGTTGAGCAAATCCAGTGATAGCTTGCCTCATGGTATTGGTCCTATCTATGGGATAGAATTTCTTAAGAAATTTATGATGCATCTCATTCCAAGTTTGAATTGGTCTCCCTATTATGCCAAGCCAGTACTTGGCTTTATCCTTAAGGAAAAGGGGAATTGGGTCAATCTAAGTGCATCAGTGGTAAAATCTTAGATCCTCATCGCAGAGCAGATTTCTAGAAATTCATCTAAATATTTGTAAGGGTCTTCATTGGTGTTCCCATGTAAAGATGGGAGCATCTGGATAGTGGTGGACTTGATCTCATAGTTTCTGGTAGGTATATCAGGTAGGTGGATACAACTTGATGGATTATAGGTAGTAGGAATGAAGTACTCTTTGATCTACCTAGGTGGTTCTTCAGGGTTTTCAGCCATTTGGTTATCTTGTTTGATATGGATCAACCATTCAATTTCAAGGTTGGGTTCAACCAGTTTAGGAAATAAAGATCTTCTACCGTTCATGTACCAGTGTAACCCTAATATGTAACACAAATATTTTTTAAGGTTTTTTTAATAAAAAAATAGAAGAGAATGAAGGAGGTCTAAGGAGGAAACCTAAGAGTCCTTAATCTAAGAGGATAGAAAAGAGTTAGTTTTTTTTGTTGTTTTTGTAAATTTCAAACACTTGTCACATAGATTCCTATCCTAGGTTTTCCTAAATCTAGACAACTCCTAACTTCCAAGGCAGCCTTGGAGCCCTCCAAGACAAAAACTAACTAATCAGCTAGCTAGGTAAGGGTAAGATTGATGAGGGTCCCCCCGTTGCTTTCCTTAGGTACCAATCATAATTGGCCAAGTTAGACAACGGAACCAATTAAAAATTATCTTTTTTCAGGGCTACATTATCCTTGAATCCCTTTCCTAGATACCAACTAATCAGCTAATCCTAACCTGGTCTATCTCTTTCGGGTGCCCTGTCCTATTGAGCTCGAGTTTCTTAGGAGCTGATGTCTAGTTAATTTTAATTAGTAGGCTTAGGTATACTGAATGCAGAGTGGTAGTTTGTGGGCTAAGGAAGGGTAATCAAATCCTCACCTTATCTTGTTTATGGATTGATGCCCTTAAGAACAGGAAGGTGTCCCAAACAAGTAGTAGGCTTTTAAGTTTTAGTTAGTTACTCTATTTTAGTTAAGTATTATGAGGTATTTTTGTTTTCTTTTTATGTTATGTTATTTCAAGCAAGAAAGATAAAAGGTAGCTTTTAATCTTGATTAATTAGGTATGAAACTAAAATTAGGTTAAGCAAATGAAGAAACTATAGGTTGTGTAATTAAGGTAAGAAATCAAATTAGAATTTAGGGTAGTTAATTAAAAAGTTAAGTAATTTTTTTCGGTAATTTTAGAAAGGAAAAAACTAAAAAAGAATTTCTTTTCTTTTATGCTAATTTGAAAAAGGAAGGAGCAAAAGTAGAGAAGGAAATAAAGCTAAAAGAAAACTTTTTGGGTTAATATAGAAAAAAAATTTAAAAATAACTAATAAAAAAGGAAATTAGTTTGAGGTTAGGGTTGACCATACCATAATGGTAGATAACTTTTCTTCTCCCCTTTTTTTCATTTTCTTTCTTTTTTGATCTGCAAAAAAAAAGAGAAAAATTAGTAAATTAAATTTATAAAAAAATTAAAGAGATCAAAAATATTATGTTTGTGCCTTCCTCGATAATGGTACTAAAAACTTGATAGGCCACGTTGTTGTCGTTAAGACACCGTGGCTATTAATTTAAATTAATTGACTTCTATAAATCAAAAATGGATAGATAGTAGCATGTCGAATCGAATCCATGGAGAAGGTGATGCTTGGGATAGTTTGAAATCTTTGATTTTTAGGAAATAAAGAAAAGTGATTTGAAGTCGGGAAAACAAAAAAATAAATGCATGAAAGAAAATCAAAACTTGGTACGTTCAATCTGTTAATCAGATCTTAGTATCTACTTGCATGAAAGTAAAAGATAAGAATTTAAATAAAGATAAATTTAACATTAATTAAAATAAGAATCTACAAAGTATTAAAAATAATAATTAAATATCTTAGAAAGTAGGAATAAAATGTTCGAAGTCAATTGGCACAGCCTCATCGAAAAGTTGGTTGATGTCACGTCTCCTTTTTTCATCGTACTCCATATAGCAAACTGGGCTTCCTCTTCTTCTTCCCAGATCTTGATCTGGAGATTGGTGTAGGCGAAGAGATGGCGTAGGTGGCACAGCTTCTTTTCTAAAAAACCTCACTCTTAAGGCCAACCCGTAATCCAAAACTGAACCTCCTATCCTATACTGTACTCCTCTCTCCAAGATGATTTCTTCTTAGAACAGGGGTTCTTTAAATAGATCTAGACTAGGGCTTCCTCCCAGTCAAATTTAGACTCAATCGGACTCCAGATCGGTAACATATCACGAAAAGAAATCTGGATCATCCGATATATAGCCTGATGGGATGATTGGTGCTGACCTTCCTTCTTGACATAGAGAGTTTAGGAGGGACTCTTGTTGGATCAAATCTCGGGTCAAACTTGGACTCCTCCTGATTAGACTCTACCTCTCCCATGGGTGGTGATGAGCAGTAGCAAGCGACGATGCATGGGTGGACTACAGTGGACGAGAATAGCAGCAATGAGCAGAGTAGCTAGCAAGGAGTAGCAACATGCTACGATAGAGGAGAGGGGTAGCCTGGGCCGATCGTGATGGATGGAATGGCCGTTGGGTGATGGTAGCGTGGGGTGAAGAAAATGGATGATGGCTTGGTGGATTGAGGAAGTTTGGATGGAGATGGGAAGAGCACTGTCACGGGGGCAGTGGTCGATGAGATGGGATAGAGGGCGGCTTGATAGGGGAATAGGTGGTGCAAACCGGTGACCATGGCAGATTAGGCATGGGCAAAGGCAACCTGGGGGGGAGCTAGTGGCGCTTGGTAGTGGCTTGGAGATGGTGATGGGATGGCAGAATGATGGTGATGTCATGGCAGAGTGGGGAAAACCATGGCGGCTCTAGCAGTTTTTGGTGCTTCTCAAGCGGAGCTGGGCAACTGTCCGTGGCTCGGAGAGATGGCCGGTGATAGGAGGGGTGCTTGGCAAGCGGTGGCGAGCTAGTGGATAGTGACAGTGAGCAGCATTTTGGAGTGGACGGCTGGGAGGAAGAGGGAGGATGGTGGCTGGCTTCAAAAGCAGGTCTTCTGGCAGCTCTCTGGTGGTTTTTCCAATGAGGGATGGCTCCTGATAGCGAGGGAAGGCTCCCCGGCGACAACAGTATTCGGGAGAGAAGATGGTCCACGGATAGGGTCTGTGGACTAGCAGAAGTGGCTGCATGTGGACCAGACGAGCTCCCATAAACCGAGCGGCCAATCCATGGTGGACCGGCTCCTTTAAAATCTATATATTTTTTTAATGATCTTTAAAATTGAGTTCCAGGCTCATTCGAACTCTGATTCATATGCCATTTATACTGTTGGACTTCAAAAATTGAGCTCTTTGTAATGACGATCTTCTTTTCTACAAATGATGTATAAAAGTATTAATTTGATATAAATAAAGATACTTTAATTATTAAATTAATACTTTTATGTATGTATATAATATAATTATCACTTGGACATCGTGGAAGCTAGCAAGCTTGCTTTAGTTGTTGCTTCTTCTGTTGGTGTCGTGGCACCATAATGCACATCGATGGAGGAGGTGTTAGCATCCTTGCATCGTTGCATTGCAGAGGTATGTGGTAGGCTTTAAGATAGTTGTAGTCACCGTCATTGATGGGCATTGACATTTATGGAGCTGTTGGTGGGCTTATGTGCTCAAGTGCTAGAGCATTCTATCTCCAGCTGCGAGGCGACACCTGCAAGGGAGGCTGCACATGGGGATAAAGCATGGGCCATTACTGAAGAGGGTTCGGCATTGGTTGAATCAGGGTAAAGCACCTCTAAGGGGGCTTCGCCAGGTTTAAGAGATGGCGAAGCTGAGGGGAAGCAGTTCCTAGGTGCTTGGAATGTCTTTGGGGGTCACCGTTGGTCATGGGACTCAAATAGCGACTAATAAGACATGAGGCCCCACTAGCAAGGAGACCTAGATGGCTATTGATGATGACTTTATCATCCCATGTTCCCATCCCTAGTCCGTACTGGCTAGGAACAATATTGAGGATGACAGGCAAGGCTCTCTCATGTTGGGCATGCTCTATGGCATTATTGGTGAGGCTCGTGAGGTTGAAATGCCTTGTGGGCAAAATGTACTATCTGGTGTTGCCAGTGAGGCTGACATGGAGGAAGGTGAGATAGTTTGCCCCACTATAGGTGAGGCTGTTAGGAGTGAAAACACCTATGGGAGAGTGGTGGTTTGACCGTGGTCACATGGAGCTGCTAGAAGAGATAGACTCTCTCCTGATCCTTATTGACTTCCTTTGGAGCACTATCCTTATGGAAAGAAGTGTAGCTACATAGTGCTTGGCTAGAGCATGAGCAGGCAATTTGAGGCTCTTCACAAGGTCACCCGTCTGAGGCCCACACCACGGGGTAGTCCAAGTCCAGTGCTGTGAGGCCAGAAGTATGCTATGAGGGTGTGCCGTTTCCAAATATTAAATGTGAATACCAATTGCTTTGAGCGAGGCTTCATGTGCTGCGAGCTAATCCTTCATGCATGCTATTCAAAAATTGACCTACGGTTGATCCCCTTATCCTTGCAAATGCCTTTATGGAAGAGAGGATAGAGATCATGATGGCTAGGAGAGAGAGAATCTTAGAATAGCTTAACTCCTATTATGCATTTTCTTTATTTCAATGAAAAGTTTGTTTGCTTTCTTTCAGATTTTGCCTTTCTATAAAGCTTCGTTTGCCTTTTTGTTAGGCTTTGGGGATACTTGATGTGTTATCACTCAAGAGTGCCATCATGCAAATCTTGGGCTGTTTATAGATTCCTGGCACTTGATCACCTTCTAGAGGGGGTGAGGTGATCTGGTTTGCTTGCTAATCACAGGGCATAACATGGCCTGGCGTATCACTTGATGTGGACCTGGTGTTCAAAGGAAATTGACCAACCATGGCTCTCTAAGGCTTATTCATGGCATCCCTTTGATTGGGGTGTAGAGAACATAAACTCATTGTCACCCGAGGGGACATCAATCTCGGATGGTGTGCTTGGTGCTTCATCTTCTAGCTCTGGGGAGACTAGGCATCTGACTGAGGTTATGTGGACACCTGTCAAATGTGGGTTGGCTACTAGTGTGGAAGCCTCACTCTCAGCCCCTCTATAAATAGGGGGTGAGGGGAACTGGACTTTGTTAAGCTCCCCTAGGGTCCCAGCAATCAAAAGGATACTAAGGACTTGGTCAAGCTTTCCTGGTGCCAGTGCTGTTGGGTTTCCCTTCTTGATGGAGGGTTGTCGCCTAGGTAGGCATTTCAACATCAAAGGCATGTTGAAGGATGCTCTCCTTAGCATGAGAGCTATTGATAATGGCTGGTGCTTCAGTTGCTAAGTTGTGGCTATTACCGATTGCAAGGTGGAGTTGGAGAAGCATCGATCATGTACCTCATCTTCCTTCTCCACCCCCGCTACAACCTATCTTTGAATTCAATGGCTGACGGGCCTACATCAGACATAACACCAAATAGTTGGTCTAGAATTGGACATAATGCTAGGGAGTTTGCTTTGCACAGTGACTCTCATCATCTCTCTTGGGTGCACATGGAGCAATTACTGGGTGCTATCATAAGTTCCTTCCCAGTCTCTCGAAAGATAGCAGCACGATCCATTGCATTTCTTCCTACAAGAAGGGGGATGCAACTGCGGTTCACACCAGCCTGGTTCACCTTCATGATGCATCTTCTCTCCTTTCCTTATTGTGTCTTCTCATGTTGCAGGGTCCTTGGCTACTTTCAAGGCATGGAGAGGGTGCCTCACTAGCTAGTGCATGGTAAGAACTTTGGTGCTCCTGGGAGCTTTGACTTGATCCTCCTCTCGCTGCTGCAAAGCATTGAAAGAATTCTAGAGCTTTGGTGGCTATGTCTTGGCCCTTTAGGGCTGTTGTAACCTATCTTTCATCCACCTTTCAAGGCATCTTTGGAGCTATGTAATTTGGCTATAGAGCTACAAACATGTAACTAGATTTTGGTAAATGAAATGATGGTTCCATTTTTAGTATCCTCTTACATGTTTTGAATGTTTGTATTATTTCTACTCCTTCAGGCTAGGATTCATTCAGGTGATTGAGGCTTTAAGAAATATTGATCTCACTTTCAAAGCCAGCTTCATCTAAAGGCATCGCTTCTAGATGGACGTGGTGACCATGTATAGGTACATAATTTAGAAACTTAGAATAGAGGGTATGTCTACCCTATCTAGGAAAAGAGGTTTGCCTAGGACTTTTAGAATAAGGGGTATATTGATCTCGCCTGGAGCATGAAGCTCATCCAAGACTTTAGAATAAGGGATAAGTCAACCCACCTAGGGTGCGAGCTCACCCAGGACTTTAGAATAAGGGATATGTCAACACCTTCTAGGATACAAGGCTCATCCAAGACTTTAGAATAAGGGATATGTTAACCCTACCTAGGGTGAGAGGCTCATCCAAGATTTTAGAATAAGGGATATGTCAACCTGACCTGAGATGTGAAGCTCACCCAAGATTTTAGAATAAGGGGTATGTCAACTCTGCCTGGGATGCAAAACTAGCCCAGGACTTTAGAATAAGGTGTATGTCAAACCCAACTGGGATGTGAAGCTCATTCAGAACTTTAGAATAAGGAATATGTCAACTCCACCTAGGATGCAAAGCTCCCTTAGGACTTTAGAATAAGGGATATGTCAATTCTGCCTGGGGCATGAAGCTCACCCAAGACTTTTGAATAAGGGGTAAGTCAACCCTGCTTGAGGTGCAAGGCTCATCTAGAACTTTTGAATAAGGGGTATGTCAACCCCTTTTAGGGTGCGAGGCTCATCAGGACTTTAGAATAAATGATAATGTTAGTCCTTCCTAGAGAATGAGGCTCATCTAAGACTTTAGAGTAAAGGGGGTTGAGACCGGTAGATGTCCAAGTGAGGGTCGTCCTTCCTTTTCTCATGCATGTGGAGTTCTAGGGATGGACAGAATAGAATACCTTGGCCTTCATGTACCATCCCAAAGTGCACCATGCATGGGAAAGGAGGATCCCCAATTGGATCTTCTTTCAACCTATAACTAGTAAGGTACTAGAAAGGTTAGATCACCTTACCCTGGGGTTTGAAGCTTTTCTAGTTTCACCTGGGGGTTTGGTCACTGGGCCACTTGCCAGGGCTTTGAGATAGCAAACTATTGTGCTTGGGAGTCTGATTGAAAGATCTCTTGCTAAAGCTTTTAAGGGACTATTAAGCTCTTACCTAGGATATGGAGCTCATCTAGAATTTGTGCCGGGGAGTGTGATCGAAGGATTGCTTGCCAGGGCTTTTAAGAGATTGTTAAGCCCTTACCTAGAGCTCATGTAGGATTTGCTCCTAGGAGTCTGATCGAAGGATCACTTGCTAGGGCTTTTAAGAGACTATTAAGCCTTTACCCGGGATGTAGAGCTCACCCAGGATTTGCAGGTGCACCTCAACTTTATTGTGCTAAGAGTTGAGTGCTAAAAAAAAAAGAAAGATGCTTTATTAGAGATGAAGATAGATCATGAACTAAAAAGAAAGTTTATTAATAATGAGGTAAGAGATTTTTTGAGTTCTAGGTGCAAGGGATAGACATCCTATCCAACTATTCCAGATGATAGTACTAAAGTGTATAACCTCAATGATGCGATAAGGTCCTTCTTAATTTGGTGAGAGCTTCTTTTTCTCGATCGGTTGGTTGAGTGTGGCCTTCCTGAGTACTAGATCACTTGGATGAAGCTACTTCCCCTTGACACTAAAATTAAAGTAGCTAGCTACTTGTCATTAGTGGGTCACTATCCTAATTTGGGCCTTCCTTCTCCCGAACTTCCTTAAGGAGGTTAAGGTTTGCTCTAAGGTCCTTAGAGTTCTGGAACCCAATGATGGCTTGGAAATAAGGTCATAGCCACCATGAAGAGATCAAAAGAGTGCAAGTGACCCTCTCTCCCCATGTCTTTTGGCATCCTGCCAATGTAGTATATTAGGTTTTGTACACCTTCCTTCTCACAAGCAAGGATGAAGCTCACCATAATTGGAGATATAACTAGGTACAAGTATAACATTTCTCCCTCTACTGGTCTGGTTAGGAGTGGGGTAGTGATAAGGTATGTGAGAAGCCCCTCGAAGGTTGTATGGCACTCCTCCATCCAATGGAAGTCCTTGATCTTCCTCAAGGCCTTGAATAAGGGTAGACACCTACCACCTGTTCTAGTGATGAACATGCTTAATGCGGCTATCCATCTCACGAGGTGTTGTACTTCTTTTCGGGTCTAGGAAGGTGACATCTCTAGGATCACCAAATTTTCTTTGGGTTAACTTCGATTCCTTGGCGGGAAACCATGAACCCTAAGAATTTTCTTGAAGATACACCCAAGGCATACTTGGTTAGGTTAATCCTCACTCGATAGTTTCTCAAGGTTTAGAAAGTCTCCTCGAGATCTTCCACATGGCATTTTATATGTTGGCTCTTTACAGCATGTCATCAACATATACTTCGATATTTTGACCAATTTGATCTTTAAAGATCTTGTTGATGAGATGCTAGTATATGGCTCCTATATTCTTCAAGCTAAAGGGAGTCACTTTATAGTAATACAGCCCTTGGTCTATGATAAAGGAGATTTTTTCTTCATCCTTCGGAGCCATCTAGATTTGATTATATCCAAAGAAAGCATCCATAAAATTGAGCAACTCATATCTTGACATAGAATCAACTAGTTGATCTATCTGAGATAGGGGATAACTATCTTTCAAGAATTTTTCAAATCAATAAAGCCTATACATACCCACTGCTTGCCATTTGCATTCTTGAGAAGGACCACATATGCCAGCCATTCAGGATAGTCAACTTTATGGATGAATCCGGTTGCACGCAGCTTGTTGACTTCTTACTTGATAGCTTGCTAGCACTTAGGGGCAAAGCATCGCTTCTTCTATTTCACTAGTTTGTGCGATGGGTTGACATGTAACTGATATACCATGACTTTTGGATCTACAATGGGCATGTCAGAGGTGTCCATATGATGAAATTTGCATTGGCCTTTAGGAAGGCAAGGAGTTGGTCACGTGAGGTCACATCCAACTGAGACCCGACTAGACCTTTTGGGTTGGGTCACGATCATCCAGAAGGTCTACACTGGGTGACCTCATAGCATTGCTATCGATGGGTAGCACTTTTTGGGACTTCTTGCCTTTCAAGGTAGTCACATAGCACTGCTTGACCAGAACCTAGTTGCCTTATACTTTGCCCACTCCTTGGATGATTGGGAACTTCATTAGCAAGTGATAAATAGAGACAATGAAATGGAAGGTATTTATGCCTTATCCTCCCAATATTTATAGGCTGAGGGGACCTTCACCATCAAGAAGTTTAGGACCACCATAGCTTGTCTTGGGGCTTGGCCCATTATCATAGGTAAGGCTGTTGACTCTGGTCTTGATTTGGATGATTGACAAAATGTTTAAGTATATATGAGTACTAATTATATTTTAAGTATATTTTTCAGATCTTAGTGCTTAACCATGTTGAATGAAGAAATGCTTGCATTTTAGTTGAAAAAGTCCTTAAATTAATGGAAAATCAAGTATATGGACTTTGGAATTAATATGGAAGAACTTGAAGAAGTTAAAGTTTCAATTTGAAGATGTTTCAGCAATGGCACAGGCAAGTGTCGACACCTGAAAATGAAGTGTCGACACCTGAGGATCAAGTGTCGACACTTGAAGAGTGAAGTGTCAACTCAAGGCCAGAGACAAATAAAAAATATCAGAAAGCACTTTCAATCAAGTGTCGACACATGGAGCTGAAGTGTCGATACTTGGAAGTGAAGTGTCGACACCTGGAGAATGAAGTGTCAACACTTGAAACTGAAGTGTCGACACTTGGAGGTGAAGTGTCGACACTTGAACAGTAACGACTAGTTTTCTGAGCTGCAGAACTTCTCCAACTTGGCTCCAACGGCCATATTTTCCTCTCTAATGGCTATAAATGGTCATTTAAGTGTTGGGAGGCTATATAAATATCAATAATCAAATGGGGAAGTAATCCTTTGGTGGGTTTTTGAATATTCTTCAAGGATTCAAGAGTTGATTAGTTCAAGCCTTCAAGCTTCCAAGTTTCAGAGAGAGCATTCAAAGTCTACATCTACAAGCATCAATCAAGGGCTTCATCAACTTGAAAACAAGATCTTTATCAACTCTCAAAGGGCTTCAAAGAGATATTTGCTTTATTTTAGAAAGCTTTTATTGTATTCATTTATATTTGCTCTTACATTATTTTACATAAGGTTTTTGGTGAGCCTTGGAAAATCAAAGAGGTTTTTGGTAAGCCTTAAAAATCAAAGTGGTTGTTGGTGAGCCTTGAAACCAACTAGAGTTTTACTTATGAGCCCGAAGCCAAAACAAGTTGTTTAGATTCTTGGTTATCCCGTAAAACCAAGGGTGGTTGTTGGTGAGCCTTGAAACCAACTAGGGTTTGACTTGTGAGCTTGAAGCTAAAACAAGTTGTAAAGGTTGTTGGTGAGCCTAAGTTATAAAACTAAACTTAGTGAAATTCCCAAGGGTGGCTTGGGGAGTGGATGTAGGTGCTTGGTTGGCACCGAACCACTATAAACCTTTGTGTTTATGTGATTGTTCTCCTTATGCTTTTATTTCTTTATTTCTGCTACATTTATTTGAAATATACAAGCACTTGAATTGAATTAGTGCATACTTCCTTTAGTTTATATTTTAAATAGTACAAAAGTTTTATAAAACCTAATTCACCCCCCCTCTTGGGTTGCCTACCTGAGCCTACAATTGGTATCGGAGCTCAGTGCACTGTTTTGAAAATCTAAAGATTTTGAGTTAAAGATTATGGCAACCCTAGTAGGTATTAGTGTTAGACCACCATTTTTCGATGGCACAAATTATGCTTTTTGAAAAACTCGCATGCACATTCATATTCAATCTATTAATTATTTTGGAAAGTTATTGTTAGTGGTCCTCATATTCCTTCCATGTTGGTTAATGGCATTTCCATTCCAAAGCTCGAAAAGAATTGGAATGAATATGACATTAAGCAAACTGAACTCAATGCTAAAGTAATGAACTGCTTTATTGTGCATTGGACTTAAATGAATTTAATAGAATCTCTTCATGCACATCGGTGAAGGAAATATGTGACACACTTGAAGTTACTCATGAGTGTACTCTTCAAGTGAAGAACACTAAAATTAATTTGCTTGTACATTTTTTTAAAATTTTTGAAATTATGTATTATGAATCTATATCTGATATATTTTCAAGATTTATGACTATTATTAATAAATTAAAAAGTCTTGAAAAAATCTATACTAATGCTGATTTGGTGAACAAAATTCTTAGATCTTTACCAATATCATGGGAACCAAAGGTGACGGCGATCCAAGAAGCTAAAGATGTAGAAACCTTACCTTTGGAGGAGCTTATCGGTTCACTCATGACCTATGAGTTGAACTTATGGCAAAGGATAGTGGAAGCTGATGTAAATAAGAAGATAATAGCCCTCAAGGCCAAAAAGAAATTTAAGGCAATGATGGCAACTTGGAGCGATAGCGAAAATTCAAGTTTGGATGATGAAGTTGCTCATTTTTGCTTCATGGCAAATGAGAAAAAGGTATATGTTGAAAATAATTATAATTTTATCTTTGATGAATTACATGATGCATCTAATGATCTTGCGCATGAATATAAATTGCTAAAAATTGAGCACAAGAAATTAAATAGGCATGTAGATTCATTTTCTCTTGATAACACCAATCTTGCCAATAAAAATGATGATTTAAATGCCAAGATTGATATTTTAAAAAATAAAAAAAATAATTTTTCTAAAGAAAAATAATTTTTAGAAAAAAAATATTAATTTGAAAGATTTATGTGATAAAGTTTTGAATAAGAAAAATATTTTGGTTGAGGAAAAGAAGCAAAAACTTTTGAAGAATTTCTCTATTCCTGCTTCTTTCAATCTATCTTATAAATGTAGTTTTAATGCTTATCTTTTTAGATTAAAAAAAGTTTGGGTTCTAAAAGGAATCATAATTGATAATCATAAAGGATCCAAGAAAGTTTGGGTACCAAAAATGTCCACTTAGTTTGTTTTGCTGGAATGTCTTGCAGCCCAACTTGAAGAAATGATGTTTTTGATAAATGGCTGTACAAGACAATTTGAAGATGTGGACAAGCTACATTTTGGACTAAATGGTAAAAGGAAGGATTATGTACATTGGTAAATTCTAAATATCTCCTTCCATAATTGAAAATATAGTTAAATTTTTTGTTATAATTGTTGCATCAATTACTTTGAAAAATTATTTTAAATGATTAATTAGAATCAAGTTTAGACTTATAATCATTGGTTATGATCATGGACTTCTTGTTGTTGATGAATTTCATGCTATCATGATTAAACTTGTGATTGTGAGACCTTCACTTGATTTTGATTAATGAATTTCATGAAAAATACTTTTAAAGATGCATATTGCTTTGAAAAATATTTTAAGTAAGTGATTAGAATCAAGCTTAGACTAATAATCATTTGTTGTGATCATGACCATTGATGTTGATGGATTTCAAGCTCTCATGGTCAAACTTGTGATTATTAGATCTTCACTTGATTTTGATTAATATGGTTTCTAAATTATTTCAAGTGAAATGCTATGATTTATATGTTTTTATTTTTGGCATCTATGCATAATTTAGAAATGATTTGGATCAAGTATAGAACTAGTAGTTAAGGGTTACTTTTAAAAAGAAGGTATGCATATTGATAAACCCTTGCTCTAGTAGCTAGACTTGATATCATATTACTTCTAGCATTTGTATGGATATCAAATCATTTTAAATGAATTTGAAATCATGCTGAAAGTTTTTAAGTGGTATAAATGCTTTGTATTTCGAAAATCATGAATATCTTGAAAATTTCAAATCATTGGTTTCAGACTTAGAATTTATCTTCCATCAAAAATTGTCTGAAATTATGATGCATGTGCTTTCATGTTTTGTTCCTCAAATGAATGTATATTTTTAAGGAAAAATAACATTCAGGGAGAGCATCTAAAGATTTGTTATCATTATATACATATTTAATGCTTTGAATGTTTTGCTTGATATCATACTGTACTTATATTGCTTTGATACTCCTTGATTTCAAATCTAATCTTTTGAGGGGAGTTACACTTAAGTGGTATCATGCTCAAATTGTATCATATTTTAAATGATATCATGTCTAATTGATTACATGCATTAGTTTTGATGATCTACTTGCTATTCTTTCCATCTTCATTCCCATTTTGTATTGCCTTTCACCCTTTTTCATGATGTCAAAAAGGGAGAGAAAAATGTTAAGTATAAAAAGGGGGAGAAGAATGAAAGAAAGTGCAAAAGGGGGAGAAGAATGCAAAATATTTTTATCTAAAGGGAAGAATTAGTAAGAAGAAGAAATTTTAAAAATTTAAAAATTTTGCATATTTTGAAAAATATTTTTGAAGATTTTTTTTTTTTGGATCATATTTTGAAGGGGATCTTGGTGCTTATTGTTTTGAGCTTACATGTTTATCTTATTGTTAATCTTTTTAAGCTTACCCTATTCATATACTTAAAGGTTTTGTCATCATCAAAAAGGGGGAGATTGTTGACTCTGGTCTTGATTTTGATGATTGACAAAATGTTTAAGTATATATGAGTACTAATTATATTTTAAGTATATTTTTTAGATTAGTACTCAACCATTGAATGAAGAAATGCTTGCATTTCAGTTGAAAAAGTCCTTAAATTAATGAAAAATCAAGTATATGGACTTTGAAATTAATATGGAAGAACATGAAGAAGTTAAAGTTTCAAATTGAAGATGTTTCAGCAATGGCACAAGCAAGTGTCGATACCTGGAAATGAAGTATCGACACCTGAGGATCAAGTGTCGACACTTGAAGAGTGAAGTGTCGACTCAAGGCTTGAGACAAACAAAAAACTTCGGAAAGCATTTTCAGTCAAGTGTCGATACCGGGAGCTGAAGTGTCGACACTTGAAAGTGAAGTGTCAACACCTGGATAATGAAGTGTCGACACTTGAAACTGAAGTGTCGACACCTGGAGGTGAAGTGTCGACACTTGAACAGTAATGGCTAGTTTTCTAGGCTGTAGAACTTCTCCAACTTGGCTCCAACGGCCATATTTTTCTTTCGAACGGCTATAAATGGTCATTTAAGTGTTGGGAGGCTATATAAACATCAAGAATCAAATGGGGAAGTAATCCTTTGGTGAGTTTTTGAATATTCTTCAAGGATTCAAGAGTTGAGTAGTTCAAGCCTTCAAGCTTCCAAGTTTCAGAGAGAGCATTCAAAGTCTATATCTACAAGCATCAATCAAGGGCTTCATCAACTTGAAGACAAGATCTTTATCAACTCTCAAAGGGTTTTAAAGAGATATTTGCTTTATTTTAGAAAGCTTTTTTGTATTCATTTATATTTTCTTTTACATTATTTTACTTAAGGTTTTTGGTGAGCCTTGGAAAACCAAAGAGGTTTCTGGTAAGCCTTAAAAACCAAAGTGGTTGTTGGTGAGCCTTGAAACCAACTAGGATTTTACTTGTGAGCCCGAAGCCAAAACAAGTTGTTTAGGTTCTTGGTTATCCTGTAAAACTAAGGGTGGTTGTTGGTGAGCCTTGAAACCAACTAGGGTTTGACTTGTGAGCCCGAAGCCAAAACAAGTTGTAAAGGTTGTTGGTGAGCCTAAGTTATAAAACCAAACTTAGTGGAATTTCCAAGGGTGGCTTGGGAAGTGGATGTAGGTGCTTGGTTGGCACCGAACCATTATAAACCTTTGTGTTTGTATGATTATTCTCCTTGTACTTTTATTTCTTTATTTTCACTGCATTTATTTGAAATACACAAGCACTTGAATTGCATCAGCACATACTTATTTTAGTTCATATTTTAAATAGTACAAAAGTTTTATAAAATCCAATTCACCCCCCCTCTTGGATTGCCTACCTGAGCCTATAAGGGCAATAGTGCCTTCCATAGATACGACATCTTAAGGGGGAGTCATCCTTTATAGATAGTCTCTTGTTCATTCTGGCAAAAGCATCATAAAACAAGATATCTAAAGAGCTTCCATTGTCAATCAAAACACGGTATGGTGGGGGCACCAGGACCAGACATAGATTACTAGGCCCTATCTGGTTTATTTAGTCATGTGTCAAATTTTGTAGTCAGGTAAGATTGAGTTCTGTAATAAGTTGAGACTAGTTGATTTATCTCAACCCTAGTCCAGTCATTGAGTCCTGTACTTATGTATTAGTCCAGTACCAGTCTAATTTTGTACAAAAAAAAAAGTTATACAGCTTTGGAGTTCCACTAGGCCTCATCAGGAGCTAGAGGCCTTCACATTAGCTTATTGGGCCTTATTTGCCACCCTAGGGTCCAAGATTCCTTCTAGATGCCCCAAATGCCCTCCAGATGCCTTGATACCCTCAAAATGCCAGAGAATATTTCCAGACCAAGGTGTCTCATGATTCTAGGAATATGCTAGTACCGCAGGCCAAGAGATTCCAAGCCCAGGAGTCAAGCCCATGAGCCCCAGAACCAAGATTCCAAGAAATATGCCGAAACCAGAGCGCCCCAACTTCTAGGGCTTATAAGCCCATGCGCCAAACCAATGGAGGATGCCCCTTTTTGCCCTAAAGCCAAGCCTAACTCTATTTTAGGCATCCAAGCCCAAGAGACCAAGCCTAAGGTGCCTTTGACCAAGTCTAAAGAAGGGAGAAACTCAATTCAAACAAGGAGATCTAGTTTTATTTTCACTTAAATTGTATTCTCCTAGTTTTAAGCAAACTTGTAATCCCTCTCCCACTCAACTTTGTAATCCTATCCTAACTAAGAGAGGACTTGAAAAATATCTATAAATACCCCACCCGTCTCCCTCTTGTAAGCATCTTTTATTCATGAATCAAAATCCTGCTAAAATTTTGTGTTAAGTTGTGTTCTTGTGTTCTTGTGTTGAGGTGTGTGAGTTTTGTTTGTGAGCCCTAATTCATCCAAGCCCTAGCCATCCTAAAGCACTCTCATCCAAACCCGAACACACCAAGGAGAAGAAGCCCTAAGCCATCCATCAGCAAGATCCCCGTGGTGTTTCCCCTCCAAAGAGGAGGCCCTCTTTGCCTCCAAGATTGATCCCAGATAGCTGCCCGAACTGAGGAGCTGAAGGCTTGTCTTCTAAGCTATGATCCCGAGTACTGTGTGACCCCTTCATCGACAGGATCTTCGAATCAGTGCTTGGTAAAAATCCTTCCCCCTCCTAATTTTTGATTTATTGAAGGTACGCTATCCTAACCAGGGATTTCTTAATCTCCAAGATCATTTCTTTTATTATTTTGGCATGAGTTCATATGCAGGTATGATGTTTTCTTTCATTATATACTTGCCTGCTAATTCTTTACATGATTTTGGATTTCTAGCCTACAAATTAAAATTCTAAAAATTATAAAAAAAATTAGTTTCAGTTTTTCTACAATCATGGTAGTCATAGGATCATCCCACATCATGGTGCACATCATGATGCACAATGGTAAGAGAAACTACAATAGCATCATCATGAAAAGTTTGGATGCCTTCTGCAACAACATCAAAGAAGACTATAACATCCTGTTACTTCGTTGCTTCACCCAAGGCAACTCAAGAATCACATAAGCACGGGCTCCTCCCATTGGTGAGGATGTCTCCTTCTTAAACCCTCCAACAATAGTGTTCACAAGAGTGCTAGTGGGATGGTTATCCATGAGGGGTTCTATGGTGAGGTGTGGTTGTTGGCTTGAAGCGGAAGCACCTTTAAGCTAGTCAACATAGGCTCATAGATAACCCCGGTGAACCAAGGCTTCGATTCCTTTCTTCAAGACAAGGCAATCTTCAATATCATGTATGTACTCTTAATAAAAATGGTAGTACTTGGTGAGGTCTTTCTTGGATCTCTTGCTCATCCTCCCAAGCCAGTGGATGATATCTTGATTCTTCATCTCCATTAGGATCTGCTTCCAAGAAGCATTTAGTGACATGAACTCTACACGGTGAGGGTGCGAGCTCCTAGAACTACAATAGGATTTTGCTTCATCACTCCATCTCTTGGATTGAGGAGGAGGGAGAAAGCGATTCTCTTGAGGATGCTTACATTCCAACTTCTCCTTTCTCTTCACAGACATGCCTTCTTCGACATTGATATATTTTTCAAAGCAGGACATGAGCTTCGGATGATCTTGAGGGAATCTTCTGGAGAGGGAGAACTAAAAGCCTCCACTTGGAGCCCTAGCATGAGGGCTAACATTGCGACCATAGGCTCGAGGCCACGAATCTCCAACATGGTCACTCTAAAGTGACCCATGTAGTTCCAAAGAGACTCCCCTTCCTCTTGTTGGATGAAAAAGAGAGAGTTGGAGTTCTTTTTAAGCCTCTAGCTACTCTGAAACTATGCAATGAATTTTTGGTTGAACTCTTCAAAAAAGCTGATGGAGTCTTATGGAAACCTAGTGTACCAAGCTTGGGTAGTATCTCAGAAGGTGATTGGAAAAGTCTTGCATATCAAGGCATTAGATACCTTTTGTAGCAACATGAGAGCCTTAAAACTTTCCAAGTGTTCACAGGATCAATGGAGCCATTATAGGCCTTCATAGAAGGTGCTTTAAAGCATCAGGGAAAGTCCTCTTCCATGATGGTCTGGATGAAGGGTAGACGTATGGTGAAGAGTAGCTCCCCTACTGATGATGTCTACTAGTAGTGGAGCACCTCTATATACTCATCCACCTCAAGGAGCTTTTAGTATAGCTCATCTCATCATCGAGTGTACCTTGCCAAGTGATAATACGGTGATCCCTTTGATGAAGAATCTTGTAATAAAAAAGATAGTGAAATGGGGGGACCATGTCCCTGATCTTTATCTTGATGATCAGTTTGGCATCCGGAGTGATGAGTTTGACATGCCCCCTGAGGTCCCGAGGGATGTGATGGGTGACCATAGGGGTCCATTCAAGGTTGCTAGCCGGTCGAGAGGCCTCCGGGTCTGCTTCAGCTTCAACGAAGTGGGTTGCACCATCTTGACTTGTCCCCTAGGTTGGTGGGGGAATGTCCAAAGGTGGCTACTTGGCCAATAGAGTTGGGGGTTGTTGCAAGGCTTGTATCACATTGATGAGCAAATTGACTTAGAAAAAAAGTTGATGGAACTGCTCGACTATAACTAGAGGGATAGGCGATGGCTCATCTACACCTTGCTCTAGGGGTTTTTGAGGGTGATCCTCTAGGACCTCTAGCTTCTCAATAGAAGGAGAGCGGCAAGTCTTGCCACTAACTTCTTCCTTGCCATGCTGAGATGAGAAAAAGAGAAATTATAGTCCTTTTAATAGTTGTTTGGGCCAAAAGCCCTTTCTCTAGCTCCATTCTATTGAGGTTTCGCTTAAGACCTGCTAATGTGGCTGGATGAGGCTATTAACTTGGATGGCTCTGGGTTCTTCCCTATATGGCATGGCCATTCTAGAACCTATAAAATGAAGAAGGCATGGAAGTCTGATCATGGGGACACATTGGGATAGTTCCCCATGGTGGATCCTTCAATGCCTAAGTCAGTCTTATACAGAAGCAAACAGGAAAAGAGAAGAAACTATAGCTTTTGTGCATGTAATGTAGTAATAAAGTGCTGGCTAAACAAGATAAGAGTAGAAGAAGTAATGGAGATGAGCATGTGCAAGGCACCAAAAGTGGCAGGTAGTGCATTGAGGCTCTAGTGAGGCAATGGAATTGGGCGCTAGCTAGTGTCAAGAGAGTATAAGGGACTTAGGCGAGGCAAGGCGAGGCTTTTATCTAAGCAAGTTAGTTCTGGCCTTCATCCAAGTAGAAGTCAAAAACTCTTGGATAGCTCTAGGAAGACTCACTACAAGAAATAGAAGTAGTAGCAACGAACATTACCAAGAACTAGCTAGCCATCAGTAATAAGTGGATATACTGATAATAATTACAATAGTAAAAAGTGCCATCGCCAATAGTATTACCAATGATAGTAGTGACGGCACTAGTTGTCACTATTAATTTTAAAAATCTTAGGGATTTTTTAATTTTTATAAAAGCTTATTAGCGATACGTGATGACTATTAGTGATGGCAAGCAGACCATCACTAATAAATTTTGCATTTCAAGAAATTTAATTTTAAATAAAGATTATTACCAATAGTAATTTAATTATTAGTGACAGTATTTTATCATTACTAATAAAATACCTGAAATTTAGGTATTATCGATAAAATCAATAGTGACACAAGTTTGTCATCGGTAATGCTTCTATTAACGACAAGAAACTATTATTAGTGATGCATAATGCCATCGCTAATAAAATTTCTTGAATTATAGGTATTAACAATAACATTAATTGCAACATAAGTTGGCCATTGGTAATACTTCTATTATCGATGGAAGACAATTATTAGCGATGGCAAAATACCATTGCGAATAGTTCTCCTTAAAAACACCTTTAGTGCCAATTTTTCCATTTCCCACTTTTGTTTTTTTTGTCTCTTCATCTTCTCGGCCCCCTATTGCTTCCCATCGAGCTCCCAGCCTTCCTCCACCCAGGCACTACCAAAATCTCATGCCCCCTGCCCCTAGTGCTACCAGTCATCATCTTCCCCGGCCCCCACCCCTTCCCATCGAATAGTAAGTTATAGCGTATAACTTAACCTAGCATATCATATCTAGGATAAGAATGTATCAGAACATATGCATATAATAGAGTGAAATGTTCATTAGCTTTAATCAAAGAAAAAAGAATAGCAATAAAACATAGTTAGAGCAAATGCAATGATATATCAAAATTTTACAAAAAATAAAGTTGATTGAACATTAGTTTCACTCAGAGCAAGATAGATAATAATCATGCATGGTCAGAGCAAATTGGTTTTGAGAAAAGCATGTATCAAAGCTAAAATAGATTGAAAGAATGAATATTGGAGCAAAATTAGGTTTGAAACGAGATGTGAGTCTTAGAATAAACTCTTTAAGGAATCAGAGTATCGGAGCAAATAATATAAAGATAGAGCTCTCCCTTAACACATGATCTGAAAGTATTTTTCAAACTTTTCAAATATTTATTAACATTTTTCAAAAAAATATCCAAAAAGTTTAGAAAATTTTCTCTTTAATACTTCCTCCCCTTTACTTATTTTTCCCTCTATATTTATTACTTATTACTTTCTTCTCCCTGAAAGAATTATGTTCTGAAAGCCAATCATAGTGGCAATTTTGTATTCTTCCAACTCAAGATTGATTTAAATAAAGGCAATTTTTGATTCATCATTTGCTATCTTATATTTTAATTATAAGATTATGATGAACCCTATAGGTTAGGGCAATGGAATTAGGGTTATGATGGAGATCATAATGGTGAGACCTAAGTTTTTATAAATCCTAATCTAAAATGTTCCTAGTCGATGGATCATCGGTTCGAGGATTGATGAATCTAAAAGGACTAGAGAGGATGGTTGGTCTCACAACCACTTTTGTAGAGACACTAATACAAGAATATGGGTGCTCATTAGGTTATGAGTCCACTGAACTGATCCGACAAGAGAATATCAAATGGAAGTCTTACTTACTTGTCAAAAAATATTTTCTCTTAATGGGAGTTGTGCATCTAATCCTTAGACCTGAGACTACCATAGTATCTTGTGCACATGAACCCATATTTTGGTGCATGCTTATTCATGCAATTAAGTCATGTACAGGGTGCTTTTGGATATGGTAGATTGTGTATGAAAGTGATGAGTAGGTCAACAAAGAACCGATCACTCCTATTAAGCGGAGTAGTTATCTCATGAAATCTCTTCGTTTGTAGACTCACGAAGTCTTTGATCAAAGTAAGATGAGATTAGATACAGTTTCTAATCTATCATCAGTTGAGTCTTCATTATTGAATTGAGATTCAAAAGGATTACGTGCTCAGGTTTGACATTTATCCATGCCTATCACTTAATCGGGATAAAGTGCGATCAAAGATTGAATTGTATAGTAACTTTTCACTAAAGGGTATTTTGATAATTTCTACCAAACTTCTCATCTTTCAGGTAGGCATGATACATTGCTAGATGTCAATCATGTCTTGTAGGTTTTCATGAATCAAATTGATTAGATTCATGAGTCAATTTGGAAGCTAGTTCAAATTGGCAACTTGGGTCAGCTTGATTTGACCTAATTAGGTCAATCATGTTCGATTAGATCGAATTAGCTTGGACCTAGACCTACTGCTAGCTAGATGTGGAATCAAAAGGGTCACAACATTAGGAAATTGGCCAAGGAAGTCAATTGTATTTTTATTAGGGTCATGGGATTCTAATTAGCTAGCTAATTGATATACTAGCATATGTTGGCTAGCCCAACTTCTGACCCAATTAGATTGGGTGAGCTTGCTTGCTAATTGGGATAACCAATTTAAGTAAAAATCAAATTGGGTTGAGTCCTAAGTGGGGCAGCCTAATTTAGATTTTATCTAAATTTTTATTGGACTTATCTTGCATTTATGTAAGAGTCAATGTTGGCATGGACTCTTGTGCGCCAATTTGGTTTCATGCCAATATTGGTATGCATAGAAGGACAAAGAGTCCTTTTGCCAGTCAGACACAAGTCCTAGATAAATACTAAAACCTTCATCCTAATCTCCATGCCATTTTGAAAAGGCTCTGACCGATCAAATGAAGGAAAATTTGTGTAAGGAGTTAGTGCAATATGAAAGGTCGTGACCTTTCATGATATGGTGCTAAATTAAATTATAGAGTCCTTCTATTTGAAGGCTCTCAATTCTTCTGATGCATTGCTTCATGTTTCACATCTTTTGGTTTTTTAATTGATCAATAATTGACATGTGGTAGGAGAGTAAAATGCTAGAAAATCAAAGAGACACTTTTATGTCTCTTAGTTTATGAAAGGGTGTATCATGATAAGTTTATCCATCCAACAGACTCTTTCTCATTGAAGGGTCTTATCAGATGGATGCAAAAAAGGCATATCAGGTGCCCCATCCTACTCTATATAAGGCATCAGTGTTTTGATGCCAGAGCACTCAATTCCATCGGAAAAACCAAACCTACTATTTTCTCTCATTCCCCCTTAAGACAAGGTTTGTCTTTTTAAGACAAGGCTTGTTTTTCAAGACAAGAGCCTAGGAAAAATAATAGAAAGGGTATCCAGGATTCGAGATTAGATATAGAGAGGTCTCAGAGTGCCCTATAGAAGGGTAGGGAATCCAGTAAAGGGAGAAAGTCTGGAAGGCTACCGAAAGAGTCCTAATCAAATAAGCAAGCTTGGTAGGAGTGCTTCCTTGGCTCAGTTCTTATATGGATCACCTCTGGAGGGAATACACTTGTGTGCCTTATAGAAATAAGAAGTATAGCACTTTAAGTATTCCTCTAAAACCCTAAAGATTTGATTATTAGTTGTTATGCTCAAGTTGTCCTAGGGTTTAGGGTTCCAGCTGGTTAGGGTTCCAAAAAATAAAAATTTTGAAGCCCGATCTTTCACTGCACCTGGCTCGAGGAACCCAACAGTGGTATCAGAGCCACCTTGATGCATGCTGTTAGAAATCTCTTTAGTGTTGATTGTTTGCTATGCTATGAATTGATGCATGATTAGTTCAAATACATATATGTGATATGTTATATCCAAGTAACTGCTTCAGATTTGGTTAGTCACCATGTCCGTCTGGTCAAAGGTGATGTAGGATAAATAATTAAAGCCTATCTATAAAAGATTAGTAGAGAATAATTTTTTTAGATTTTTTCAAATTTTTAAGGAAGGCTCAAAGGAGACAGTAAACGAAACTAGTTCTAGTTAACTACCCGCATAAGTAAACCTACAAGGTAACTAGAAAGTAGGACTTGGTGGTGGAGAAACCATCAAAACTAGGATTTACTTTCAACTAATCAGAAATTAAAGAGAAGGGAATAAGTTTTTTAGTTTTACAAACAAAAATCGCTCCTTTGAAATAGATCTGGCAGGACTCTCAAGATTGTTGCGACAAGGTTTCAAGAACTAGATCCCGGGCTTCGATCTTCTGCATGATGCTAGTTTCGAGGCAAGAATACTTGTTTTTGATTCCAGATCACCTGCAAACACTCAACAAAGAAAACTAAAGGTAAGAAGTAGCAAAGGAAGGAAAGTAAATGAAAGGGAAGGGTTAGAAGAAGTGGCTAGGTTTTCTTGTCGGCTGGATAGGTAGGATAACAAGGGCCTCGCACCCCGCGATGTTCTGAAGAATAAAGGAAAAGGACCTCACACCCCGCGATGCACATAGCAAAAGAAGAAAATTCAGCAGAATAACTTTTTTTATTGATGAATAATAATAATGATTACAAGGGGGTTGATGGGGTATTTATATACTCTCAACCAGTGGTGTAAGGGATTCAAACACTAGACTTTTTCTTCCTTGGACTACAACTCCTAGAATTCTGGCTCTGAGCATCCTAGACTCTTGTCTCTGGATAGAAGAGGTCTCAAGAGTTTTGGTGAGACTCTTGAGTTCTGTAAACTTAAGCAACTCTGAACCTATTTGATCCAAACATCTGCAGTTGAGAACCATTGAACCTCCTCCATTTGGGTGATCAAATATTTTAGAACTCCTTGATAGTTGCATGAAAAAAATGCTTGGCGGACTCTTGGAATTTTTTGGCATGAAATTCTTGAGTGGGGGTGCCAATTTGGGAGTGTCCTTCACATTTACTAATCTTAAAAAGAGTTGGTGCTAACTTTGCTTTCATTTGGCCGACCAAAAAGAAAAAAAACATGACATGTGGGATGTCCAAACAAAAGTGACATGTTATGTGTTCTTGTCCCAAAATGAAATGGCATGACATGTCCAAACATGACATGTATTGATGTTTCCTGATGATGTGGCAGGTGTTGTGCAATTTCTTGAAAAAAGGTGGCACCAAAAATAAATTGACCTGGGCTAGCATATGGAGTCACATGGCTGGTCTTGGGCTAGCACATGGCTTGTCTTGGGCTAGCACATGGGTCTTCAATTGGGTGCACATCGGATGTTGACTTGAGTTCCCTCTGGACTTAACTAATTACATGGACTTAATAACTAATCACATAGACTCAATACTAATTATTACAAGACTCAAAATCAAATAACTAAAGCCCCACTTGATCAATTGATCAAAAAAGCTTAATCTCATGTAATAAAAAAGAATAAATTGGTAAACATAATTTGGCCCAATGGAGTTTTGACTCAATGTGGTAAAAAGGGTCTAGCCCAAAAGGCTAAATAACAAAACCCTAAATATAGTTGGTAAAAAGGGCTAACCCTAACTAAGCTAAAATAATAGAAATTAAAATAAAATATTTACATGGTAAAAGGGGTTGGGTTCAGGGCTTTATTCACAGGTGATCCACAGGGATGTGGGTTCAACCTGTCAATATTTTTTGGCCCTGGTGTTCACACCAATTCTTCCCGGATGGGAGAAACTCGACCCTGTCATGTATGGGTCAACTCCGCTATGATAGCGCTCTATTAAGTCTGGGTCAACTCTCTGCAAGTCCTCTCTGGTGATCCAAAAATCATAGTCTCAAGTCATCCTTGCCAACGAACCAGATATCGCTGATAATCGTAGCTCCGAGTAGTGATAATCTTATCATCCAAGATCCGCTCGATCCTATCTCTCTGGGCTAGTGGTATGGCAGGTGGACACACTTGGGTTGGCTCACTCTCATGGACTGGATTAGGCCCAAAAGGCTCACTAGGAATCAATGTTGGCTCCCTGTACTTAATAAGGTCTAAAAAGTTGAAAGTATGACTAATGCCTAGTTCAGGTGGCAATTCAAGCACATAGGCATTAGATCCAGTTTTTCTAATTACTTTGTAGGTCCACTACTATGCGCATGTAACTTCTTCAAGGTTTCAGGTAGGAACCGTTTAGGTTGTTGCCTAACCATGACAAAGTCTCCTTCATTGACTTCTTTGAGTTTCTCTTTTTTTTTCCCTGTTGATATGCATGTAAACCCTAAACTACAATAGAGTTTGACCCTTGGTGGGTGACATGCAGATGAGAATGGTGCATGAACTCCTACTCAATGCCACAGGATTTTCCAGAAGTAAGTGGCAAACCTAATATGCTCAAAGGATATATGTAACTTGCTAACCTCTATTGACCCCATAAGCGATTTTGATGATAACCAAACATTGGAGCATGTATATTTATTTTTAACAACTCTTCAAATATTTTACAAGTTTTTGTAGGAAGAGTTAATTGTTCAAACTTCAACTCCTACACCTTTGTTTCTTGTTTGAGTTGTGTTGTATTATGTTTTTGTAATGAAGAACCCAATGAAAAAGCTAAGAAAAAATCATGTGAAAAAGGTTACCTCTCTGTGTGTGTGCCTTAGAATTATTTTGAGTTGGTATGATTGAAAATTGTAAGAGTGTTGGTAAGAGCTTTTTCCTTTGAGTTCAATTATAAAAATCCTGAAGAAGATACTCGAGTTGACCCAGGATGTTGAAGAGCCGACTCTACTTCATGGCACGCAGCAAGAGTTCTGGTATGCAGCAATCCGAGTCGACTCGAAGGTAACCAAGCTGACTCTAATGAATCTGAGTCGATTGGAATTTGTCCGAGCCGACTCCTCTAGAGTCCAGTTTCTAAAGATTTCTGAGAACTGCCAGGCAAGCCGACCCGAACCAGAAAGAGCTGACTTTGCCAGACCTAATTTTGAAGACCTGAGAAAGCGAGCCGACCCGAACTACATCGAGCTGACTCTTCCATAGTGAGGTTTTTCGAACCTGAGAAGAAGAGCTGAGCTGACTCCTCGAGTTCAAGTTCTTCAATGATACAAGTTCGAGTTGACCCAATCTATCAAGAGCCGACTCATCCAAAGTGATGTTCTACTCTCTGAGACAAAGAGCCGACTATATTGAAGATTTGGCTACTCGACCTATCGACTCGAAGGATCCGAGCTGATTCGAATGTCGCTTTCAGGTGTCTAACAGCTAGTTATAGACTTTATTTTTGAATGCCAAAAAGTGCTCCAACGATCATAAGTCACATCCCAACGATCAAAAATATCTCTAGCTATCGTGGAGTGATGGAAGACCTTATTTTTAAAGGATTTGAACATCTAATTGATAATTTTTTGAAAGTTCTTCAAAGTTTTGAGAGCTACATTGAATATCCCACCAACCAAAGAGAGAAAGAGCACAATAGCATTCAAGTCAGCCTTCAAGTCTTCACCAACTCAGATCAAAAGCTTGAAGCAATTAAAGAAGAAGCCACTGAAGCATTTATAGCATATCCAAGTGCAAGTCAAGTGGACTTCTATCAAGCTGCACCGTCAACTTTTTGACAAATTAAGTTTGTCATTTATTGTTGTATTTGCTTCAATTCTTTTTTGAATTGTTATTGGGTTATTGGTGAGCCCGGTTGAAAAACCAAATAGGTTCTTGGTGAGCCTTATTAAAAACCAAGTGTTGGGTTCTTGGTGATCCTGGTAAAACCAAGTTAGGTTTCTTTGGTGAGCCTATCAAAACCAAAGGGTGTTGGGTTTTCTTTGGTGATCCCATTAAAACCAAAGTGTAGAGGTTTTGGATTGTGATCCTACAAAACAATCCTACTGTATTTGGGTGTGAATATAGTGGAAATCCAAAGTGGTATCTTGGATAGTGGACGTAGGAGCTGGGTTGCTCCGAATCACTATAAACCTTGTGTGTTTGTATTATGATTCTCTGATCTCTTTTAGCTTCTGCATTTAACTTTTAATCACAACACACAATACTCTGAAAAGGAATTTCAATTACACATTATTTGCTTTAAATTTTTTAAATTTCCAATTCACCCCCCTCTTGGGTAGCCACCTGGGCAACAACTGGTATTAGAGCAGTGTCTCTGATTATACTAGAGTAAAGATTGATGGCTCATCCCATGAGTACATCCCTGGCTGAAGGCCAGTCAACTAATAGACCTCCACTCTTCACAGGCACAAATTATTCTTATAGGAAAGCAAGAATGAAAATTTATATACAAGCTGTTGATTTTCAATTATGGAAGGTCATTCTTAAAGGGCCACGTGTTCCCATGATTAAAGTGGATGGCATGGATGTCCCTAAGCCTGAAGAGGATTGGGATGAACACGACATAAAATTAGGAGAATCGAATGCCAAAGCCATGAACTTGCTTTACTGTGCTTTGGATAGTAATGAGTTTAATCGAATTTTCACTTGCTCTTCAGCAAAGGAAATTTGGGATAAACTTGAGATGACCCATGAAGGAACTTCTCAAGTAAAAACTTCAAAGATTAATCTTTTAGTGCACAATTATGAATTATTTAAGATGGAGCCTAATGAAAGTATTTTTTTCATGTACACTCGATTTATAGATATTATTAATGGTTTGAAAAGTCTTGGTAGGGTATACTCAAATGCTGATCTAGTATAGAAGATATTGAGATCACTTCTTGACAAATGGGATCCTAAAGTTACTGCCATCTAGGAAGCTAAAGATTTGAACACTTTATCCATGGATGAACTAATGGGTTCCCTCATCACACATGAACTAGCCATGCAGCATAGAACTAATGATGATCAGAAAAAGAAGAAAACAGTTGCATTCAAGGCTGCATTGGAATCAAAGGATGATGAAGAGATGGAAGATGACTCTACCTCCTCCGAAGATGATCTTGAAGATGAAGACATTGCAATGGTCATGAGGAGATTCATAAAGTTTATGCGAAAGAAGAAAGGTAGATACAACAGAAAATTATATAAACAAGGTGAACATTCAAAAGAAAAGGACAAGGACAAAAAGAAAGATAAGGAACAAGTCCCCACCTGCTATGAATGTAAGAAACCGGGGCATATTCATCCGGACTGTCCACTACTTAAGAGATTTTTTAAAAAGAAGAAAAAGAAAATGATGGTTGCCACATGGAGCTCAGTGAAGACTCCACTTCAACTGAAGAAGAAGAGACCATGAAAATAGCTAACTTATATCTAATGGATCTCAAGGATGAGGTAATTTTGCTCGACACTCAAATTGAATTTATATTTGAAGAATTAAATTATGCATTTTAAGATCTCTTATCTGAATTTAAAAGGCAAGAGTAAAGATTAGATCATTAAGCATATCGATGATTCTTTACTCAAAGAAAAAGAAGAGATTTCAGAAAAGAATGTTTTATTGCAAAAAGAACTTCATATTTTATTTGAAAAATGTAATGTTTTGAAAACTAAGAATAGTGAATTTAATGGCAAAAATAATGTTTTATTGAAAAAAAATAATGAGCAGAAAAAGGAGGTTGAAAAACTCGAGCTAATTGTTGAAAAATTAACTTTATCTTCTAATAAGCTTGAGTTGATTCTTAAAGATCAAAGAATTTCTGGTAATAAAACTAGAATCGATTTTAATACTTTAAATTCAAATTATATTCCAGCAACTATGTTTGTGAAACAAAAAGATTTTTATTCCCAAGCCTACTTCTCAAAAAGCTTTTGTGACAAAAGGTTCTACTTCCATTTCAAAAACCATTATGTATGTTCCAAAAAATTCAATTACAAAACCTGCTATTTCTGCACTTCATGCATCTAGAATTTCAAAGTATAAATCATTTCAAAATTCTAAAATCAGATGTCTTGCTTGCAAAGAATTATGACATAAAGCTTTCAATTGCAATATTATTAGAAATGTCCATAATACATCAAATAAAATTTGGGTTTCTAAAGGAACCACATCAGCTAACCTGCAAGGATCCAAGTTAGCTTGGGTACCTAAAAGAACTCCTTGATTTTCTTGTAGGAATGTCTTGCAGCCCAGAAATTGAAGAAAAGATGGTATCTCGATAGTGGCTATTCAAGGCATATGGCTGGTGACAAGAATCAGTTCATCATCCTGAAAATGAAAGAAGGAGGTATGGTTACCTTTGGAGACAATGGCAAGGAAAAAATAATCAGAATTGGTAAGATTAAAATAATCCCCTGTACTTTCATTGAAAATGTATTGCTAGTAGATAAGTTGAAGCATAATTTGTTTAGTATTAGTCAATTGTGTGATAAAGGCTTCAAAGTTATCTTTGAATCATCTATGTGTATAGTAACAAACTCTCTTAATTCTAGTAGTAAATTCATTGGACATAGACTTGGAAATATTTATGTGGTAGATCTAATGATCTTGCCATGATAAGTAGTTCCAGTTTAGTTACAATGAATGCTAAGATCAAGGAGTCTTGTTTATTATGGCATAGAAGATTAGGTCATGCTAGCATGCATACTATTGCCATGTTAATTTTGAAAAATCTTGTTAGAGGCATGCCTAAGTTTAAAGTTGATTTTGATCATGTTTGTGATGCATGCCAAATAGATAAACAAACTAGGGAGAGATTTAAATCCAAAAATATGATTTCAACATCTAAACCTCTAGAACTACTTCACATGGACTTATTTGGACCAACTAGGACCACAAGCCTAGGAGGTATGAAATATGCCCTTGTGATTGTAGATAATTTTTCTAGATTTATATGGGTTTTGTTTATTGCTCCTAAAGATGAAACCTTCAAAATGTTTAGAAAACTTCACAAAAAGGTTTCAAATCAGAAAAATCTTCCAATAATTTTAATTAGGAGTGATCACGGCACTGAATTTGAAAATTAATTTTTCGATGATTATTGCACTGAAAATGGCATTGATCATACCTTCTCCGCTCCTAGAACACCATAACAAAATGGTGTTGTAGAGAGAAAAAATAGGACTTTGAAAGAAATGGCCAGAACGTGTTATGCGAAGGTAATCTTCCAAGCTACTTTTAAGCAGAAGCGGTGAACACTGCTTGTTATATTTTAAACCGTGTTTTGATCCATCCCATTTTGAAGAAAACCCCCTATGAGCTTTGGAATGAAAAGAAATCAAATATAAATTATTTTCATGTGTTTGGATGCACATGCTTCATGTTGAACAATGGTGAAGATAATCTAGAAAATTTTGATGCTAAATCTGATGAAGCAATTTTTCTTGGTTATTCACTACATAGCAAAGCATATAGGGTTTTTAATAAAAGGACTCTTACTGTTGAAGAGTCAATACATGTTATCTTTGATGAAACTAACCCTCCACCATCTAGAAAGGATGAGTGTATTGACAATGATGCAGGTACTATTCAAAAAGAGATGGAAGACATGAGTATTCAAGAAAAACCAATTGAAGAAGGAGAAGAAACAATAAGTAAGGATTATACCGATCTACCAACTGAATGGAGGTATGTTACTTCCCATCCTAAAGAATTAATTATTGGTGATCCTTCTCAAGGCATTAGGACTAGGTCTGCACATAGGACTGCACATGACTGCCTAGCCTTTTATCATAAATATAGCCTCATACTTTAAAAGTAGCAGAAAATGACCCAAACTGGATGCTTGCCATGCATGAAGAATTGAAATAGTTTGAAAGAAATAAGGTTTGGACACTAGTTGATAGACCTAAAGACCACCCAATCATAGGAACCAAATCGGTCTATAGGAATAAACTAGATGATCAAGGAAATGTCATTAGAAACAAAGCTAGATTAGTGGCTAAGGGATATAGTCAAGAAGAAGGTATTGATTTTGATGAAACCTATGCTCCCGTAGCAAGATTAGAAGCCATTAGATTACTTCTTGCATTTGCTTGCTACATGAATTTTAAACTTTTTCAAATGGATGTAAAAAGTGCATTTTTAAATGGTTTTATCGCTGAACAAGTTTTTGTAGAACAACCATCGGGTTTTGAAAATCATGCTTTTCCAAATCATGTTTTTAAACTCAATAAAGCTTTATATGGTTTGAAACAAGCCCCTAGAGCCTGATATGATAGACTTAGCACTTTTTTAAGTAAAAATGATTTTTCAAGAGAAAATGTTGATAAAACTCTTTTTATCAAAAAGAAAAATAATGATATATTAGTTGTACAAATTTATATAGATAATATTATATTTGGTGCAACTAATAAAAATTTTTGTGAAGAATTTGCTAAGCTAATGCAGGGAGAATTTGAAATGAGCTTAATGGGTGAACTTAATTACATCCTCGAACTTCAAGTAAAGCAATCAAAGGAAAAAATCTTCATTAACTAAGCCAAATACACCAAAGAAATAATCAAGAAGTTTGGTATGGAGATGAGCAAACAAATGAGAACACCCATGAGCCCATCTTGCAGATTGGACATAGATGAAAATGGATCCAATGTTGATCGAAAGCTATATAGAGGTATGATCAGATCCTTATTATATTTAATTGCAAGTAGACCGGATATCTTTTATAGTATATGTGTATGTGCTAGATTTCAATGTAATCCCAAAGAAACACATATGCTTGCTGTTAAAAGAATTTTCAAATTTTTGAAAGGTACAAGTAATTTAGGTGTTTGGTATTCTAAATAATCATCTTTGAATTTAATCAATTTTTCTGATGCTAATTATGCTGGTTGCAAAATTGATAAAAAAAGTACTAGTGGTACACGTCAATTTCTAGGATTGAATTTAATCACATGGCACTGCAAGAAACAAAACTCAGTAGCACTTTCTACTGTTGAGGCAGAGTATGTTCCTATAGGGAGTTATTGTGCACAAGTGTTATGGATCAAACAACAACTAGAAAATTTTGGTGTTATACTGTTGACCCCTGGAATGATTTTGATGAACACAAAATATTGGAGCATGTATTTGATACTAACTCTTCTCAAATTGTTTAAGAAGTTTTGCAGGAATTGGTTATCTTTGTTTAAAATGGTTTTCAAATTTACTTCAATTGAGTTTGTAAAGACCCTAACTTATGAATACTGTAATCATGTAAAATGGGCTTAAAAATTGTAAGTATTTTGATAATGTATGTAGATTAGCTTCTAGTTGATTCAATGTTAAAGTTTTTGGGAAGCTTGAAGCATATTTTTAAAAGATTTGTAAGAGCCGACTCAAAATGACACGGCACGGAGGAAGATTCAAAGTTTCAGAACCAAGAGCCGACTCCCAGTTCAAGAGTCGACTCTTCCAGAAATATAGTTTTTGAAGTTCTGAGAACTAGAGCTGACTCCCAGATCAAAAGCAGACTTTAGATATGTATGTTTGTCATGACTGAAAGCTTGAAGGCAAGAGCCGACTCCTAGTCCAAGAGCCAGATCCCACAGAAGTTTATTTTTGGCCTGTCTGAGACTTCGAGCCGACTCCTGGAGCTCGAGCCAGCTTGTGGAGCCGTTGTTTGCACTTCAACGGCTAGTTGCTGAAATTGAAATTTGAATTCCAATTCATCTCCAACGGCCATTTCATGAATCCCAAGGCCCTACAATGGCCATATCTCATGGAAAACTATAAAGGAGATTATTTTTGAAGGATTAAACAATTAATTGAGATTTATTGCCAAATTTTTTTGAGAAAACAAAGAGCTTTCATGTTATTCCTCTACCTACCTCAAAGAGCATTAAAGTTGGATTCAAAGCTTCAACAACTCCACTCTATCATTGAATCCACTCATTGAAGAAGGGAAGAAGCAGCATTGAAGAGCACTCAAGGCTTGACTTCATCTTGATCTACATCGGTAACATCAAAACAAACTTGGTTTGTTGTAGTTGCTTGTTATTCATTCTTTGTCTTTGTTTATTCTCTAAGAACAGCAAGGGACTGTATCTTGAGAGAGAGTTAAAGGTTTTTTAGGTGAACCTTGTAAAACCTATGTTTGGGTTCTTGGTTTTCCTGGTTTAAAACCAAGTGTTTGGGTTTTCTTTGGTGATCCCGTGTAAAACCAAAGGGAGTTAGGGTTTCTTTGGTGATCCCGGTAAAACCAAAGTGTATAGGTTTGGATTGTGAGCCTAGTAAAATAATCCGACTATATTTTGGTTGGGGGATATAGTGAAAATCCCAAGTGGTCCTTGGATAGTGGATGTAGGAGCCGGTTGCTCCGAACCACTCTATTTCTTGGTGTTTATGATTGTGCTTTCATTGCTTGATTGCTTTAATTTATTTACTTCTGCTTTGCACACTTCACTTCTACACTAAAAGAATTTCAAAGTGCACATACTTGCAAAAATTGTTTAAACCCAATTCACCCCCCTCTTGGGAAGCCACCTGGCAACAAGTGGTATCAGAGCAGAGTCTCTGAAAGTTACTTAGAGTAAAGACATATGGCACATCCCATGAGCACTTCATTGGCCGAAGGTCAATCCACAAATAGACCACCACTTTTCACCGGAATTAATTACACTTATTCGAAGGCAAGAATGAAGATATATATTCAAGCCATAGACTTTCACTTATAGAAAATCATCATGAAAGGATCTCACACACCCACAATTAAAGTTAATGATGTAGAGGTTATCAAACCAAAAGAGAATTGAGACAAGGATGATATGAAATTAGCTAAATTAAATGCCAAAGCAATGAACCTATTGTATTGTGCTTTGGATCCAAATCAGTTTAACAGAATTTCAACTTGCAATTCTGCTAAAGAAATTTGGGACAAATTAGAAATCACACACGAAGGCACTTCTCAAGTTAAGACATCAAAGATTAATCTACTTGTACATAATTATGAGTTGTTCAAGATGGATCCTAGTGAGACTATATCTGCTATGTATACTCGTTTTACTGATATTATAAATGGTCTCAAGAGTTTGGGTAGAACTTATTCTAATGCTGATCTTGTCTAAAAAGTCTTAAGATCTTTGCCAGATAAGTAGGAAGCCAAAGTAACAGCAATTCAAGAAGCAAAGGATCTAAATACACTGCCACTGGATGAACTACTTGGATCCTTAATCACTTATGAATTGGCTATGCAACAAAGGATTGAAGAAGATACAAAAAGAAAGAAAGCCATTGTATTTAAAGCTATTGAGGAAGATAAGAATGAAGAATCTGATTCATCAGATGATGATGATCTTGGAAGTGACGAAATTGCCCTAGTCATAAGGAAATTCAAAAGGTTTATGGGCAGAAGAAAAACAAACAGATGGAGAAAGAATTACAGAAAAGGTGACTTTGGAAAAGAAAAGGAAAGAGATAAAGAAAAAGATAAAGAGAAAGATAAAGATCAAGTACCTATCTGCTATGGATGCAAGAAACCAGGATACATCCGCCCTGATTATCCTGAAGGAAAGAAAAAGATATTCCCTAGAAAGAAGAAGAAGGCAATGCTAGCTGCTTGGAGTGATAGTGATGAAACTACATCTACTGAAGAGGATAAAGAGACAACAAAAATAGCACAAATCTGTCTTCTGGGTTTGGAGGATAAGGTAAGTACTTCTGAACCTAATTTAAAATTTACTTATGATGAATTACATAATGCCTATTGTGAATTATTGATAGAATATAAAAAAGCTGGTTTAAAATTGAGAGATTTAAAAAATAAATGTGATGTATTTGAAAATAACAAAAATGAATCTTGTGAAAGAAATAAAATCTTACAAATAGAACTAAATTTGATTTGTGAAAGACTTAAGATTGTTCAAGTTGAAAAAGAAGAGCTTTTTGAGAAAAATAAGGATTTGAAAAATGAAAATGATGATCTAAAGAAAGAAGTTCAAAAATTAAAACCATTAGTTGAAAAATTAACCCTAAGTTCTAACAAACTTGAGTTAATCTTAAAAGATCAAAAAGAAACAAATAATAGATTCGGAATTGGTTATAAAGTCTCTATTTCAAACACATTTTCTGCTTCTACTTCATATACTCCTAAATTCATTAGTTCTAAACTTGTTATACCTAAATTTGCATCATCTCGTAGTTATTATTCAAATTCAAGGATTGTATGCTATGCATGTAATAACATTGGTCATAAAGCTTTTGAATGTCATTTGAAACACAATGACAAAAGGAAAATTAAGAAAGTTTGGGTTCCAAAAGGAACCATTTCCACTAACTTGCAAGGACCCAAGAGAGCTTGGGTACCTAAATGTTGACTTTGGCTCCTTAGTTTTGATGATTAACAAAAGGTTGAGTATATGTTTGGACTAATGTTTCATCTCTAGATAAAGTTTCAGGACTTAGGTTATTCAAAAAGAGTATCAAGAGTACAATGATGAAACTAAGTTTGCCTGATTTGGAAAAGAGCTCTTCTACCTTGGACAAGATCAAATTTCTCATATTGGACCTTCCTGTTAAGAAATAATTATCAAAAGAAACAAAGGCTTAGAGAAACTCAAGCATGGCACGCACATCTCTAAGAGTTTCAGAAAATTTCAGATCAGAGGTCGACCACCAGAGGTCGACACCTTTTCAAAGGTCGACCACCAAGGTCGACTCATGAAGAGAAGAAAAGTTCATCATGGCCGGCACGGCAAAATCTCAGTGGCACGCTCCAGAGGTCGACCACCAGAGGTCAACACCTGTCCAGAGGTCGACACCAGAGGTCGACTCATAGCCTGAGAATTCAAAATGGGCAGGACTATGGTTTTCTGGATTTTTGCCTAAAACAAACTGGAGGTCGACTCATGAGGTTGACACTTGATCCAGAGGTTGACTCATGAGGTTGACTCATGGCATAACGGCTAGTTTTTCTGAACTTTTGATTTGATTTCTAACGGCCATAAACGGCCATATTTTTGATTCTAACGGTCTTGTGGAGTTGTTTCAGCATGAATGAGGTATTTAACCTCCACCAAACTTCAAAAAAGACAAGGAGACAAAGTGAAAGAGTTTAGAGTCAAAGTACAAAGCCTTCAATCAATTCCAAGCCAAAAGAGTGAGAAAACCAAGAGATTCCTTTGCCAAAAGCTTTCCATCTTTGAGGAATCCAACTTTCAAGGATTTGGCATTTAGTGAGGTCCAAAGATTCCAAGGGAAAAGGCTTGAAGAGTCTCCATCAAGAGCTTCAACGAATTTCTTATTGCTCAAAAGGAGTTTGTCTAGTTTTATTAATTGTATTCATATTCTATTTGTGGTAGGCTAGTTTCAAGGGAATTTAAAACTAGTGTGAGGTTTGTTGGTGAGCCAATTGATAAAACCAACTAGGGTTGCTTGTAAGCCCGAAGCCAAAACAAGTGAGTGAGGTTTGTTGGTGAGCCAATTGATAAAACCAACTAGGGTTGCTTGTAAGCCCGAAGCCAAAACAAGTGTGTAAGGTTTTGACTTGTGAGCCTGGTAAAACAAGTCAGCTGTAATCTAAAGATTATAGTGGAAATTCCCAAGTGGAGCTTGGGGAGTGGATGTAGGTGCTAGGTGCACCGAACCACTATACTTCTTGTGTGTTTGCATTACTCTTCTTTTGCTCTTTAATTATTGATTTATTTCATTGCTTCCGTTGCACAATTATTTCAGCACTATCACTTTTCACCTTAAAACTTGATAGCACATATATTACTTTAATTTTTTAAATACCCAATTCACCCCCCCTCTTGGGCACCATATCTGGGCAACAAGTGGTATCAGAGCACCGGTACTCTCTTGTAGGTCCAACGATCTTGAGTTAAAGATCATGGCCGCCCCAATTGGAATGGGTATAGTTGAAGGACAAGAATCAAATCGCCCTCCTTTCTTTAATGGCACAAACTACACATACTGGAAAACTCGTATGCGTATTTATTTACAAGCTGTAGATTATCATATATGGAGAATAATTACTAAAGGGCCTCATCAGCCCACTCACTTGGTTAATGGGATTATCACCCCAAAGTCTGAAGAAGAATGGGATGACAATGACATCAAACAAGCTGAGTTAAATGCTAAGGTGATGAATTTGCTATTCTGTGCACTTGACCCTAGTGAATTCAACAGAATATCAAATTGTATTTCCGCCAAAGAAATTTGGGATACACTTGAGGTTACCCATGAGGGTACACACCAAGTGAAGACCACAAAGGTGAACATGCTCATTCATACGTATGAGATGTTCAGGATGGAACCAACTGAAAGTATAAGTGAAATGTATACTAGATTTACCAATATAGTAAATGGTACGAGGAGTTTGGGAAAAATTATATCTAATGGTGAACTGGTTAACAAACTTCTCAGGTCTCTTCCGGCTTCATGGGATGCGAAAGTAACAGCTATAGAAGAAGCCAAGGATGTCAATACTCTACCTCTCGAGCAGCTTCTTGGATCACTGATGACTTACGAGCTTTCACTAAAGCAGAAGACAGTGGACAATGACAAGAAGAAGAAAGCCATAGCCTTCAAGTCCACTACAAAAGAAGAGTCAAGTGATGAATCAGAAGAAGAAGCTGATGATGATGAGACAGCCCTCATTACAAGAAAATTCAAAAGATTCATGAGAAAGAAGAAGGGCTTCTACAAGAAAAGGCCACAAAAAGGTGATCACAATAAGGAAAAAGAGAAAGAGAAAGAAAGGGATCCACCCATCTGCTTCGAGTGCAAGAAGCCTGGACATTACAAAACGGATTGCCCTTTGCTTAAAAAGAGTCGAAGGATGTTGAGAAAGAAAGCCATGATGGCTACCTGGAGTGAGAGTGAGGACTCTAGCAGTGATGAAGAGCAGCAGGTAGTCGCCAACTTATGTTCATGGCCAATGAAGATAATGAGGTAAATTCTGAACCTGAAACTGAATTTACTTTCAATAAATTGCATGATGCTTTTGATGACTTAGTTATGGAATATGAAAAATTAAAACTGAAAAATAAGAAATTAAGAAAGCTAAATTTTGAGCTTACCAAAAATTCAGAAAAGTTTTCAACTGAAATTGAAAATTTAATTCAAGAAAACAAGAAATTAAATGAACATGTAAAGACCTTGACAAATGATAAGGATAATCTTTTAAAAGAAAATGATTCTTTGAAAAATAATAGAAGTCTTAAAACTAATGAAAACATTGAAAAACAAAATAAAGAACTATTGCTTCAAAACAAGAATTACAAGGAAGAGTTAGAAAAAGTAAAACCTTTTGTAGAAAAGTTTACTTTTAGTTCAGAAAAACTGAATATGCTTTTAAATAGTCAACATGCAGTGTTTAACAAAGCTGGACTTGGATTTAAGCCACACAATCAGCAAAAACTTTACAAAAACTTTTTCATACCTACATCTTCTAATATTACCTGCTATGCATGTGGTAAATTAGGACATAAATCATATGTTTGTAATAGAAGAAAATTAAATACCTTTAAAAAGATTTGGGTTCCAAAAGGAACCAATTTGACTAACCCTAAAGGACCCAAGATGACTTGGGTACCTAAAGTTTCAACTTGATCTATTTTTGCAGGTGTGCCTTGCAACCAAAAATAAAAGAAGAATGTGGTATCTGGATAGTGGTTGCTCAAGGCACATGACTGGGGATATGAAGCAATTCTCATCACTAGCAGCTATTGATGGTGGAAACGTTACTTTTGGTGATAATGGAAAAGGCAAAATCGTCGGAATTGGTAAAATCCATATCACCCCTAATGCTTATGTAGATAATGTATTATTTGTTGATGGCTTGAAGCATAATCTTTTTAGCATTAGTCAGTTTTGTGATAAGGGTTTTAAAGTAATTTTTGAATCATCTTTGTGCATGGTATCTAGTCTAGATGTCGATGGCATCAAGTTCACTGGTCTTAGGCATGGAAACATTTACATGGTTGATCTTGATGATCTAGCCATGGAAAGTGGTCAATGCCTAGTGGCTAAGGAAGCCAAGGCAAGTGAAACTAGTTGGCTTTGGCATCGTAGGCTAGGGCATGCCAGTATGTAGTTGATTTCAAAATTAAGCAAAAAGAATCTTGTAAAAGAATTGCCAAAACTCACATTTGAAAAAGATAAGATATGTGCTGCATGTCAATTTGGAAAACAAACTAAATCTACTTTCAAACCTAAAGGAGTAGTATCTACTACTAGACCCCTTGAATTATTGCATATGGACCTCTTTGGACCAACCAGAACAACTAGTTTGGGAGGTAAAAAATATGGGCTAGTAATTGTAGATGATTACTCACGATTTACTTGGGTAATGTTTTTAGCTCATAAAGATGAAACATTTTCAGCTTTTGTTAAATTTCATAAAAGGGTTTCAAACGAAAAAGATCTCACTATTGTTTCTTTGCGTAGTGATCATGGAACTGAATTTGACAATCATGATTTTGAAGCTTTTTGTAATGAAAATGGTATTAGTCATAATTTTTCTGCACCTAGGACACCTCAACAAAATGGGGTGGTAGAAAGAAAGAACATGACACTTGAAGAAATGGCACGCACAATGCTTTGCGAAAATGATTTACCTAGATATTTTTGGGCAGAAGCCATTAATACTTCCTGTTACATTTTAAATCGTGTTTTAATTCGACCTATTTTGAAGAAAACACCATATGAGCTTTGGAAAAATCGAAAACCTAATCTCAAGTATTTTCGTGTATTTGGTTGCCGCTGTTTCATATTAAACAATGGCAAAGATAATATCAGTAAATTTGATGCCAAGTCAGATGAGGGTATCTTCTTAGGATACTCTACTTCTAGCAAGGCATACAGGGTCTTCAACAGAAGAACTCTTCTGGTTGAAGAATCAATTCATGTAGTGTTTGATGAATCTAACGAAAAATCTTCTAGAAAAGAAGATTCTATTGATGTTGAAACAGGTACAAAGAAGCTTGAACAATTGACAATCAATGAAGATGAGCCCAAAGGAGATGATGATCAAGAGAATCAAGATCAAATTCAAGAGATCAATGCAACTTCACCAAAACCATTACCTAAAGAATGGAGGTATGCACACGGACACCCTAAAGAGCTAATAATTGGTGATCCATCAAAGGGGGTAAGTACACGCTCTTCTATTAGAAATGTTTGTGATTATTTAGCTTTTGTATCTCAGATAGAGCCTAAGTCAAAAGAAGAAGCTGAAAAAGATTATAACTGGATTAATGCTATGCAAGATGAACTAAACCAATTTAAAAGAAATAATGTTTGGACTTTAACTGAAAGACCCCTTAATGTTTCTGTAATTGGCACTAAATGGGTTTTTAGAAATAAACTTGATGAACATGGTATTGTAATTAGGAACAAAGCTAGACTTGTTGCTAAAGGCTACAACCAGGAAGAAGGGATCGACTTTGATGAAACCTTTGCTCCTGTTGCTAGGCTAGAAGCAATTAGACTTTTACTTGCTTTTGCTTGTTTTATGGATTTCAAGTTATTTCAAATGGATGTAAAGAGTGCCTTTTTAAATGGATTTATTGAAGAGGAGGTTTATGTTGAACAACCTCCTGGTTTTGAAAATCATGAATTTCCTAATCATGTCTTTAAATTGCATAAAGCATTGTATGGTTTAAAGCAAGCTCCTAGAGCTTGGTATGATAGATTAAGTTCTTTTTTGATGAAAAATGATTTCTCTAGAGATAATGTAGATAATACATTGTTTTTGAAAAAGAAAAATGATGATCTCTTAGTAGTACAAATCTATGTAGATGATATTATTTTTGGTGCTACTAACGAATGTCTTTGTCAAGAATTTGCAAAGTTAATGCAGAGTGAGTTCGAGATGAGCATGATGGGAGAACTCAACTTCTTCCTCGGACTCCAAATTAAGCAAACCAAAGAGGGGATCTCCATCAACCAAGCCAAGTACACAAGGGAGATATTGAAAAAGTTTGGGATGGAGACTACCAAACCAATAGGTACCCCTATGAGCTCTTCATGTAAATTAGACAAAGATGAATGTGGTAAATCAGTAGACCAAAAACTATATAGAGGCATGATTGGTTCATTGCTATATCTAACTGCCAGTAGACCAGATATAATGTTTAGTGTTTGTATGTGTGCACGTTTTCAGTCTGCTCCTAAAGAATCACATCTCTTAGCTGTAAAACGTATATTTAGATACTTATCTGGGTCTATCGAAATTGGTCTTTGGTACTCTAGAGAGTCATCATATGAATTAATTGCATATTCTGATGCTGATTTTGCTGGGTGTAAACTTGATCGAAAAAGTACTAGTGGAACTTGTCAATTCCTAGGAGTTAATTTGATTTCATGGAGCAGTAAGAAATAGAATTCGGTTGCTCTATCTACGGCGGAAGCCGAATATATAGCAGCTGGAAGCTGTTGTGCTCAGATTCTATGGATCAAACAACAACTCGAGGACTTTGGCATCAAACTAATTAAGACACCCATAAGATGTGATAATACTAGTGCAATCAATTTAACAAAAAATCCTGTACAACATTCAAGAAGCAAACATATTGAAATAAGACATCATTTCATAAGAGATCATGTTCAAAACTCTAATGTGTTGTTAGAATTTATTTGTACTGATTATCAATTGGCTGATATATTCACAAAACCATTGAATGAAGATAGATTTCGTATGATCAGAAGAGAACTGGGAGTCATTGATCCTTTTGCTTGAAACTCTTCAATTTTCATCAAAATTCCTCAAAAATGATTTATAAATTCTCAAATATGTTTAAAGGTTATTTTTCTAAATTATATCATTTTTTTGTATTTTACAGAATTTTATTTTGGGTAATTTATTGTTGGAGGTCGACACTTTAATTTTTCGGAGGTCGACACTTGAGGTCGACCCCTAAGGCTTTTGGAGGTCGACACTTGAGGTCGACCCCTGAAAATTTTTAGAGGTCGACACTTGAATGGAAAACCTCTTTTTTAAAACCCGTCCGCAAGCCTTTTTTCTCCATTTTCTTTTCACTTCTCCTTCATGTGGTCCCCTTCCAACTTCCCTAAACCCCTAAACAGTGCATTTCCACCCTTCTCCTTCATCTTTTTGGGAAATCCTCTCCTCTCCTCTTGCTTTCCTTGGAATCAAACCTCTTTTTGACCGTGTTTTTGGTTTTGGACAACCGAAATCCTTTGCATCTATCTACCCTCAAATCTCGGTTGTTTTTCAATTAAAATCACTTATTTCTTTCCTCTGTTTCTTACTTTTTCTTCATTTACTCTCGATTTTCTCCATTCTCACAAACCCTATCTCACCATTTCACCTTCTCCTCTTTTTCTCAATCCGTGAACCTCTCTTTCCCTCTCCTTTCCTCTTAGCCTTGCTTCATTGCACTTCTCCCTAAGTTACCCCTCTTCCTTTCATATGGGTCCGAGAAAGCACTTGGCAGTAAGGAAAAGGAGATTGGAACAAGGCCAGGGTAGTACTGAGCGACGACGAAAGGTCAGACATGAGCGTGAGCCGACCCCAGAGCCACCTGCACCAGTGCCAGCCAGCTTAGTTCGGAAGAGCATTGCTAGTGGGAGGCGTGTGGATATACCATTCTGGGATTAGCATCACTTCTTTATTGGCAATGTACTGAGAGATGCAGGTCTGGTTCATTTCTGTACGATGTCTGAGAGATTCTACCCAGACCTCATCAGGGAGTTTTATGGATCCATGGCCACTGATGGCGTTGGATGGTCTGCTACAGTACGTGGGATCGAGATTCCAGTGACACCGGAGGTCATCAGTCGCGTTTGGAGGATTCCACTTCACGGCACTGCTGCCACTTCGATCAGCGACAGAGAGCACGCCTTCAGATGTATTCTAGAGCATGAGGATGTTAGCGGCATTTCCACAGTAGCCGCTAACCAGCTTTCACTGGAGATGAGAGTGCTGCATCACATCATCACCCGTATCTTGATTCCGAAGAGCGGGAGATTCGATTTTATCACTGAGCGTGAGCTGGTGTTGATGGTGTCCCTGAGACAGCGGACTCCCATCAACCTTCCCAGGATCATGCTTCAGCAGATGGGTGAGGCAGCATCTCACAGGAGACTTGTTCAGCCTTATGGCATGGGGCTGACTCAGCTATTCAGGGAGCATGGTATTTCATTTGACGGTATACCCTTCAGTCAGCTGCAGCATACTGATACTTATGGAGAGAAATCCCTGCATAGGATGGGATTTCGACTGATTGGTGACCGCTGGGTGCGACGAGAGTCTGGCCAGGAGCCAGATGAGGAGGATGAGATCCGAGCAGCTGAGGCAGGGCCTTCAGAGCCTACTGATCATGCTACACCTCCTCGCCCAGCACCAGAGTCAGAGACTGCGGAGCCTGAGCCATTCACGCCACCACCCTCATCAGCTCCAGCACCTACTACTACTACTGCTACACCACGGAGGACTTCAGCGAGGATATCGGACTTTGAGCAGAGAGTGACTGATCACATTTCAGAGGTCCGGACAGAGATCACTGTTGTACGACAGGAGCTACATGATCTGCGGATACACACATACATGCGCATTGGTGCTCTCTCAGCTAGTATGGATACAGGATTCCGACAGATCCTCAGCCTACTGAGATTAGCACTGCCATCAGGGACTGCATATCCGACAGTATCTCCTCCACATTCTGATGATGATGATGATGATGACTCCAGTGGATACAGTGACAGTGATGGAGATCAGCCTGGAGCAGGTAGTTCTGATATTCCACCTGCAGATCCGATTCCAGAGATACCCCCTGCTACTGATCCTCCAGCTACAGATCTTCCGAGTACAGATCCTCCAGCCACAGATGTGCCAGTTGATACTGAGCTTACAGAGTCACTGTTTGAGACTATTACTGGGATTCCGGATGATATAGATGAGCATACAGAGACAGACATTGATGATCCCACAGCTTATGAGCTAGTCAGCAGGCAGACCCCAGCTCAGTCTTCTCAGCATACTGATCCGTCTACTCCTGCTACTGCTTCAGTCGGGACACCTGTGGAGCCCTTTCCTCGGACTTATAGATCTCGTAGGACTACCCCTAGGTCTGGTCCCTCTCTGAGGACTCGGAGTCACTCTCATAGGACTACAAAATCCTCATCTAGGATCATGGCTCCTGTCTCTTTTGATATACCTTCTGATGAGGAGTAGCCTCATAGATTTACTTGTTGTACTTAGTTTGCTTTGTATGGTCTGTTGTATCAGTGTTTTGTGCTTACTATGTAAGCAATTTTGTAACTGAATACATTTATTTTTATCTATATTGTGATATTTTACTGTCTGATACCAGCTCTTAGCATTTATCTTTTTAAACCCTCAAGATAGAATATTTTTGTTATAATGAATGCACAAATTGAGGGGGAGCATGTATTTTATGCAACTAAATACTTCATTATAATTGAATATAAGTTTCCTTAATATATCTTTCACTACAAAAATGACTTTTTGATTCTTGACAAAAAGGGGGAGTAGTAAAGTATATATGATTCTCATGAGTAAAGTATATATGAGACTCCTTCTTATGTGTAGTAAAGTATATATGATTCTTATGAGTAAAGCTTGTATGTTTCTTACTCATGAGAATGTTTTCACAAAAAGAAAGAAGTAAATGAAAAGTAAAATCTTTTTGACTCTTGAGAATGCCTTCACCAAAAGTAGATGAAAAGTAAAATTTTTATGATATACTCATGCATGTAAGGATTCTTTGAAAATTTTTATCATTGCTATATTTTGCTTTTGGACTTAATTGCATATATACTCAAGGTTTTGTCATCATCAAAAAGGGGGAGATTGTTGACTTTGGCTCCTTAGTTTTGATGATTAACAAAAGGTTGAGTATATGTTTGGACTAATGTTTCATCTCTAGATAAAGTTTCAGGACTTAGGTTATTCAAAAAGAGTATCAAGAGTACAATGATGAAACTAAGTTTGCCTGATTTGGAAAAGAGCTCTTCTACCTTGGACAAGATCAAATTTCTCATATTGGACCTTCCTGTTAAGAAATAATTATCAAAAGAAACAAAGGCTTAGAGAAACTCAAGCATGGCACGCACATCTCTAAGAGTTTCAGAAAATTTCAGATCAGAGGTCGACCACCAGAGGTCGACACCTTGTCAAAGGTCGACCACCAGAGGTCGACTCATGAAGAGAAGAAAAGTTCAGCATGGCCGGCACGGCAAAATCTCAGTGGCACGCTCCAGAGGTCGACCACCAGAGGTCAACACCTGTCAAGAGGTCGACACCAGAGGTCGACTCATAGCCTGAGAATTCAAAATGGGCAGAACTATGGTTTTCTGGATTTTTGCCAAAAACAAACTGGAGGTCGACTCATGAGGTCGACACTTGATCCAGAGGTCGACTCATGAGGTCGACTCATGGCATAACGGCTAGTTTTTCTGAATTTTTGATTTGATTTCTAACGGCCATAAACGGCCATATTTTTGATTCTAACGGTCTTGTGGAGTTGTTTCAGCATGAATGAGGTATTTAACCTCCACCAAACTTCAAAAAAGACAAGGAGACAAAGTGAAAGAGTTTAGAGTCAAAGTACAAAGCCTTCAATCAACTCCAAGCCAAAAGAGTGAGAAAACCAAGAGATTCCTTTGCCAAAAGCTTTCCATCTTTGAGGAATCCAACATTCAAGGATTTGGCATTTAGTGAGGTCCAATGATTCAAAGGGAAAAGGCTTGAAGAGTCTCCATCAAGAGCTTCAACGAATTTCTTATTGCTCAAAAGGAGTTTGTCTAGTTTTATTAATTGTATTCATATTCTATTTGTGGTAGGCTAGTTTCAAGGGAATTTGAAACTAGTGTGAGGTTTGTTGGTGAGCCAATTGATAAAACCAACTAGGGTTGCTTGTAAGCCCGAAGCCAAAACAAGTGAGTGAGGTTTGTTGGTGAGCCAATTGATAAAACCAACTAGGGTTGCTTGTAAGCCCGAAGCCAAAACAAGTGTGTAAGGTTTTGACTTGTGAGCCTGGTAAAACAAGTCGGCTGTAATCTAAAGATTATAGTGGAAATTCCCAAGTGGAGCTTGGGGAGTGGATGTAGGTGCTAGGTGCACCGAACCACTATACTTCTTGTGTGTTTGCATTGCTCTTCTTTTGCTCTTTAATTGTTGATTTATTTAATTGCTTCCATTGCACAATTATTTGAGCACTATCACTTTTCACCTTAAAACTTGATAGCACATATATTGCTTTAATTTTTTAAATACCCAATTCACCCCCCCTCTTGGGCACCATATCTGGGCAACACTAAATCTATTAAATGATTGTTTTGCAGGGATGTCTTGCAGCCACAAGCATAAAGAAAAGATGGTATTTGGATAGCGGCTGTTCAAGGCACATGATGGATGATGCTGATCAATTCTTCACCCTAGAATAGAAGGATGGTGGAATGGTAACATTTGGTGACAATAGAAAAGGAAGGATAATTGGTATTGGTAAAATCAAAATTACTCATTCTACATTTATTGAAAATGTATTACTTGTAGAAAAATTAAAGCATAATCTTCTGAGTATTAGTCAGCTATGTGACATTGGTTATAATGTATTCTTCAAGTCATCAATGTGTATAGTAGTTGATCAACTTAACTCTAGTACGACCTAGGTTGGTAGTCCTAGTAGTTCCAAATAGGTCCATGTGAAGTAGCTCTAAGGGTCTAGAAGTTGAAACTATATTTTTAGATTTAAAACTCTCCCTCACTTGTTTTCCTAACTAACATGCATCACAAACATAATCAAAATTAACTTTAAACTTTGGCAAACCATTGACTAAGTCCTTTGAAATCAATTTAGCTATTGTGTCCATATTAGCATGACTAAGTCGCCTATGCCATAGTAAACTTGATTCCTTGCTCTTGTCATTCATTTCTACAAGACTTGTATTACTTGACATAGCTAGATCATTAAGATCTACCACATAAATGTTACCAAGTCTGTGTCCAATAAATTTTTCAAGATACACATGGATTTTGTTTATTGCACATAAGGATGATACTTTTAATGTATTCAAAACGTTTTACAAAAGAGTTACAAATTTGAAAAACTTTTCTGTTATTTCAATTTGTAGTGATCATGGCATCGAATTTGAAAATCAGTATTTTGATCATTTTTGCACAAAGCACAGTATTGATCATAACTTTTCTGTACCTAGAACACCACAGCAAAATGGTGTTGTAGAAAGAAAGAATATACTTTGGAAGAGATGTCCAGAACAATGCTTTGTGAAGGAAATCTTCCAAAATATTTTTGGACAGAAGCTGTTAATACCGCATGCTATATTTTAAACAGAGTCTTGATTAGACCTATTATTAGAAAAATCCCCTATGAGCTTTGGAACAATAGAAAACCAAATATCAAATATTTTCATATTTTTGGATGCAAATGTTTTGTTCTCAACAATGGAAAAGACAAACTTGGTAAATTTGATGCAAAATCTGATGAGCTATTTTTCTGGATATTCTTTAAATAGTAAAGCCTATCGAGTTTTTAATAAAAGAACTTTGACTGTTGAAGAATCTGTTTATGTTGTTTTCAATGAATCTGACATTACATCTTCGAGAAAGGAAGATTTTGCTGATGATGATGCAGGTACACTAGAGCATGGAATGAAAGACTTGACTCTTAAAGACAAACAATCAAGTGAACCACATCAAGAAGAGGTGAGTAAAAAGCATGATGATATACCTAAAGAATGGAGGTATATACAATCATACCCTAAAGAATTAATTATAGAAGACCCATCTCAAGGGGTTAAAACTAGATCTGCACATAGAGATGCACATGATTTAATTGCTTTTGTTTCTCATATAGAACCTCATAATATAGAAGAAGCTGAAACTGATCCTAATTGGATATTAGCAATACATGATGAATTAAACCAATTTAGAAGAAATAATATCTGGACCTTAGTTGAAAGATCCAATGATCATCCTGTTATAGGCACTAAGTGGGTTTACAGAAATAAACTAGATGAAGATGGAAATGTAATTAGAAATAAGGCTAGATTGGTTGCACAAGGATATAATCAAGAAGGATGAATAGATTTTGATGAAACTTCTGCACCTGTAGCTAGATTTGAAGCCATTAGATTGCTACTAGCTTATGCATGTTTTATGAATTTCAAGTTATTTCAAATGGATGTAAATAGTGCTTTTTTGAATGGATTTTTCTCTGAAGAAGTTTTTGTTGAGCAACCTCCCGATTTTATTGATCATATTTTTCCAAATCATATTTTTAAACTGAATAAAGCTTTATATAGTCCAAAACAAGCACCTAGAGCCTGGTATGATAGACTAAGCAAATTTTTAATTACAAATGAATTTGTAAGAGGTAGTGTTGACACCACACTATTTATTCAAAGAAAGAAAAATGATATTTTAGTTGTTCAAATATATGTTGATGACATTATCTTTGGATCTACTGATGAATCTTTGTGTCAAGACTTTGCTAAGCTAATGCAGGGAGAATTCGAAATGAGCTTGATGGACGAATTAAGTTACATTCATGGACTTCAAATTAAACAAACTAAAGAAGGTATTCTGATCAACCAAGCCAAGTACATTAAAGAAATAATCAAGAAGTTTGGCATGGAATCAAGCAAGATAATTGGAACACCAATGAGTCCTGCATGTAGACTTGACAAAGATGAGAATGGCACAAATATTGATCAAAAGCTGTACCGAGGTATGATTGGATCATTACTTTATTTAACAGCTAGTAGACCTAATATATTATTTAGTGTTTGTATGTGTGCACGTTTTCAATCTAATCCTAAAGAATCACACATCACAGCTATTAAGAGAATTATTAAATACTTGAAAGGCACCTGTAATGTAGGTTTGTGGTATTCCAAATACACATCACTAAAATTAATTAGTTATTCTAATGCTGATTATGGAGGATGTAAAATAGATAGAAAGAGTACAAGTGGCACCTGCCAATTTCTAGGTGTTAACTTAATCTCTTGGCACTGTCGCAAACAGAACTTTGTAGCTTTATCTACTGCTGAGGCAGAATATGTAGCTGCTAGGAGCTATTATGCTCAAGTGTTATGGATCAAGCAACAACTAGAAGATTATGGTGTTGTCCAATCTAAAATTTCTATTAAATGTGACAATACTAGTGCTATTAATTTATCAAAAAATCCAATTCAGCACTCACGAACTAAGTACATTGAAATTCGACATCAATTTATTCGTGATCATGTTTTAAATAATATTGTGAAACTTGAATTTGTACCTACTGAAGACCAACTAGCGTACATTTTAACTAAACCTTTTTGTCTAGATAGATTTGAGAAAATTAGAGAAGAATTAGGATTATGTGACCCATTTTAAACCTATCTGACCTAATTTTTGAAAATTAAGAAAAAATTATCTAGAAATCTCAAACTTCTCTTTAGAGCATAGGGCAACTTAGTTTAGACTCTAGAAATCCTTAGAAATTGAGTTTGACCCATTTTGATTTTTAGAATAGAATTTTGCTCGAGCCGACTCGAGTTCTCAGAGCTCTGGCGAGCCGACTCGCAGGTCGGGCCGAAGCTTTTTAAGTAGGGTTTCCACTTTCCCTATTCATTATATTTTTTGGATTTTAACCTTTTGATCTTAGCCGACTTCTCACTCCACACTAGAAAACTCTCCAAAAACCCTCTCAAACCTTCTTAAACCTTTAATCCTCGGAGAATGGCACCTCGCAAGGCGGTGGCAAAGAAAGCAACAAGGGTTGTTCGGACTGTGGATGAGGAAAGGAGGAGCAAGAGGTGAATGGATACTTCAATTTTGCAAGATGAACAACAAACTGAGCAAGAGGAAGTTGTTCCAGCACTTGGCAAGTCATTCCAATGGGAAATCGACAAGTGACGCTGGTAGGTGCATCGATTTCAGTTTTCTAGAACAAGAACAGTTGAATATTGGTATATGGCTTGAAAGACAGGGTTGGAAGGATTTTTGTCAATTAAATGTTCCAACTTATCCAAATCTGGTTCGACAATTCTTTGAGAACATGTCATTAGGAGCTTTTCATATTGAAGGAACAGTAAAAGAAAAATTGATAGAGGTGAATGAGCAGAAACTTTCAAATTTGTTGAATATACCTAAATAAGGAGATTGCTATTTGGTTATGAAGGAAAAAGTGAAGACTCTCGGACTCATCTTGAAAAGATCTAATGTGAAAGGAATTATTCATGTGAGTGCAAATTTGCTCTCATTGGAAATGAGACTATTGCACAACATCATTAGCCAGATTTTCCTACCTAGGATAGGTAGATTCGACTGGGTTAGCGAGAGAGATCTTACATTCATGAGGCGACTGATTGAGGGGGAGCCCCTCAACCTTCCATTTATTATGATTTCTCAGATGAGAGAGGCTGTACGTAAGGCACGAGCCTGTTTGCCCTATGGGATGGTGTTTACTTTATTGTTCCAGGATGTTGATATTGACTTACTGGAGAGGATTGTCGTTTATTGCTGTACATCAATAGATACACTGTGAAATCCCTGACCAGAATGGATTTATTAAGGTTGATGGAAATTGGATCAGGAGGACCTCAGGAGTTCCTGTAGCACACTCAGAGGACTCAGATGATGATGTACAGGCTGCATAGGGACATGGTGAGCAGACTGAGGGACAGACTAATGAGGCTGGACCATCCGAGCCAGCTCCTGCTTCACCACATTCACCAGTCAGGACTCCTACTACTGCTAGAGCTGATACTGATGATAGACTTTAGAGAGTCTTGGAGGAGATTTCTTGTCTTAGGACTGACACTGACAGGAGGATTAGTTCTCTACAGTCCGTGATGCAGCGGGGCTTTCATGATTTTATGGCTATATTAAGATAGCTATCTGCAGCCAGCCAGCATGCACCTTCCACTTCCACAGTGACTGGCACAGCGACTGGCACGGGCACTGAGACTGGTACTGGCACACATGCTCAGCAGGGACAGGAGACACATTGCACTGATGCACCTTATCATGCCACACCTGCTGTTGGTGAGCCTCAGAATAGTATGGAGGCTACTGGATCTGCTGATGTTGGAGTGACTCCTGCTACTCAGATGCTTTCATCCACCAGCACTTTGCCCCTATCTCTTGATCCACCTACTGCCAGACCTACACCTATTTTTATTTCATCAGAATCAAAAACCAAACCTAAACCTAAATCTAAAGTAACTAGGACTTCTACACCTACTAGGACTAGGATTAGGGATCTCCGCCGTAGGTTCCCCAAGTTCAAACCTAGTCCAGGTATTCTAGAGGTTGGTTCCTCCTCTGATGAGGAAGAACTTGATAGTGATCTTAGCACCTCATTTTGATGTTTAGGTTTTATCTTTTGAGACTTTTTGTTGTTGTATTTTGGTTATGTGATACTATTTTGTTGTGTCGTGGCACGTTTGTAAAGTATCACATATGCTATGTACTAGCTTATTTCATATATATATATTTCACTTGTCTTGATACTTATTCACTTGAATTAATGTTATAATTGAATTAATGTTTCTCATATATTATGAATATATGTTATGAATGAATGTCCATTTCTCATACACCTTTTGTTGATGACAAAAAGGGGGAGAATGGAGACTGTGGTTGGCATGAAAAAGAAAAAGCTATATTAATAAATCTATGCTATATGGATTCATGAAAATTAATGAAAATTTCTTGGAAATCCATGTTGATTCATGAAAATTCTCAAAATTGTTTACAAATGCGATATGGATAATTGAATGTTATGAAACTTTGATGAAATGAATGTTTGATTCATGAAAATTTGATGAAACTTAAGTTTACTTCAAAAGTTTAAAAAATTTCATAAGTTTCGATATGCATTATATAGTTAATACCCTTGATACATCATGTATCGATACATCATGTTATGATACATATGATACATCATGTTTCGATACACTTGATACACATGTTATGTAGTATTCAATACCATACATTTGATATATTTTGGCACATTGTATCAATACACCGATACTTAACATATATGATACGCATAGACTTGAAATTACTGCAATTGTTAAGTGCTTTCAATTTTTTAATCATGCCCAGTGTTTTGTCATCATCAAAAAGGGGGAGATTGTTGACCCCTGGAATGATTTTGATGATCACAAAATATTGGAGCATGTATTTGATACTAACTCTTCTCAAGTTTTGCAGGAATTGGTTACCTTTGTTTAAAATGGTTTTCAAATTTACTTCAATTGAGTTTGTAAAGGCCCTAACTTATGAATACTGTAATCATGTAAAATGGACTTAAAAATTGTAAGTATTTTGATAATGTATGTAGATTAGCTTCTAGTTGATTCAATGTTAAAGTTTTTGGGAAGCTCGAAGCATATTTTTAAAAGATTTGTAAGAGCCGACTCAAAATGGCATGGCATGGAGGAAGATTCAAAGTTTTAGAACCAAGAGCCGACTCCCAATCAGGATCGATTTGAATTGCTTAGAGAAGAATTAGGGCTTTGTAATCCTATCTAGACTTAGACAACCTAATTTCCTTCAAAAACTAAAGAAAAATTTATCTAGCAAACCTCCTGCATTTATTCATGCTTGTTGAACAACTTTCCTTGAAATTTCAATGTATCTAATTCGATTTCTGAATCATTTTATTTTATGTGGAAAGTTTCTGTTCGAGTCGACTCGAGCAATTTTTCTCTGGTCAAGCCAGCTCGAATATCTAAGTTCTCTACCTATTGCTCTGGTCGAGTCGACTAGGTCCTTGCCTAACCGACTCGGTGTTCTGATTGTTCTAAGTTCGCTCTGGTCAAGCCGACTAGGATATTCCTAGGATTTGGCGAGCAGACTCGAAAGTCGGGAAATCGCTATTTAGGTAGCTCTAAACTGTCTTTTCCTGTACTTCACTCTTCTTACTTTTACTTCAAGCTCACTCTACCCTCTTGGAAACTTTACCAAAACTCCTAGAAACCATTTCCTAGAGCCTAAATTTCGTAAATCCCACTGCTATGGCTTCTCAAAGATCTGTGAGGAAGGTTCTTCAGATTGGTGAATCAAGCACTCGTAGTGTAGATGCAAAAGAAAAAGGGGAAAAGAGGAAAAGATCTGCTCCTATGCAACAAGAAGAAGAAACTCCTCCTCCCGGACAAAGTGTCTCAATGGCCAACCGGCCTGTCACTTGTAGAAGAAGGATCGATTTTACATTCCTAGAAGAGATGTAAATGAAGATTGGAAAATGGATAGAAAGTCAAGGATGAAAGCACTTCTATTCTTTGGACATCTTGACCTACCCTTCACTAGTACGGATTTTCTATGAAAATATAGTCATTAAAGAACATCATTTGGAATCTACTGTCAAGGGAAAGAAAGTTATTGTGGATGAAGAGAAATTGGGCAATTTACTACAAATGCCAACAGACGGCGCCACTGAGCTCATTTTACCTGACAAAGAACACATATTAAAGCTCATCTTAGAGAAAGAAGATGTGAGCTCCGTTCAGCATGTACAAGCTAATTTACTATCAAAAGAAATGAGGCTTCTTCATAACATGATAAGCAGGATATTTCTTCCCAGAACTGGTCACTTTGATTGGGTCAGTGAGAAATATATGACCTTTATAGGACATTTGATAGAAGAAAGGCCTCTCAATCTTCCCTACATAATGATGATTCAAATGACTGAAGTAGAAAGAAAAGTTAAAGCCTGCCTACCCTACGATATGGTCTTCACTCTACTGTTTGAAGAAGCTGGAGTAGACTTAACCAATGAGATAGGCAAGCCACTACATCACTTTGATATTTACTCCTTCAATTCATTGAAAAGAATGGGTTACAAGCTACAAGAAGGAATATGGATAAAGTAGGTGCCTAGTCAGGTTGCTACTATCTCTTCAAAAGATGATGAAGCTACTGGTGTTGAATAAAGGACTGAAGGTACAATGATTACTCCATCTGACCTCAAGAAGCTAATATTTCAGAAGATGGAAGCAATTTCAAGTTCATTGACAGATCATATGAATTCTGTAATTAATGAGATGAAAAGTATAGTTAATGCAAGCTTGCATGAATTGAGATCTGAACAAAAGCTTCACTAGTAGAAAATTGAAAAGGAAATGGAAGATTTTAAGGAAGAAATCAGAAGCATCCTGCTGCAATCACAAAAGGAAACAATCACTACTGAAGATGCTCCTAAACAGATCTACAAGGAGTCACTTGAAACTCCTGCTTCTATTCCTTCATCTGATCTTCCCTCAGTTGAACCTAAACATGTTGAGATCAAGAAGAAACCCAAAACCAAGAAGACTAAGACTTTTGGAGCCCCTATTAGAACTAGGTTCATGGATTTAAGGTTTAAACCCCTGACAACTAAGACCTCTGATAAGGTTATAGAGGTAGGCTCCTCTTCTTCTAGTGAAGAAGAAGAAGAATAGGTTATGTGGTTATTCTTCTGGTTATATTTCTGACTTTGTTAATGTTCCACTTTTTATCTTTTACAATTTGAACGTACTTTCTTTTCTACTTTGTATGCCAAAGTTATCAATGAAATGAAAGTTTGTTTAGCAATTTCATTTGTTGTCATGTACAATGATATGTGATGAATTTTTAATTAGAATTTCAAATTTGAGAAAGTAAAATTATCTCAAACAAATATTAAAGACTTTCTCAATCTATTTCAAAATATGATCTTTATTAAAGACTTTCTCAATCTTTCAAAATATTAAAACCACCTTTTTGATTGATTGACAAAAAGGGGGAGAAATATGAAAAATGTGAAAAATGAGAGAAATGAAAAATTGGTGAAATGAAAAATGGGAGAACGGTATCAAGAGAGAATAGTACCATCATTAATGATTGATTTATCATCCAAATTTTGATATTTTTTTTGAGCTTCCTACTAATAGTTCTTAAAGTACTTAAAAAGAATGAAAAAGGGGGAGCACAAAAGATCTAGTTTTCAATCAGATCTAACTGTTTAATTTCTTTAAAACCTAGAGAAAGGGAGAGATTATCTTGAAATGGTTTTGCTCTGATTACTATTGCTCTACAAGTTAATCTTAATTCTGTCAGTATCTTTTTCAAAATTTTGATACTCCATGTTTTGTGCTAATTATAACATTATGAAGCATTAAAAGTTTAATACTTTGATGATATACAATGATATCATCTCTTGAGCTCTGATACTCATTTACCAATTCAATTAGCTCTGATACATGTGAATATTTAATCTTCAAATACTTTTATACATGTAAAGTGTAAAGAATTTTTCATGCACAGTGTTTTGTTATCATCAAAAAGGGGGTGATTGTTGACCCTATAAGTGATTTTGATGATAACCAAATATTGGAGCATGTATATTTATTTCTAACAACTCTTCAAGTGTTTTACAAGTTTTTGTAGGAAGAGTTAATTGTTCAAACTTCAACTTCTACACCTTTGTTTCTTGTTTGAGTTGTGTTGTGATGTGTTTTAGTAAAGAAGAACCCAATGAAAAAGCTAAGAAAAAATCATGTGAAAAGGGTTACTTCTTTGTGTGTGTGCCTTAGAATTATTTTGTGTTTGTATGATTAAAAATTGTAAGAGTGTTGGTAAGAGTTTTTTTCTTTGAGTTCAATTGTAAAAATCCTGAAGAAGATACTCGAGCCGACCCAGGATGTTGAAGAGTCGACTCTACTTCATGGCATGTAATAAGGATTCTGGTACGCAGCAATCCGAGCTGACTCGAAGGTAATTGAGCCGACTCCAATGAATCCGAGTCAGCTGGAATTTGTCCGAGCCGACTCCTTTAGAGTCCAGTTTTTAAAGATTTTTTAGAATAGCCAGGCGAGTCGACCTAAGCCAGAAAGTGCCGACTATGCCAGACCTAATTTTAAAAACCTGAGAAAGTGAGCTAACCCTAACTGCATCAAGCCAACTCTTCCAGAGTGATGTTTTTTGAACCTGAGAAGAAGAGCCGACCCAAGCTGAAAAGAGCTGACTTCTCGAGTTCAAGTTCTTCAATGATACAAGTTCAAGTCGACCCGAGTTATCAAGAGTCGACTCGTCCAGAGTGATGTTCTGCTCTCTGAGACAAAGAGCCGACTGCACTGAAGATTTGGCAACTCGACCTATCGACTCGAAGGATCTGAGTCGACTCGAAGGAACTCGAGCTGACTCGAATGTCGCTTTCAGGTATCCAATGGCTAGTTCCAGAATTTATTTTTGAATGCCAAAAAGTACTCCAATAGTCATAAGTCACATCTTAATGGTCAAAAATATCTCTAACTACCTTGGAGTGATGGAAGACCTTATATTTGAAGGATTTGAACATCCAATAGATAAGTTTTTGAAAGTTCTTCAAAGTTTTGAGAGCTACATTGAATATCCCACCAACCAAAGAGAGAAAAAGCACAAGAGCATTCAAGTCAGCCTTCAAGTCTTCACCAACTCAGATCAGAAGCTTGAAGCAATTTAGGAAGAAGCCACTTAAGCATTTATAGCTTATCCAAGTGCAAGTCAAGTGGACTTCTATCAAGCTGCACCGGCAACTATCCAACAAATTGAGTTTATCATTTATTATTGCATTTACTTCAATTCTTTTTCTGAATTGTTGTTGGGTTATTAGCGAGCCCAGTTGAAAAACCAAATAGATTCTTGGTGAGCCTTATTAAAAACCAAGTGTTGAGTTCTTGGTGATCCTGGTAAAATCAAGTTAGGTTTCTTTGGTGAGCTTGTTCAAAACCAAAGGGTGTTGGGTTTTCTTTGGTGATCCCGTTAAAACCAAAGTGTAGTGGTTTTGGATTGTGATCCTGTAAAATAATCCTACTGTATTCGGGTGTGAATATAGTGGAAATCTCAAGTGGTATCTTGGGTAGTGGACGTTTGAGCTGGGTTGCTCCGAACCACTATAAACCTTATGTGTTTGTATTGTGATTCTCTGATCTCTTTTAGCTTCTGCATTTAACTTTTAATCACAACACACAATACACTGAAAAGGAATTTCAATTGCACATTATCTGCTTTAAATTTTTAAATTCTCAATTCACCCCCTCTTGGGTAGCCACCTGGGCAACAACCTCTATAAAATGCAAATTAATGGTCCTAGAAATGCTGGAAGCTTTAGGAAAGGATAGAAAATAAGAAGTGGATCCGGGGTTAGACTGGAAATAAGAAGGGGTTTTAGGGAATAGTCCTAGACTAAAGGGGTTGACCTTGAAGTTTAGACACTGAATTACATCTACAAGCACTAAATGGTCTACTTGATAGAAAAATGGGTTAATAATTTTAGGAAAGAGATCTTCAATTGGGACCACAGGGGTGAATTCAACTTGAGGGTGCTGGAATGAAAAGATCAAGTCCTCACTAATTACTTTGAATTCGTGAATCTTAGGACTAGGCTCTAGGGCTTGACTCTCTTCTAATGTTTGCTTAGGTAAGGTCCTAGCAGTAGGGTAAGACTCCTTATGAGTGTCTTCTCTCTCATACTCATCCAATAAGTTCACCTCAGCTTCATACACTTCCACTTCAATATCATCCTGGTGAACTAATAGGGTAGTAGGAGTAGGTCGGTTAAGAAAAAATTGGCTAGGATCTAGAATAGTAGGGGTGGGTCGCTCGGATTAGGGTTGAGTCGGCTTGGATGAGAATTGGGTCGACTCTATTGAGGAATGGAATGGGTTGACTTGGGTGGATTTGACTAGATCTTAATTTTTGATAAGGTGCATTGATCTTAGTGGGTTCAGGCTAATTAAGGGGAACCTAACTAGCACTTGGTTGATACTTAAGGGTTATGGGTTCCTTGGGTTCATATGATATAGGTTCGACCTATGGGTTATGGATCTGGGTTCATAGGAGCTGGGTTCATATGATCTGGGTAGGTACTTTTCCCTAAGTTTAAGTTTCATGTCACTCCATGTAGTTATGGGTATGTCTTTTCTTCGTCTGATCATTCTTTCGACATCATCTCAATAAATTCTAGCCTGGTGTACTAATTTGGGTTTAGCAATCTTAAACTTTCTTTCCTTAGTCATTTGATCCTTCTCAAAATATAAATCCATATTTCTTTCCCAATCAAGATAATTTTCAAACTCAGGATGACCACCAAATTTAGGTGCTTCAACCCTAAAGTTCCTAGTAGTTCTCTCATCCTGGTCTATGAAATCATAATTGGGTCTCCTATGGTTATATTTCCAGGTTGGGTCATGCTGTGGGGGTCTCCTAGGATTTGGTTCCCAGATTGGGTCATAGTGTGGGGCTCTCCTAGGGTTGGGAGGTGTGGAGAAAGGTGTCTCAAGTTTAGATTCAGGATGGGTCTTACTGGTCCTCTATAAGTTTCCTAGAAGGTCATCTAATCGATCAAACTTATTATTCATCAGGGCAAACTGATCATTCATGGTCCAAATAAAGGTCTCAAAATTGGGATCCATGATTAAATTGGGTTGGGTTTAGGTGACATTATTGGTATGGAGTTCCTAATCTAGTAGCCATGCAATGCAATCACACAAAACTTAACTCGGACTAGAGTTTCCTAGACCTAGAGCTCAAGTAGAATGGGTCAGTTCAAATTATAGCCAATTCAATAATTATCCTGTCCACTGGCCAGGTAAGAGGTGGGGTCATGGGAGGCTCCCCTTGCTCTCGCAGGATCCTAATTAAAAATCATGAAATTGCTTAGGGCGTTTGCCTCTGGACCTCTAGCCTTCTACACCAGATTCAAGTGATAATCATAGGATTAGGTGCACTAGCTTACACACAATACTTGAAACCCGACCTGTTAGTGTCCCTAAATTGCTTTAGATTTCTAATTAATTTTAATTAGGGTTAGGTTCGATGCAAAGGTGGTGGTTAGGGGCTAAAGAAAGGTAATGAAATCCCTCCCTTATCTAGATATTGAGTGCCCTTAAGATTAGGTTTGAATGATGATAGCAAGCATATGAAGATGTAATTAGGGTTTCCAAGTTTTTTTTTTTTAAGCAAAGATATATTTTGCAGAAAAGTACCTAATATGCGGGAAATATGCAGAAAATCAAAATATGCAAAATTTATGCAAAAAGAACCCTAAACTAGAATTGCTGAAAATTCAGGGTAGAACTATTCTTAGGCAGTAAATTTGAGATTCAGATGACTTAAAATCTGAATTAAATTATTAGAGAATTCTGATAAATACTATCAATTACGACAAATCTAGCAACATAGGAATCAGAATTCTTTGATCTTTTTACATGCATAAATAATAAAATAACAGACCATGTACTGGGATGGACGTGATGCAGAAAATTAATCCTAAAGATGCCTATCTTTTTGTTTTCTTCTTCAAGGGTCAATCAAAGCATCACCCCTACACGCCATAGGAGATTTCTTTTGAATAGGATGTGAGGGTCTTACAGCCCTACTTTTTTCTATGACCGGACGGCCATAGTGAAGCACCCGTTCCGAGAACTTAAAGAGAAACTAAGTCCCAACCTGGTATGTAGAAATTTTAGCACAAGAGTGATTAAACCCTTGTTTTAACCTGGCTCTGATACCAAAACTAATGCACGATAAATAATTAAAGCTTAATTATCAGAGATTAGTAGAGAATAATTTTTTTAGATTTTTTCAGATTTTTAAGGAAGACTCAAAGGAGACAGTAAAGGAAACTAGTTCTAGTTAACTACCCGTACAAGTAAACCTAAAAAGTAACTAGAAAGCAGGACTTGATGGTTAAGAAACCATCAAAACTAGGATTTACTTTCAACTGATCAGAAATTAAAAAGAAGGAAATAAGTTTTCAGTTTTATCGATGAAAATCGCTTCTCTGAAATAAATATGATAGGACTCAAGATTATCATGGCAGGGTTTCAAGAACTCGATCCTGGGCTCTGATCTTTCGTGCAATGCTGGTTTCAAGGCAAGAACACCTATCTTTGATTCCAAATTACCTACAAACATGCAACAAAGAAAACTAAAGATAAGAAGTAGCAAAGGAAGGAAACTAAATTAAACGAAAGGGTTAGAAGAAGTGGCTAGGTTTTCTTGTCGGTTGGATAGGTAGGGTGACTAGGGCCTCTCACCCCGCAATATTCTGAAGAACAAGGGAAAAGGGCCTCACACACCACGATGTTTCGAAGAACAAAGGAAAAGGGCCTTACACCCCGCGATGCACACACCAAAGGAAGAAAATTCAGTAGAATAACTTTTTTAATTGACGAATAATAATAATGATTACAAGGGGGTTGATTGGGTATTTATAGACCCTCAACCAATGGTGTAAGGGATTTAAACACAAGACTTTTTCTCCCATGGACTATAACTCTTAGAATTCTGGCTTCGAGCATCCTGGACTCTTGTCTCTGGATAGAAGAGGACTCAAGAGTTTTGGTGAGACTCTTGAGTTCTGGAAACTTAAGCATCTCTGAACCTGCTTGATCCAAACATCTGTGGTAGAGAACCTTTGAACCTCCTCCATTGAACCTCCTTGGAAGTTGGCATGAAAATAATGCTTGGCCGACTCTTGGAATTTTTTGGCATGAAATTCTTGAGTAGAGGCACCAATTTGGGAGAGTCCTTCACATTTACTATTCTTAAAAGGAGTTGGCACTAACTTAGCTTTTATTTGGCTGACCAAAAATAAAACAAACATGATATGTGGGATGTCCAAACAAAAGTGACATGGCATGTGTTCTTGTCCCAAAATGAAATGGCATGACATGTCCAAACATGACATGTGTTGATGTCCCTTGATGATGTGGCAGGTGTTGTCCAATTTCTTGAAAAAAGGTGGTGCCAAAAACAAACTGACCTGGGCTAGCATATGGAATCACATGGCTGGTCTTGGGCTAGCACATGGCTTGTCTTGGGCTAGCACATGAGTCTTCAATTGGGTGCACAAGGGATGTTGACTTGAGTTCCCTCGGGACTTAACTAATTACATGGACTCATTAACTAATCACATGGACTCAATACTAATTATTACAATACTCAAAATAAAATAACTAAAGCCCCACTTGATCAATTGATCAAAAAGGCTTAACCTCATGTAATAAAAAAGAATAAATTGGTAAACAGGGTTTGGCCCAATGGGATTTTAACTCAATATGGTAAAAAGGGTTTAGCCCAAAAGGCTAAATAACAAAACCCTAAATACAGTTAGTAAAAAGGGCTAACCCTAATAAGCCAAAATAATAGAAATTAAAATAAAATATTTACATGGTAAAAGGGGTTGGGTTCAGGGCTTTATTCATAGGTGATCCACAGGGATGTGGGTTCAACCTATTGATATTTTCTGGCCCTGGTGTTCAGACCAATAGGAGCTAAGTAGGGTTTAAAAGCCCTCTCTTCCCATTCAATGGGGTCTCCTATGGTGTGTAGGGGTGCCGTTGTGGCCATATCCATGAATAAGTGAAGTGAACGGATTACTATTATAATCATGCTATGTTATGCATATCAGGGTTAATATGCTTGTATGATGGATTGAATGTCATATTTAATTAGAATGTGTTTGAGACCATCAAAGCCCTCATAAAAATTATATTTAGTCATTGTATAAGTTAATCATGATGCAAATTTGATTAGGATATAATCAGCCAATTGGTGACTTGGAAAAGTGGTTCTAGGAAGGTAAAGGAAATGAGATTTTTAATTGGTTCTATTATCTAACCAGGCCAATTTAATTGGTATCTAAGAAAAGTAATGGGGGGACCCCCTCATCCCTTCCACTTACCTGGCCAATTCGGTCACATCTAAACCTTCAATTGGAAATGCTAATTGATTAAGCACACTACAAATTGCCTTCCTTCATGCTATGACAAATTTATATCAAAACTATAGTAGGTTTGTTTATCAAACTCAAGGCTTACTATTAGGGTTTGATATAAAGTTTGACATGGTGCATTTTGTGCTTTATAGTATGGTTAAAAATGTTACTTTGTTGAGCAAACTCAAGGGTGACATTATTCAATCATGACTATATAAAATGAAGGGTTAGACTAAACAAAGATATTATGGTTTGTTGTGCAAACACAAGGCTATAAGTGTCTTAGAGGCAAGTGTTATGTTGAGAATTGCAAGAGATACAACTGGAAAGGAATTTCCTACCCTTCAACTTATAATTGTTTATTATACAAACACAAGGCATTTATAAGGAATTGGGATCACAATCCCACTAAAGAAACTGGATATTGGTTTCTCATTTATCATAGTTGAGGGTTATAGTATTCGAAGAAAATAGTGGGAAACACAATTAGATTTAAAGTCCTTATCTTATTGTGATCATCATCTTGAGTGATTTGCTTATGTAATGTTCTTGTTAGTTTGTTAATTTAAATTATGGCTTCTACTCTTCACTGCGAGGCATCTTGGATGTCAATAAACTGACCGGACCAAACTATGTGGACTGGTTGAGAAACCTGAGAATAGTACTTGCTTAGGAGAAAGTTTTCTACATCCTCGATTCTCCAGATCCAGATTTGATCAGAGATGATGCTACAAAGAAGAAAAAGGCTACTTATAGAATGTGGTAGAACGACAACTTGATTGTCAAGTGCATCATGTTAGCTGTTGACTCCTGGAATGATTTTGATGATAACAAAATATTGGAGCATGCATTTGATACTAACTATTCTCGAGTGTTTATAAGTTTTTGTAGGATGATTTGAATGAACAACCACTCTTCCTACAGTTTTGAAGTTACTGATGTATGACAAGGTTATTTCATTTGGAAAAGTATCATGTAGTAAAGAGCCCAAAGAAAAATCACTTGTGTATCCATGAAAAAGGGCCAATTCAATATAATTTTCAAATTTAAATTACTTAGTTTAGGCTTTGAAGAAGTTTGATAACATTTGAAGTTAATTGGAAGCCTTTAGAAGAATTATGGGGAAGCTTGGAAGGGTTTTTGGCAAAATCAGTCACTTGAGTCGACTCTATGTAGAAGAGCCAACTCTTAGTTCTGGCACAGCACTGAGTTCTCTGGCATGCAGACAACCGAGCCGACTCAAGAGTGAAGAGCCAACTCAAGTAGAGTTTAATTTCAGAAGTACTGAGAATTCGAGCTGCCTCAAGAGAAGTCGAGCCGACTCTTCTAGAGTGAAATTCCTCAGACAGACAATTGAGCCGACTCATGTGCAGACAAGCCGACTCTTCTAGAGTCAGGAAAGAACCAGTTCCAATAAAACCAGCCATCCGGGTCGACTCGATTGAGAAGAGCCGACTCGACCAGAGTAAAGATTCAGCAGGTCTGAGCATCTGAGCTGACTCGATCCATCCAAGCCGACTCGAGCACTTGTTTCAGGCACGTAATGGCTAGTTCTAGAACTATCTTTTTGATTCCAAAAAGTGCTTCAACGGTCATTTTTCGAATCCCAAGGTCTATAATGGTTATATCCACTTGGAATTAGTTTAAGACACTATGTATAAGGGATTTGAACAACTTTTGAATAAGTTAATGAGAAGTTAATGAGTTTTTAAGAGAGCATTCAAGAGAGCTTTCAAGAAAAGAACTCAAGACTTCACCAACTCCCATTAGATTCTTGAGTCATTAATTGAGGAAGATAAGAAGCCTTAAAGAGCATTCAAGGAAGGAATCAAGAAGACTTTTCAAGAGCTACAACTATAACCACCCGACAATGATCGATTTGTCATTAGTGTTGCTCTATTGTTTAACTCTTTTATTTGAATTGTTCCAAGTACAACAGGGGCTGTAACTCGAGGTTTGTTTAGGTTTTTGGTAAGCCTTTAAAAACCAACTATGGGTTGTTAGTGAGCCCGAGAAAACTAATATTGTATTGGATTCTTGGTGATCCTGGTGTAAAACCAAGAGTTGGGTTGTGATTTGTGATCTCGGTGCCAAACAAATTGACTGTATTCCATGGTGACTATAGTGAAAATTCCAAGTGCTATCTTGGATAGTGGACGTAGGAGCTAAGTTGCTTTGAACCACTATAATTTGCTTGTGTTATTTGTGATCATTATTTGCTTCCACATTTGACTCTTAATATATATCACTCACCACACTAGAATTCTAAAAAGAGTACATACTTAAAAAAATTTTTAATTATCCAATTCACCCATCCTCTTGGGTTGGCCACCTAAGCAATAACTGGTATCAAAGCAGTGTCTCTGAAAATTTACTTAGAGTAAAGATAAATGGCAAACCTTATGAGTACCACTTTGGCGAAGGCCAATCTACAAATAGACCTCTATTTTTTACAGGCACTAACTATACTTATTGGAAGGCATGAATGAAAATTTACATACAAGTAGTAGATTTTCAATTGTGGAAAATTTTTTTAAAAGGACCTCACGCACCCACGAAGAAGGTTGATGGCTTGGACGTCCCAAAACCTGAAGAGGAATGGGATGAACATGACATGAAAATGGGTGAGCTGAATGTTAAAGCAATGAATCTCTTATATTGTGCTTTAGATGCCAACGAGTTTAACTGGATTTCTACTTGCATTTCAGTAAAAAAAAATTGGGATAAACTTGAAGTAACCCATGAAGGAACCTCCCAAGTAAAAACTTCTAAGATTTATCTTCTTGTACATAATTGTGAATTGTTTAAGAAAGAACCAAATGAAACTATATCTGCCTTGTTCTCAAGATTTATAGATATTATTAACAATCTAAAGAGTCATGGTAGGACAAATTCCAATGTAGACCTCGTGCAAAAAATTTTGAGATCTCTACCAGACAAATGGGATCCGAAGGTCATCACTATCAAAGAAGTGAAGGACTTGAATACTCTACCACTGGATGAGCTATTGGGTTTCTTGATTACTCATGAGTGACCATGCAACATAGAAGCGAGGATGAGATCAAAGAGAAAAAAATTATAGCCTTTAAAGCTACAATAGAATTGAAGAAGCAAGAAGAAGAAATAGAAGAAGAAAGCCCCACCTCCAAAGATGAATTGGAAGATGAAGATATTGCTTTTGTTGTGAGGAGATTTAAAAAATTTATGGATAGAAGAAAAGCAAGACATTGGAGAAAATGCTATAGAAAGGGAGAACAAGGCAAAGAGAAAGAAAAAGCAAAAGATAAAGATAAAGAGCAACATCCTATTTGCTATAAATACAAGAAAATAGGGCATTTTCGAGCATACTATCCAACATTAAACAAAAGGATTCAAAAAGAAGAAGAAGAAAGCAATGGTTGTAACTTGGAGCGATAGTGAGGATGATGCGGGACAGGAAGTGGAGGATCACTGGCGAGTGTAGAAGTCACCAGGGGATTAGCGATCGCACTCAAGAATAGGAAATCAGGGCGTCACATCCACTCCAATCTAGAGAAAAACTCAAAACTCAGATCAAAATAACTTTAATTTGTATTCATAAAAAAAAGATGTTTCATATAAGAGGGGAGGGGTGGTATTTATAGATTCACCCCAGGGTACATGTCTTGAAGGCTAAGAAACCCTGACTTATGGGCCTGATCAATAGTAGGCCTTTGTATTGGACTGGAGCTCTCTCTTGTGGGCTTGGCGGCATGAAAGGGTCCAGGTGCATGAAGGCCATCTCTGGTTGGGGGGCTTGGTGAATCTCCTGGTCTGATGACTCTCCTCTTGACTTGAACGACTTAACTAGACTCTTGACTTGAAACAAAAGACTCACAAGACTAAAGGGACTCAATTGAACTCACATGTTCCACTTTATTACAGGACTCAATTGGCTCATTTGACTCAAGTGACTTAGGACTAATAGACTCAAATAAAATAAAATAAAATAGACTATCGATCCCCATCATTTTCTTGCGGTGGGGAGAACTCGACTCTGTCGAGTCAGGTTCAGCCGGGGTTTGATGGAACCAAAACTAATTAAATCAAAACAAAGAGACTAGTTTCAATTTTTTTTTCACCTTTCTTTCTTTTTTTTTATTGACTGCTTTGAGATTAGTATGGCTTTGAAGATTGTGCAGTGCTGAGATCCGTGCTACTCCAGAAAGTGTGCTGCTCCAGAAATCGTGTGCTGAAGTCGGCAATAGTGAAGGCATTTGCCTTCTTGTTCGTGCACTGGATTTCCCTTCTCTACAAACAAAAATACAGGGGAGGCTCGCAGAGGGGGAGGGAAGTCCGGCGAGCTTCACCAGTGGCGGCGCTGGGGCGAAGATGGCAGCTCGGGAAGGTGCTTCCGGTGGATGGTACGGGGGCGACGGCATTTGGCGACGGTGGGGGTGCGGGCGGTGGAGGTGTGGAGGTGTTGGAGCTACAATGGGGGATGTGGCTATCGTGCTAGACCTGGATCTCTTTGGAGGACTCGAAGTGAAAGAGAGCACAGGCTCGCCCTCCTGCAGCTTCGTCGTCCTCATTATCATCATCTCCAGTGGCATTGCCAAAGGGCTTGGAGGAGCAGGCGATGGAGAAGAGGAGCTTGTTGTCTGTGGGGATGGGCTTCTTGGATCTTTGGGCGATAGAGGAGGAAGGTTGGGAGCCTTCTTCTTCATCGTCGTCGTCGTCACTAGATTCGGTAGCTTTATGCTTGCGGATGTTCTTGTTCTTAATGGGCTTTCAGAAGAAGTTGCATACCTCGCCAGAGTCAACCATGGATGAAGGGTTTGTAGAGGAAAAGTGGAAGCATTTTGGCAGGAAGATTTGGTAAAGCGGAAAGCAGGGAAGTGGAAATTAGAGTTAGACGAGGATTCCGAATTCCGAAAGGATTGGATCGGGATGCAAATATCTCTCCGACGATGGGAGGGAGGAAGAAAAATGAAAAAAAACCATGATTAGGGTGGAGGATGTGGGGCTTGGTTTTGGGTGGGAAGTTTCGATCGATGGTGTGGACGATGCGGAAAGCAGGGCGAGGGTTGGAAGGGAGGAACGGTGGTGGCTGACCGTCTGGCTTGATGGTGGTGGGATCTGTGATCGGGAGGAAGGAGATGGAGTCGGCAAGGAAGAAGAAAAACCCTAATCTGCTGGGCTCTAATACCAAGTTGATGCAGGACGGGAAGCGGAGGATCACTGGCGAGTATAGAAGTCACCAGGGGATTAGGGCTTGCACTTAAGAACAGGGAACTAGGGCTTCACACCCACTCCAATCCGAAGAAAAACTCAAAACTCAGATCAAAATAATTTTAATTTATATTCATAAGAAAAAAGATATTTCATACAAAAGGGGAGGGGTGGTATTTATAGATTCACCCCAGGGTACATGACTTGAGGGCTAAGAAACCCTGGTGGGCTTGGTCAACAGTAGGCCTTTGTCTTGGAATGGAGCTCTCTCTTGCAGGCTTGGCGACGTGAAAGGGTCCAGGTGCATGAAGTCTAGCTCTGGTTGGGGGGCCTGGTGAATCTCCTGGTCGATGACTCTCCTCTTGACTTGAACGACTCAACGGACTCTTGACTTGAAACAAAAGACTCACAAGACTAAAGGGACTCAACTGGACGCACATGTTCCATTTTATTATAGGACTCAATTGGCTCACTTTGACTCAAGTGACTCAGGACTAATGGACTCAAATAAAATAAAATAAAATAAAATAAAATAGACTATCGGTCCCCATCATTTAGGCTCATGTCCTCCATAGCTTTGTCGATTATACCTATATCATTATCAATGCACTTTTCTTTTCTAGAAGGTGAGGGGTTAGATTCGTCAAAGATAACATGACTATATTCTTCAACAATAAAGTTCTTTTATTAAATACTCTATAAGCTTTGCTAGATGTTGAATAACCAAGAAAAATTGCTTCATCAGATTTAACATCAAATTTTCCTAGGTTATCCTTTCCATTGTTCAACACAAAGCATTTACAACCAAAAATACGAAAATAATGAATGTTAGGTTTTCTATCATTCCAATGTTCATAGGGGGTTTTCTTTAAAATTGGTCTTATCAAAACATGATTCAAAATATAGCATGCAATGTTCACAGCTTCTGTTCAAAAGTATCTTAGAAGAATGCCTTCACACAACATAGTTCGGGCCATCTCTTCCAATGTCCTATTCTTTCTCTCTACAACACCATTTTGCTGTAGTATTCTAGGAGCGAAGAAGTTATGATCAATGCTGTGCTTAGTGCAATATTCATCAAAATATTGATTTTCAAATTCTATGCCGTGATCACTTCTAATAGATATAACTGAAAGACTTTTCTGGTTTGAAACTTTCTTATAAAATTTTTGAAAACCTTTAAAAGTTTTATCCTTGTGTGTGATAAATAAGATCCAAGTAAATCTCAAAAAATCATCTACTATCACATGTCCATATTTTATACCACATAGGCTTGTGGTCCTAGTTGGTCCAAATAGGTCCATATGTAGTAGCTAAAGTGGTCTAGAAGTAGAAACCATATTTTTTGATTTAAAACTCCTCCTAGTTTGTTTACCAAATTGACATGCATCACAAACATGTTCAAAATCAACTATGAATCTTGATAAACCTCTAACTAAATCTTTGGAAATCAATTTAGCTATTGTATGCATGCTAGCATGACCTAGTCTCCTATGCCAAAGTAAGCTAGCTCCTTGGTTTTAGCATTCATTGCCACAAGACTTATACTACTAGACATGGTTAGATTATTTAAGTCTACTACATATATATTTCCAAGTCTATTACCAATGAGCTTAGTGCTAGAATCAAGTGAGTTAGTTACAATGCACATCGAAGATTCAAAGACAACCTTGAAACCTCTATCACATTATTGACTTATACTTAATAAATTACGCTTCAATTTATCAACTAGCAATACATTTTCAATGAATGTAAAATGGATAATTCTGATCTTACCGATGCCAATTATCTTTCCCTTACCATTGTTACTAAAAGTGACCATTCCTCCATCCTTCATTTCTAGGATAATGAATTGTTCTTTGTCACCCGTCATATGTCTTGAACAGTCGCTATCTAGATACCATATTTTTTTTGTATTATGGGCTGCAAAAAAATCCTACAAAATAATCAAGTAGTTCTTTTAGGTATCCAAGCTTTCTTGGGTCCTTGCAGGTTATTAGGTATGGTCCCTTTGGGAACCTAAATCTTTCTAATCTTACTTCTATTTTTCATTTTCATGTAACATTCAAAAGACTTGTGACCAACCCCATTGCATGAATAACAAACAACTCTTGATTTTTGAAAGGATGCAAATGTTGAAACTCTAGGTGCATGAGATATTTGAGTTGAAAACTTAGGTACATAAGATTTTGAAGCTATAAATTTTGTAGCTGGAATTCTATTTGTATGCAAAAGATTATAACCAATACCAACTTTGTTATTTGAATTCCTTTGATCTTTCAAAATGAACTCAAGCTTATTTGAACTCAAAGTTAATTTTTCAACTAAAGGCTTGAGTTTTTCAACTTCATTTTACAAATGTGTGTTTTCTTCATGTAAATCCTTATTCTTTTCAAGATAGTCATTCTTTTCACTTTGCAAAACTTTATGTTTTTTAGAAATACTATTCAGTTCTTTTTGCAAAATCTTGTTCTTTTCCATAATTTCATCTATTTTAGAAAAGCATCATTATTATTTTTCAAAGACTTTATTTTCAAACCAGCCTTTTTGTATTCAGATGATAACTCATGAAATGCATTGTTCAATTCTTCAATTGTAAATTTATCATTGGGTTCGGGAGATATTACCTCATCCTCAAGACCCATTAAACATATATTCACTATTTTTGTGGTCTCTTCTTCATCATTTGATGTAGATTCCTCTGGTGGGGGCACCAGGATCAGACACAAATTACTGGACCCTATTTGGTTTACCTAGTCATTTGTCAAAGTTTTATAATCAACTAAGATTGAGTCCTGTAATAAGTTGAGGTTAGTTGATTTGTCTCAACCCTCGACCTAGTCCAGTATATTGAGTCTTGTACATCAGTATGAGTCCAGTATGAGTCCAAATTTGGTGCAAGAGAAGAGGTTACCCTATATTGGAGTTTCATCAGATCTCATTCAGGAGCCATAGGCAATTACATCAGCTTATGGGAGCTCAATTGACACCAAGAGCCCTAAATGCCCTCCAGATGCCCTCTAGGTGCCCCGATTTCCTCCAAATGCCATTTCAGATGCCAGATTCCCTCCAGATGCTTTTAAAATATTCTATATACCAAGAGCCCATGTTTCCCAGGTTATTCCAGCATTCCAGGCCTAAAAATTCCAAGCCCAGGAAGCAAGTCCAAGCATGAACCAATATTCCAAGGAATATGCTGATACTAGGGCACCCCAGCTTCCAGGGCCCAAAGCCCATGCACCAATCCAAAGGAGGACGACTCCTTGCTGCCCCTTGGAGCCCAACACACCTAGGATAGGCATCCACCATGAGTTGACCAAGTCCAACATGGTGGAAGAGTTCAAATACAAGAAGGAGTTTGAGTTTTTTATTTCATTCAACTTGTATACTCCTAGTTCTAGGTTTATTTTATAGTCTTTCTCCCACTTAAATTACGTAAACCTATTCTAACTAGGAGAAGACTTGTAATCCCTTTAGGAGAGGGCATGGGAACTCTATAAATATGCCACCCGCTCCCCCTCTTGTATCATCTCTTTCTTATGAATACAACTTGCTGAAATTTTGTGATATTGCCTTGTGTTTGGAGTTCTAGTGTTGGTTCTCTTATTCTTGTGTACTCTCTTTGTGTTCCCAAATTAAAACCCTGCTGCCCTAGCTTCCATCTACATCTTTGGAGATCAGCCACACCCAGAGGAAGACACCCTAGCTGCTACCCCAATCAAGCAACTGCTTCTTCCCCAGGCCATCCACACCTAAACCTAGTTTCTCTCAATTCTAAATCCTAGTTTTATTTTCTTTATTTAATTTCTATTTTGATTGACCCCTAACACTTGTAGGATCCTCAAGATGTTTTACCTCTCCAGAGGAGGCTTTCCTTGCATTCAGACTGGGTCCAGATCAGCCATCTGATTCAAGGAACTGAAGCTTCTTCATCCAGGCTCCAATTAGAGTGTGAGTGATCCTTTCCACCAAAAAGTTTTTAATCTCTAACAGCTAAGAAACCTTCCCTTCTTTTAATTTCTGATTTGATGAAGATAAGCTATCCTAAACTAGGAGTTTCTCAACTCTCGGGTTCTGGCTACTTATTATCTTGCATGAGTTCTTTGCGATCATGATGATTATTAGAATTGCTGAATATCCTGCTAGTTTTTACTTACCTTTATAAATTTAGCCTACAAATTTAATATTTTAAAAATATAAAAAAATAGATTACTATTTTTCCTATATATTTAGAATTTTTAGAGTTATCCCACATCAGTTTGGTATCAGAGCAGGTTTAGGATAGTTTTTTATCTGCTTTGCATTCACAAACCCTAATTCTGCATTCTATCCACTGCATTAGATATCTAGGTTTCATCTAATTTCAGCATCTTAAATATTTTATTTTTTATAAAATTTTCACTGCATGTCTTCTATTCTGTACTAGTAATTATCAAAGTTTTTAATTAATTTTACTAAAACCTAAATCTTTAAAATTTGGCATATTAGAAACCCTAATAGAATCCTAATAATTTCTATAGTAGTCCAAAAATCTCTAGGTTTGCATCATCATATGATTTTTGTTCTATATGAAATTTGGTAGGATTCATAATCACCGTCTATCCTCTGTTTAAAACTTTTTTTGATTTTTTTCTGCATCGGTATCTATGTCAAACTCTGCATCGACTGAAACCCTAATTCTCTGATTTCTGCTATATTTTTGCATACTTAGCTCAACCTAACCTAATCAAATTCCAAACCCCCAATCCCAAGCCAAACCTTGTTTTCTAACCCCAGTTAACTTGAATTTAATTTGTCACAGCATAAAATAATAAAAAAAACTATTTTATTTTTTGATCATTTTAGATTGCATCAGGACCATCGATTGCCATCATTCTTAATCTAATCTTAAGGACAACTCTATATCTCATATTAGGACAGGATTTCATCACCTGTCCTGGGCCCAAAACCACCATCACCATACTAACCCAAGCCTAATTAAAATCAATTAGACCTAATTTTTTCTAATGGGCTAGGAGACATCAATAGGTCGGGTCCGAGCTGTGTGGGCCAACTAGTGCATTTAATTCTTTAGCTATTACTGAAAGCTGGTGTCTAATGCTGGGGGTCCAGAGTCAAGCAACCTAAGTGGTGTAATGGTTTTTAATTGGGTCCCTGCCAAAGTAGGGGGGCCTCCCACACTCCCACCCCCTAGGTTTAATTGGTTTTTAATGGTTTTTAATTGAGCTGACCTACCCAGTTTCTGGCTCTAGGTCTAGGAAACCCTAGATTGTACTAGCCTTTTTCTTTCTCTTTAGCATGCTTGGTTGCATCATTTCTTTTAATTGTTTGATTTTTGCATGACCACTAGACTAGGAACCTAATATCAGAGGTCTAAACCCCAACCTAGCTCAACCATGGACCCTAGTCTAGAGGCTTTCATGAAAGCCATGACCAAACGATTTGACCGAATTGATTTAGCCAATAACCAATCCAATGCCCAAATTAATACTAAGCTTGACCAACTGATCCAATCAAGTAATCAAGCAATCCATAGTTTTGACCAAGTAGGAGATCAGTTAGGAACTCTAAGCAAGACCTATAGAGCTGAACCCTTACCCTATAGATCCCAGGAACCCATAGTCCCTAGATATGAATCCAATAGTAACCCACTATCCCTTAGTCAACCTGAACCATATAGGATTGATACCCTAAATTTGAACCCATAACCTTTAAACCCATAACCTTTGAACCCATAATCCTTAGTTTACACACCCTTGTTACCCTAGACCCTAGTCAATTTCCCATTAGCCAAACCCCTCTTACTACCCCATTGGTTCACCAAGATGACTTAGAAGAAGAAATATATGAGGCTGACCCAAGTATGGTAGAGGAGTATGAAGACAATTAGTATATTGAAGATCTAGAAGAGTACCCTATAGAAGACCTAGACTTAGTAGATACCCACGTAGAAACCAATCTAGAGTTAGTTTCCCCTGACCACACCCAAACTAAACCTATAGTAGAAGATCACCCAATAATACTTGACCTTAACCGTACCCAAGTAGGTGCCGATCTAGATTTAGCAGACCTTAGCCATACCTAGACAGTAACCAACATAGAGTTAGCTGACCATGTAGTGGAAGAGTCATTAGAGGAATAAATCCATGACCCCATGACTGCAACTCTACCTGAGGAGACTTTAGAAGAGAATCTAGTTATAGAACCCAGTCCTAAATTTTATGAGCCAGAAGAGTTTATTAAGGACTTGGTCTTTTTAGACCAATACCCTCAGGATGAAGTCATTCCTTTAACCCTAATTGATCACTTCTCTGAAATCAATAATCCATTTGTCCATCAAACCGACCCTATAGGAATACCTCACACTCATAAGATAAATCTCAATTATATAGTACTCATCCCTAAAACACCTTCTTGTCTCTTAGCCTATCCGATCAATCCCAACCTCTTTTCTTACTTTCTACCTTACCAGACTAACCTTGAATCCACCTCATATTTTCTACCTTTCCATAAATTCTCCTATGTTTCTTTAATCATTCATTTGCATTTTATAGAAGTAAGCATACTGCATACATACAATGTGCATGTTAGGTTTGCATCTTACTTCTTGCATACCCTCTGGCATTTAGTAAGTGTACATAGTAAATTCTTATGTGCATGCTATGCTAGGGTCAAACCTAAAGAGTTTATAGTCTATTAGGTTTTGTCCCTTAGAGTCCAATAAAATTTTCTTTGATAGGAAAGTCTAGCTGAGTCTGTTAGGTGTTAGTTAAGTCTAGTAAATCCATAGCCCCGAATTATCTATCCATACATGCACTTACCTCTGCACAGCATATGCATATAGAAATTAGTCAAGAGTTGAACCTAAGTAATGAACTAAATAACAACTTGGCTAATTCCCAAAAGAAAGATAAAGAATTTTATTCAAAAAAATTTGCGATGACAAAGGAATTTTCTGCTCGCAAAGCTGGGCCTTCCAAAATAATGAAGAGTAATGGACCCAATGCCTATGTGCGTGAGATACTACCTGATTTAGATATTAGCTCCACCTTCATCATTTCAGATCCTATAGAGTCTAGGGAGCCAGCAGTGATACCTAGCGAGCACCTTAAGCCTATCCCTCCCTTTGAGACAGAACCCACCCTAGATTGTCCATATACAAATTGGCCTATAAGTGAGGAAAAGATTGAAAGAGCTCTGGACGATCAAGCTATCGGTACCTATGATAGAGACTATCAGTGGTACTTGGTCCAGTGGCAAGGTCGTCCAGAATCTGAGGACTTGTGGAATGCTAGTGCGAATCTGCAGCACCTCAACCCAGACCCTCCTTGAGCCAAATTGACCCATACTCGATAGGGTCGAGTTCCTCCTGCCCTAGGAGAATTGATGGGGGCACCAGGATCAGACATAGATTACTGGGTCCTATTTGGTTTACCTAGCCATGTGTCAAAGTTTTGTAATCAACTAAGATTGAGTCTTATAATAAGTTGAGGTTAGTTAATTTATCTCAACCCTCGACCTAGTCTAGTATATTGAATCTTGTACATCAGTATGAGTCCAAACTTGGTGCAAGAGAAGAGGTAACCCTATATTGGAGTTCCACCAGGTCTCATTCAGGAGCCAGAGGCAATTACATCAGCTTATGGAAACTCAATTGACACCCAAGAGCCCTAAATGCCCTCTAAATGCCCTCCAGGTGCCCTAATTCCCTCCAAATGCCATTACAGATGCCAGATTCCCTCTAGATGCTTTCAGAATATTCCATATGCCCGGAGCCCATGTTTCCCAGGTTATTCCAGCACTCCAGGCCTTAAAATCCCAAGCCCAGGAAGCAAGCCTAAGCATGAAGAACCAAGATTTCAAAGAATATGCTGATACCGGGGCACCCCAGCTTATAGAGCCCAAAGCCCATGCACCAATCCAAAGGAAGATGACACCTTGCAGCCCCTTGGAGCCCAACACACCTAGGATAGGTGTCCTCTATGAGTTGACCAAGTCCAACATGGTGGAAGAGTTCAAATACAAGAAGGAGTTTGAGTTTTTATTTCATTCAACTTGTATACTCCTAGTTCTAGGTTTATTTTATAGTCTTTCTCTCACTTAAATTATGTAAACCTATTATAACTAGGAGAAGACTTGTAATTCCTTTAGGTGAGGGCATGGGAACTCTATAAATACCCCACCCCCTCCCCCTCTTGTATTATCTCTTTCTTATGAATACAACTTGCTGAAATTTTGTGATATTGCCTTGTGTTTGGAGTTCTAGTGTTGGTTCTCTTGTTTTTGTGTGCTCTCTTTGTGTTCCCAGATTGAATCCCTGCTTCCCTAGCTTCCATCTGCATCTTTAAAGATCAGCCATGCCCAGAGGAAGATGCCCTAGCTGCTACCCCAATCAAGCAATTGCTTCTTCCCCAGGACATCCACACCTAAACCTAGTTTCTCTCAATTCTAAACCCTAGTTTTATTTTCTTTGTTTAATTACTATTTTGATTGATCCCTGATACTTGCAGGATCCCCGAGGTGTTTCACCTCTCCAGAGGAGGCTTTTTTTGCCATCAGACCAGGTCCATATTAGCCATCTGATTCAAGGAACTTAAGCTTCTTCATCCAGGCTCCAATCACAGTGTGAGTGATCCTTTCCATCAAAAAGTTTTCAATATTTGACTGTTAAGAAACCTTCCCTTCTTTTAATTTTTGATTTGATGAAGATAAGCTATTCTAAACTGAAAATTTCTCAACTCTCGGGTCCTGGCTACTTATTATCTTGCATTAGTTCTTTGCGATCATGATGATTCTTGGAATTGCTGAATATCTTGCTAGTCTTTACTTAACTTTAGAAATTTAGCCAAAAATTTAATATTTAAAAAATATAAAAAAAATAGATTACTATTTTTCTTGCATATTTAGCATTCTTAGAGTTGTCCCGCATCACTAAAGGACAAACAAACACAAGAAGGAGAAGAAATAGTAAGTAAAGATCATGGAGATTTACTAAGAGAATGGAGGTATGTAACTTCATACCCTAAATATTTAATTGTTGGTGATCCCTCACAAGGTGCTGGAACTAGGTCATCACTTAGAGAAGCACATGATTACTTAGCATTTGTTTCACAAGTAGAACCACATAGTATAGAAGAAGCTAAAAATAATCCTAATTGGATGATGGCAATGCATGAAGAACTTAACCAATTTGTAAGAAATAATGTATGGACCTTAGTGACTAGACCATCAGATCATCCTGTCATAGGAACTAAATGGGTTTATAAAAATTTGTTAGATGAAAAAGGTCAAGTAATCAGAAATAAAGCTAGATTAACGGCTAAAGGATAAAATCAAGAAGAAGGAATAGATTTTAATGAAACCTATGAACCTATAGGAAGATTAGAAGACATTAAATTATTGCTTGCATTTGCTTACTACATGGATTTCAAATTATTTCAAATGGACGTAAAAGGTGCATTTTTGAATGGTTTTATTTCAAAAAATTTTTTGTAGAACAACCACTAGGATTTGAAAATCATGCTCTTTCAAATCATGTTTTCAAACTTAATAAAACATTGTATGGTTTAAAACAAGCACCTAGAGCATGGTATGATAGATTGAGTAAGTTCTTACTTGAAATTATTTTGTTAGAGGAAATGTAGATACTACTTTGTTCATTAAAAGAAAAGCAAATGACATGTTAGTTGTACAAATTTATGTAGATGACATTATTTTTGGTGCAACTAATGAAGACTTGTGTAGAGAATTTGCTGAGTTTATGCAGTGCGAATTTGAAATGAGCCTGATGGGTGAACTGACATACTTTCTTGGACTCCAAATTAAGCAAACAAAGGACGTAATATTTATCAACCAAGCAAAGTACATGAAGGAAAGCATTAAGAAGTTTGGTATGGAGTCAGTCAAGGAAATGAGCACACCCATGAGCCCCTCCTACAGACTAGATAAAGATGAAGATGGAAACAATATTGATCAAAAGCTTTATAGAGGTATGATTGGATCACTGTTGTATTTAACTGTTAGTAGGTTTGATATCTTGTTTAGTATTTGTATATGTGCTAGATTTCAATCAAATCCTAAAGAATCACATATACTTGCTGTTAAAAAATCATAAAATATATAAAATGAATAAGTAATCTAGGTCTATGGTATTCTAAGCAATCATCATTAAATTTAATTAGCTTTTCTGATGCTGATTATGATGGATGTAAAATTGATAGAAAAAGAACTAGTAGTACTTGTTAGTTTCTAGGATTGAATTTAATTTCATGGCACTTTAAGAAACAGAACTCTGTAGTACTATCCACTACTGAGGCAGAGTATGTAGCTGCAGGGAGTTGTTGTGTACAAGTGTTATGGATTAAGCAATAACTAGAAGACTTTGGTATTATTCAAACAAAAATTCCTATCAAATGTGATAACACAAGTGCTATTAAATGTGATGAAGCCTTGTAGAACTCCAAAACTGGGTATCCTCTTCTCTTGTACAAAATTAGACTGGTATTGGACTAATACAAATGTACAGGACTCAATGGGACTCAATTGAACTGGACTAAGGTTGAGACAAACCAACTTGGGCATCTTGCCTCAACTTATTACAAGACTGAATCTTACTTGATTACAAAATTTGACACATAGATAAGGGCTCAAAGCCCTAATCTGTAAACCAGATAGAGCCTAATAATCTATGTTAGATCCTGGTGCCCCCACCAATTCTCCCACTGTAGAAGGAACTCGACCCCATCGAGTATGGGTTAATGTGGCTCCTATATGGCTCAAGAAGGTCTGGGTTGAGGTGCTATAGATCCTCACGGGTGATATACGAGTTCTTAGATTCTAGTCAACCTTGCCATCTAACCAAATACCGCTGATAGCCTTTGTTTCGGGTACTGATGGCTTGATCATCTAGGATTCTCTTAATCCTTTCATCACTAATAGGCCAAATTGTAAGTGGACTCTCTGGGGTGGGTTCACTCTCAAGGAAAGTGAAAGGTTCAAAGTGCTCGCTAGATATCGCTGCTGGCTCCCGGTACTCCATAAGGTCTGAATTATTGAAGGTGAAACTAATACCTAATTCGGGTGTCAACTCGAGTACACAGGCATTGGATCCAACTCTCTTTATTATTTTGAACGGTCCAGCTTTGCAAGCATGAAATTTCTTTATGGTCCCTAGAGAAAACTGCTCAGGCCTAAGCCTGATCATCACATAATCCCCTGCAGAAAACTCTTTAGCTCATTTTCGGGAATTAGCCAAGTTTCTATAAAGTTCATTAATTATATTTATCTTTTGACTAATGTCCTAATGCAAATGCTGTGCAGAGGTTAGTGCAAGTGTGGATAGATGAAGTAGGTCTGTGGACTGATTGGACTCAAAACCAGATATTAATTCATGACCTACATCTACTTCCTGGGATTGTTCCTTAGGGACTTGTTCCTGGATTTCCTCTATGAACAACTCCTATTGACATGTAGATTTGACTAAATCCTAAACTATAACTATGGGTATAACCCTTTGTTAGGAGGGTGACATGCAGATAAAAATGGTGCATGGACTCCTACTAGGTGCCATAGGGTCCTCCAAGAGTAAGATGCAAACATGACATGCTCAATGAATGAATGCAACATGCAAACTTCTACAAAATGCAACCTAGTGGTTAGGAAAACATGAGAAATTTTCGGAGAGAGCAGAAAATAAGAGGTAGGTTCAGGGTTAGTTTGGTAGGGTAGAAAGTAAGAAAAGGGTTCGGGATTGATTGGATAGAATAAGGTACATGAAGGGATGTCAGGGATTAGTCTTAGACTAATAAGGCTGACCTTATGGGGTTGATATATATCTACAAGGTCTGCATTATGAAAGAATGGGTCATTAATTTTAGGGAAGAGATCTTCAATGGAAACTATATGAGAGAATTCTTCCTGAGGGTATTGGCTTAAAGAGATCAAATCCTTAATAAATTCCTTGGGTTCTTGAATCTTAAGACTAGACTCTATAATTAGGTTTTCTCCTAGTGTCTCCTCAGATAGAGTTGCAGTTGTATGATCATGGGTTTCCTCTATAGATTTAGTTTGGGTGTAGTTAGGGTTAGCTAAATCTAGGTTAGCTTCTATCTAGGTATGGTCTAGGTTAACTAACTCTGGGTTGGCTTTAGTATGGGTAAGTCAGGGTCAACTAATTCTAGGTCTTCTATTGATATCTTTTTCTTCTTCCTCATACTCATCCACTAAGCTCACATCGGCTTCATATATCTCCTCCTCAAGGTCATTCTGGTGAACCAATGGGGTAGTAAGAGGGGGTTGGCTAAGAAAAAATTGACTAATAACTGGGGTAGGGGTGGGTTGACTAAGAGGAAGTGGATTAATACTGGGCTCATATCTAAGGGTACTAATCCTATGGGTTGCTTGGTTATTGAATTGGGTTATTTGGTTTATCTGGGTAGTTAACTAGGCAAACTGGTTTTGGGATTGGGTATTGGACTAGTTAATCTTGGTGGTTAATTGGGCAGTGGATTGGGCATTCAGTTGGTTCATCTGGTCAAATTGTTCAGTCATGGCTTTCATGAAGATCTTAAAGTTGGATACCATGGTTGAGCTAGGTTGGGGCTTAGACAGTTGATATTTGGTTCCTAACCTAGTGGTCATGCAATCAATCACTTAAAGTGGTATGATGCAGTCAAGCTTGCAAGAATCAGTACGTTCTAGGGTTTGCTAGACCTAGAGCTAAAATTGAGTGGGTCAACTCAACTTACGCCCAACTCAACAACTAATCCTTCCACTAGCCAGGTAGGGGGTGGGAGTGTGGGAGGCCCCCCTACACTCTTTTAGGATCCAATTAAAGAACTACAACACCACTTAGGTCATTTGACCTTGGACCCCAAGCCTTAGACACCAGTTTCCAGTAATAGTTGGAGAATTGAGTGCACTAGTTTTTTCACACAATTCGGACCCAACCTGTTGGTATCACCTAGCTCTCTAGAGCATATTAAGTTTAATTAATTTTAATTAAGGCTTGGGTTTTGATGATGGTGGTTGTTTTGGGCCCAGGATAGGTACTGACCTCCTGCCCTGATCTGAGTAGAGAAATGTCCTTAAGATTAGTTTAAGAAGATGATGAACATTCAATGGTCCTGATGCAATCTAACAACAATCAAAAAATAATTTTTTTTTATATTTTTATGAGATGGCAATTTAGCTTTAAGTTGATTAAGTTAGCAAACAAAATTTGGCTTGGGATTTGAGGGGTTTGGCTATTGATTAGGTTAGGTTCAGTCAGGTGTGCAGAAATCACAGAATCAAAAAATTAGGATTCGGTTTGATACAGAATTTGATAAAGTTTTTGATGTATATAAAATCTAAAAAATTTACATAATAGAGGATGGATGGTGGTGATTATCCCTACCAAATTTTATGCAAAAAAAAAATCATATGATAATGCAACTCCTAGGGTATTTGGGCTATGTGCAGAAATCTCAGGAATTCAGTTAGGGTTTCTAAGATACCGTTAGGACCTTTTAATTTTTGTAAAAATAATTAAAAGTATGAAAATTATAAGGACAAAATATAGGACACGTAGTGCAAATCTTAGAGAAAAATAAATTGCCTAGATGGACGAAATTGGCCAAAACCTAGACCCCTAATGCAGAAGACAGGATGCAGAAAATTAGAGATGAAATTTTTTTGGTGTTTTTGATGAAGATGCAACTATCCTAAACTAGATCTGATACAAAACTAATGTGGGATGATTCTAAGACTACCATGATTGCATAAAAATAGAAACTAGTTTTTTTGTAATTTTTTTAGAATTGTAATTTGTAGGCTAATGACCCGAAATCAAGTAAAGATGAGCAGGAAAACTAGTAATGAAAAAAAATATCATACCCACACAGAACTTCATGCAAAATAAAAAAAGAAAGAATCTTGAAGATTCAGAAATCCATGGTTAGGATAGCGTACGTTCAACAAATCAGAAGTTAGGAGGGGGAAGGATTTTACCAAGCACCGATTCGAAAATCTGCTCGAAGCAGGGGCCACACAGCACTTGGGATTGTCGCTTGGAAGACAAGCCTTCAGTTCCTTAGTTTAGGCAGCTATCTGGGATCGGTCTTGGAGGCAAAGAGGGCCTCCTCCTTGGAGGTGAATACCTCGAAGATCCTGCAAGCATCAGAGGTTAGCAAGAGAACAAATAAAAAATCAAAAAAAAGAAGATCTAGGGTTTGGGAAAAGAGGAATTAGGGTTTCTGTTGCTAGCAAGTGGAGGTGGAAGAAGACTCAGGCTGAAGAATGGCTAAGGCTCTCTTCCTTAGGATGGATTAGGGTTTGAATGTTGATGCTTTGGTCAATCAAGGCTTGGAAGAACTAGGGCACACTTAGTAGCACTCACACATCTCAATCATAAGAACATAATTGAACACAATTGAACTAAATTTCAACAGGATTTCATTCATAAAAAGAGTTACTTACAAAAGGGGGAGGGGTGGGGTATTTATAGAGTTTTTCCATGTCCTCTCCTTGTTAGGATAGAATTACAAAGTAGAGTGGGAGAGGGATTACAAAGGGGTTTAGAATTAGGAGTATACACTTTGAATGAAATTAAAACTTGTTTTCCTTATTCTATTTAGATTTCTCTCCTCATTTGACTTTGTCAAAGAGCTTTCTTTGGGCTTGGACTTTAGGGTAGCAAGGGGCATCCTCCATTGGGCTTGGGCGCATGGGCTTCCAGGTGGGCTTGAAACCCTGGGCTAGGTGCCTAGAATATTTCCTGGGTATCCTGGTTCTTGAAATCTTCATATGGGCTTGGGGAAAAGCCTGGGATGCCTCCTCTTACTGGACTTCTGAGCTTGAGAGACTCTTGGGCTGGGGCGCCTTGGTCCTTGGAATATTCTCTAGGCATCTGGAAGGAATCTTGGCATCTAGGGCATCAAAACATCTGGGGCAGCAAGCAAAGTCTCATTATGGCTGATGTGAGGGCCTCTAACTCCTGGATGAAGCCTGGTAGAACTCCAAAACTGGGTATCCTCTTATCTTGTACAAAATTGGACTGGTACTGGACTAATACAAATGTATAGGACTCAACTAAACTGGACTAGGGTTGAGACAAACCAACTTGGGCATCTTGCCTCAACTTATTACAAGACTCAATCTTACTTGATTACAAAATTTGACACATAGGCATGGGCTCAAAACCCTAATCAGTAAACCATATAGGGCTCAGTAATCTGTTTCAGGTCCTAGTGCCCCCACCAATGCTGGAGGGGAAATAGTTTCAGGAACAGGGTCAGGAACTAGGTCGGAGTCAGTAATAATATGATCAGTGTCCGAAGGTGTAATATCAAAGTCTGGTAAATCCAATGGAGTATCAGCTAGTGTATGATAAAAAATGGATCCAGATGAAGTGGAAATGATATGAAATCCAAGAGCCTAGAAACCTAACTCCCTGGATAAGGAAGAAATAGGTAACGAAGTAGAATATACTAAGGGTGTCCTATCAGAAAAGGTAGGGGGAACAAAAATAGATGTAGGTAAAGCATCAGATGGATCAAGTGGAGTGATGGTAGTGGTGATCTGAATAGCATCAATGGAAGTATCAGAATGGTCAAAAGACAGAATGGGTGTGGATATTGTGGATATTCCTAAAGGAATTGAATCAGAAGAACTGGAGATGACAGGAGTATAGGATAAGACAGGGCTTAGAAGGGCTAGAATTGATGGAACTAAAATAGCCTCAAGAGTCAGCATGTCATAATAGTAGCAGGCTCAACTAAATCCATGTCCTGATCAGCTCCCTTCTCTAGCTTGGGCTCCACTATAAGATCATCAATATCAAAATGTCCTGATAGATCATCCTAATCTGCTCCCATCTCTGGATCATCTACTGGTGGTGTTGGTGGTTCTGGTGGAGAATCTGGCAACGGTGAAGGGGAAGATCGTCTGTCGGGTGTCAGTCTATGTAGAACAGCCATCACGGTAGCGAACCCCTCTCTGATCTTAAGAAAACCAGATCTTATCTCCACGTGGATCAAATCAACTTGCTATCCAAGGTTTGCATGTCTATCTCTAAGCAAGTAATCCTATCCATAGAAGCATCTACTAGAGGTGGCATCTTAGTGTGTGTTGAGATAAAAGGCTCGAGCTGTAACTCAGACGAATCGTGAGGTGGCTTAAATGGCCCGACCTTGTCTCTATGTCTTTTCCTCGTCAGCAGCAGCATCCTCATCCTCATCCGAGTCAAGTGCCTATCTAGAAACTCTACGCCTCCAATGACCTCGGTATCTCTGGTATCTTATCTGATGTAAGGACATCTCATCATATGTGTCTGTATGTAGAAGCTCTTTGTACTACTCATTAACAAGATCAACTCCATATGCTCAAAATAGTCAGTGAGTCCCATGCTGTATGGCAAGCAGAGTTGCCTGCTAGTTGCCACCTCGGTCATCTGGTGAATCATTAGCACTGGCAGGCGAATGGGTGACCTTCGAATCAGCGACACCATGACTAAGAGCTCCCTTTCTATGATTAAGTCAAGTTGCTCGATCTTCGGTAATAGAATTTGGGCCATAATATGATGAAGTAGCCTCATCTTTGCAGACAGCTATGATGTGATGATAGTGGTTCCCTTACCTAAGTATCTCTCTCCATATAAATCTAAAGCCATCGATCCGGTCTCCAAGTGAATCAGCTATAGTGCCTCTCATGGGTATCACCCAAATATGGCTCAGAATCTTAGTAGATAATGGAATGGAGATGCCTCTGACTCTCCAATCCATCCATCAGCACCCTTGTGTTGACTCCTGGATTGATTTTGATGAATAACAAAATACTTAGGTATATTTGAGTACTAACTATGTATTAAAAGTGTATTTAATTAGAATAGGTACTTATCAAAGTTACAGTATGTTAAAAGTTAAGAATGCTTGTCAAACTATTGTAGAAGTCATCTAAATTAATGAAATTCAAGTAATATAGACTTTGGCATATTAGAATGATCTTAAAGGAGTCAAATTTTAAAATTGGACAAGTTTCAGTAGAGTTTCAATCAAGTGTTGACTCATGAAGATCAAGTGTCGACTCACAGAACCCTGAGCTGATACACAGAAAGAGTTTCAGCCGGCATGCATGAAGTGTCAACTCATGGAATCCAAGTGTCTACTCATGTATCAACTCATGGTCAAGTAAGTGTTGACTTAAGGCCTAAGACCAAAATGAAGACAAAACATGCTGATTTCTAGATTTTGTCCAAGTGTCGACTCATGAATATGAAGTGTCGACTAACCAGAAGAAGTGTCGATGTACTAAAGCACTCTAGAGAGCTTCAAAAAATATTTTTGACCTGGTGTCAACTCAAGTGTTGACACATGATTCGACTCATGACCTGAAATATCGATACCTGCAGGTCTGGATGAATAGTAATGGCTAGTTTTTTGAAGCACATAATTGGTCCTTTTTATGTCTAATGACTAATTTATCCTTTTCAATGGTCATAAGCAATCATTTAAGGCTTGGAAAGGTATTTAAAGTGGACCAAACATAAGAGGGAAGCAACTAATAAGAAACTAATGAGCATTCATTGATTATTCATTACTTTTGAGTGAAGTCGAGCCTTCAAGCATTCAAGAGCATTCAAGAAGCATTCAAGTCCAATCTTCAAGCATTGATTAAGGCTTCAACAACTTGGAGACAAGCTTTCTCAATAGCAATCTAGAGCTTCATAGAGATATTTGCTTTTATTTTGAAAGCTACTTGTATTCTTACATTATACTTGATTTATCTTGTTGTTCCTAGTTTCAAGTGGATTGAATCTAATGTTTAGGTTGTTGGTAAGCCTTGTTTAAAATCAACTAGGTTATTGGTGAGCCTTGTTTGAAAAACCAACTAGGTTGTTGGTGAGCCTTGTAAAAATCAACTAGGTTGTTGGTGAGCCTTATGAAAAATCAACTAGGTTGTTGGTGAGCCTTATGAAAAATCAACTAGGTTTTTGGTTAGCCTTGTGAAAACCAAGAGATTTTTGATTAGTGAGCCTGAAAAACTAATCTACTATAATCAATGAAGGATTATAGTTAAATATCCAAGTGGACCTTAGAGAGTGGATGTAGGTTCTTGGAGTGCACCGAACCACTATATATTTTTATGTTTGTGATTGCTTATCTTCTTATTCTTGCATTTACTTTATACTTCTACTGCATACTTTAGTTGAGCACACAAATACTTGTAAACACACTAGCACTTGCTTTCTAATCTTTGCAAAAAGTTTTGAAACCCAATTCACCTCCCTCTTAGGTTGCTTTAGTTGGGAAACAGTGGTATTAGAGCCTTGTTCTTAGTTTATAGGTCTAACCGTCTTGAGTTAAAGATCTATGGCAGCCCCTATAGGTTCTAGTATTATTGAGGGACAAGCCTTGAATAGACCACCACTTTTTAATGGCACTAATTATACATATTAAAAAACTTGTATGAGAATTTATATGCATTCAATAAATTACAATCTTTGGAAAGTTATTGTTAAAGGTCCCCATATTCCTTCAACTGGTTAATGGCATTTTCATTCCAAAACTAGAAGAGGATTGGGATGAAAATGATATTAAACAATCGGAACTTAATGTCAAAGCGATGAATTTGTTTTATTGTGCATTGGATCCTAGTGAATTCAATAGGATATCCACATGTGCATCGGCAAAGAAAATTTGGGATACACTTGAGGTTACTCATGAAGGTACCCATCAAGTAAAAAACACAAAGATAAACATGCTTGTGCACATATATGAGATGTTTTGAATGTAACCAAATGAATCCATCATAGACATGTACACAAGATTCACTAACATTATTAATGGAATGAGAAGTCTTGGGAAAATAATGACTAATGCTGACAATGTTAACAAAATCCTCAGGTCATTACCAACTTCATAGGATCCGAAGGTCATGGCAATCCAAGGAGCAAAAGATGTTGAGACACCTTTCTTGGAGTAGCTTGTTGGTTAACACATGACTTATGAGTTGAACTTGAAATAAAAAGCAGTGGATGCAGATAGAAAGAAGAAGACCATTGCCTTTAAATCCACTACACCAAATGAGCTTTCAAGTGAAAATTCAGAAGAAAGTGAAAATGAAGATGAAGAGGTGCTAATGGCAAGGAAATTCAGAAAATTCATGAGGAAGAAGAAGTTTTTTTACAAAAAGAAGCCATAGCCTAGCAAGGACAGAAAAGGAAAAAGAGAAGGAGAAGGACCAACTAATTTACTTCGAGTGCAAGAAGCCCAGACACTACAAGATTGATTGTCCTCTCCTAAAGAAGCTAAAAAAGAAGTATAAAATAAAGGCAATGATGGCTATATGGAGCTACAGTGAAGACTCCAGTTCAGAGAAAGAATAACAAGAAGTCACCAATCTTTGCCTTATGACAATAGAAAATGACGTACAATCTAAAATTGAATTTGAATTTACTTTTGAAGAACTTAGAGATGCTTTTGATGAACTTGTGCATGAGTATAAATTATTAAAAATTGAGCATAAGAAGTTGAAAAAGCATGTTGATTCCTCTTCTATTGAAAACAACAATCTTGTCAATGAAAACAATGATCTAAAAGCCAAGATTGATGTTTTGGAAAAATAAAAGAATGCTCATTCAAAAGAAATAAAAGTTTTAAAAAGATCAAAGGCTTTTGTTGCAAATAATGAGCTTTTAAAGAAAAAAAAAATCTTAAGGTAGAAAATAAGAAGTTTAAAGATGAGCTTGATAAAGTTAAACCTTTTGTTAAAAAGTTTATATTTAGTTCTGAAAAGTTGAATTTATTGTTGAATAATCAAAGAGCTATATTTGATAAAGCTGTACTTGGTTGCAAACAACAAATGAAGCAAAAATTATTGAAAAACTTCTTTGTTCCTGCTTCTACTAATACTACATATTTTTGTTGTGGAAAATTTGGGTATAAAGCATATCAATGTAGTCTAAGAAAAATAAATAAATCTAGAAAAGTTTTGGTTCCAAAAGGAACCATTACTACTAACCCTAAAGGACCCAAGATGGCTTGGGTACCTAAAGCTAAAACTTTATCTGTTTTACAGCTATGTCTTGCATCCAAAGAGAAAAGGAGATTGTGGTATCTTGACAGTGGTTGCTCAAGACACATGACAGGAGATGTAATGCAATTCACTTCCTTTGAAGCCTTGAATGGAGCGAATGTAACTTTTAAGGACAACAGTAAAGGCAAAATCATTGATATTAGTAAAGTTTATATTTCTCCATCCACCTTTATTGATAATGTATTATTAGTAGATGGACTAAAGGATAATTTACTTAGCATCAGTCAGTTTTGTGATAAAGGTTTTTAAGTAATTTTTGAATCATCTCTTTGCATGGTATCTAGTCTTGATGATAATGGAGTGAAATTCATTGAAAATAGGCTTGGAAACATCTACCTTGTTGATCTTAAAAATTTACCTATACAAGATGGTGAATGCCTAGTTACAATGAATGCCATAATTAATGAGACTACTTGATTATGGCATCGTAGATTAGGTCATGCAAGCATGCATCTACTTCATAAATTATGCAAAAAAAATTTAGTTAAAGATTTACCAAAACATAGATTTAAAAAAGATAAAATTTGTGATGCTTGTCAATTTGGAAAACAAATAAGAACGTCATTCAAATCTAAAGGAATTGTTTCAACTTCTAGGCTACTAGAACTACTCCATATGGATCTCTTTGGACCAACTAGGACCACAAGCCTACGAAATAAGAGATATGGATTAGTTATAGTTGATGATTTCTTGAGATTTACTTAGGTTTTGTTTTTAGCACATAAACATAAATCTTTCATGGCTTTTACAAAATTTTATCGAAAGATTTCAAATGAAAAAGGTACTTCTATTATTTGTATTCAAAGTGATCATGGTACTGAATTTGAAAATCATGATTTTGAAGATTTTTATAATGAAAAAGGCATTGAACATAATTTTTCTGTACCTAGGACACCTTAACAAAATGGGGTGGTAGAAATAAAAAATAGGACTTTAGAAAAAATGGCACGCACAATGGTTTGCAAAAATGATCTTTCTAGATATTTTTGGACCGAAGCTATTAACACTTGGAAGTGTCGACACCTTGAACTGTCGACACTTGGCTCAAGCCTGTGAGTTGATACTTGATCGATGGGAACCGATGATTAAATAAAAAAATTGATTGATTTCTTTCCATTTTTCCTTCAATTTTTCATGAGTCGACATTTCTTCCCATTATTCTCTAATCTCTGTTTGATCCCATTCACTATTTTGATCTTCCAATTTTTAGTTTGAGCCTGTTCCTTCCCTCATTTTCACTATTCTTCATGGTTTTACCATGATTCCCTTGTGCATTTCCCTTTCCATCCTTATTTTCTATTTTTTCCTGGATGATGGGACCTAGGAAGCAGCTGGTCAGGAAGCCACATTCAATATCTCAGGTTGTAGAGTGGCGCACCAAGGCCAAACACGACGGTCAATCTATAGAGGCAGCAGCATAGCCCAAGATTCCAGTTCGACCTCCACCAGTCCCTAGAGCAGATTGCATGGCTCCCAAAGCCATTGTTTGGGGATGGAGAGTGGATGTTAAGTTCATGGATCAGCAGCATTTTAGGATCGGTGGTTGGCTGCGAGATGCTGGGTTAGAACAGTTCTGTTCCCTCAAAGAGAGATTCTATCCTGCACTGATGAGGGAGTTTTATGGTACCCTGGCCTGAAGAGCTGATGGATGGGCCCAGAGGTTAGAGGGATCACTATTCCATTATCAGCGGAGATATTAAGCAGAGTCAAAGATTCCTATGATAGGGATAGTCACAGACTCACTTGTAGATAGGATTAGTGGCTACAGGTGCATCTTTGAGAGATATGACATTGGAGAGGGAGATATAGTTATTGCTTGTTATCACTTGAGATGAGGCTTATGCACCATATAGTTTCCCAGATTCTTCTGCCAAAGACTAGGCACTTCAATTTCATCATTGAAAGGGAGCTTCTAGTGATGGTTTCCTTGATTTAGAGGACTCCAGTCTGCCTACCAGTGCTCATGGTACATCAGATGACGGAGGCAGCGACTAGCAGAGACTTTGTCTGCCTTATGGGATGGGTCTTTCTATACTGTTTAGAGCATATGAAGTCAACCCAGATGGAGAGTCATATCGACAGTTACTTCATACAGATGTATATGATGAGCGATCACTACATCGCATGGGGTATCACAGATACAGAGGTCAGTGGAGATGCAGGCAGGACAGGCATCTGATACTGACCAGGATGATAAGGAGGATACTTCTGAGGAAGAGCAGATATATAGAGATGAGGTCGGGCCATCTAAGCCACACAGAGATATACCTGTGACACAGCTTAAGCCATCAGTATTGGCACATGTTGAGGTGCCACCTCCTATAGACAGTACTGAGGACCGGATCACTCAACTAGAGATGGAGATGCAGATCATTAGTCAGCGAGTAGATCTGATGCATGAGGAGATGAGGATAGGTTTCCAGGAGATGAGGGAGAGTTTTACTATTGTTCTGGCTGCTATACTTAGATTATCTTCTAGCAGGCCACCTTCCCCTTCTCCAGCACCACCAGCTCCTCCTACGGATACTAAGATGGGAGACGGCCAGGATGACTCTTCCACAGATTTTGATGTTGCTGACTTCATGGCGATCTTGAGCCAGATACTATAGCTGACCAGTTCCTAGTACCCCAGTTTTACCAAATCCTTCTGATGTTGATGTATTTACCCCTGTTCTTTATTCTGACCCTACAGATACTATAGCTGATCTTCATATGCCTTCCCTTTGTATACCCCCTACTTTCTTAGATAGGACACTTGTAGTGCCTTCCACTTCTTTACACACTTCTTCCTTGACCAGAGAGCTAGGATTTTATACTCTTGGTTTTCACATTCTTACATCAGGTCCTATTTTTGATATCACTCCATATATTCCTGATACTGATACTGATCTTGACCTTGTCCCATTTCCTGACTTTGCTCCTGACATTGATTCTTCTTCAGCACTAGCCAGAGGGAGAGCATGAGCTAAAAGCCAAAATAGAGGATGTGGTGACATTCCTAGAGCTGTTCGCACTAGGCTTGCTTGTCTCCGACCGATGTGGCTGTGACCCCATTCATCTGGGATTACAAGGCCTATCATCTTAGAGATTGGGTCTTCCTCTGATAAGGACAGCACCCCTTAGGATTGGTCAGTATATTAGCATATTAGTGTATTAGTTGATATCTATTTTGTATCACTTACATGTTTGTATCAAACTACGTATTAATGTGTCAAATCTTTTGTATCAAATTTTGGATCAACATTTAAAATTTTGGATGTTATGTATCAAATTTTGATGACGCTTTCAGCATTTTCTCTTGTTTACTGTATTCATATCTCCATCTTCTACTTCTTTTCACCTTTTTATGATGATGACAAAAAGGAGGAGAATGGTATTGGTAATGAGAAGAAATATAATGGTAATGGTAATATTAATAGGAAAATGCAAGTGGCACAATGATTAATGTTTTGTAGTATCTAATTGGTAAACAAAGGGGGAGAATAAATGGTATAAGTAACAATTAAGAAGAAAGAATGGTTAAATTTTGAAATTTCTAAATTTTTCAAAAATATTTTTTAAAAAATATTTTAAGATCATATATTGAGGGGGAGCTTTAGTTTTCTATGCTTTGATACTTTTTATTAGAATTTTTATTTTTATGCTCTGATACTCATTTATATTTTTTGTACTCTGATACTCTTTATTATTATACTTTGATAGTCTCTGTTTTCATAATCTGATACTCTTCATGCTCTGTTATTTTTGTTTTGATACTCTCTATCTTTATATTATATTACTTGCTCTGATATGTTCTGACACTCTTCATGCTCTGATACTCTCTATTCTTGTGTTGTATTACTTACTTTGATTCTCCTAAAGATCTTACTTTGATACTTTTCATGTTCAACCTATTTCTGCTATAATGCTTTTCTTTCAAATCTATTTTAATCTCTGATACACCTTTTGAACATCTCATATAAGTATACAGCTCTAATACATTTCAATTATAGCTATGATACATTATAATCACAGCTCTAATACATTGAAACTATATGAATTAAACTCTTTATATATATCGCTTTGATACATTGCAGATAAGTTTTTGATTTTGATAATCATTATAACATAGCTCTGATACTTATTATCAATAGCTCTGATACTTATAATCAATTGCTCTATACTTATTGCAAATCTTTGAGCTTGCTATATGTATATACTTAAAGATTTTGTCATCATCAAAAAGGAAGAGATTGTTGACTCTTGGATTGATTTTGATGAATAACAAAATCTTTAAGTAAATTTAAGTACTAACTATGCATTAAAAGCGTGTTTAATCAGAACATGTACTCATCAAAGTTATAGTATGTTGAAAGTTAAGAATGCTTATCAAACTATTATAGAAGTCACCTAACTTAATAGAATTTCAAGTAATATGAACTTTGGCACATTAGAATGATCTTGAAGGAGTCAAATTTTAAAATTAGACAAGTTTCAATAGAGTTTCAACCAAGTGTCGACTAATAAAGATCAAGTGTCGACTCAAGATATCAACTCAAAGAACCCTGAGCTGATATGCAAAAGGAGTTTCAGCTGGCATGCATGAAGTGTCGACTCGTGGAATCCAAGTATCGACTCATGTATCGACTCATGGTCAAGCAAGTGTCGACTCAAGGCCTGAGACCAAAATGAAGACAGAACATGCTAATTTCCTAGATTTTGTTCAAGTGTTGACTCATGAATATGAAGTATCGACTCAAGTGTCAACTCACCAAAAAAAGTGTCGATGCACTAGAGCACTCTAGAGAGCTTTAAAAAATATTTTTAACCTAGTGTCGACTCAAGTATCCACACATGAGTCGACTCATGACATGAAATGTCGACACCTGCAGTTTTGGATGAACAGTAACTTCTAGTTTTTTGAAGCATGAAATTGGTCCTTTTTGTATCTAACAGCTAATTTATCCTTTTCAACGGTCATAAATGGTCATTTAAGGCTTGGAAAGGTACTTAAAGTGGACCAAACACAAGATAGAAGCAACTAATGAAAAACTAATGAGCATTCATTGAGTATTCATTACTTTTGTGTGAAATTGAGCCTTCAAGCATTCAAGAAGCATTTAAGTTTAATCTTCAAGCATTGATTAAGGCTTCGACAATTTGGAGACAAGCTTTCTCAGCAGCAATCAAGAGCTTTAAGGAGATATTTGCTTTTATTTTGAAAGCTACTTGTATTCTTACATTATACTTGATTTATCTTGTCGTTCCTAGTTTCAAGTGGATTGAAACTAGTATTTGGGTTATTAGTGAGCCTTGTTTAAAAACTAACTAGGTTGTTGGTGAGCCTTGTTTGAAAAACTAACTAGGTTGTTGGTGAGCCTTGTGAAAATCAACTAGGTTATTGTGAGCCTTATAAAAAATCAACTAGATTTTTAGTTAGCCTTGTGAAAACCAAAGGGTTTTTGATTAGTGAGCTTGGAAAACAAATCTACTATAATCAAGAAAAGATTATAGTGAAATACCTAAGTGGACCTTGGAGAGTGGATATAGATGCTTGGAGTGCACCGAACCACTATATATTCTTATATTTGTGATTGCTTATCTTCTTATTCTTGCATTTACTTTATAATTCTACTGCATACTTTAGTTGAACACACAAACACTTGCAAACATACTAGCACTTGCTTTTTAATTTTTGTAAAAAGTTTTGAAACCCAATTCACCCCCCATCTTGGATTGCTTTAGTTGGGCAACACCATGGCCAAAGTCTCATAGAACTGTCTCATCAAGGCCAGGTAGAATCTCTCTCAGAGAGTGCAGGACTGAACCAGTCTAGCATCCCTCAACCAGTCTCCTATCTGAAAATTGGTGCGGGCACCAGACTCAGAAGAAGACTTCAGAGCTCCATCTGGATCTCTGATTAACCTTGCCCGAAGAATTAGGTTTTTTGGCTTGTAATAAGGGTTGACTTGATCAACTCAATTTTAGCTTGAGTCTATATTACCTGCATTTTTATTTTGTTGAGTCATGTTGACTCAGTAGTGGACTAAGGCTTCAACCTGGGGTGTTACATTTTCTCCCAAGGCCAAGCAAGTGGGCGCCACACTCCCAGCCATATGCCTGAGTCCAGGGGGCGCCACATCTCCATCCAGCAGGCTTTGGTCCCCACACCACAGATAGCAGCTCCCTTCTCTCATGCGCCAATTGAGGAGAAATCCACCAGGGGTCCACAAATCAAGGGGGCGGCCCAAGACATTCCAAAAGAACCAAACTATGAAAGGGAAGAAATTCTCTTGGAGAGAACTTCAAGGAGGCGCCCATACCTGCCAAAAATACTCAAAACAAAGTTAGAAAGAGCCATAACTTGGGGAGAAAGAAAAGGAGGTATCCAAAAAAGGGTTGAGCCATGGAAGGAAGGAGATTTCTCTTGAAGAGCAAGGTTAGGAGGCGCCCTAGTCATTCCAACTAAAGCCAGATATAAAAGGAAACAAATTTTCTCTTGGAGGGCAAGGTTAAGAGGCGCCCAAACACTTCCAGATAAGGCCAAGCATAGAAGGAAAAAAATAATTTTCTTGGAGGTCAAGACAAGGAGGCGCCGCCCACTTTCCTTTTTTGAAGCCTCAATCATCTTTGGAATTATTTGGTCGGCCATATGAGTAGGGATTGATCCTACAATCCTAATTTGAAGATCCCCTCCTTTAGTCCCATATGGGAAGATGTAAAACCCTACTCTCTTGTAATGTCCTATAAATTAAACTCCCATGTAAGTTTGAAAAAATGAGATGAATGAAACCAAATTTTTTTTTGAGCAAACTTTGTGTTTTCTCTCTTCCGCACTTGCATCCAGGTGTTGAGCTCCGTGAGGGAGTAAATCCGGGTTCCCCAGGAACCTTGAGGAGGTGTGAGATCTCCAAAACCCAAACCCTAGGTTAGCCACTTCTACTCCATAACCCTAGCCGCCCACCATCCACTTCAATCCACCAAATCCTAGCCTATCCCACCTCCCACGGCCTCTCTCTCCAAGTCCAGGCCGACCACCAGCATCCAGATACAGTCCGATACTTCAGATCCAAAGCTCTTTCCAGAGGGAGTCGAATCAGCCTTCAAGAGAATCCGGATCTCAGCGACATCAGCCTTCAAGTTCTTCAACCTGGTAAAATCTTTTCTTGAGTTTCTGAATTCCATCATTTGTTCCTCTTCTTTCCCAGATCTTGAGTCCAGGAGAAGCCGACCAAACCACGAGACCAGTATTGGAGGATCCATTGCGAAGATAGCCGACTCCGAGGATCCCACAATCTGCTCGAGAGAGTTCTTCCACCAAAATCCTGAGAAGATCACTGTCTGGTTAGTAAACCATCTCTTCTCTCTATTTCTGTTCTGTTGAAAGTTCAGAGCGAAACCCTAGGTTTGGGAGTTTCTCAACCCCCAGCGATCCGTTACTTCTGAACTACTCTGATAATTTAGTTTCTTCTAAACTGTGCTTTCAATCCTTACCTAGTTTCCTTCAACGTAGTTTAGCTTTACTTTGAGTCGAAGCCAATTTCTAAAATATATATAAAAAAAAGAATTAATCTTAATTTTACTTCCGCATACGCTTCTTTGTTCTTTGTTCTGCATCATTTTTGGTTCAGAGCTTTCGTTCTGCATCATTTTTGGTATCAGATCTTTCGTTCTGCATCATTTTGGTATCAGAGCTTTTGTTCTACATCAAAAATGCTGTAGATCAAGAAAGTCATAATCCACCCGATGTCTGCCTATAATGGCCTTGGAGGCCACGTGATCTGCTCCCGACACAAGTGGTGGTTGAGCGAGAACATCATGCTGTGATAAAGCAACTGTTGGCTGTGAAGCATCAAGCCTTTCCTCGGTGCGGTGCTCCATACCCTAAGAAGTAGAACGTGGTCTTCTCAGAACCTGTTTCCTAGGCCCCATCATCCAAAAAAAAAAAATACAAAAGGGAAAGAAAAATAAGAGCTGGAATCACGGTCAAACCATGAGAAACAGAGGGATACAAGAGGGAAATGGGCTCAAGCCCAAAAAGGAAGTGTTAGACTCTTAAATGGGGACTAATAGAAGCTAGGGCACAATGAGGGCAAGTGTCAGCTCAGAGGAGATGGGAAAAAAAAAGATTGTTGGCCCTGTTTAAAAATAGTTCACACCAATCAAGTGTCGACACTTCTGTGAGTGTCAAGTGTCGACACTTTAGTGAGTTGACACTTTCATGTATCGACACTTGAAAAAAATCAGAGAAAAATAAGAAAAATCATAAAAAAATCAGGAGAGATGACTTGAATGGTCAATTATGATTTATCACATGTTTAAGATCATGAGGTCAAGAAATTTTTAAAGGGAGTTCCAATGGTCATAAAGAATAATCGAGATCTAATCAAAAGGATCAATGACCCCTAATTCTCTTCTAATCATACAAAACCTGTCTTCATTGAATGGCTTGGTCAGTATACAACTAGTTGCTTTTTTGTGCAGACAAATTCAAGCAAAACATCATTATTTTGAACATGATCTCTAACAAAGTGATGTCTAATTTTTATGTGTTTACTTCTTGAATGTTGCACAGGATTTTTAGTTAAGTTGATTGTACTAGTGTTGTCACATCTAATAAGTGTTTTAGTTAATTTAATGCCAAAATCTTCAAGTTGCTGTTTAATCCACAAGATTTGAGCACAATAACTTTCAATTGAAATATACTCAGCTTCAACTGTAAATAGTGTAATTGAATTTTGTTTCTTGCTAACCCAGGAGATTAAATTAACTTCAAGAAATTGACAGGTTCCTGATGTGCTTTTTCTATCTAGTTTACACCCAGCAAAATCAGTATCAGAATAAGCAATCAATTCTATTATAGAGTCCTTAGACTACCACAAACAAATTCAATAGTGCCAGATAGATATGTATGTAGGCGTTTGATAGCTAGTAAATGAGATTCTTTAGGTTCATACTGATATCTTGTACACATACATAAAGTAAGCATGATATCGGCCTACTTGCAATTAAATACAATAATGAGCCAATGATACCTCTGTAAGGCTTTTGATCAATACTCTTACCAGATTCATCTTTGTCAAGCTTGCATGAAGGGCTCATTGGTGTGCCAAGAGATTTTGTCTTCTCTATCCCAAACTTTTTCAAAATTTTCTTGATGTACTTAGCTTGGTTGATGAAGATCCTTTCTTTGGTTTGTTTGATTTGGAGTCCGACGAAGTAGCTTAATTCTTCCATCATGCTCATCTCGAACTCACCCTACATAAGCTTAGCAAACTCTTGACAAAGAGCTTTATTAGTGACACTAAATATAATGTCATCAACATAGATTTGTACCACTAGGAGGTCATCAGCTTTTGTCTTTAGAAATAGAGTAGTTTCTACATGTCCCCTAGTAAAGCCATTATTAATCAGAAATTTGCTTAATCTTTCATACCAAGCACATGGGGCCTGTTTTAAACTATAAAGAGCTTTATGCAATTTGAAAACATAATCAGGATATACATGATTTTCAAAACCAGGAGGTTGTTCTACATATACCTTTTTTGCTATGTATCCATTTAAAAATATACTTTTAACATCCATTTGATATAATTTAAAATCTATGAAACATGAAAATGCAAGTAAAAGTTTAATTGCTTCAAGTCTAGCAACAGGAGCAAAGGTTTCATCAAAATAAATACCTTCCCCCTGATTGTAGCCTTTAGCAACAAGTCTAGCCTTATTCCTAGTTACTATTCCATTTTCATCCAACTTATTCCCATATACCCACTTAGTGCCTATTATGGAAGTATTGGATGTTCTTTCTACTAATGTCTAAACCTTATTTCTTTCAAATTGGTTTTGTTCTTCTTGCATAGCATTCATCAAATTAGGATCTTTTCAACTTCTTCTATACATTTAGGTTCTACTTGAGATATAAAAGCAAGATAATCACATTCATTTCCAAGAGAAGATCAAGATCTTATCCCTTTTGATGGATTATTTATGATTAGTTCCTTAGGGTATCCATGAGCATACCTCCACTCCTTAGATAGGTCCTTGTGCTTTGGTGAAGATCTTGAGATTTCTTCTTCATCCTCCTTGCTTTGATCTTCCTCTTTCTCTTTGGAAGGGGGATCATTCAAAGTTAGCTTCTTAAGTTTTTGAATACCTGCATCATTATCTGAAGTATCCTCCTTTCTAGAGGGCTTGTTAGTGGACTCATTAAATATAACATGCATGGATTCTTCCACAACAAGTGTTCTTTTATTGAATACCCTATATGCTTTGCTAGATATTGAGTATCCTAAGAAGATACCTTCATCTGACTTGGCATCAAATTTGCTTAATTTATCTTTGCCATTGTTTAACATGAAACACCGGCATCTAAACACACAAAAATACTTAATGGTAGGTTTTCTTTCTTTCCAAAGTTCATAGGGAGTTTTCTTTAAAATTGGTCAGATTAAAACTCGATTTAAAATGTAACATACAATGTTGATTGTTTCAGCCCAAAAATATCTAGGGAGGTAATTTTCATAAAGCATAGTGCATGCCATTTCTTTTAAAGATCTATTTTTCTTTTCTACTACCCCATTTTGTTGAGGTGTCCTAGGTACAGAGAAATTGTATTCCATACCTTTTTCATTGCAAAATTTTTCAAAATCTTGATTTTCAAATTCAATTCTATGATCACTTCGAATACAAAAAATAGACATACCTTTTTCATTTGAAACTTTTTTATAAAACTTTGTAAAAACAGAGAAAGATTCATCTTTATGAGCCAAGAATAAAATCCAAGTAAAACGAGAGAAATCATCAACTATAACTAAACCATATCTCTTGCCTCCTAGGCTTGTGGTCCTAGTTGGCCCAAAGAGATCCATATGGAGTAGTTCAAGAGGCCTAGTAGTTGAAACAATTTTCTTAGATTTGAAAGAAGTTCTTGTTTATTTACTATATTGGCAAGCATTACAAATCTTATTTTTTTCAAATATATGTTTTGGCAAATCTTTGACTAAATCTTTTATGCATAATTTAAAAAGTAAATGCATGCTTGCATATCCTAATCTATGATGCAATAACCAACTAGTCTTATTGATTTTGCCATCCATTGCAACTAGACATTCACCATCTTGTATAGGAAGATTGTCAAGATCAACTAGATAGATGTTGCCATGCCTATGTCTAATGAATTTTAGCCCATCATTATTAAGACTAGTGGTGTGGACACCAGGGCCAGAAAATATCGACAGGTTGAACCCACATCCCTGTGGATCACCTGTGAATAAAGCTCTGAACCCAACCCCTTTTACCATGTAAATATTTTATTTTAAATTATGTTATTTTGGATTAGTTAGGGTTAGCCCTTTTTACAAACTGTAATTAGGATTTTGTTATTTAGCCTTTTGGGCTAAACCTTTTTTACCATATTAAGTCAAAACCCCATTTATCAATTGCGTCAAACCCTATTGGGCCAAACCTTATTTACCAAATTTATTCTTTTTGTTGCATGAGGTTATGCCTTTTGATTAATTGATCAAGTGGGGCTTAGTTATTTCGTTGGTTTAATTTTGAGTCTTGTAATAATTAGTTATTGAGTCCCATAATACAAGGGGGAACCAATTGAAGACCCATGTGACTTCATGTGCACTCAAATTAAGACCCATGTACTCCTAAATCAAGATTCCATGTTGGTACGGGAACCAAGGTTTGAAAGAGACTTCAGTCTAATTCAGTATGGCTTTAATTCTTTCATTAAATTTATATCTTGTAAATAGAGTAATTGTACTTCTTTAATTGAATTTGAGTCTTGTAATTAGGTTGGGTTTATTTCAATTTGGTTTTCTTTTCAGTCCATTTGGGTTTTTGAGTCCAATTAGGGTCAAATTGGTCTTGTATTTAGTGAGTTTAGTAGTTGGGTCCAAGAGAGGTTTGGATTGGTTCAATGTAAGCAAGCTCACTTGAAGATTGGATGCACTCAACCACTCCAACAAAATAATCCAAGGAGGATGCCACTTCAGCAAGCACTTTTGGATGCCATGTCAGCACTTGGTGTACACCTCATCAAGCCACATCACCAAGAAGATTTCAAGCCACATCACCAAGGAATTTCAAATTTAAAAGTGGGCGGCCAAGGAGTTTTGAATTTCCACCATTTTATCTAGCTAAGGTGGCTACTTCCATGAAGATCTCCATGAAATTTGAATTTCCACCCTTATAGCTAGTAACACATTATCAATAAAAGTAGATGAAGAAATGTGAACTTTACCAACACCAATGATTTTATCTTTTTCATTATCTCCAAAGGTCACATTCCCCCTATTTAAAGCTTTAAGAGAGGTGAATTGTTTCACATCTCCCGTCATGTATCTTGAGCAACCACTATCAAGGTACTATATTCTTTTTTTCTCCTTGGTTGCAAGACACACCTACAAAAATGATCAAGTTGATGCTTTAGGTACCCAAGCCATCTTTGGTCCTCTAGGGTTAGCAGTGATGGTTCCTTTTGGAATCCAAACTTTTCTTGATTTATTTACCTTTCTTAAATTACATTGATATGCCATATGACCAAGTTTACCACAACTAAAATAAGTAATACTAGATAAAGTTGGAACAAAGAAATTTTTGAAATACTTTTATTATTTTTGAGGTTTATATCCCAAACCAGCTTTGTTGAAAACTACGCGTGGACTATTTAACAGTAAATTCAGTTTTTCATAACTAAACATAAATTTTTCAATAAAAGGATTGACCCCATCAAGCTCTTCTTTAAACTTCTTGTTCTCCAACTCAAGGTCTTTGTTCTTCTTCATAAGCTCATTATTTGAAACAAAAATCTTAGATCTTTTTAGAATTTCTATCTCTTTTGAGAGATCATTCTTTTCCTTTTCCAAAATAGCAACCTTGGCTTTTAATTCTTTATTTTCATTTCCAAGATTGTTGTTTTCAAAAGAAAAAGAATCAGCTTGCTTCTTTAATTTCTTGTACTCAATTTTCAATAATTTATATTCATGCATAAGCTCATCAAAAACATCTCTAAGCTCTTCAAAAGTAAATTCAGATTTGGATTGTACCTCATTTTCATTTGCCATGAGGTAAATGTTGGCAACCTCTTGCTGCTCTTCCTCTGAACTAGAGTCTTCGCTTTCGCTCCAAATAGCCATCATCGTCTTCTTTATATATTTCTTTTTGAGCTTCTTGAGGAGAGGACAATCGAACTTGTAATGACCGGGCTTCTTGCACTCAAATCAAATGGGTTGGTCCTTCTTCTTCTCCTTTTTTTTTCCGTTTCCTTCCCTTTATCCTTGCTAGGATCTCCTTTATGTAGCTTCTTTTTGTATGAGTACTTCTTCCTCATAAATCTTCTAAATTTCCTAGCCACTAGAGCCTCCTCATCTTCATCTTCACTTTCTTCTGACTCCTTATTTAAAGGTTCCTTTAGTGTAGTGGATTTGAGGGCAATTGTCTTCTTCTTTCTATCCGTATCCATTGATTTTTGCTTTAAGTTCAGTTCATAGGTTATGAGTGAACCAATAAGCTGCTCAAAGGATAGGGCTTCAACATCCTTCGCTTTTTGGATCGCCGTCACCTTTAGAACCCATGAAGATGGCAAAGATCTGAGAATTTGGTTAGCCAAATCAGCATTAGACATTGCTTTGCCAAGACTTTCCGTTCCATTAACAATATTAGTAAATCTTATTTACATATCAGTGATGGATTCATTAGGGTCCATTATAAATATTTTGTATGTGTGCACAAGCATATTTATTTTTGTGTTTTTCACTTGATGGGTACCCTCATGTGTAACCTCAAGTGTGTCCCATATTTCCTTCACCGATGCACATGTAGAAATCCTATTGAATTCGCTAGAATCCAATACGTAATAAAGCAAGTTCATTACTTTGGCATTAAGCTCAGATTGCTTAATGTCATTTTCATCCCAATCTTTTTCAAGCTTTGGAATGAAAATGTCATTAACCATAATTGAAAGAACATGTGGACCTCTAACTATCACTTTCCAAATATTATAGTCAATTGAATGCATGTAAATGCACATGCATATTTTCTAATATGTATAGTTTGTGCCAGTAAAAAATGGTGGTCTATTTGAGGCTTGACCCTCAACAATACTAGTACCATAGGGACTGCCATAGATCTTTTACTCAAGGTGGTTAGACCTTCTTAGATAAGTATCAGGCTCTGATACCACTTCTTGCCCATCTAAAGCAACCCAAGACCGGGGGAATTAGGTTTCTAAAATTTTTTCAAAGAATTAAAACTTAGGTGCTAGTGTGTTTCCAAGATATTTGTGTTCTCAATAATAATATGCAGCAAAAATAACAAAGTAAATGTAGAAAGAAAATAAGCAATCACAAACACAGAAATTTATAGTGGTTTGATATATATCAAAATACGTATATCCACTCCTCAAGCTCCCTTGACCATTTCACTATAATCCAACCTTGATTATAGCAAATTAGTTTTCTGGGCTCACTAATCAAAACCCCTTTGTTTGTACTCAAGGCTAACCAAAAACCTAATTGATTTTTCATTCTAGGCTCACCAACAACCTTGTTGATTTTCACATAAGGCTAACCAACAACTTCAGTACTAGTTTCAATCCCCTGAAAATTAGTAGCAACAAAATAACTCAAGTACAATATAAGAATATAATAAGCTTTCTCAAAAAGAAAATAAACTTGATGAAGCTCTTAAAAGTGGTTGAAAAGTTTTGTCTTCAAGTTGTTGAAGTCTCAATCAATGCTTGAAGATATGGACTTGAAAGCTTTTTCTGAATTAGTATGCTTGAAGGCTCAAGTTTCTCAAACTATTGAATGTTTGAAGGTTTTCAATGAATGCTTGCATTAGTTTTTTGAAAGAAAATGTCCTTGTGTTTGGTGGTATTTAAATACCTTTCCAGCCTCTAAAAATTTGATTATAGCTATTAGAGAGGAGAAACAAGCCGTTAGACATGAAATGGGAAAGTTTTGTACTTCAAAAACTAGCCATTACTATGCTGTCCAATCCATAAGAGTCGACACTTCAGACCATGAGTCGACACCTGAGTTGACACGAGGTTAAGTATGTCTTCTGAGGCTCTTTGAAATGCACTGGTACAACGACACTTCTTCTGGTGAGTCGACACTTCATCTCCATGAGTTGATACTTGACCAAACTCCTGAAATCAGCATATTCTGTATCCTGTTTGGTCTCAGGCCTTGAATCGACACATGAGTCGATACTTAGCTATTCATGAGTCGATACATCTGCATGCCAGCTAAAATTTTTCTACGTATCAGCTTAAGCTTTTGTGAGTCGATACTTAAGTCAAAACTTCATCTCCATGAGTCAATACTTGACTGAAATAGTGCTGAAACTTGTCCAAACTAAAATTTTGAGCTCTTCAAAGTCTTTCTCATGTTCAAAGTCCATGTAGCTTGAAAATTTATGATCTTGAGTGACTTCTTCAACTGAATGACAAGCATTTCGATCTTATAACATAAATTGACCTTGATGAGTACCTAAATCAGATAAACATATTTTTAACATACAATTAGTACTCATATATACTTAAGTATTTTTGTTGGCTTTGGCTCCTTAATTTTGATGATTAACAAAAGGTTGAGTATATGTTTGGACTAATGCTTCATCTCAAGATAAAGTTTCAGGACTTAGGTTATTCAAAAAGAGTACCAAGAGTACAATGATGAAACCAAGCTTGCCTGGTTTGGGAAAGAGCTCTTCTACCTTGAACAAAATCAAATTTCTCATATTGGACCTTCTTATTAAGAAGAAATTCACAAAAGAAACAAAGGCTTAGAGAAACTCAAGCATGGCATGCACCTCTCCAAGAGTTTCAGAAAAATTCAGACCAGAGGTCGACCACCAGAGGTCGACACCTTGCCAAAGGTCGACCACCAGAGGTCGACTCATGAAGAAAAGAAAAGTTCAGCAAGGCCGGCACGCTCTAGAGGTTGACCTCCAGAGGTCGACACCTGTCCAGAGGTCGACACTAGAGGTCGACTCATCGCCTGAGAATTCAAACTGGGCAGAACTATGATTTTCTAGATTTTTGCCTAAGATAAACTGGAGGTCGACTCATGAGGTCGACACTTGATCCAGAGGTCGACTCATGAGGTCGACTCATGGCATAACGACTAGTTTTTCTGAACTTTTGATTTGATTTCTAACGGCCATAAACAGCCATATTTTTGATTCTAACGGTCTTGTGGAGTTGTTTCAGCTTGAATGAGGTATTTAACCTCCACCTAACTTCAAAAAAGACAAGAAGACAAAGTGAAAAAGAATAGAGTGAAAGTACAAAGCCTTCAATTAATTCCAAGCCAAAAAGAGTGAGAAAACCAAGAGATTCCTTAGCCAAAAGCTTACCATCTTTGAGGAATCCAACTTTCAAGTGTTTGGCATTTAGTGAGGTCCAAAGATTCCAAGATAAAGGCTTGAAGAGTCTCCATCAAGAGCTACATCGAATTATTTTTTGCTCAAAAGGAGTTTGTCTTGATTTATTCATTGTATTCATATTCTTTTTGTCTTAGACTAGTTTCAAGGGAATTTGAAACTAGTGTGAGGTTTGTTGGTGAGCCAATTGATAAAACCAACTAGGGTTGCTTGTAAGCCCGAAGCCAAAACAAGTGAGTGAGGTTTGTTGGTGAGCCAATTGATAAAACCAACTAGGGTTGCTTGTAAGCCCGAAGCCAAAACAAGTGTGTAAGGTTTTGACTTGTGAGCTGGTAAAACAAGTCGGCTGTAATCTAGAAGAGATTATAGTGGAAATTCCCAAGTGGAGCTTGGGGAGTGGATGTAGGTGCTAGGTGCACCGAACCACTATACATCTTGTGTGTCTGCATTGCTTTACTCTCTATCTTCTTTTGCTCTTTAATTGTTGTTATATTTCATTGCTTCCATTGCACAATTACTTGAGCACTATCACTCTTCACCTTTGAACTTGATAGCACATATATTGCTTTAATTTTTAAAATACCCAATTCACCCCCCTCTTGGGCACCATATCTGGGCAACAAGTGGTATCAGAGCACCGGTACTCTCTTGTAGGTCCAACGATCTTGAGTGAAAGATCATGGCCGCCCCAATTGGAATGGGTGTAGTTGAAGGACAAGCATCAAATCGCCCTCCTTTCTTTAATGGCACAAACTACACATACTGGAAAACTCGTATGCATATTTATTTACAAGCTGTAGATTATCATATATGGAGAGTAATTACTAAAGGGCCTCATCAGCCCACTCACTTGGTTAATGGCATTATCACCCCAAAATCTGAAGAAGAATGGGATGACAATGACATCAAACAAGCTGAGTTAAATGCTAAGGTAATGAATTTGCTATTCTGTGCACTTGACCCTAGTGAATTTAACAGAATATCAAATTGTATTTCCGCCAAAGAAATTTGGGATACACTTGAGGTTACCCATGAGGGTACACACCAAGTGAAGACCACAAAGGTGAACATGCTCATTCATACGTATGAGATGTTCAGGATGGAACCAACTGAAAGTATAAGTGAAATGTATACTAGATTTACCAATATAGTAAATGGTACGAGGAGTTTGGGAAAAATTATATCTAATGGTGAACTGGTTAACAAACTTCTCAGGTCTCTTCCGGCTTCATGGGATGTGAAAGTAACAGCCATAGAAGAAGCCAAGGATGTCAATACTCTACCGATCACTGATGACTTACGATCTTTCACTAAAGCAGAAGACAGTGGACAATGACAAGAAAAAGAAAGCCATAGCCTTCAAGTCCACTACAAAGGAAGAGTCAAGTGATGAATCAGAAGAAGAAGCTGATGATGATGAGACAGCCCTCATTACAAGAAAATTCAAAAGATTCATGAGAAAGAAGAAGGGCTTCTACAAGAAAAGGCCACAAAAAGGTGATCACAATAAAGATAAAGAGAAAGAAAAAGAAAGGGATCCACCTATCTGCTTCGAGTGCAAGAAGCCTGGACATTATAAAATGGATTGCCCTTTGCTTAAAAAGAGTCGAAGGATGTTGAGAAAGAAAGCCATGATGGCTACCTGGAGTGAGAGTGAGGACTCCAACAGTGATGAAGAGCAGCAGGTAGTCACCAACCTGTGTTTCATGGCCAATGAAGATAATGAGGTAAATTCTGAACCTGAAATTGAATTTACTTTCAATGAATTACATGATGCTTTTGATGATTTAGTTATGGAATATGAAAAATTAAAACTAAAAAATAAGAAATTAAGAAAGCTAAATCTTGAGCTTACCAAAAATTCAGAAAAGTTTTCAACTAAAATTGAAGATTTAATTCAAGAAAACAAGAAATTAACTGAACAAGTAAAGACCTTGAAAATGATAAGGATAATCTTTTAAAAGAAAATGATTCTTTGAAAAACAATAGAAGTCTTAAAACTAATGAGAAAATTGAAAAACAAAACAAAGAACTATTGCTTCAAAATAAGAATTACAAAGAAGAGTTAGAAAAAGTAAAACCTTTTGTAGAAAAGTTTACTTATAGTTCAGAAAAATTAAGTATGCTTTTAAATAGTCAACATGCAGTTTTTAACAAAGCTGGACTTAGATTTAAGCCACAGAATCAGCAAAAACTTTACAAAAACTTTTTCATACCTGCATCTTCTAATATTACCTGCTATGCATGTGGTAAGTTAGGACATAAATCATATATTTGTAATAGAAGAAAATTAAATACCTTTGGAAAGATTTGGGTTCCAAAAGGAACCAATTTGACTAACCCTAAAGGACCCAAGATGACTTGGGTACCTAAAGTTTCAACTTGATTAATTTTTGCAGGTGTGCCTTGCAACCAAAAATAAAAGAAGAATGTGGTATCTGGATAGTGGTTGCTCAAGGCACATGACTGGGGATGTGAAGCAATTCTCATCACTAGCAGCTATTGATGGTGGAAACGTTACTTTTGGTGATAATGGAAAAGGCAAAATCATCGGAATTGGTAAAATCCATATCACCCCTAATGCTTATGTAGATAATGTATTATTTGTTGATGGCTTGAAGCATAATCTTTTCAGCATTAGTCAGTTTTGTGACAAGGATTTTAAAGTTATTTTTGAATCATCTTTGTGCATGGTATCTAGTCTTGATGTCGATGGCATCAAGTTCACTGGTTATAGGCATGGAAACATTTACATGGTTGATCTTGATGATCTAGCCATGGAAAGTGGTCAATGCCTAATGGCTAGGGAAGCCAAGGCAAGTGAAACTAGTTGGCTTTGGCATCGTAGGCTAGGGCATGCTAGTATGCAGTTGATTTCAAAATTAAGCAAAAAGAATCTTGTAAAAGAATTGCCAAAACTCTCATTTGAAAAAGATAAGATTTGTGCTGCATGTCAATTTGGAAAACAAACTAAATCTGCTTTCAAACCTAAAGGAGTAGTATCTACTACTAGACCCCTTGAATTATTGCATATGGACCTCTTTGGACCAACCAGAACAACTAGTTTAGGAGGTAAAAAATATGGGCTACTAATTGTAGATGATTACTCATGATTTACTTGGGTAATGTTTTTAGCTCATAAAGATGAAACATTTTCAGCTTTTATTAAATTTTATAAAAGGGTTTCAAACGAAAAAGATCTCACTATTGTTTCTTTGCGTAGTGATCATGGAACTGAATTTGACAATCATGATTTTGAAGCTTTTTGTAATGAAAATGGCATTAGTCATAATTTTTCTGCACCTAAGACACCTCAACAAAATGGGGTGGTAGAAAGAAAGAACAGGACACTTGAAGAAATGGCACGCACAATGCTTTGCGAAAATGATTTACCTAGATATTTTTGGGCAGAAGCCATTAATACTTCCTGTTACATTTTAAATCATGTTTTAATTCGACCTATTTTGAAGAAAACACCATATGAGCTTTGGAAAAATCGAAAACCGAATCTTAAGTATTTTCGTGTATTTGGTTGCCGCTGTTTCATATTAAACAATGGCAAAGACAATATCAGTAAATTTGATGCCAAGTCAGATGAGGGTATCTTCTTAGGATACTCTACTTCTAGCAAGGCATACAGGGTTTTCAACAGAAGAACTCTTCTGGTTGAAGAATCAATTCATGTAGTGTTTGATGAATCTAACAAAAAATCTTCTAGAAAAGAAGATTCTATTGATGATGAAACAGGTACAAAGAAGCTTGAACAATTGACAATCAATGAAGATGAGCCCAAAGGAGATGATGATCAAGAAAATGAAGATCAAACTCAAGAGATCAATGCAACTTCACCAAAACCTTTACCTAAAGAGTGGAGGTATGCACACGGACACCCCAAAGAGCTAATTATTGGTGATCCGTCAAAGGGAGTAAGTACACGCTCTTCTATTAGAAATGTTTGTGATTATTTAGCTTTTGTATCTCAGATAGAGCCTAAGTCAATTGAAGAAGCTAAAAAAGATTGTAACTGGATTAATGCTATGCAAGATGAACTAAATCAATTTAAAAAAATAACGTTTGGACTTTAACTGAAAGACCCCTTAATGTTTCTGTAATTGGCACAAAATGGGTTTTTAGAAATAAACTTGATGAACATGGTATTGTAACTAGAAACAAAGCTAGACTTGTTGCTAAAGGCTACAATCAGGAAGAAGGGATCGACTTTGATGAAACCTTTGCTCCTGTTGCTAGGCTAGAAGCAATTAGACTTTTACTTGCTTTTGCTTGTTTTATGGATTTCAAGTTATTTCAAATGGATGTTAAAAGTGCTTTTTTAAATGGATTTATTGAAGAGGAAGTTTATGTTGAACAACCTCCTGGTTTTGAAAATCATGAATTTCCTAACCATGTTTTTAAATTGCATAAAGCATTGTATGGCTTAAAGCAAGCTCCTAGAGCTTGGTATGATAGATTAAGTTCATTTTTGATGAAGAATGATTTTTCTAGAGGTAATGTAGATAATACATTATTTTTGAAAAAGAAAAATGATGATCTCTTAGTAGTACAAATCTATGTAGATGATATTATTTTTGGTGCTACTAACGAATGTCTTTGTCAAGAATTTGCAAAGTTAATGCAGAGTGAGTTCGAGATGAGCATGATGGGAGAACTCAACTTCTTCCTCGGACTCCAAATTAAGCAAACCAAAGAGGGGATCTCCATCAACCAAGCCAAGTACACAAGGAAAATATTGAAAAAGTTTGGGATGGAGACTACCAAACCAATAGGTACCCCTATGAGCTCTTCATGTAAATTAGACAAAGATGAATGTGGTAAATCAGTAGACCAAAAATTATATAGAGGCATGATTGGTTCATTGCTATATCTAACTGCCAGTAGACCGGATATAATGTTTAGTGTTTGTATGTGTGCACGTTTTCGGTCTGCTCCTAAAGAATCACATCTCTTGGCTGTAAAACGTATATTTAGATACTTATCTGGGTCAATTGAAATTGGTCTTTGGTACTCTAGAGAGTCATCATATGAATTAATTGCATATTCTGATGCTAATTTTGCTGGGTGTAAACTTGATCGTAAAAGTACTAGTGGAACTTGTCAATTCCTAGGAGTTAATTTGATTTCATGGAGCATCAAGAAACAGAATTTGGTTGCTCTATCTACGGCGGCAGTCGAATATATAGCAGCTGGAAGCTGTTGTACTCAGATTCTATGGATCAAACAACAACTCGAGGACTTTGGCATCAAACTAACTAAGACACCCATAAGATGTGATAATACTAGTGCAATCAATTTAACGAAAAATCCTGTACAACATTCAAGAAGCAAACATATTGAAATAAGACATCACTTCATAAGAGATCACGTTCAAAACTCTAATGTGTTGTTAGAATTTATTTGTACTGATTATCAATTGGCTGATATATTCACAAAACCATTGAATGAAGATAGATTTTGTATGATCAGAAGAGAACTGGGAGTCATTGATCCTTTTGCTTGAAACTCTTCAATTCTCATCAAAATTCCTCAAAAATGATTTATAAATTCTCAAATATGTTTAAAGCTTATTTTTCTAAATTTTACCAAATTTTATTTTGGCTAATTTATTTTTGGAGGTTGACACTTAAGTTTTCGGAGGTCGACCCCTGAGATTTTTAGAGGTCGACACTTGAGGTCGACCCTGAGAATTTTTAGAGGTCGACACTTGAACGGAAATCATGTTTTTTAAAAATCGTCTGCAAGCCTCTTTTTCTCCATTTCCTTCCTTTTCTCCTTCGTGTGGTCCCCCTCCAATGCTCCTAAACCTCTAAACAGTGGATTTCCAACCCTCTCCTTCATCTTTTTGGGTAATCCTCTCCTCTCCTCTTGATTTCTTTAGAACCAAACCATTTTTTTGACCGTGTTCTTGGTTTTGGACAACCGAAAGCTTTTGCCTCTATCTACCCTCAAATATCGGTTGTTTTTCAATTAAAATCACTTATTTCCCTCCTCCGTTTCTTGCATTTCCTCCATCTACTCTCGATTTTCTCCATTTTCACAAACCCTATCTTACCATTTCACCATTTCTTCTTTTGCTCAACCCGTGAACCTCTCTTCTCCTCCCTTTTCTTGGTTCCTTCCCTCTTAGCCTTGCATTATCCTACTTCTCCCTAATTTACCCCTCTTCCATCCATATGGGTCCAAGAAAGCACTTGGCAGTAAGAAGAAGGAGAATGGAACAAGGCCAAAGTAGCACTGAGCGATGAAGAAAGGTCAGACATGAGCGTGAGCCGACCCCAGAGCCACCTGCACCAGTGCCAGTCAGCTTAGTACGGAAGAGCATTGCGAGCGGGAGGCATGTGGACATACCTTTCTGGGATCAGCATCACTTTTTTATAGGAGATGTGCTGAGAGATGCAGGTCTGGTTCACTTCTGCACGATGACTGAGAGATTCTACCCAGACCTCATCAGGGAGTTCTATGCATCCATGGCCACTGATGGCATTGGATGGTCAGCTACTGTACGTGGGATCGAGATTCCAGTGACACCGGAGGTCATCAGTCGTGTTTGGAGGATTCCACTTCATGGCACAGCTGCCACTTCGATCAGCGACAGAGAGCATGCCTTCAGATGTATTCTAGAGCGTGAGGATGTTAGCGGCATTTCCACAGTAGCCGCTAACCAGCTTTTACTGGAGATGAGAGTGCTGCATCATATCATCGCCCGTATCTTGATTCCGAAGAGCGGGAGGTTCTACTTTATTACTGAGCGTGAGCTGGTGTTGATGGTGTCCCTGAGACAGCGGACTCCCATCAACCTTCCCAGGATCATGCTTCAGCAGATGGGTGAGGCAGCATCTCACAGGAGACTAGTTCAGCCATATGGCATGGGGCTGACACAGCTATTCAGGGAGCATGGAGTTTCATTTGATGGTATACCCTTCAGTCAGCTGTAGCATACTGATACATATGGAGAGAAATCCCTGCATAGGATAGGATTTCGACTGATTGGTGACCGTTGGGTGCGACGAGAGTCTGGCCAGGAGCCAGATGAGGAGGATGAGATCCGAGCAGCTGAGGCAGGACCTTCAGAGCCTACTGATCATGGTACACCTCCTCGCCCAGCACCAGAGTCAGAGACTGTGGAGCCTGAGCCATTCACGCCACCACCCTCATCAGCTCCAGCACCTACTGCTACTGCTACACCATGGAGGACTATATCGAGGATATCGGACTTTGAGCAGAGAGTGACTGATCACATTTCAGAGGTCCGGACAGAGATTGCTGGTGTACGACAGGAGCTACATAGTTTGCGGATCCACACAGATATGCATATTGGAGCTCTCTCAGCTAGTGTAGATGCAGGATTCCGATAGATCCTTAACCTACTGAGATTAACATTGCCACCAGGGACTGTAGATCCGATAGTATCTCCTCCACATTCTGATGATGATGATGATGATGGCTCCAGTGGATACAGTGACGGTGATGGAGATCAGCCTGGAGCAGGTAGCTCTGATGTTCCACCTGCAGATCCGATTCCAGAGATTCCCCCTTCTACTGATCCTCCTTCTACTGATCTTCCCAGTACAGATCCTCCAGCTACAGATGTGCCTGTAGATACTGAGTTTATTGAGTCACTTTTTGAGACTATTACAGGGATTCCGGATGATAGAGATGAGCATACAGAGATAGATATTGATGATCCCACTGCTTATGAGCTAGTCAGCAGGCACACTCCAGCTCAGTATACTCAGCATACTGATCCATCTACTCCTTCTGCTACTGCTTCTGTTAGGACACCTGTGGAGCCTTTTCCTCGGACCTATAGATCTCGTAGGACTACCCCTAGGTCTGGTCCCTCTCTGAGGACTCGGAGTCTCACTCATAGGACTCCAAAATCCTCATCTAGGATTTCGGCTCCTATCTCTTTTGATATACCTTCTGATGAGGAGTAGCCTCATAGATTTGCTTGATGTATGATGTACTAGTTTGCTTTGTATGATCTGTTGTATCAGTATTTTGTGCTTACTATGTAAGCAATTTTGTAACTGAATACATTTATATACTTATCTACATTGTGATATTTTACTGTCTGATACCAGCTCTTAGCATTTATCATTTTAAACCCTCAAGTTAGAATGTTTTTGTTATATTGAATGCGTAAATTGAGGGGGAGCATGTATTTTATGCAACTAAGTACTTCATTGTAATGGAACATAATTTTCCTTAATATATCTTTTACTACAAAGAATGCACTTTTTGATTCTTGACAAAAAGGGGGAGTATAGTAATGTTTGTAAAGTATATATGGTAAAGTATGACTCTTTCATAGAATAGAGTAAAGCTATTATGGTTCTTATCTTTTTGACTCATGAGAATGTTTTCACAAAAAAAAAGAAGTAAATGAAAAGTAAAATCTTTTTGACTCTTGAGAATGTTTTCACAAAAAAGTAGATGAAAATTAAAATTTTTATGGTATACTCATGCATGTAAGGATTCTTTGAAAATTTTTATTATTGCTATATTTTGCTTTTGGACTTAATTGCATATATACTCAAGGTTTTGTCATCATCAAAAAGGGAGAGATTGTTGGCTTTGGCTCCTTAATTTTGATGATTAACAAAAGGTTGAGTATATGTTTGGACTAATGCTTCATCTCAAGATAAAGTTTCAGGACTTAGGTTATTCAAAAAGAGTACCAAGAGTACAATGATGAAACCAAGCTTGCCTGGTTTGGGAAAGAGCTCTTCTACCTTGAACAAAATCAAATTTCTCATATTGGACCTTCTTATTAAGAAGAAATTCACAAAAGAAACAAAGGCTTAGAGAAACTCAAGCATGGCACGCACCTATCCAAGAGTTTCAGAAAAATTCAGACCAGAGGTCGACCACCAGAGGTCGACACCTTGCCAAAGGTCGACCACCAGAGGTCGACTCATGAAGAAAAGAAAAGTTCAGCAAGGCCGGCATGGCAAAATTTTAGTGGCACGCTCTAGAGGTCGACCTCCAGAGGTCGACACCTGTCCAGAGGTCGACACCAGAGGTCGACTCATCGCCTGAGAATTCAAACTGGGTAGAACTATGGTTTTCTGGATTTTTGCCTAAGATAAACTGGAGGTCGACTCATGAGGTCGACACTTGATCCAGAGGTCGACTCATGAGGTCGACTCATGGCATAACGGCTAGTTTTTTTGAACTTTTGATTTGATTTCTAACGGCCATAAACGGCCATATTTTTATTCTAACGGTCTTGTGGAGTTATTTCAGCTTGAATGAGGTATTTAACCTCCACCTAACTTCAAAAAAGACAAGGAGACAAAGTGAAAAAGAATAGAGTGAAAGTACAAAGCCTTCAATCAATTCCAAGCCAAAAAGAGTGAGAAAACCAAGAGATTCCTTAGCCAAAAGCTTACCATCTTTGAGGAATCCAACTTTCAAGTGTTTGGCATTTAGTGAGGTCCAAAGATTCCAAGAGAAAGGCTTGAAGAGTCTCTATCAAGAGCAACATCGAATTATTTTTTGCTCAAAAGTAGTTTGTCTTGATTTATTCATTGTATTCATATTCTTTTTGTCTTAGACTAGTTTCAAGGGAATTTGAAACTAGTGTGAGGTTTGTTGGTGAGCCAATTGATAAAACCAACTAGGGTTGCTTGTAAGCCCGAAGCCAAAACAAGTGAGTGAGGTTTGTTGGTGAGCCAATTGATAAAACCAACTAGGGTTGCTTGTAAGCCCGAAGCCAAAACAAGTGTGTAAGGTTTTGACTTGTGAGCCTGGTAAAACAAGTCGGCTGTAATCTAGAAGAGATTATAGTGGAAATTCCAAGTGGAGCTTGGGGAGTGGATGTAGGTGCTAGGTGCACCGAACCACTATACTTCTTGTGTGTTTGCATTGCTTTACTCTCTATCTTCTTTCGCTCTTTAATTGTTGTTATATTTCATTGCTTCCGTTGCACAATTACTTGAGCACTATCACTCTTCACCTTTGAACTTGATAGCACATATATTGCTTTAATTTTTAAAATACCCAATTCACCCCCCTTTGGGAACCATATCTGGGCAACAATTTTGTTATTCATCAAAATCAAGACAGGAGTCAACAGTCAACAAAAAATACATAATAGGGATATAATAATTATTGATTTATATAGGAGTGGATTCATGCAAAATTGTAAGCATTGGTACTTGCATGGAAAGACATGGGAGATAGTTATAATTGTTAAATATTAGCAGCTTAAGGGCATAGATAGAATGGTAGATATGGTTGTAGATGCGACTGGTCCTAAATTTGACTAGGATATGGTGGATAATCTAGAAGCTGATAGTGGTGATTTTAATTATATGCTAAAGAATGCTGACGAACCACTATGGCCAGGTAGTAAAATATATACTATACTATTAGCTATGTTAGAGTTATTGAACATAAAGGTCGAGTTTAATATGATAGTTAATTGTTATGACAGGATAGTGGCAATAATAAAAAAGATACTACCTAAGGAGGAGAAGCTTGTTATGGCTTTTATGCTTCAAAAAAATGATGAAAGGGTTAGGCATAGGATATGAGAAGATAGATGCATGCTGTAATGATTACATACTTTTCTATGAGGACCAACTAAAGAGCTCATGTAATGTATGCGGTCAAAGTCAATTTAAGTTAAGGCAAGAGGTTAGAAATCATAAGGACATACCATATAAAGTTCTTTAATACCTTCCCCTCACTCTTAGGCTTCGGAGGCTCTATGATAGATCTACGATGTTGTCATTATGATATCATGATTGTCAGTTTAAAATTTGACTTCTAATAAATTAAAAATAAGTAGATAGAAGCAAGTCGAGTTGAATTCATGGAGAAGGTAGTGTATTTTAATGATTTAAAATATTTTATTTTTATAAAAAAATAATTTGAAGTCGATAAAAAAAATAAAAGTACATGAAAAGTAAACTTTGGTATGTTCGATCTGCTAATCATATCTTAATATCTACTTGCATAAAAGTAAATAACAAAAATTTAAAGTGCATAAAAATAAATATTGCATTAATTAAAAGAAGAATTCAATTACAAGAAATTAAAAATAATAATTAAATAAACTATAAAAAAATGGTAACAAAGTATTTGAAGTCGACTAGCATAAGCTCATCGGGAAGTTGGTTGATGTCACTTTGCCTTCTTTCATCGTACTCCATGGAGTGAACTGGGCTTCCTCTTTGAATCTTGATATAAAGATTGGTGTAGGCAAAAAGATGGTGTAAGAGATAGAGTTTCTCCTTTAAGAAATCTCACTCTTAGAGGCCAGTCCATAATCTAAATCTAAGCCCTCTATCCTGTACCGTACTCCTCTCTCATAGATGCTTTTCTCTTATGACTTGAAGTATTTTAAATAGAGCTTGGTGAAGGACAAATCAGTGTAGGACTAGGATTGGACTCCTATTAGAATTGTTGTTCCACCCATAGCTGTTAGATCGCATTAAAATCCATATATCATGCTTGGATCTTGCTGCATTAAAGCTTGTCTCATTTTAAAGTAACCCATAGTCCTTAGACCAAAGCCTTCGAATGATTTCAACCTCTGATTGTGCTCAAGGTCATGGGGAACTAGCTTTCCAAAATTCATGTAGATCATTTTTTTTATTTGATTTTGAGTGCATTTGACCTTTGATTTGATCTCGTTTGCCTCCTTTTGACCTACACATCGGCCTTTTTATGTTAGCGAGTGCCTTAATTATTAATTAAACCAAATTTCTTGGGTTCCAAAGTTTCAAATATCTCTACCAAATTAATTATATTTTCCAAAGAAAAAAACATGAATTAAATTTTTAATTAATTATTTTAATGGGTGTGAAAGTATTTTGGTTCTTAGATTGACACTCGGCTTAACATCTTGGTGCGGACACTAGAGGCACCAGAATAAGACAGAGGTTTCTAAACCCTCTATGGATTACCTAGTGGTGATTAAGTCCATTTGTAATAAGGGCTTTAGCCTATTTGAGTTGTCTTTTATTATTTGAGTCTTGTACTAGTCAGCTCATGTTGAGCTAGTTTTCTTTCTGAGTTCTATATGTAGCATTTGATCTATACCATTAGGGTTTTGGATAAGTCTGTCAAGTCAGCTCATGTTGAGCTAATCATATTCTGAATCTTGTAATCATGTCCAGTTATATTGAGTCTGTTTGAGTCAAGCCCAGTTAAAGAAGACTCAAGCATGTGAAGGACACCACCTAGCATGCCACCTTAGTAGCCATATGGAGCCTAGTCACACCCTGGATTTCACCACCTAGGATTACTTGGAGGATCATGAAGTTGGCCCATGCATGAGGAGTTGATGACCACACAGCAGCACACCCCAAGCACACCAACTCCACATGCCAGCATGACAAGAAGGAAAGTCAAAATAGATAAACATGAATCCCCTAATTCATGCTAGCTTGCTTAGGAAAGAAGTGGTCCCCCCCTTTAGATGTCACTACCTACCTTATTTGGAGGGATTTTGTATGGCATGAAAGTGTTTTCTTCCATGTATTCAGCCCCATACTTTAAGAAGAAAGTGGGAGAGTATTTTCTTCCATGTATTTAGCCCCACACTTTAGGAAGAAAGTGGTCATCCATTATTTTCCTTATTTTCTTTTGCTTGGGCCCTAAGTCTCATGACTCTATATAAGAGACCCCTTGCATGAAAATTTTAACAATCTTTGATATATAAAATTCTATTGAGTTCTTCTCTAGCTGTGTGCCTCCCAGCTATGTGCATTAAGGGATCCTGAAGTCCTGCCGAAGTGCTGCCCAAAGAAACCCTAGCCGACCAACCTCCTTCAAGTCTTTCTTCACACGCCTCTTGCTATTTTCCTGAGATTTTTCTTTATTTCCAACCTTGCTTTCTCACCCCTGACAGTTGTTTGCAGGTCCCCGAGTTGCTACGAATCCAACGACTCCAACCAGGCTGTAATCGGATCACCGAGCAGAAAGCCGGGAATCCACAGTCTTTGGCTTGTTTTCCAGGCCGCATTCATCAGGGATGAGTGATCCCTTTGTTGCAATCTTGACCAGGTGCATCAGACATTGCTAGGTACACACCCTCTACCACCAATAATTTTATTGTAGGAGAACTAGCCCTAACCGAGGCTTCTCAGCCCCAGCGATCCCTCTTTACTGCTTTCCTTGGTCCTGATCTGCATGCGTAGCTTTTAAAATTCATATAGAATTATCTACATTATATTTTGATCTAATATTCAGGATTTAACCACCTCACCCTACATAATAAATACACAAAAATAATTGCTTGCATATCTGTCCCATATCATCTAGTATCAGAGCTTAGATTAGGGCTCATTTCTGTACCCTTCATAGTCCGTATATTTACTGTTATTTTAATTGTTTCTCCCTGCTCAAAACTTTAAAAATTTTGATTTTTGTTTTTCTGGATTCATCTTAATTCAAAGTATGTTAAAATTTTTTTGAGATTTTATTTCAGTTAGTGCAGTTTTTGCAAGCCGAAATACAGCCTATAAATCTTTGGCTCTGTTTTTCAGCAAGACAACTTTGGAAGGTTTAGGGTTTTGTTTAGCATCTCTTTTGCATATCTTTTATTTTTAGTATGTTTCTAGCATATTAGGTCATTGGCTACAAATCATATTTCTACAAAAGAATAAAAAAAAAAATACATATATAAAAGCTACCTAAAATACTTGAACCATAATTTTGCATTATCTGCCTGCCATCATTGCATAAACTACCTTTAAGGGCACTCTTTCTATGTCAGATGGGGGGAGGATTTGATAACCTCTCCTTAGCCCAAAACCACGTCCCCTGCATTTGGTCCCAAGCCTAACTTAAAATCTATTAGACTTAATTTGCCTTAGTGGGCTAGGGACACCAACTGGTCTGGTCCGGGCTAAGAGTCAGATCACTATGTCAAGCTAACCTGTGTGTGCCTTGTGCTTAGTATCTAGAATGATGGTTCAGGGATTCAGTCTTGAAGGGCTTGTGTGCTGATCCACCTACCTATCCAATCTCTAATTGGTGTCTAGGATTGGAAATCAGGGACCTAACACTCCCCTTACACCTGCCTGGTTGAGTACAGAGCTACTATAGGCTAGTTTGCCACCCTGATTGAGCATCTAGTTTTGGACTCTAGGTCTAGGGAGCTGTAGTTGGTTTGATCGAGTCTTGCATGAGCACTAAATCAAGAGCATCCTATCATCCACCATCTCCACTTTTGTCTGAATCCATGGATAATCTTGAATCCCAGATTAAAGCCCTTGCTGACCAAATGGCCCAGATGACTACCCAGTTAACTACCCAGATGACTTAGTTGACCCAGACTGATAGCCTCAACCCAACTCAACCTAGTGAAACCATAGAGCCCAACCCTAGGAGAACCCAATACTCTGACCCATATAGGGAGTCCAACCCTAGGAGAACCCAATACTCTGACCCATATAGGGAGTCCAACCCTAGGAGAACCCAATACCCTGACCCATATAGGGAGTCCAATCCTAGGAGAACCCAATACTCTGACCCATATAGGGAGCCCAACCCTAGGAGAACCCCTTACCATGACCCCTATTTGGAGCCCAACCCTAGGAGAGCAACTAGATATGTAGTGTTGCTAGCACCTAAATTTTGTGATCCTGAGTGTGAGGATTATCTTGCTTGGGAAAGGGATATGGACCTGTATTTTGAATGAAATATGGGTTTCAATTTTGAAAGATGATAGTTCAAGTTTGCTAAAGGTAAGTTAGTTCACCAGGCCAGGTCAGACTGGGATAATGTTGAGAGAATACTTAGACTAGAAGGCTGCGAACCCATAACTACCTGGAGTGATATGAAACTTGAACTAAGGAGAAAGTACCTACCCAAGTCCTATCAATCCAAGTGACCCACAACCTATAGATCTTATGACTCCAAATCCTATGAACCTAGAACCTATGAGCCCATATCCTATGAGTCCAATAGAGCCAAGACCCATAGAGCTAAATCCAAATCCTATGACCCCAGATCCTATAATCCCATGACCCATAGATCTACGCCCTTGTCTTATAAGCCCAGGGAGCCCATAACCCCTAGGTATCAGCCTAGTACTTGTCATGTTTTCCCTAGTCAACTTGAACCCCATAGGATTAGTACCCCTAAATATGAACCTAATAGTAAGCCACTACCCCTTAGGCAACCTGAACCTACTAGGAGTAGTGCTGATAATCAGAAACCAGGACCTAGCCAATTTTCCCTTAGCCAACCTTCCCCTACCATCCCTTTGATTGACAAGGCTTACATTAACGCAAAAGTGTATGAAGCTGATGTGAATTTAGCGGATGAGTATGAGGGAGAAGAGGACACACCTTTAGAAGACCTAGAATTAGTTGACCCCATAGGTACCCAGGTAGAAGCCAACCTAGAGTTAGTTGACCTTGACTATACCTCGCCTAAAGCTATAGTGGAAGAACAATTAGAGGAAGAGAACCTAGGTATTGCTGCTAGAGCCTTACCTGAGGAAACCATAAAGGAGAGCCAAATTATAGAGTCTAATCCTAAAATACAAAAATGAGAAGAATTTATTAAGGACCTGATCTCTTTGAATCGGTACCCTCAGGATGAGCCTCCTCCTATAGTTCCTATTAAGGACCTCTTTCCTGAGATTAGTAATCCATCCTGCCATTATGTAAACCCTATAGATATACCGCAACCCCGTAAGGTTAGCCTCATTAGTCTAGGATTAGCTCCTGATGCCCCTTCTTTTATCCTACTTTATCCAACTAACCTTGAACCTTTTTCCCTACCCTACCAGACTAATTTTGAACCCACTTCCTATTTTCTGCCCTTTCTAGACACCTCTAGCATTTCTAGGATCATTATATTGCATTTAGCTGAGATTAGCATACTGCATGCATTCATCATGCATGTTAGGTTTGCACCTTACTTCTGGCATACTCTTTGGAATTTGCTAGGAGTTCAGTATAAATTTTCATGTGCATGTCAAGCTAGGATCAAACCTAGAGAACCTATAATATGTTAGGTTTTGATCCAAAGAGTTCAATAAAATTTCCTTTCGTAGGAATGCAGAGTTGAGTCTATTAGGTATAGATTTGAGTCCTTTGCATCACCTGTTAGGAGTCTGCATGTGCCCAGCATATTCACCACCTGCACTAATTTTGAAAGAAACTGGCTAATTCTCGAAGAAGGGCCAAGAAATTTGATGTAGTAGATTCTATCTTGGTTAGGCTTAGGCCTAAAAGAAGCTTCATGCTCGCAGAGCCAGACCTTTTAAATTGATAGAGAGGGTTGGACCAAATGCCTATGTATTAGATTTGCCTTCGGATTTGGGCATTAGTTCTATCTTCAATATCGCAGACCTGGTTGAGTATAGAGAACTGGCAGCGATATCCAGTGAGGCCTTTGGACCTACTCCTTCCATTATGAGTGACCCTAACCTAGAGTGTCTACCAATAAATTGGCCTGAGAGAGGAGAACGGATTGAGCATATCCTGGATGATCAAGCCATAACGACCCGGGGCCATGGTTATCAATGCTACCTGGTCCGATGGCAAGGCTGGCCAGAGTCGAACGATTCATGAATTTCTCGAGAGGACTTGCAATGCCTCAACCCAGACCTCCTTGAGAGATATGTGAGCTAGCTTGATTTTCACTCGATAGGGTCAAGTTCCACCTACCCCAAAAGAATTGGTGCAGATACCAGAGGGACCAGAATAAGACAGAGGTTTCTAAACCCTCTGTGGATTACCTAGTGGTGATTGAGTCCATTTGTAATAAGGGCTTAGCCTATTTGAGTTGTCTTTTATTATTTGAGTCCTGTACTAGTCAGCTCATGTTGAGCTAGTTTTCTTTCTGAGTTCTGTATGTAGCATTTGATCCACACCATTAGGGTTTTGGATAAGTCGGTCAAGTTAGCTCATGTTGAGCTAATCATATTCCGAATCTTGTAATCATGTCTAGGTATATTGAGTCTATTTGAATCAAGCCCAGTCAAAGAAGACTCAAGCATGTGAAGGACACCACCCAGCATGCCACCTCAGCAGCCTCATGGAGCCCAGTCATACCCTGGATTTCACCACCTCGGATTACTTGGAGGATCATGAAGTTGGCCCATGCATGAGGAGTTGATGACCATATGCCAGCACACCCCAAGCACACTAACTCCACATGCCAGCATGACAAGAAGGAAAGTAAAAACAGATAAACATGAATCCCCTGATTCATGCTAGCTTGCTTAGGAAAGAAGTGGTCCCCCCCCTTTGGATGTCACTACCTACCTTGTTTGGAGGGATTTTGTATGGCATGAAAGTGTTTTCTTCCATGTATTTAGCCCCACACTTTAGGAAGAAAGTAGGAGAGTATTTTCTTCCATGTATTTAGCCCCACACTTTAGGAAGAAAGTGGTCACCAATTATTTTCTTATTTTCTTTTGCTTGGATCCTAAGCCTCATGAATCTATATAAGGGACCCCTTGTATGAAAATTTTAACAATCTTTGATATATAAAATTTTATTGAGTTCTTCTCTAGCTGTGTGCCTCCCTGCTGTGTGCATTAAGAGATCCTGAAGTCCTGCCGAAGTGCTGCCCAAAGAGACCCTAGCTGACTAACCTCCTTCAAGCCTTTCTTCCACACGCCTCTTGCTATTTTCCTAAGATTTTTCTTTGTTTCCAACCTTGCTTTCTCACCCCTGATGGTTGTTTGTAGGTCCCCGAGTTTCTATGAATTCAACGACTCCAACCGGACCGCAATCGGATCATCGAGGAGAAAGCTGGGAATCCATAGGTCTCTGGGTTGGTTTTCCAGGCCGCATCCATCGAGGATGAGTGATCTCTTCACTACGATTTTCACCAGGTGCATCAGACATTGCCAGGTACACCCCTTCTACCACCAGTAATTTTATTATAGGAGAACTAGCCCTAACCGAGGCTTCTCAGCCCCGGCGATCCCTCTTTACTGCTATCCTAGGTCCTAATCTGCATGCGTAGCTTTTAAAATTCATATAGAATTATCTACATCATATTTTAATATGATATTCGGGATATAACCACCTCACCCCACATAATAAACACACAAAAATAATCACATGCATATTAGTTCCGCATCACATCTACTTATCATAAATGTGCACTAATTTCATATTTTTCAGAAATATTTTAAAATTAATTAATTTTACAAGAAAATCTGATTTAATTATGAAATTAGAATTTTTAGAAGACTTTAGAACCAATGATTATTTAAAAAACTTAAAATAAATATATGAATATGTGATTTATCACACTTCCTATCTTACTTATTGCTAGTCCCACAGCAATGTAATAGACATATAAGTATTAAATTATACCCATATGTCATTAAGAGCTTTTTTTATAAAAATAGATCTAAGATTGAAAGTAAAAGATCCATAAGTATCACTAAGTGAGTTTCAGAAGTAGATTTTTTAGTCAGTATAATCAAAAACTTTTTGAAAATTTATTTAAAGATTTACAGTACTTGTGTTCATGATAACTAACTTAGCATTTCAATGCTAACTTATAAAGGACAGATGTATGTTCTTTTATCATCTACTTTGGTCAACTTTCTGTACACCTCCAAATCAAGCTTATGAACTAAGAAAGCTTTCACACTATCTTTTTTTCTTTTTCTTTTTTTGAAATGTTGAGTATCCTAATTTTCCTTCACTATTTGACACAAATATCCATACTTGACTTTGGTAAAGAGACCCAGTTACTAAGCTTAGGACAATCTATATATACTCTGTGTTTTGCACTTTTATTTTGGATAGGTAGCTTTTTTTTTAAATTCAAGGTAGCTTTCATACTGCCTGATTTTTTTCAGGTAGATAACTCTTTCCTTAAATTCTAGATTTTTTAATTGAGATCTATATTAATTATGAATTTTTAGTAACAACTGAGTCCTCAGTTAGCCTTACAACTAATAGCTACTTTGTGTCGTCAGTTTGCATGTACAATTAGAAGTGTTAATATCCTTTAGGTGATCTAAGTATGTTACTAAAAGTTTGATCAGCTAGGCTACTTCATGACCCACTACAGTCGGTAGCAAATACCTTCTAACTCTATTACTTTTTTTCTAGTCTATTTTACTCAAGATTTTCTTTCTTGACACATGATTTATTCGAAATAAAATTTTTCTATTTTCAAAATTTTTAAAATATTTTAAATTTTTTTTTAAAAGTTTGTCCCTACCCCCCAACTTAGATACCATTATCATTAATGATATAAATAAGTTAAAGAAATAAATTCAACCTATAAGGACAAAAAAATATATAGGGTAGAGGTTACTTGAAAAGAGAAGCTTATAAATAAGATAAAGGCTACAACAATCAATTTAAATTATTTTTTTATTTTTAAGAGTATGAAAATAAATATTAGGTTGCCTCCTAATAAGAACTAAGTTTAACATCTTCAGTCGAATGTTAAAAGGAAGTCTCTTGCATAATCAATTTTGGTATTTCCCTCAAGATTTTAAAAGGACATGGCCAATCAAAGGTTTTGTCATCATTGTAGAAAAATGTTTGTAGAGTGTTCTACGATGATTAGTTTGAATCAATATGGTACAATGGGCAAGCATACTAAACCAAGATTTTAAAATATTATTATAGTTTATATTCTGATCAAAAAGGAATTATGTTTGTTGGACCGAGATTGAGGATGATAGTTTAGAAATTTTTTTAATTATGAGTTGATCTACCCTACTCTCTTTCTTGGGTATGATGTGTTTGGTCAATATCCCTTCCCATTTTAAAACTAGGTACTTTTTCTAGATTAATATTAAACCTATCTCTGTACATCATTTTAAAATCATGGAAAGATTTTGGAGGCAATCCTTGAAAGTGATGCCAAAAATAGAAAAATTGGTTATAAAATTTTTAAAATCATGATCCCTTAATTTAGTAATATCCCACCTGATGGCTTCTTTATGTTCTTTTAAAATACCACTAAGTTGGGCTTCTTAGGTAAGATTACTGAAAATGTTTTAATGGGTGTATCAGGAAGTGGTTTCAATTTTGAAGTAGGGGATGATTCTAATAATTGAGCTACTAGAGGGCTAGATGTTGGCTCATGCTATTCGATCTCTAGTGGGGTGGTTTCAAAATAGGGTGTTTCTACGATGTTGTTCACTTCAGTACTATACCCATCTACATTAAAATCATCCACCCTAAAATGAGCCATATAGGGATCTAACAAATCTTGGGAGAGAATTATGGGCGTGGCTTCCTCTATTAAGTTATACGTTTATGGTTCTTGGGAAGTCTCTACTAATTCCACCATTGTACTTATTTGTTCTCCCATCCCATTAAAAGGCATGGATGATTTTAGGGCACTAGAAAATGGGGCCATAGGAGAGTGGGTTAATGATAGAATTGGTTTGTCTCACTAGTTTAATATCTTCATATATTTTTGTGCCTTAGCCAAATTATTTATATTGGTTTTTATGGTTGCATAGAGTTGGTCTAAGACCAGTTTATTCCAAGAAGTTAGAGTTGATTGTTTAGGAAAGAATAGAGGGACATTAAAATTTTGATCTAGATATGTCCCTTTAGGTTACTATCGAGCTGACTAGGTGATGCGGGACAAATAAATAAGAATGAAAAAAAAATAATTAATATTTTTTTATATTTTCATATTTTAAAGGAAGACTCAAAGGAGACAGTAAAGGAAACTAATCAAGTCAATTACCTGCACAAGTAAACCTATAAAGCAATTAAAAAGCAGGACCTAGTGGTTGAGAAACCACCGAAACTAGGATTTATTTCAACAAATTAGAAAATAAATAGAAGGGAATAAGCTCAGTTGTACCAATGAAGATCGCTCTCTTGATGTAGATCTGGCAGGACTCTCAAGATCGTAGTGACTGGATTTCAAGATCTCATTTCTAGGCTTCGATCTTTTGCATGATGCCGGTTCTGAGGCAAAAACACCAGATCTAGATTCTTGGTCACCTGCAAAACACTCAGCAAAGGAATCTTTGATTATAAAGTAGTAAGAAAGGGAAAGGAAAGAAGGGAAGGGTTAGAGGCAGTGGATGGATCTTCTTGTTGGCTGGATAAGTAGGGCCACCACCCCGCGATGCTCCAAAGGAACAAAGGAAGGGCCTCACACCTCGTGATGCACACAATAAAAAAAGATTTTGACAGAATGTCTTTGTATTTTAAAAAAAATTGCATGAATTACAAGGGGGTTGATGGGGTATTTATAGACCCCCAACCAAAGGTGTAAGGGACTCAAATATAAGACTCTTATTCCCTTTGAATTACAACTTTGGAATTTAGGTCTAGATAGCTTGGACTCTTGCTTGTTAGGTGATATGGTCCTCTCTCAAAGTGGGTGATAATATGGACTTGGCATCTTATTTGTGCGACAAAGTGAATGAGAAGAGGCATCGGTCTTCTCAAAATGGGTGATAAATCCTTTCCCCAAGTTGGTGTCTACTCTCTTGAAATTTGAAATCCAAACACCAAGAGGATGGGCGACAAAATGAGAAGTGAAACGCCCCTACTCCTTTCTTAAATAGTGCTAAGCTTTTTCTCCCCTTGGTGTGAACTCCATCTTGGCACTGGGATAAGTATCCTTGATAAGACAAGTTTTTTTGCTGGATAAACCTTGGAAGGATTAAGACTCCTTTGAATTTAAATGAACCTTCATCTAATCTTGGATTCTCCCATTTGAATTTTGAACTCATGCTCGAGTTGGCCGACTATTTGGAGTGGGCGATGATCTGGAGGATGAGAGGGGCACTAGATGAGAAGCAGAGTCCTTCTGCTTTACTTCTCTTAAATGTCTTCGCGATGAAAAAGAAATTGAATGGTGCCACTTTTGGATAAATTTAAACATTATCTGATGTATTGATGTCTTAATGTCCCATTGTCTTCATGTCTGGATGTCCCAATTTGTTATATGTCCAAACACAAGTGACATGCCATGTGTTGATGTCCCTTGGTGATGTGGCAGGTGTTGTCCAGAAGTCTTGCAAAGGTGGTGCCAAATAGGATGACATGTAGCAAGAAAATTGTACTAGCACATGGAGTCACATGGGCTTGTCTTGAGCTAGCACAAGGGTCTTGATTTGAGTCACATGGGTCTTCAATTAGATGCACATGGACTCACATGGGTCTTCAATTAGGTCTCCCTTATAATACAGGACTCAATAACTAATTTTTACAGGACTCAAAATAAATAACTAAAGCCCAATTGATCAATTGATCAAAAGACTTAACCATATGTAACAAAAAGAATAGATTGGTAACCAGGGTTTAGCCCAACAGAGTTTGACACAACATATAAATTGGATTTTGAACAATGTGGTAAAAAGGGTTTAGTCCAAAAGGCTAAATAACAAAATCCTAATTACAGTTGGTAAAAATGGCTAACCCTAACTATCCCAAAATAATAGAAAATAAAATAAAATATTTACATGATAAAAGGGGTTGGGTCCAGGGCTTTATTCACAGGTGATCCACAAGGATGTGGGTTTAACCTATCGATATTTTCTGGTCCTGGTGTCCATAGCAATTCTCCCCGGGTGGGAGGAACTCAACCTTGTCGAATATGGATCAATGCTGCTATGGTAGCTCTCTAGCAAGTCTGGGTCAACTCTCAGCAAGTCCTCTTTGGTGATCCAAGAATCATCAATTTCAGGTCATCCTTGCCATCGAACTAGATACCACTGGTAATCTTTGCTCTAGGTAGCAATGATCTTGTCATCCAACATCCGCTCAATCTTGTCTCTCTAGGCTGGTGGTATGGCATGTGGACACACTTGGGTTGGTTCACTCTCAAGGACTGGATTAGGCCTAAATGGCTCACTAGAAATCAACGTTGGCTACCTATACTTAATAAGGTCTAAAATGTTGAAAGTTGGACTAATACCTAGTTCAAGTGGTAACTCGAGTACGTAGGCATTAGACCCAATTTTCTTAATTACTTTGTATGGTCCACTACTACGGGCATGTAACTTTTTCATGGTTTCAGGTCATAGCCTTATCATAACAAAGTCTCCTTCATTGTTTTCCTTGAGTCTTCTTTTTTCTTGAAGATATTCATTGCTTTCATTAATTAATTATATTTTTATTGACATGTACGTAAATCCTAAACTACAACTAAGTTTGACCCTTGGTCGGTGGGTGACATGCAGATGAAAATTTAACTTGAAATCCTAATAGATGCCATAAGGTTCTCCAGAAATAGGTTGTAAACCTAACATGTTCAATAAATGTATGTAATACACTAACCTCTACAAAATGCAATCTATTGGTTAAAGAAACATAGGAAGCTTCAGGAAAATGTAGAAAATAGGAAGTAGATTCGGGGTTGACTTGGTAGGGTAGTAAATAAGAAAAGGATTTGGAAATTTGTCCTAGACCAATGGGGTCGACCTCATAGGTTTGAGGTATAGCTATAGGGTCTGTCCTATAGAAGAAGGGGTCACTAATCTCAGGGAAGAGATCTCTAATAGGAATTATAAGGGTGAAGTCTTCCTGAGGGTACTGGACTAAATAAGTCAAGTCCTCAATAATTACTTTGGATTCATGAATCTTAGGACTCGGCTCTAGGGTTTGACTCTCTTCTAATGTTTCCTTAGGTAAAGTCTCAGCAGTAGGGTTAGGTTCCTCTTGGATCTCTTTTTCTAAGGGTCCTACAGTTTTAGTTTCAGTTAGGGTATGGTCATGGTTAACTAACTCAGGGCTGGCTTTAGCTTGGGTGTCTACCGGGTTAGCTAATTCTAGGTCAGCCATATGTATTTCCTTTTCTCTCTCATACTCATCCACTAAGTTCACCTCATCTCATACATTTCTTTTTCAATGTTATCTTTTGAAGCAATGGGGTAGGAGTAGGTCGGTTAAGGGGCAACTTGTAGGATCCAGGATTTTGACTAGGTGAACTGAACCTAGTAGGTTCAGATTGATTAAGTGGAATCTAACTAATACTTGATTGATACCTAGGGGTTATGGGTTCTATGGGTTCATAGGATATGGGTTTAGATCTATGGGTTATAGATATGGATTCGTAGAGTTTGGGTTCATATGATCTCTGATGGTAGGGTGCAGGAAGGTACATTTCTCTAAGCTTGCTTTTTCATGGCTTTCCAGGCAGTTATGGGGATTTCTACTTGTAGTCTAATCATCCTTTCAAACTTATTCCAATAGGTTCTAGCCTGGTGAACTAACTTGGTTTTGGCAAACTTATATTTTTTTTCTTCTGACATTACATCCCAAGAAAAATACTCATCCATACCTCTTTCCTAATTAAGGTAATCCTCAAAATCAATATCGCCACCAAAAGTAGGTGCTGGAAAACTAATATACCTAGTGGCTCTCTCAACCTGGTCTATGAAATCATAATTGGGTCTCTTCAAACTAAGATCCCAGAATGGGTCATGGTGAGGGGCTATCCTAGGATTAGGCTCCAGGAATGGGTCAGGGTGTGTTCCAAATTTAGGTTCAGGATGGGTCTTATGAGTTTTCTCTAGGTTCCATAATCGTTGGTCCAGTCGATCAAACTTATGGTTCATTTGGGTAGATTGTTCAGTGAAGGTCCTAAGAAAGGTCTCAAAATTGGGATCCATGATTAAACCAGACTGGGTTGGGTTTGGGTGAGACTACTGGTATGGAGTTCCTAATCTAGGGGGTCATGTACACACACAAGACTCGGACTAGGGTTTTCTAGACCTAGAGCTCAAACAAAATGAGTCGATTGAATCGCAGCCAAGACAACAATTATGCTATCCTTAGGCCTGGTAAGAGGTGGGGTCGTGGAAGGCTCCCCCTACTCTCGTTGGGCCCTAATTAAAAACCATGAAACTGCTTAGGGTGTTTGCCTCTGGACCTCTAGCCTAAACACCAGCTTCAAAACACAAATGCCGAATTGAGTGTAACTAGTTTTCCCAAAAAGGCTGAACCTGACCTGTTGGTGTCCCTAGCTCACTAGAGCAAATTAAGTCTAATTAATTTTAATTAAGGTTCGGTTCAGATACAATAGATAGTTGTTGTGGGCTCAGGATAGGTGATGAAATCCTGCCCCAATCTAAATGTTCAAGTGACCTTAAGATTAGGTTACTTGATGATGCACACACAATATGAAACCTTAATATGCAAATAAGCAAAAATAAAATAAAATAATAATTAATTAATTTACTTTTTTTAAACAAATATATATTCTGCAGATAAATACCTAATATGCAGGAAACATTAAAATATGAAAAAAAATTTTACCAAAAGAATCCTAAACTTGCTGAAATTAGCTTTGCTGAAGAACAAGGTAGAACTGTTCTTAGATAGTATTTTGGTAGAAAGAAAATCTACAGACTTAAATAATTCATGAAAAAATTCTAAAAACCACTTTCAATTATAAGGAATCCAATAAAATAAAAATCATATTTTTTTGAGTTATCTATAGATAGAAATAATTAAAATAACAGACTATATACTAAGATAGCCGAGATGCAGAAATTAAAACCTAAAGATGCCTATCTTTTTATTTTTTTCTTCAAAGGACAATTCATAGTAGCACCCCTACATGCCATAGGGAGTCTTGTTTGAATAGGTTGTGAGGGTTTTGCAGCCCTACTTTTTCCTATGACCGGATGGCCATGGTGAAGCACCCGATCTAAGTACTTAAAGAAAACTAAATCGGCACAAGAGAGATTAAACCCTAGTTTAACTTGCTCTGATACCAAAACTGATGCAAGACAAATAAATAAAAATGAAAAATAATAATTAATATTTTTTTTATATTTTTAGATTTTAAAGGAAGACTCAAAGGAGACAGTAAAGAAAACTAATCAAGTCAGTTACCTGCACAAATAAACCTATAAAGCAATTAAAAAGCAGGACCTGGTGGTTGAGAAACCACCGAAACTAGGATTTATTTCAATAAATTAGAAAATAAATAGAAGGGAATAAGCTCAGTTGTACCAACGAAGATTGCTCTCTCGATGTAGATCTGGCAGGACTCTCAAGATCGTAGCGATAGAGTTTCAAGATATCATTTTTGGGCTCTGATCTTCTGTACGATGTCAGTTTCGAGGCAAAAGCACCAGATCTAGATTCTTGGTCACCTGCAAAACACTCAGTAAAGGAATCTTGGGTTAGAAAGTAGTAAGAAAGGGAAAGGAAAGAAGGGAAGGGTTAGAGGTAGTTGATGGATCTTCCTGTCAACTGGATAAGTAGGGCCTTATACCCCGTGATGCTCCAAAGGAACAAAGGAAGGGCCTCACACCCCGCGATGCATACAGCAAAGGAAGATTTTGATAGAATGTCTTTGTATTTCAATAATAATTGCATGAATTACAAGGAAGGTTGATGGGGTATTTATAGACCCCCAACCAGTGGTGTAAGGGACTCAGATACAAGACTCTTGTTCCCTTTGAATTATAACTATGGAATTTAGGTCTAGACAGCCTGGACTCTTGCTTGTTAGGTGATCTAGTCCTCTCTCAAAGTGGGCGATAATATGGACTTGGCATCTTATTTGTGCAACCAAGTGAATGAGGAGAGGTGTCGATCTTCTCAAAATGGGTGATAAATCTTTTCCCCAAGTTGGCGTCTACTCTCTTGAAATTTGGAATCCAATCACCAAGAGGATGGGCGACAAAATGAGAAGTGAAATGCCCTTACTCCTTTCTCAAATAGCGCTAAGCCTTTTCTCCCCTTGAAGTGAACTCCATCTTGGTGCTAGGATAAGTAACAAATTTATTTGAATTCTGGATAAACCTTGGAAGGATTAAGATTCCTTTGAATTTAAATGAACCTTCATCTAATCTTGGATTCTCCCATTTGAATTTTGAACTCATGCTTGAGTCGGTTGACTATTTGGAGTGGGCGACCATCTGGAGGATGTGAGGGGTGCTGGATGAGAAGCAGAGTCTTTCTACTTTACCTGTCTTCTTAGATTCTTAAAAGAGCGATGAAAAGGAAATTGAATGGCACCACTTTTGGATAAATTCAAACATTGTCTAATGTCTTGATGTCTCAATGTCCTGTTGTCTTCATGTCTGGATGTCCCAATTTGTTATATATCCAAATACAAGTGACATGCCATGTGTTGATGTCCCCTGGTGATATGGCAGGTATTGTCCAGAAGTCTTGCAAAGGTGGAGCAAAATAGGATGACATGTGACAAGAAACTTGTGCTAGCACATGGAGTCACATGGGCTTGTCTTTATGCTAGCACATGGGTCTTGATTTGAGTCACATGGGTCTTCAATTAGATGCACATGGATGCACATGTGTCTTCAATTGGGTCTCCTTTGTAATACAGGACTCAATAACTAATTTTACAAGACTCAAAATAAATAACTAAAGCCCCATTGATCAATTGATCAAAAAGCTTAACCTTAATAGATTGGTAACAGGGTTTGGCCCAACAGGGTTCGACACAACTTATAAATTGGGTTTTGAATAATGTGGTAAAAAGGGTTTTGCCCAAAAGGCTAAATAACAAAATCCTAATTACAGTTGGTAAAAAGGGCTAACCCTAACTATCCCAAAATAATAGAAAATAAAATAAAGTATTTACATGATAAAAGGGGTTGGGTCCAAGGCTTTATTCACAGGTGATCCACAAGGATGTGGGTTCAACCTTCGATATTTTCTGGCCCTGGTGTCTGCACTACTAGGCAGCTCACCTTCCTTCCCTCTATTAAATTCGGTTAATAGTTAATCGGTTTGATCTATTAGTTTATCAATTGGTTGTTGTTGGGCTATAATTATTTGTTGAAATTTAGCAAATCCTTTAACATTTAGATTGGTCTGTAGAAGAGGGGGGTATGTTGCTTGCTCTACCTTCTCTTCAAATAATGGGCTATAGGTAGTTGAGAATGCTAATATTATGGAATGAGTATATCATAATAGGGTACATCTATGAACTGAGATCTTTGTATCACCGAGGTAGCCATTGAGTGTGGTTGCCATAAAAAAATTGGTTGAGCCTCCTAGCCTGAATCATAAACATTAAAGTATGGATTATTTCCCATATATCTATAAGCCATTTGGGCTTGATTGTGATAAACTTGGTTATCATAGACTCAAAAAGTTGGTACGTGGTTGGGCATTCATCATAAGTGAGTGGGGCTTGAATAAGCTTGGTATACTAGAAGAAAGGATACTCTACTATAACAATTCATATTCCTAGCACTAATTTAGTTTGACGGATTGTTTTGATTATTCAAATATTCAATCAAAATTTTAGATCAAATCAATCCTTATTTATTTATGTATTTATTTATTTATTTATTTATTTTTATTTTTTAAGAGGTGAGACGAAGAAAGAGGGAACATAGAAAAGTTTTTAAAGATGAGAGCCTAAGGAATCCTAGGGCTAAGAGAGAGAGAGAAAAGAATTAGTTAAAGTTTAATATTATTTACAAATAAGTTAGCATAACCTGGCACTCTATCTTAGGGTTATCCTAAATCTAGATAGCTCCTAACTACTAAGGCCACCTTGGAGCCCTCCAAGCCAGAAACTAACTAATCAATTCGCTAGATAAGGGTAAGATCAGTGGGGATCCCCCATTGCTTTTCTTAGATACTAATTAGATTGGCCAGGTCAGCCAATGAAATCAATTAAAAACTACCTTTCTTCAAGGCTACATCATCCATGAATCTCTTTTCTAGACACCAGTTAACTAGCTAATCCTGATTTGGTCCAACTCTTCCACGTGCCTTGTCCTATTGAGCTCGAGTTTCTAAGAGGTTGATGTCTAGTTAATTTTAATTAGAAAGCTTTGGTATACAAGATGTAAGATGGTGGTTTATAGACTAAGGAAGGGTGATCAAATCTCTATCTTATCTTGTTAATATGTTAGTGTTCTTAAAATATTTTATAGAAACATGGAATGCAAAAAGAAAGATAACAAAAATAAGTAGTAAGTTTTTAAGGATTAATTAGTTTCTCTATTTTAGTTAAGTATTATGTGATGTTTTTGTTTTTTTATGTTTTGTTATTTTAAGCAAGAGGAATAAAAGATAAGTTTTAATTTCGGTTAATTAGATGTAAGAGAAAAAAAACTAAATTAGGTTAAGCATATAAAGTAACTAAAGATCCTATAATTAAGGCAATAAATCAAACATAGTATTTAAGGCAATTAATTGAAAGGTTAAGTGTTTTTTTTTAATTAGTTTGAAAAGAAAGAAACTAATTAAAAGAGAGCAACAAAAATAGAAAATAACTATAACCAAAAGAAGTTTTTAGGTTGATTTAAAAAGGAATGAGACTAATAAAAAAAAACTAAGAAAAGGATTTTTTTAGTTAATTTGAAAAGGAAGAAATTAACTAAAAGTAACTAATAAAATAAAGAAAATATATCTAGGGTTAGGGTTAATCTCACCAAAATTGTAGAACTTTTTTTCTCTTCTCTTGTTTTTCTTTATTTTCTACAAGAAAAATAAAATAATTAGTAAACTATATTTCAAGAAATCAAAGAAATAAAAAATAATAGCATTTGTGCAATGGCACCAAAAACTTGATAGATCCATGAAATTATCATGTCGAATCCATGGAGAAGAAAGTGCATTTTATTGATTTAAAATCTTTGATTTTTATAAAAGTAGAAAAATAATTTGAAATCAAGAAAACAAAAATTAAAAGTGCATAAAAAGTAAACTTTGTACATTCAATTTGCTAATCAGATCTTAGCATCTACTTGAATAAAAGTAAATAATAGAAATTTAAAGTGCATAAAAATAAATATTACATTAATTAAATGAAGAATTCAATTACAAGAAATTAAAAATAATAATTAAACAACAAAAAAGTGGTAATAAAGTATATGACGTCAATTGGTACAGCTACATCGGAAAGTTAGTTAATTTCACTTCACCTTCTTCCATCATCCTCCATGGAGTGAATTGAACTTTCTATTCTTTTTCCTTTTTGGATCTTGATTTGAAGATTAGTATAGGTGAAAAGATGGTGTAGGAGACAAAGCTTCTCCTCTAAGAAATCTCACTCTTAAAAGCCAACCCATAATCCAAAGCTAAGCCCTCTATCCTATAATGTACCCCTCTCTCATAGATGCCCTTCTCTTATGGCCTGGGGTCCTTTAAATAGAGCTCGGTGAAGGCCAAATTAGTGTAGGACTAGAATTATACTCCTAATAGAATTGTTGTTCCACCTATAGCCATTAGATTGCATCAAAATCTGCATATCATACCTGGATCTCACTACATCAAAGCTTGTCTCATGTTAGAGTAACTCATAGCCCTTAGATCAAAGCCTTGGAATGATTTCAACCTCTAATTATGCTCAAGACCATCCCCAATTCCTTCTCTTAATCAACAACAGGACCGTAGGATCAAGGTAGGAAGGTAGCACTAGCTATTTGATTTGTGTTGCTTGAGAACCATTAGAGGGTCACAAAGTGATCATGAATCACGATGGCATCTTAGTGGCATGATGGTGGGGAAGCGGCTCAGGAGAACTAAGGGTAGCGGTGAATATGGAAGCGATGGCATCGAGCAGATAGGGGAGGAGGTAACTGATGATGATGATAAAGATGATGGTGACAGTAAGCTTAGGGGCAGTAGCAATGGCAACTCTGAATCAGGTGGCTCTCATGGAGGAAGACGGTGGTGCTGGGTGGTGGAGATGTGGTGTGGGAACCAGAATCAGGAAAAGACTCCAACCAATTCAATTCAAGTCTGAGTCCTTATGGTTGGATTAGTCCTGTAATTAGTCCTGTAATTTCTCTTTCAATTTTGAGTCCAAATAATCTTGTAATTAATTTCGAGTCCATTTGGGGTCTGGTCCAGTTGAAGTCAAAGTCTTAGTCCAATTAATTTCGAGTCCATGCTGGGTCGGGTCCAATTTGAAGCCTTAGTCCAATTGAAAGTCAGATTTTGAAGCATCAAGACAAGTCCAAAGCCAAGTGGTGCCACATGCCACTTGCCACCTCAGCGCCACATCAGCTACCACTTGCCACCTCAACGCCATCTCAGCTAGAAGCTACCTCATCAAGTGGTCCCCACTTTGGTGCCACTTGTCATGGGTTGAAGGAACTCCAAGAGGGCGCCCAAGAAGAAAGTTTGAATTCAAAATGATGGTTGGCTACCCTCTTCCACAAATCAAGCATCAAGGCCTACAAATCCTCTAACTCTCCTTGTAATCCTCCATATTTTAGGGATTTACAAATTTTAAAGATTTACCCTCTTCCACAAATCAAGCATCAAGGCCTACAAATCCTCTAACTCTCCTTGTAATCCTCCACATTTTAGGGATTTTCAAATTTTAAAGTTTGTAAGGCTCCTATTAAAGACTTTGGGATGCCCCATTGTAAGGGAATGGATGAATAAAATTTTTGGCTTGGATTATTCTTTCTATGTGATTGTCTTTGTGTCTATGTGGTTTAGTCTTTCTCCTCTTCCACGCCCACTCTAGTTCCTCCCTTCTTCCATCTTCAACGCCCAAGGACTCCTTTCTTCCTCTCCAATCTCAAGTGAGCCTTCAACATGCAATGGTGAATCAAGAGGATCAACACAAGGAGACCAACCTGTTCCATCTCAAGCACTCCACCATGGCGCCAAGAAGGATCCCCATCAATGCTTCATCCACCTCTCTTCCCTTTCTCCATTTCATGTTTTGTTAAGTTCTTTCATCTTAGGGATTTCTTTATTGCAGGGTTCTCCGGAATTCCGACTTCAAGAGGAAGGATCTCTTGCCACCAATCCAGAAAACAAGAAGAGTCTCCAACCTGTAGCATGGCCTGGTCATCTGGAAGATCCCCTCAAGAGTGATCTTATTCTTATTGGAAAATCAATGCCAGGCAAGTCAGTATCAATTAGGTCTGAGACAGTAATCTGACTAGCATGACTGGTGGTTTTAATTCTGTCCTATTTCTTTATTATTTCGAAGTCTCGGTAATTAGGGTTATGCATGATCATTCAAGTTTGCTTCATTAACTTATCTTTGATAAATTATGCTGAACTCTTCATATGTCGATAGAACTTGCCAATTAATCTTCGCTAATCTCCTTTAGAGTTGCATAGTTTCATCTTCACTTTGCATCCCCTACCATTCTTGGTATCAGAGTATGGTTGCATTAGGGTAGAATAGTTTTCTCTTAAATCCAAACTAGATCAAAAACTCACGCCTCCTGAGCAGGTGTACTCCAGTACACTGTCATGACCCATGGGAGTAATGAGCCTCCGGGTCGGACGTGAAGTTCTAGATTAGAGTTTGGTAAAGCATCGCAATTCCTTTAATTTTTTTTTTTCTGTGAATCTGAATCTGCTGGCTGTGATCAAAAAAAAAATTCAAAAAAATAAAAATAGTACATTTTGCATTTCCATAATATTTTTTTGATTCCATATAAGGTTAGTTATAATCACACAAAGTTTCAGCATCAGAAGAAATTCACAGAAAATACTAAAATTCCTACTTCAATCTTCTATCCTGCTGAAATAGTCTGCAGTACATGGTCTGTTGTTTTTATTGTTTCTCTATATAGACAGATCAAAATTTTCTGATTTTTGTTTTGCTGGGATCCTCATGATTCATATTATTTCTCAAAAATTTTTCAGATTTTATTTCGATTGTTAGAATTTCTAGCATTCGAAATACTCTCTAAGATTCAATCTGAACTGAAATTCCAGCAAGAACCAATCTCGGAAAATTTTTGAATTTGAAGTTCAAATTTTAAATTTTAAAATTTTAAAATTCTAACATTATAGAATCTGAAACTTGGAGTTTAAAATTTAAATTTTAAAATTTAAGTTTGAATATGAAATTGTTTGAAAACTAATCAAGTCAATTAATTAAGTCAGCTCATAAAACAAAAAAAAAAAAAAAAATTTTTGCATTCATTTGAAAACATCTTAAGGGCATCAATATGACATGGGGGCAAGAGTTCATCACTTGTCCTTAGCCCAAAACCACAACCCATCATCTCGATCCCAATCCTTAATTAAAACCAATTAGACTTAATCACCCTAGTGGGTTAGGGACACCAACGAGTCGGGTTCGGATTAGGGTCAAGTTGATTGTGTCCACTAATTGGTGTGTGCTTACGAGCTTGGTGTCTAGGATTGGTGTATTAGGGCTTGTGGGTTGGTCCGCCTACCTGGCCAATCACAAATTGGTGTCTAAGGTTGGCAGAACAGGGACCTCCACTCCCCTTGACCTCCACTCCCCTTCCCACCTACCTGGCTAAGTCACGTAAGTTACTACTAGCTAGTTGGTCCTTTTAATTAGATCTCTAATTCGTACTCTAGGTCTAGAAATCCTTAGCCCGAGCTTGAGTCAAATTGTTTGCATGACAACTAGATCAGGAACTCCTTACCACCCTTCACAAGACCAACCAAGTTCATCCATGGACACTAGTATGGAAACCCTTATGAGATCTATGATTGAGCGACTTGAACGTTTGGATTCTAGGTTTGATCAATTCGAGGAAAGGATAGGAAACCTAGAGGAATCTAGATTGACCCCAACTGAACCACCTTCACCCAGATTACCTTCAGTTCGCCCTAGAGCCCAACGACAGAACATAAACCTGATCCAATTCATAGAAGGCCACATCAGGATTATGCTGATCACACTCCAGAGCCATATCCTAGAAGACCTCGCCATGATACTTTTGATCAGGATGATCGGGCCTTAAGGAATATCCGTCTAGATGCACCAACCTTTGAGGGAAGCCTAGATCCTAAGGTGTACATAGACTGGGAGGCTGACATGGAACAATATTTTGACTGGCATGATATGTCTGAAGAGAGAAGATTCAAGTTTGCCAAAATCAGACTAGTCCATCAGGCTAGGTTGTATTGGAGAAATGTCGAACGCATAGCTAGGCAAAGGGGAGACTTACCTATAGTGACCTGGAGAGACATGAAGAGAAAGCTTAGAGAGAAATATTTGCCTATGTCTTATCAGCAAAGGTTGTTAGATCAGTGGCATCGATTGACACAAGGAAATAAGACTGTTTCTGAATACGTTGCTAAATTTGATGAGTTTGTAATGCGATGCAATGTAGTTGAGTCTAAGTCAGCCACATTGTCGAGTTTAGATCAGGATTGAATGAAGATATAAAAGGAAACTATTTTTGAGAGAAGTCCATGATTTAGATCAGGCATACCAAGTTGCCATGGACTATGAGAGGTTTCAAAGGAGAGCTACATTTAGGCGACCTGAGCCCATTAGGTTTAATCCTCCTGTTAGTCGACCTAGTTCAGTCCCTGGTACAACCAATAGACCAAGATCCAGCTCGAATCCAACCCCTAGGCCCAACCCTGCCATTCCCCCAATTCCTAGAGAAGATAAAGGAAAGAGCCCTGAAGTTCGAGGTGAGAGGGAGCGAGTCTACTATAAGTGTCGTAAACCAGGTCATTTCGTGAGCCAATGTCCCTCTAGAGCTTTACATATAGGGGAGGCAGAAGAAGGTGAATCAGAACCCCTGGAGAATGATGAAGAGGAGGTTTATGAAGCAGGGGATTGCTTGGCTGATGAGTATGAAGGAGATGAAGAAAATGTAGATTCATCAGATGTGTTAGGAGTTGTGAGATGTATCATGACATAGACCAAGGAGTAGGAAGACTGGCGTAGGACTAGCATCCTACACACATTTGTCAAAATAGGAGAAAAGGTCTGTAAGATCGTGATCGATAGTGGAAGCTGTGTCAATGCCATTTCCACTAGTGCAGCCAAGAGTCTAGGATTACCCACTGAACCACATCCCAATCCATATAAGGTATCCTGGATCGATTCCACTTCTATCCCAATCAAGCAGAGATGTCAGGTCCGAATCCAACTTCAGTCCTATCAGGAACGAATCTGGTATGATGTGCTCCCTATGGGAGTAAGTAGCATCATCCTAGGTAGGCCATGGCTGTTTGACCATGATGTGACAATTTTTGGTTGATCAAATTCCTGTGCTTTCAATTTCAATGGCAAGAAAATTGTCATTCATCCAACCCAGCCTAAGGACAACACCAAAAGAGGAGATAGCATCCTGAAAGAAAAAAGGACTGGATTATATTTGATAGGTGCAAGAGAATTAGAAAAAGACATTAATGAGGGAGCACCTATTTGGATGGTAGCTGCTAAGGAAACTAAGGACCACACCCCTGTAGAACACCCTCAAAAGGTGGTCCAATTATTGAAAGAATTTTAAGACGTGTTTCCCGAGGACCTACCCGATAGTCTTCCATCTTTAAGGGACATACAGCATGCCATAGATTTAGTCCCTGGCGTGACTTTACCTAATTTGCCTCATTATAGGATGAATCCAACTGAACATCAGGAGTTACAAAGGCAAGTTAGTGAACTTCTTAGAAAGGGGTTTGTTAGAGAAAGTTTAAGCCCATGTGCAGTCCCTGCCTTGTTAACCCCTAAGAAGGATGGCACCTGGAGGATGTGTGTAGACAGCCGTGCCATCAACAAGATTACTATTAAATATAGGTTTCCAATTCCAAGACTGGATGATATGTTAGACATGATAGCCGGATCAACGATTTTCTCCAAGATAGACTTAAAGAGTGGCTATCACCAGGTTAGGGTTAGGCTAGGAGATGAATGGAAGACCACTTTTAAGACTAAAGATGGATTATATGAGTGGTTAGTCATGCCGTTCGGTCTGTCCAATGCACCCAGCACCTTTATGAGAATTATGAATCAGGTGTTGAAAACCTTCATCGAAAAATTTGTGGTGGTCTACTTTGATGACATTCTTATCTATAGCAAGACTAAGGCAGACCATTTAACCCACCTAAGGCAAGTTTGCCAAGTCCTTAGAAAGGATAGCCTCTATGCCAATATCAAGAAGTGTGATTTCTTAACACATAGAGTTATCTTTCTAGGATTCGTAGTCACATCTAAAGGAGTGTCCGCTGACCCTGCGAAAATTAAGTCCATAGTAGAGTGGCCTGTACCCAAAAGCATCCATGATATCCGTAGTTTCCACGGTTTATCCACCTTCTATAGGAGATTCATTAGAGGGTTCAGTACGATAGTGGCTCCAATCACTGACTGTATTAGGAAGGGAACTTTTGAGTGGACTAAAGCAGCAGACAAAGCCTTCCTAACAATTAAGAAAAAAATGACACACTCACCCGTCTTGAGGTTACCCGATTTTACCAAAGTGTTTGAGGTTGCTTGTGATGCTTCTGGGGTAGGAACTGGAGGTGTCTTGAGTCAAGAGAATCACCCAGTAGCATATTTCAGTGAAAAGTTAAATGAAGCGAGACTAAGGTATTCCACCTATGATAGGGAGCTGTATGTGGTAGTTCAGGCATTACGTTATTGGAGGCATTATCTTCTACCGCAAGAGTTTGTCCTATTTTCTGACCACAAAGCTCTTAGGTTCCTTAGTTCTCAGAAGAAATTGAACCCTAGGCACGGGAAATGGGTAGAGTTCATACAAGCTTATACGTTCGTACTGAAACATCGTGCCGGTACTGAAAATAGGGTAGCCGATGCGTTGAGTCGTCGTTCCATGTTGTTGACTTTTGTGAGCACCGAGGTAGTAGGGTTTGATAGATTGAAAGAGGAGTATCCTACATGCCCTGATTTTGGTAACATTTATCGATCCCTTCAACAAGGACCATCTAGTAAGCATAGTGATTATACCCTTTTTGATGGATACCTTTTCAAAGGAAATCAGTTGTGTATTCCCAAGATCTCTGTTAGGGAATTTCTGATCTGGGAAGATCATGCTGGAGGCTTGTCAGGACATTTTGGTAGGAATAAGACCATCTTAGCAATAGAAGACCAATTCTTTTGGCCTGGTCTCAAAAGAAATGTGGCCCAGATTGTAGCTCAGTGCCGTACCTGTGCTATTGCAAAACAGCAAAGACAGAACACCGATCTGTACACACCCTTACATGTCCCTGATTGTCCATGGCAGGATATCAGCATGGATTTTGTAGTAGGCCTCCCTAAGACGTCTAGGAAGCATGATTCTGTCTTTGTGGTTGTCGATCGTTTCTCCAAGATGGCTCACTTCATTCCTTGTTCTCAAACTTTAGATGCTTCGAAGGTGGCCAAGCTTTTTCTCGATCAGGTCGTTAGGCTTCATGGTTTACCCAAAACCATTGTGTCCGATAGAGATGTCAAATTTACTAGCTATTTCTGGAAAACCCTCTAGCACATGTTAGGTACCAAGCTGAAATTCTCTACTGCCTATCATCCTCAAACCAATGGCCAGACAGAGGTAGTAAACCGAAGCTTAGGAAATCTGTTGAGATGTTTGGTTGGTGACAACCTGGGAAACTGGGACCAATTACTTCCTCGTGCTGAATTTGCCTACAACAGCTCAGTTAATAGGTCTATTGGGAAAAGTCCGTTCGAAGTGGTCCATGGATACAGACCTAGGAATCCTTTAGACCTAGCCCCATTACCCATACATGCACGAGTGTCTGAGTCTGCTGAGTCATATGCACAGCATATTAGGGAATTGCATAAGGAGATTAGCCAAAAGATCCAATCGAGCAATGAACTCTATCAGCATATGACTAATTCACATAAACGGTTAAAAGAATTTAATGAAGGGGACTCCGTTATGATCAAATTTAAACCTGAAAGGTTTCCACCGGGAACTATGAAGAAACTCCATGCCCGGGGAGCCGGACCCTTCAAAATAATAAAGAAAATTGGACCCAATGCTTATGTATTGGAATTACCACCAGGTTATGGCATTAGTTCAACCTTTAATGTTTCAGACTTAAAAGAATACAAAGAACCTGCATTGATACCTAGTGAGTTTTTTGATCCTAATGTTTCTTTTGAGAGTGAAACACCAAATGAGTGTCCACCACCAAGTGTTCCTGAGAGAAAGGAGAGAATTGAAAGGATCTTGGATGACCAGATCATTACTACTAGAAATAAAGGCTACCAACGTTATTGGTTAGATGGCAAGGATGTCCTGAATCTGAAGACTCCTGGATTTCCCGAGAGGACCTACAACAAATCGACCCGGATGCATTAGAAGCTTATCAAGCCAACCCTCACTCGATAGGGTCGAGTTCCTCCCACCCCGGGAGAATTGGTGTGGGAACCAGAATCAGGAAAGGACTCCAACCTATTCAATTCAAGTCTGAGTCCTTATGGTTGGATTAGTCCTGTAGTTAGTCCTGTAATTTCTCTTTCAATTTTGAGTCCAAATAATCTTGTAATTAATTTGAGTCCAAATAATCTTGTAATTAATTTCGAGTCCATATGGGGTCTGGTCCAGTTGAAGTCAAAGTCTTAGTCCAATTAGTTTCGAGTCCATGCTGGGTCGGGTCCAATTTGAAGCCTTAGTCCAGTTGAAAGTCAGATTTTGAAGCATCAAGACAAATCCAAAGCCAAGTGGTGCCACATGCCACTTGCCACCTCAGCGCCACATCAGCTACCACTTGCCACCTCAGCGCCATCTCAGCTAGAAGCCACCTCATCAAGTGGTCCCCACTTTGGTGCCACTTGTCATGGGTTGAAGGAACTCCAAGAGGGCGCCCAAGAAGAAAGTTTGAATTCAAAATGATGGTTGGCCACCCTCTTCCACAAATCAAGCATCAAGGCCTACAAATCCTCTAACTCTCCTTGTAATCCTCCATATTTTAGGGATTTTCAAATTTTAAAGATTTACCCTCTTCCACAAATCAAGCATCAAGGCCTACAAATCCTCTAACTCTCCTTGTAATCCTCCACATTTTAGGCATTTTCAAATTTTAAAGATTTGTAGGGCTCCTATTAAAGACTTTGGGATGCCCCATTGTAAGGGTAATGGATGAATAAAATTTTTGGCTTGGATTATTCTTTCTATGTGATTGTCTTTGTGTCTATGTGGTTTAATCATTCTCCTCTTCCACGCCCACTCTAGTTCCTCCCTTCTTCCATCTCCAACGCCCAAGGACTCCTTTCTTCCTCTCCAATCTCAAGTGAGCCTTCAACATGCAATGGTGAATCAAGAGGATCAACACAAGGAGACCAACCTGTTCCATCTCAAGCACTCCACCATGGCGCCAAGAAGGATCCCCATCAATGCTTCATCCACCTCTCTTCCCTTTCTCCATTTCATGTTTTGTTAAGTTCTTTGATCTTAGGGATTTCTTTGTTGCAGGGTTCTCTGGAATTCCGACTTCAAGAGGAAGGATCTCTTGCCACCAATCCAGAAAACAAGAAGAGTCTCCAACCTGTAGCATGGCCTGGTCATCTGGAAGATCCCCTCAAGAGTGATCTTATTCTTATTGAAAAATCAATACCAGGTAAGTCAGTATCAATTAGGTCTGAGATATTAATCTGACTAGCATGACTGGTGGTTTTAATTCTGTCATATTTCTTTATTATTTCGAAGTCTCGGTAATTAGGGTTATGCATGATCATTCAAGTTTGCTTCATTAACTTATCTTTGATAAATTATGCTGAACTCTTCATATGTCGATAGAACTTGCCAATTAATCTTCGCTAATCTCCTTTAGAGTTGCATAGTTTCATCTTCACTTTGCATCCCCTACCAAGATGGTATATGGCAATAGTGGCTACGATGGAGAGGGGAGAGTCGATGCTTGCAATGGGTAGATAGAGATGACATCATAGGGGATGCAACAGGTGGTGGACTGATAGGATGGTGAGATAGAGGTGATATGATGGGTAGCTCAACAAGGAGAATCGATGATGGGAAGGAGTGGTGGCAGTGGTAATGGACTATTTGGTATAGGAAGATGACTGGCAGTGGAGAAGAAGGTGGTGGCAATGGTGAATCAGGCCAGAGAGGTGAAGAAGAGTGCGGCTCTCAAAATAGTGAGTGGGAAGATGGGCATGTCAGCAATGGTAGCATGGCATTGGGGATTGGCCAAATTGAGGAAGATGAAAAAGATGGTGGTGGTCATGGGTAGAGGGCAGCTCAAGCCAGGGTGGAGTAGTGGTGAGCGGTGGTAATGGAAAGGATGCGATGGTCGATGATAGTGGTAAATTTGACATCGACAAGGATGGAGGTACCTGGGGTTGGCAGCTATGGTGGGAGGATGGCAACGGTGGCAATGAAAAGGTAGCCATGGTAGATTGGGTGGAGGGCATGGGTGAAGATGGCATGGCATGGTGGTGGCCAGCAGGGATGGCAAAGGAATGTTATCATAGTGGTGAAGAAGGTGCTAGCAATGATGGGCTGTGGGAGGTAGTGCCATTGGGCAATAGGCAGCTCGGCATGGGTCAAGGAAGATGTTGGTCCATGGAATTGAATTCATGGACCGAGCGGCCAATCCATGGTGGATCGACTACTCTAAAATTCATGTAGATTGTATTTTTTACTTGATTTCAATCCCATTTGACCTCTGATTTGACTCTCATTTGTATCCTCCAACCTACATGTTGGCTCTCTTCATGTTGGCGAGTGCCTCAATTATTAATTCAACCAAATTTCTTGGGTTTCAAAGTTTCAAACATCTCCATCAAATTAATTATACCTACCAAAGAAGAAGAAACATGAATTAAGTTTTTTATTAACTATTTTAATGGATATGAAATTATTTTGATGCTTAGATTGACACTCAGCTTAACATCTACTTATCATAAATGTATACTAATTTCAGATTTTTCAAAGATATTTTAAAAATAATTAATTTTGTAAGAAAGTCTGGTTTAATTATGAAATTAGGATTTTTAGAAGATATTATCACCAATAATTACTTAAAATACTTTAAATAAATATATAAATATAAGATTTATCAATCTACTTATCCAAGAGTACTGCAGGGCAGATGAAATATTACAAAGAAGGGATCGCAAGCACATCAATATGATGTGTCATCTGTTGGACAATAAGGCATGGAAGAAATTTGATGCTTACCACACTTTATTTGCTTAGGAATCATACAATGTTCGACCGGGTCTATCTATAGATGGGTTTATATCATTCAGTCATGCAACAGTACCTTATTCTTGTTGGCCAGTCTTTATTACTCCATATGGATGTGCATAAAAGAACATATCATCTTTCTTACATTAGTTAGTCCTAGATACGACACCCTGTAGAAACATCGATGTATATCTGAGGCCTGTTGTTGATGAACCAAAATTCTTATGACCCAATGGCACATATACTTAGGTGTATCAAAAAAGTAAAATTTTGTAATGAAGGCTGCATTGATGTGGACCATTAGTGATTTTTCTACTTGTATGATGTTATCAAGATGGAGCACTCATGGAAAGCTAGCATGTCAATATTGCATGAAGATTACCAAATCATTTTAGCTTGAGCATGGTCATAAGCCTTGCTTGTTTGATTGTATCTTCAATTTCTTCTTGAGCATCATCATTTTCGAAAGTAGCGGGATAGTTTTAGGAGGAATAAGATAGAGAAGGACCGTGCACCCCCATGCCTTAGTGGTATAAAAGTATTTCAGAGGGTATCCCAAGTTGATAAAATCTAGTTTGGCATACTATTTGATAAGCAAAAACTTAGGGATTCGGTAGAACTCATAATTGGGCAAAGCATAGCATCTTTTAGGAGTTACTATACTGGTGTACTAATTGGTTCATCATAACCTTGATGTCAAACATATTGAGAAGAATGTATTCAATAATGTTTTCTACAATATTATGGATGTCAAAATCAAGATAAAGGATAATTCCAAGGCCCAAGCAGATATGTAGAATATATGTAGGCATCCTCTATTAGAGCTGATGTGGCAACATCTACTGACATGGAGCCTACACAGTCGCCAGCCGGGAGCTGCATGGGTGGGGATTGCCACCTAGATGCGGCCTCAGGGTGGAAAACCGAGGCGAGCCCTCTTGTCGAGGTGGCTCCTAGCCAGGATCATGCTCATGAGGTGAGCTCTCCGTCTGAGGTCAGCACTCGACCAGGGTCGTGCTCATAAGGTGAGCCCTCTTGCCGAGATCAGTTTCCAATTGGGGTCATGCTCATGAGGTGCGCCCTTTGTTTGAGGTCGGCACCCGACTGGGGTCGTGCTCATGCAACCAAGGCGAGCCCTCCTACCGAGATCAGCTCTCAGCCGGGGTCATGCTCATGAGGTAAGCCCTCCATTTGAGGTTAGCACCCGGTCGGGGTCATGCTCATGCTGTCAAGGCAAGTTATGGGATGGAGTTCTCCTAAGGCGGGACTCACCCCTGCATCAGAAAGGCCAATAAAAATTCAAACCATGGTGGGACGAAGCCTGATCGCACCCAACCATGAATTCAAACTCTGTGGCGTGCCACCTGCAAACTTTGCATGGAGTGTGCTCCACCAGGCTTTAAGCCCCTTGATGAGCTACCAACCTGACAATCATGTAACCAGAGGTGGCAACCCTCGTAATATGAATCTCCCCTAAAAGGAGTATTTTGTCAAGGCTTCAGAGCCTTGTAATGCTCGGACGATCTCTCCAATAATGGAAACATCCTGCCATGGCATGGGGCTTAGTGGCACAATGCCTACCCCTCTTAAGGAAAATGACACCTCTAGTAGAAGGATCTCATTCGAAGGACCAGTCTGAGAGAGGGGGCGGAAGAAGGAGAAGCCACAAGCAGTGGCAAGCCCCTTGGAGAAGACACCACGAGAGGGCGCATTGAGAAGGACACTGGGATGATGCTCCAGATCAGGTCTGGGCCATCACACAAGGCATAAGGTGAGAAAAGAGGAAGGCGAGAGGTAGGCAAGCAAGTAAGGGAGAAAGGGGTATGAGAGAGTTAGCTAGAAGATCCTCCCAGGCTCACCTATCTCATCTCTGTCTTGCTCTCACAATCTCAATCCTACATTTTTTTTACCCTCTACATAGAGAGTCCCCCGAAACTCTCCATCACAGAGGTTCTATTCTCCTTGGTCATCCCACTGACTTGATCATCGAAGTGTCCCCACCAAAATCCTTGGCCCGGGTCTCCTCTTTTTTGCAGGTCAATCGGATCGAGGAATCGACCCCCGAAGAGGAGGAAGCGCATCCAACAGGAGGAGGCACGTGATGCAGCGGCGATGCACCAGACCTACAGGCCATGACGATCCAAGTGGCAACAGATTGGCATGCCAGGTAGGGGGCAAGAGATGATTCAGGAGCTAAGAGGATCATTGGTGGGGACACCAGAGCCAGAAAGAAGCATCCATGTCATCTTATCTCTATTATTAAGTTGTAATTGGTTCAATTGGATCTCAATTGGGTCTAAATTGTTATTTTGGGTCTAGTAATTAGTCTTTGGGTCCATTTTGGATTTTAATGGGACCTAAGTTATTTTTGTATGGAGTTGACTAAGTCTACATAATATGAAGGGAGTTAAGAGGGGAACACATCCATATTTATTTGGCTACTTGATGAAAGGAAGCTCTAGGCCTATTCTTTCTTCCAAGAAAACTTTTCATGAATTCTCTCACCAAACAAAGCTTTAAAGATGGAGGGAGTTTCTTGAAGGAGCTTTATGAAGGCAACAATTAAAGAGCTTTAAAGGTGGAGGAAGTTTCTTGAAGGAGCTTTATAAAGGTAGCAATTAAAGATCTTTAAAGGTGGAGGAAGTTTCTTGAAGAAAGTTTTTGAAGGCAGCAATCAAGGAGTCTTAAATGAAGAATTAAATGGCACAAGCTTTGAAGGTATTTAAGAGAGTTGGTTAAAGCTTTTCTACCTTTCACAAATTCTCTTCCCTTCCCCACGAATTCTCTCTTGGAAGTGTTTTAGGTGGGCTTCACTCCCATTTAAATACAGCAAATTCCACTTCAATCGGCCAAGGAAAGAAAAGGGAGAAGATCAAATGGTGGAAGATCAAGTCAAGATAACTATCTTTATGAAGCATTGGCACCTATTCCAAAACCTTAATTGTAATTCCCTCTTATTTTATTTTGAATTTGAACCCATCTTTCTACTTGTAATGAGGCTATAAATAGAGCCTAAAACCCTTCTTTGTAAGCATGATATTTTGAGTAATGAAGGAAACTCCATGCTTATTCTTTATTCCAAGAAAACTTTTCACAAATTCTCTCACCAAACAAAGCTTTAAAGGTGGAGGGAGTTTCTTGAAGGAGCTTTATGAAGGCAACAATTAAAGAGCTTTAAAGGTGGAGGAAGTTTCTTGAAGGGGCTTTATAAAGACAGCAATTAAAGAGCTTTAAAGGTGGAGGGAGTTTCTTGAAGAAAGTTTGTGAAGGCAGCAATCAAGGAGTCTTAAATGAAGAATTAAATGGCACAAGCTTTGAAGGTATTTAAGAGAGTTGGTTAAAGCTTTTCTACCTTTCACAAATTCTCTTCCCTTCCCCACGAATTCTCTCTTGGAAGTGTTTTAGGTGGGCTCCACTCCCATTTAAATACAGCAAATTCCACTTCAATCGGCCAAGGAAAGAAAAGGGAGAAGATCAAAGGGTGGAAGATCAAGTTAAGATAACTATCTTTATGAAGCATTGGCACATATTCCAAAACCTTAATTGTAATTCCCTCTTCTTTTATTTTGAATTTGAACCCATCTTTCTACTTGTAATGAGGCTATAAATAGAGCCTAAAACCCTTCTTTGTAAGCATGATATTTTGAGTAATGAAAAGATAAAGTGTTGTTGCATTTTCTCCAATTCCTCCATAGCTAGTTTGCTTAAAGGTGCTAGGTGAGATGCCTAGAACAACTTGGGTATGACGTCCAAGTTTCCAATTCCTCCATAGCCAGTTTGCTTGAAGGTGCTAGGTGAGATGCCTAGAACAACTTGGGTACGACGTCCAAGTTTCGTAGGGTGCAACACTCTACAGTTATCGGTTCTGGTTCTTTTACCAAGTTTGCCATTTGAAGGTTCCTTAAGGTCTATATCTAATCCTTTGAAGAGATTCTTGAAGCAAGTTGAAGAAGAAGATCCCGAAAGCATAATCAACCACCTTTTCGAGATCCAACTCTGAAGATCAGAGTCCTTGCTTTGGAACCGGTGTGACTGGTGTCCAGATGCCGGATCGGTCGGTTTTGAAGTCGGGTTTGTCAACCCTAGAGTGTTGTGATCTAGATCTTCAATCGAGAGAATTTCAAAGCATATTGGTAAATCTAAACCCCTTCCCTTCCTCTAGATCTGAAACTTGAAAGTAGGTAACCTAATCTAGGGTGGTTTCTCAATCACCGTGATCCTTCCTTACAGTTATTTGACAAGATCCACATGCGGGTAGGTAATTTCGATAACTAGTTGCTACTTTATTTTCTTTAGGTCTTCCTGTTTGCTTTTGCTGTTAGGATATCAGTTATTGCTCTCAAAATACATATATATATATATATATATATATAATCAAGATAAGCTGGCACATCACTCGTCTCCATCCCGTCCCACATCAATCATGGCCATGGCTAAGGATCCGACTCTCCAACCGATGGAACAATAGTAGCCACCTCCTCGGGGGGTAGGCAAGGGACACGAGAGCTCCTCCTTGGGGGCCCGACCAAAGAATGAAAAGAGAGGGGTCTAATAATAGCGGAGGGAGGGGCTTGTGTCTGTGGTCTTTTCGAACACCTACCACCTTTCGTGGCACTCTTCGGTTAGACCCAGAATCCAGGCATTCCCCTATGTGTGGGGCTTCCATCATCTCATGCAGGCCTAACGGGTAACTTCCTTCTCCATTACCTTTTTAATATGAAAACTATGTACAGTTCTATAGGAGAAGCCCCTATATCACCATCAATGGCAAGCACCACAACCTTGCTCATAGCCCGGAGGTGGCAGCGGGATGCCATCTACCATGTAACTCATAGCGGGGCAAACCAACAAGACAAGCCCCTCCAGCAAGTCCGCACTCTTCATCATGCTCACAGCCCGGAGATGGTAGTGGGATGCCATTTACCGCGAGACTCACAGCATGGCAAACCAGAAAGCTAGGCACTCTATGGCCTAGCTCAGCTCCACAGCCTTGCTCACAGCCTGAAGGTGGCAGCGAGATGCCATCTATCGCGTGAGCCACAATGGGGCAAACCAACAAGGTGGGCACCTCCTGCAGGCCCGTACTCTTCACTGTGCTCACAGCTCGGAGATGGTAGTAGGATGCCATCTACCGCGAGACTCATAGCATGGCAAACTAGAAAGCTTGGCTCTTTATGGCCTAGCTCAGCTTTATAGCCTCGCTTATTGCTGGGAAGTGGCAGCGGGATGCCATCCACCGCCTGACTCACAGCAGGGCAAACCATCAAACTGGGCTCCATTAGTAGGCCCGCACTCTTCGCCATGCTCATAACCTAGAGATGGCAGCAGGATACCATCTACCGCGAGACTCACAGCATGGCAAATTGGAAAGCTCAGCCCTCTACGGCCTAGCTCAGCCCCACAGCCTTGCTCATAGCCCGAAGGTGGTAATGGGATGCCATCTACCGCATGACTCACAACTGGAAAACCAACAAGGTGGGCCCCTCTAGTAGGCCCGCACTCTTTGCCATGCTCACAGCCCGGGAATGGCAATAGGATGCCATCTACCACGAGACTCACAACATGGAGAACTCTCAAGATGGGCCCCTCCATTAGGTCCGCTCTTCATAATCGAGCTCATAGCTTGGAGGTGGCGGCAGGGAAACCCGCCATCTACCGCGTGACTCATAGTTTGGCATCCTTACCAACAAGCCGGGCTCACACCATCTGGCCTGCACTTTCTAGCCATGCTCACAGCCCGAAGATGGCAGTGGGATGCCATCTACCACGAGACTCAAAACATGGCAAACTCATCAAGTGGGCCCCTCCATCAGGGCCACCCTCCTCACCCATGCTCATAGCCCAGAGATGGCAGTGGGATGCCATCTACCGCAAGACTCACAGTGTAGCAAACTCATCAGGCGGACCCTCCATCAAGCCCACCCTCCTTAGCCATGCTCATAGCCCAGAGATGGCAGCAGGATGCCATCTATTACGAGACTCACAGTGTGGCAAACTCATCAGGTGGGCCCCTCCATCAGGCCCGCCCTCCTCAATCATGCTCACAACCTAGCGATGGCGGTGGGATGCCATCCACTATGAGATTCACAGCATGGCAAACTCATCAGGCGGGCCCCTCCATCAGGCCTGCCCTCCTCAACCATGCTCATAGCCCAAAGATGGCAATGGGATGCCACCTACCGTGAGACTCACAGCATGGAAAACTCATCAAGCGGGCCCTTCCATCAGGCTCGCCCTCCTTAGCCATGCTCACAACCCAGAGATGGTAGTAGGATGCTATCTACTACAAGACTCACAGTGTGGCAAACTCATCAAGCGGGCCCCTCCATCAAGCCCGCCCTCCTCAGCCATGCTCATAGCCTGGAGATGGCTGTGGGATGCCATCTACCATGAGACTCACAGTGTGGCAAACTTATCAAGCAGGCCTCTCCATTAGGCCCACCCTCCTTAGCCATGCTCACAGCCCGAAGATGGCAGTGGGATGCCATCTACCGCGAGACTCATAGCATGGCAAACTCATCAGGCTGGCCCCTCCATCAAGTCCGCCCTCCTTATCTATGCTCACAACTCAAAGATGGCAGCGGGATGCCATCTATTGCATGACTCATAGCATAATAAACTCATCAGGTAGGCCCCTCCATCAGGCCCGCCCTCCTTAATCGAGCTCACAGCCCAGAGGTGACGGAAGGGAAACCTGTCATCTACCACATGACTCACAATCAAGCATCCTCACCAACAAGCCAGGCTCACACCATCTGGCCTGCACTTTTTAACTGTGCTCATGCCTAGAGATGGTAGCGGGATGCCATCTACCATAAGACTCCCAGCGTGGCATCTCCTCATCAGCGAGCTGGGCCCACTACATTAGGCCAGCGCTCAACAACCGAGGTCACAACCCGGAGGTGGCAATAGGGCAACCTACCATCTGCCACAAGGCTTGTAGCTAGGCAATCTTCAATCCAGGTCCTTCCAATAGACCCATGCTCAATGCCTCACTCATAATCTTGAGGTGCATTTGGGGATTCCTAGAACCCCACCATTTACTGCATGACTCATAGTTTGGTACCTATAAGTCAGGAAACTCATGAAGCCCAACACCCACTACCTTACTGACAGTCTAGAGATGTCTGTCTGGAAACTCCAGAAGTTCGACCATCCGTCACTTGACTCGCAGCCTGGCAAACTGAGCCGGGATATTCCGAGAGCCCTGCATCCAGTTGCCTTGCTCACAATCTAGGGATGTCGGTGGGAAATCTTTAAACTCCCATCATTGGTCACCTGACTCATGGCTTGGCAAACTGAGATTCCCCAGAAGCAATCCAAGTCGAAGAAAAGAAAAATAGCAAGCAAAATGGAGAGAATACAAAGCATTTCGATTGAAGGGAGAAGAAAAATTATCCTCATTGAAATGTTCCTTACATTGAAGAGAGGCTCCCAGCAACCTAGGAGGCCGTACAGCAGATTCAACCTCAAAAAAGAAGAGAAAAAAGAAAGAGAGAAGAAAAAGAGATGAAGAGAGAACAATAGCTGTAAAGGAAGGAAAGCTTTCATTGCTAAATCTTCTATTAGATCTTTTGGAGAACCTCGACAGGCTGGGAGGCCTCCTGAAATCCTAAATTACAAAATGAGAGTCAACAAGCTCAGGCCTCCCTTGTCATCCCTTGCCCAACCAACGGGCTAGTACTCCAGCTCTGGACTTCACCCTCGGGACCGGGCAAAGCATTCCAGTCCCTTCTACCCTAGGAGGTGGGTGCCCTTCCTCAAGCGAACCTACTGGGAAGGAGAAGAACAATGCATCCTCCTCTACCGCACTGTCCTCCTTGGAGTTTACCGATCTCATGATCTCAAGGGCAGCTACAGCAGCTCCATGTTAGGACACCTCCATCAATGCCACAGCGGTCATGGCCATCTTCACAGCAACCATGGCCGTGGCTACTCCCTCGTCCAGTGGCACATCCAACCACAACTGGAGGCTTCACGGATAAGCCATCTCCATCTTTGAGGTAGCCTCTTTCTCTACCCTAGTTGCATGGTCAGAGACTCTCCCCCTTCTCATCCTTGGGGGTGGCTTTGAGCTCGGTGGATTCCTTCTCCAGGCCAGATACCTTCACCTTAGCACCGGCCGCTTGCTCCTAAAGGGCCACTGCTTGGTCCCCCAGTCTTTGGGTTGAAGACCTAAAGTCTATCAAGATCCCTCCCTCAGTACGGCTTGAGAGAGAAGGGTTGAAGGAAAGGAACATGAGAGAAGGGCTTAAAAGCCTTAGAGAAAAAAGGGAGATCAAGGAAGGAAGGAAAAGGGCTCTGTAGATCGAATGCGATCGGAGACCCTTTAAAAGAAGCAAAGGAGGGAGGGGCGAGCCCTCTGTAATAAAGCCTCCCTCCCACTGCTGCCTTGTGCCCACCAAGGGCATGCGCCCTTTTGACTCTACAGCCAATTAGGAGCCACCATGTACTAGCATCCAACGATCCTTATGCCTTGGTTCAGGGGTGTCGCTTCGGCTTCAAGGAAGCATTAGTAGCCCCCTTCATCGAAAAACTGAGCATGGCATGACTTTCAAAGTAGCAGCATGCAAAATATTAATGGCATGGGGGGTGCATCCCTCTCCACATCAGCATGGTCGTTACTCTCCTTGCCCCAAGCCCCGCGTTGTTCTCTGAGCTCGAGAGTGAAGGGCATCTGATGTGGCAACATCCACTGACGTGGAGCCTACACAGTCACCAGCCGGCAACTGCATGGGTAGGGACTGCCACCTGGATGCGACCCCCAAGTGAAAGATCGAGATGAGCCCTCCTGCTAAGGTGGCCCCTAGCCGAGGTCATGCTCCAAGAGGTGAGCCCTCCGTTTGAGGTCGGCACCTGGCCAGGGTTGTGCTCACAAGGTGAGCCCTCCTGTCGAGGTCAGCTCCCAGCAAGGGTCATGCTCATGAGGTGTGACCTCCATCTGAGGTCGGCACCCGATCGGGGTTGTGCTTATGTGACCAAGGTGAGCTCTCTTGCCAAGGTCAGCTCCCAGTCGGGGTCGTGCTCATGAGGTGAGCCCTCCATCTGAGATCAGCACTCGACCGGGACCGTGCTCATGCTATCAAGGCAAGTTCTGGGTTGGAGTTATCTCAAGACGGGACTCACCCCCACATCAGAAAGGCCAACAAAAATTCAAACCATGGTAGGATGAAGCCTAACTGCACCTAGCCATGAATTCAAACTCTGTGACATGCAACCTACAAACTCTGCTCGGAGTGTGCTTCACCAGGCTTTGAGCCCTATGATGAACTACCACCCTGACAATCATGGAACCAGGGGTGGAAACCCTCGCAACATGAATCTCCCCTGCAACCGAGTCCCAAGCCACGGTGGGGTGTTTCTATTCTTAGATGGACCATCGAAGGGTCACAGGGCTCTGGGGCCTTAATGAAAACATCTTCTTGGAGGAGGTTCTGATTCCATATCGTGGGGGTCACCATCCTCAATTGGATGGGGGTTGACCTCGTGGCTTGCTATGGGGGCCGAAGCCTGGTGGAGTATACTCTGCGTAGAGTGTGCGGGTAGCACATTGTAGAGCTTGACTTTTGGATAGGACGCGTGTCCTCTTCACAAGGTTACAAGTGACTAGGAATCTTTGTCTCGGTTTGAATTCTCGTTGATCCTTCCTCCTTCTTGTCACTGGTGGGAGCCTTGACCTTCGCATGGAAGGGGTGAGCTCTGCTTTGGGAATTTTGCCCTTAGTAGCATGAGCACGATTTCGGTTGGGAGCTGACCCCGGTAGGAGGGCTCACCTTGGTAGCATGAGCATGACTTTGGCCAGGAGCTAACCTCGATAGGAGGGCTCGCCTTGGCAGCATGAGCACGACCCCAGTCAGAAGCTGACCTTAGATGGAGGGCTCGTCTCATGAGCATGACCCCGGCTAGGAACTGACTTTGGCAGGAGGGCTCGCCTTGGCAGCATGAGCATGACCCCGATTGGGAGCTGGCCTCAGATAAATGGCTTGCCTGATGAGCATGACTCCGGTTGGAAACTAACCTTGGCAGGAGGGCTTGCCTTGGAAGCAATTGGGCATCGCATCCAGGTGACACTCTCCACCTGCATGGCTACTAGCTAGTGTCCACGTGGGCTCCACATCAGCAAATGTTGCCACATCAGATGCCCCCCACTCTCGAGCCCAGAGAGTGATGCGATGCTAAGGGCAAGGAGAATAATGATCATACTGACATGGAGAGGTGTGTCCCTTGCACCATCAATGCCTCGAGCATTTGTGCCTCGAAGATTGCACTCTCGCATTAATAGAGCGATGTTGCACCTCGTCTTCCGATGAAGGGATTATAAATGCTTCATTTGGATTGAAGCAACCGCCCTTGATCCGAGGCATCAGGGCTGTCTGATGCTAGTGTAGGGTTCGATGGCAAGGCGAAAACATAGATTTCAAAATTTTTATCTTTAGGAAATCTTCACCAAACCTTTAACCCAAGATCTCCTTAAAAGAATTAAAACATATAAGATGTATATATAATATTTAATCTCAAATTAAAATACTAACCTGTATCGCAAAAATCCAAACTCTGAATCTCCACCAGGTGCCCAAATGTTCACCCTCCAATGGTGATCCACACAGAAAAAGATGAAGACAACAATTTCTAGTTTTTGGCTCCTCTTCTTGAATTCTTTTTCAAGAATTCAATTCTTGGACTTTTAGGCTGAAATTTTCTTTCTTGAAAATTTCTTTTCTTCCTTCTTTCCTCTTCTTGAATTTTTTTTTTTTTTTTTTTTCAAGAATTCCCTTTCTTGAATTCCTTTTCTTGAATTGAATTGGAAGAAAAATTAAGACAGGCAAAGTCTTAATTCAAGAAGGAAAAGAAGAAGAACAGATCCTTTCCTTTTTCTTTCCTTTACCGTTCAAGACCCTCTTCTTATTCTTATTTAGGGTCAGAGTTTCGACAGAGGATACCTCTGTAAGGGAAACAATACCCAACAAGAACAAGGGGAAGGAGTATTCTGGAGAGGAAGAAAAGGAATCGGATCTCTAAATTATGTTGCATGAAAACCCCCAAGAACCCAACCCTATTTATAGATCTCAGAGGGGCGTCTTCTCAAAACAAGGCAACCCTCTGAAACCCCAGGAATCACGATCCCACATTCCTCACACGTCCCCTCAACCAAAAATCATGATTCTCCGATTTAATTTTCTTTTTTCAGACGAGGAGGACTCTCGAAAAAACTTCAGGAAGAATCGCGACTTTTGGAGACGGATTTGCGACCGAAAAGCGACGGATCTTTTCCTTAATTTTTTCTGGCCATCAGATCTAGATCCAAGGGTGCCAGACAAGGATCTGAATCATCCCTTTTTCAGATTTTTCTCCAATGTTATTTTCTTTCTCACGCGCATGAAGAGGAGTCCACGCGCGTGGACTCTTCTTCTTGGCGCGCGCGGGTGAGAAAGGGAGAGGGCGGCTTGGAGAGAGGGTCTTAGTGAACTTAATTCACTTGGTTTCAGCCATGGGTTAGCCCAATGTCCTAAAAATTAAATTGGACCTTAATCTGGTTCAATTAGAACCCAATTAAGCCCAATTCGGAACCAAATTCGAATCTGATTCGAATAGAAATTTGGTCTGCAACACATGCTAGTGTGTTTATCCTGCAAACATGATTTAATTCCAAATTAAATCCTTCATCAATTTTCTTTTGTGTGTGACCCATTGGGTTCCACACCTAGCCAGCAGTAGGTCCGAGTGCTATTTGACTTAATTCGGTTAGATCTCAACTAAGCCGATTTAGGTCAACTTAAACTAGCTCGACTCGGTCAATTAGAATCTAATTCTAATTAACTGATTTGAATTACCATGACTCAATCATATACCTACAAGACAAGATTGATGTCTAGCAACATATCATGTCTACCCGGAAGATGTGGAATTTTGGTGGAATTACCAAAATACCCTTCAGTGGTGAGTTACCGGGCAATTCAGTCCTTTGATCAACTTGCATCCCGAATATGATTATGAATATGGATACTTGTCAAATCCAATTTCATATTCATCCCTAGCTCAATCTTTATAATGATGATTCATTAATGAACCATTAGAAAATAACTCTAATGTTCATACTTTGATCAAAGGTTTCCTGAATCCATCATTTGAAATTAGCTGGATGCAATTCCCTCTTACTAGGGCTGATCAATTCCTTGTTGACCTACTCACAACCTCCATATACAATCCACCATAACCAGTATCACCTCGTGCATGACTTAGTGTCATGATTGATTGCGAACCAAAGTATGGATTCATATATATAAGGTACTATGGTAGTCTCAGGTCAAAGACCACATGCACTACTCCCACTATGAAAATTATCTATTGACAAACAGATAAGGTTCCATTAGATATTCTCAATCTGGATCAATTCAGTGAACTCATTCTCTAATGAGCACTCACATCCTAGTATTAGTGTCAAACACAAGTGACTGTGAGATCAGTCACCCTCATCACAAAGCATATATAGGATGTGCTGGTCTTGCCGGAAACATTGATCCCCAACTCAATGTCCCATCGACCAGGAATATTTTAGATTAGGGTTTTAAGGCTTTAGGTCTCACTGGTATGATCTCATCATAACCCTAGAACCATAGCCCTAATCTATGGGGTTCATCATAAAATCATAAAGACACAGCGTATGATGAAAATAATGCCTTTATTATAAAATGTCAATTCATTGATTTTGGGATCAAAATACAATATTTCAATTGGCTTTCAGGGCACAATCTTTCAATCTCCCACTTGCACTAAAGCCAATCGCCTTTAAATCTTAACCCCATACAATCAAGGTGGCGATCAAACTCTCGCTGTGATAGAGCCTTAGTGAACGGGTCTGCTATGTTGTTCTTCGTTTCTACACTTTTAATGCAGACTTCATGTCTTTCAACAATCTCTCGAACGAGATGGAAGCATCTTAGAATGTGCTTTGATTTGTGATGAGCTCTTGGTTCCTTTGCTTGAGCAACAGCCCCCGTATTATCACAGTAAAGTGATATTGGACCTTCAATCTCAGGAACTACGCCCAACTCTGATATGAATTTCTTCATCCAGACAGCTTCCTTGGCAGCTTCACTAACAGCAATGTACTCTGCCTCAGTTGTTGAGTCAGCTACAGTTTGCTGTTTAGAACTTTTCCAGCTTACAGCTCCTCCATTAAGGGTAAAAACATACCCAGATATAGATTTGCTGTCATCTGGATCTGATTGAAAACTAGAATCTGAATAAGCTTCTAGTTTAAGATCAGATCCTCCGTATATTAGAAAAATATTCTTAGTTCTTCTTAAGTACTTAAGAATATTTTTCGCAGCCTTCCAATGATCCTCTCCTGGATCAGCCTGAAACCTGCTGGCTATACCTAAGGCATATGCCACATCAGGCCTAGTACATAGCATAGCATACATAATAGACCCTACTGCCAAAGCATAAGGTATAGAATTCATTCTATTTCTTTCTTCAGGTGTCTTAGGAGACATCTTCTTAGAAAGATGTATGCCATGACCAATAGGTAAGTAACCTCTTTTACTTTCCTCCATGCTAAATCTTTTTAGCACTTGGTCAACGTACCTAGACTGGGATAAACCTAGCATCCTCCTAGATCTATCTCTATAGATCTTGATGCCTAGTATATAAGATGCTTCTCCCAAGTCTTTCATGGAAAACTGTTTAGATAACCATACCTTGACCGATTGTAACATTGGGATATCATTCCCAATAAGGAGTATGTCATCTACATACAGAACCAAGAAAACTATGGCACTCCCTCTAGTCTTCTTGTACACACAAGGTTCATCCTCATTTTTGATAAAGTCAAATTCTTTGACTGTCTTATCAAATCGGATGTTCCAACTCCTAGATGCTTGCTTTAATCCATAAATAGATTTCTTTAGCCTACATACCTGATTAGGTTTAGTCTCCAAGACAAAACCTTCTGGCTGTGACATATAAACCTCTTCCTCAAGGAAACCATTGAGGAATGCAGTTTTCACATCCATCTGCCAGATTTTATAATCATGATATGCTGCTATAGCAAGCATGATCCGAATAGATTTGAGCATGGCAACAGAAGAAAATGTTTCATCATAATCTATTCCCTGTTTTTGTCTGAAACCCTTAGCCACTAATCTGGCTTTATAAGTTTCAACTTGGCCATCTGCCCCAATCTTTTTCTTATAGACCCATTTGCATCCAATAGGGTTAACACCCTCTGGTGCATCAACCAAAGTCCAGACTTGGTTGACATACATGGAGTCCATTTCGGATCTCATGGCTTCCAGCCATTTGTCTGAGTCACTACTTATGACAGCATCCGTATATGTTAGAGGCTCATCATTATCAATGATTCGGGCTTCATTATTTTCAATAATGAACCCATACCTTTCAGGTGCATGTCGCACCCTATCAGACCTACGGATAGGAGTGGTGTGTTCAGGTTCTATACTAACTATGTTATGATTTTGTCGAGATGTATCTACTTGTTGAACTTCTTCAAGTTCAATATTTCTCCCACTGCCCTTTTGTAGGATGAACTCTTTCTCCATAAAAATGGCATGCCTACTGACTAAAACCTTTTGTTCAGTAGGGTGGTAGAATAGATATCCTATACTATCTTTAGGATATCTAACAAATAGACACTTTTCTGCTCTAACATCAAGCTTATGTCCAAAATTTCTTTTGACATAGGCTGGACATCCCCATATCTTAAGGTGCCTAAGATTGGGTTTCTTTCCCCTCCATAACTCATATGGAATGCTAGATACAGATTTGGATGGTACTCTATTTAAAATATTAGCCACTGTTTCCAAGGCATATCCCCAGAAAGAAACAGGTAAGTCTGTGAAGCACATCATGGACCGTACCATATCTAATAAAGTACGATTTCTCCTTTCAGCAACACCATTTAATTGTGGTGTGTAAGGAGGAGTCCATTCAGAGATGATTCCCTTTTGTTTAAGGTGATCAAGAAACTCGGTGGATAAGTATTCACCTCCTCTATCTGATCGAAGGATCTTAATACTTTTCCCTGTTTGTTTCTCTACCATACTTTGATACTCTAAAAATTTTTCAAAAGCTTCGGACTTATGTTTCATTAGATACACAAATCCGTACCTTGAAAAATCATCAGTGAAGGTGATGAAATATGAGTATCCACCCTTGGCCTAAGTTGTCATAGGTCCACATACATCAGTGTGTATGAGTCCTAATAACTCTGTTGTCCTTTTGTTATGTCCACTAAATGGAGTCTTGGTCATTTTACCCATGAGACATGATTCACAAGTTCCTAATGATTCATAGTCATAAGGATTAAGGAATTTTTCCTTGTATAACTTGTTAATCCTCTGCTCACTAATATGTCCAAGACGACAGTGCCAAAGTAAAGTATTGTTTACTTCATCTCTTTTTCGTTTATTACTAACATGTAGTATATTGTCATCAGAAGATAAAGTTAAGAGACCATTGCAAAATATGCCATTAAATATTATTTCATTAGAAAAACTGATTGAGCAGCCACTGCTCATTACATTCATAATATATCCTTGTTTAAGTAACAAGGGTACAGATATGATGTTTCTAATGATTCTAGGCATAAAATAACAATTTTTTAACTCTAAAATCTTCCCAGAAGGCAGCTTCAACATATAAGTCCCTACAGCTTCTGCTTGGATGGAATCTCCTCCAGCACCGTAGAGCTCGAAGTCGCCTTCCTTCAAAACTCTAATGTTCTGTAGTCCCTGCAATGATTTGCAGATATGATGACCACAAGCAGTATCCAATACCCAAGAGTTTGAATTAGAAGAGTCTAATGACAAAATTGCATGTATCTCATACATACCTTTTGGTGCATCACTAGCACCAGGCTTCACACTTGCAAGGTAAACCTTGCAGTTTCTTTTCCAGTGACCCGGCTTGCCACAATGAAAGCAGGTCATTTGTCCGGAGGCCTTCTTTCCTTTCTTTTTCTTGATGCCCCCTTTTGGGTTCAACCTCCTCTTGGAACCCTTTTTGCCTATTTTCTTCTTGTTTACACCATCCACAAGAAGAAGTGGAGCCTTATTTTTCTTTAAATGGCTCTTTGCTATTTTTAACATATTCAACAGCTCAGGCAAGGAAGTGTTAAGTTTGTTCATATGATAATTAAGAACAAACTGTGAAAATGACTCTGGGAGTGACTGCAGGATTAAATCCTGATTCAACTCCCTATCCATAACAAAACCCAATTGACCCAATCGGGTGATTAGGTCAATAACCTTTAATACATGGTCTTGTACGGATGTACCTTCTGTCATCCTTGCACGGAATAACTGCTTAGATATTTCATATCTTGCAGTTCGACTATGTTCTCCATAAAGTTCTTTTAAATTGAGCAATATGGAGTTTGTGTCCATGCTTTCATGTTGCCTCTGTAACTCATTGGTCATAGAGGCAAGCATTATACACTTGACAGTAAGTGAGTCATTTTGCCACGTGTTATATGTGGTCTTATCCTCTTGCGAGGCATCTTCCCCTAATGGTTCCAAGGTTGGGGTATCAAGAATATAAGAAATTCTTTCTTGGCTGAGTACTATCTTCAGGTTTCTCAACCAATCAACATAGTTTGGTCTAGTCAATTTATTTGCATCAAGAATGCTACGGAGTGAGAGTGAAGAGGCCATTTAATCTACATTAACAAAGAACATTACATGAGCAAACAATCAATGTTGACAAAACATAATTAAATTAGGACTTTAACTTAATTATGTCTCCCACTATTTTATCAAGCATCATAACCCTCCATGTGATGATCGAGAAAACCCTAATTGGTTCTCTTAGTGGGGTTGAGATCCTAATTCCTTATAAAAGACCTTGTGTGTACACAACAAATCTTATATAAGTTCAAAGGTAGGAAAACTCTTTCCAATTGTAATTCATACAATTCTCAACTTATCTTGGCCTCTAAAATATTAATAGCCTTGTGTGTACACAACAAACTGTAATATTTCAGTTAAGTTAGACCCTTCATTGCTATATAGTCATGATACTAATTATAATATCCTTGTGTGTACACAACAAAGTATTATATTAAATCATGCCATAAACATCAAATGTACCAAGCCAAAATTATGTTAGTCACCATAAAAAAAGGCCCTGTGTGTACACAACAAACCTAATATGGATCATAACATAATAATGACTTGGCATGAAGGAAGGCCACATGTAGTGAATATTACACTAAGCATATCAATCAATAATTAAGTTAATCATATCGGCCAGGTAAGTGGGAGAGTGGTGGGAGTCCCCCCGTTGCTTTCCTTAGACACCAATAAGAATTGGCCAGGTCAGTCAACGGAACCAATTAAAAACCACGTCCTCTTTACCGATCATGAACCACTTTTCCTAGACACCGAATGATAAACTAATCATATTGATTATTTTTGCTTTTGGTATATGACACTACAGCTTAATATGTTTTTAAAGAGGGCTTTATTAAAACAAAGCACATTCTAGCAAATATGTGGCATAGTGTGCCATCATACTAGGATAACCATTTACCACATAATGGATCCACCATTATGCCAGGGCAACCTTATTTCAGTATGATGACTAGAAGGCTAAACATATCTCTATACAAATTAAGGTTCAAGTGAAAACCTTAATTAGTGGCATACATCAAACATATATGTATAATTAACACAAATATGTGATTAGTGTGTCATCATACTAGGACAACCATTTACCACATAATGGATCCACCATTATGCCAGGACAACCTTATTTTAGTATGATGACAAGATCTCTAAACATATCTCTACAACAATTAGGGTTTGAGTGAAAACCCTAATTGGTGACATTACATCAAACATATACTACATCTCATGTTACTTATATAAATATACATCTAAAAATCAGCATATATATTTTAATCTTAATAAGGAGGCTCTGATACCACTGTAGGGTTCGATGGCAAGGCGGAAACATAGATTTCAAAATTTTTATCTTTATGAAATCTTCACCAAACCTTTAACCCAAGATCTCCTTAAAAGAATTAAAACATATAAGATGTATATATAATATTTAATCTCAAATTAAAATACTAACCTGTATCGCAAAAATCCAAACTTGAATCTCCACCAGGTGCCCAAATGTTTACCCTCCAATGGTGATCCACACAGAAAAAGATGAAGACAACAATTTCTAGTTTTTGGCTCCTCTTCTTGAATTCTTTTTCAAGAATTCAATTCTTGGATTTTTAGGCTGAAATTTTCTTTCTTGAAAATTTCTTTTCTTCCTTCTTTCCTCTTCTTGAATTTTTTTTTTTTTTTTTTCAAGAATTCCCTTTCTTGAATTCCTTTTCTTGAATTGAATTGGAATAAAAATTAAGACAGGCAAAGTCTTAATTCAAGAAGGAAAAGAAGAAGAACAGATCCTTTCCTTTTTCTTTCCTTTACCGTTCAAGACCTTCTTCTTATTCTTGTTTAGGGTCAGAGTTTCGACAGAGGATACCTCTGTAAGGGAAACAATACCCAACAAGAACAAGGGGAAGGAGTATTCTGGAGAGGAAGAAAAGGAATCGGATCTCTGAATTATGTTGCATGAAAACCCCCGAGAACCCAACCCTATTTATAGATCTCAGAGGGGCGTCTTCTCAAAACAACGCAACCCTCTGAAACCCCAGGAATCACGATCCCTCATTCCTCACGCATCCCCTCAACCAAAAATCATGATTCTCCGATTTAATTTTATTTTTCCGACGATGAGGACTCTCGAAAAACTTCAGGAAGAATCGTGACTTTTGGAGACGGATTTGCGACCGAAAAGCGACGAATCATTTCCTTAATTTTTTTTGGCCATCAGATCCAGATCCAAGGGCGCCAGACAAGGATCTGAATTGCCCCTTTTTCAGATTTTTCTCCGATGTTATTTTCTTTCTCACGCGCATGAAGAGGAGTCCACGCGCGTGGACTCTTCTTCTTGGCGCGCGCGGGTGAGAAAGGGAGAGGGCGGCTTGGAGAGAGGGTCTTAGTGAACTTAATTCACTTGGGTTCAGCCATGGGTTAGCCCAATATCCTAAAAATTAAATTGGACCTTAATCTGGTTCAATTAGAACCCAATTAAGCCCAATTCAGAACCAAATTCGAATCTGATTCGAATAGAAATTTGGTCTGCAACACATGCTAGTGTGTTTATCCTGCAAACATGATTTAATTCCAAATTAAATCCTTCATCAATTTTCTTTTGTGTGTGACCCATTGGGTTCCACACCTAGCCAGCAGTAGGTCCGAGTGCTATTTGACTTAATTCGGTTAGATCTCAACTAAGCCGATTTAGGTCAACTCAAACTAGCTCGACTCGGTCAATTAGAATCTAATTCTAATTAACTGATTTGAATTACCATGACTCAATCATATACCTACAAGACAAGATTGACGTCTAGCAACGTATCATGTCTACCCGGAAGATGTGGAATTTTGATGGAATTACCAAAATACCCTTCAGTGGTGAGTTACCGGGCAATTCAGTCCTTTGATCAACTTGCATCCCGAATATGATTATGAATATGGATACTTGTCAAATCCAATTTCATATTCATCCCTAGCTCAATCTTTATAATGATGATTCATTAATGAACCATTAGAAAATAACTCTAATGTTCATACTTTGATCAAAGGTTTCCTGAATCCATCATTTGAAATTAGCTGGATGCAATTCCCTCTTACTAGGGCTGATCAATTCCTTGTTGACCTACTCACAACCTCCATATACAATCCACCATAACCAGTATCACCTCGTGCATGACTCAGTGTCATGATTGATTGCGAACTAAAGTATGGATTCATATATATAAGGTACTATGGTAGTCTCAGGTCAAAGGACCACATGCAATACTCCCACTATGAGAATTATCTATTGACAAACAGATAAGGTTCCATTAGATATTCTCAATCTGGATCAATTCAGTGAACTCATTCTCTAATGAGCACTCACATCCTAGTATTAGTGTCAAACACAAGTGACTGTGAGATCAGTCACCCTCATCACAAAGAATATATAGGTTGTGCTGGTCTTGCCGGAAACATTGATCCCCAACTCAATGTCCCATCGACCAGGAATATTTTAGATTAGGGTTTTAAGGCTTTAGGTCTCACTGGTATGATCTCATCATAACCCTAGAACCATAGCCCTAATCTATGGGGTTCATCATAAAATCATAAAGACACAGCGTATGATGAAAATAATGCCTTTATTATAAAATGTCAATTCATTGATTTTGGGATCAAAATACAATATTTCAATTGGCTTTCAGGGCACAATCTTTCAGCTAGTACATCGTGGCTCTTGGTTGGCCAGGGAGTTGAGGAGGCTCATGCCTTCAATTGGCACAAAGTGATGGTGGGTGGCATGCTTTATTGCAAAGAACCTGCCCCCTTGCCTTTTTAAAGGATCTTTGAGTGCAAACGACCAAGCTTCCGTAGAGTCCTTTCCTTCTCCCCCTCTTGTTCCATGGTTTGGAGTTCTTAGTAGGCTAGGCTCTTCCTCTCATGTTCTTCTCCTTCAATCCCTCTCCCTTGGCCTACGCTGAGGGAGGGCTTCTAGTAGACTTCAGGATCTTAGCCCAAGAACTAAAGGGCCAAGTAAAGGCTCTTTAGGAGCAATTGATCGGTGCTAAGGCGAGGGATCCAGACTGGGGAAAAAATTCACCAAGCTCGAAGCTGCCCCAAAAGACGAGAAGGGGGAAAGCCCCTGGAAGGTAAAAAAGGTGGCTATCTCAACGACAAAGGTGGCCCACCCACAGGCCTTCCAAGTGCAAGCAGATGAAGGAGTGGCCAAGGTCATGGTCGCTATGGAGATGGCCTAACATGAAGCTGCTGAAGCCACCCCAAGGTTCATAAGATCGATGATCTTCAAGAACATGGAGGTGGATGCGGTGTTGGACCCTTGTCATTAGGGGTCCAAAAAGTTTCAGAGGGCAGGCGCCCACCTTCTCGGGTAGAAGGGACTAGAATGCCTCTATCTAGTCCAAAGGATAGAGTCCAGAGCCGGAGCCCCAAGCACCATGCCAGCATTAAGAGGACCTTCCCATTGGTTGGGCGAGGAGTGGAGAGGGAGGCCTAAGCCTGTTTCCTTTTTTCTTCTCAACTTGTAACTAAGTTTTTGAAAGACTTCCTGCCTATCAAGGGTCACCACGACGTATGAGATTTTTGATTAATGAAGGCCCTTCCTTCCCTTAATCATTGCGTGTATTTCTTCTTTCCTTTCTTTCTCTCTTTTTTGTTTACTTGAATCTTTTGTATAGCTTCCCAGGCTCTTGGGGGCCCCTTTTTGATGTCAAGGATACTTCAATGAATGCAATCTTTCTTTTCTCTTCAACTGAATTGCCTTGTGTTTTTCCTATTTTGTCTTCTATTCTTTTTCTCCTCCTTCTACTTCTTAAATCCTCGTGATGGAGAAGCAGACGTTCATGGTTGCCATGAGCCCAACCTAGGCCCTTAGCTGTTGAGGGGTGATGCTGGAGTCCTGAGGTCAACATGGAGGACTCCACGGGCATCCCACTCCTATTCTGCTAACCTTAGGGTCACGCAGTCTTGAGCGCAGAATGCTTCTGGAGCTTCTTGGTTTGCCAAGCTATGGGTCAAGCGGTAGATGGTGGGACTTTAGGAGTTTCCCACTGACATCTCCGGGCTACGAGTAGGGCAGTTGGATGCGGGGCTTCTAGAGTGCCCCAGCTTTAGGAGCAAAGATTCTGGGATCTCTGACTCTAGAGTGCGGGACTGCTAGCATCCCATGACCCGAAGGTGGGACTGACGGTGTCTCCTGACCTCGAAGGTGGGATCAACAGTGTCTCCTGACTTCGGAGGCGGGACTGATGGCATCTCTTGACCTTGGAGGTAGGGCTGATGCATCTCCTAACCTTGGAGGTGGGACTGATGGCGTCTCCTGACTCGGAGGTAGGACTTCATAAGTTTCCTGGCTTGAAGATGTCGGATCGTGAGTCAAGTGGTAGATGATAGGATTTTTGAGATTTCCCAGCTAACATCTCTAAATTATGGGTTGGGCAGTAGGTGCGGGGCTTCTGGAGTTTCCCGGCATGAGGTGCCGAACTATGAGTCAAGCAGTAGATGGCATGATTTCTGAGATTTCCTGGCTGATATCTCCGGACTGTGAGTAAGGTAGTAGATGCAGGGCTTCTAGAGTTTCCCGACGTGAGGTGCTGAACTGTGAGTCAAGCAGTAGATGGTAGGATTTTTTAGATTTCCTACCTGGCATTTCCAGAGTATGAGTAAGGCAGTAGATGCGGAGCTTCTAGAGTTTCCCGGTGTGAGGTGCTGAACTGCGAGTCAAGTGATAGATGGCAAGATTTCTGGGATTTCCAGGCTGACATCTTTGAACTATGAATAAGGTAGTAGCTATGGAGCTTCGGGAGTTTCCCATCATGAGGTACCAAACTGTGAGTCAAGCGATAGATGGCAAGATTTTTGAGATTTCTAGGCTAGCATCACCGTACTATAAGTAAGGCAGTAGATGTGAGGCTTCTCGAGTTTCTCGGCATGAGGTGCCGAATTATGAGTGAAGTAGTAGATGGTAGGATTTCTTAGATTTTTTGACTGACATCTCTTGACTGTGAGTTGGGTAGTAGGTGTGGAGCTTCTGGAGTTTTCCAGCTTGAGGTGCCAAACTGTGAGTCAAGCAGTAGATGGCAGGATTTCTAGAATTTTTCGGTTGGCATCTCTAGATTGTAAGTAAGGCAATAGATGTGGGGCTTCTGGAGTTTCCCGTTGTGAGGTGCTGAACTATGAGTCAAGTGATAGATGGCAGGATTTCTAAGATTTCCTGGCTGGCATCTCTCGACTATGAGTAAGGCAGTAGATGTGAGGCTTCTAGAGTTTCCCGACGTGAGTTGCTAAACTGTGAGTCAAATGGTAGATGGTAGGATTTCTAAGATTTCTCGGCTTACATCTCAAGATTATGAGTTGGGCAGTAGGTGCGGGGCTTCTAGAGTTTCCTAGCTTGAGGTGCCGAACTATGAGTCAAGCGATAGATAGTGGGATTTCTGGATTTCCTGGCTGGCATCTCCGGACTGTATGTAAGGCAGAGATATAGGGCTTTTAGAGTTTCCCGGTATGAGGTGCCGAACTGTGAGTCAAGGGGTAGATGGCAGGATTTCTGAGATTTCCTGGCTAACATCTCCGGGCTGTGAGTTAGGAAGTAGGTGCTGGGCTTCTGGAGTTTCCTGGCTTGAGGTGCCGAACTGTGAGTCAAGCGATAGATTGTTGGATTTCTGAGATTTCTTGGCTAGCATCTCTAGATTGTGAGTAAGATAGTAGATACGAGCTTCTGGAGTTTTCCAGCTTGAGGTGCTGAATTATGAGTCAAGCGATAAATGACGAAATTTCTAGGATTTCCTGGCTAGCATCTCTGGACTGTAAGGTAGTAGATGAGGGGCTTCTGGAGTTTCTTGATGTGAGGTGCCAAACTATGAGTCAAGCGATAGATGGCAAGATTTTTGAGATTTCCTGGCTGATATCTCCAGACTGTGAGTTGGGCAGTAGATGCGGGGCTTCTATAGTTTCCCAGCTTGAGGGGCCAAACTGTGAGTCAAGCGATAGATGGCGAGATTTCTAGGAGTTCCAAGCTAGCATCTCCAGACTATGAGTAAGGCAGCAAATGTGGGGCATCTGGAGTTTCCCGGCTTGAAGTGCTGAACTATGAGTCAAGCGATAGATAGCGAGATTTCTAGGATTTCTCGATTGGCATCTCTGGACTATGAGTACGGTAGTAGATGCGGGGCTTCTGGAATTTCCTAGCTTGAGGTACCAAATTATGAGTCAAGCGATAAATGGTGGGAATTTTTGGATTTCTCGGCTTGCATCTCCGAACTATGAGTAAGGTAGTAGATGCAAGGCTTCTGGAGTTTTTCGGCTTGAGGTGCCAAATTATGAGTCAAGTAGTAGATGGAGAGATTTTTGAAATTTCCTTGCTGACATCTCTAGACAGTGAGTTGGGCAGTAGGTATGCGGCTTCTGGAGTTCCTCGACTTGAGGTGCCAAACTATGAGTCAAGCAATAGATGGCAAGATTTCTGGGATTTCCTGGTTGGCATCTCCGAACTATGAGTAAGGCAGTAGATGCTAGGCTTCTGGAGTTTCCTGACTTGTGGTGCCGAATTATGAGTCAAGCAGTAGATTGCAGGATTTCTAGGATTTCTTAGCTGGCATCTCCGGACTATGAGTAAGGCAGTAGATGCGGGGCTTTTGTAGTTTCTCGACTTGCCATCACTGGATTGAGGATTTGATAGATTGATTACGGGACTTCTAGGGTGTCTCGACTTTGGGTTTTTTCAAGAAACCTTGCGAGCGGTGAGTAGCGAGCATTCTCAAGTTCCGACAGACTATAGCAAGACTTGGCAGGCTTCAGTGGGCCATGGTGCTTGCCATCGATGGTGATGCAGGAGCCCTCCCAATGAGATTGCAACATAATTTTTATATTATAAAGATAGAGGGGGAAGGGAGTTACCTATTATGCTCTGGTCATGTGAATAAATAAGAATATGTTGCTTCCTTGCTCTGCTGTATGAAATGATGAGAGCTCCATTCATAGGGAAGTGCATGGATTTGGGCCTGGCTGGAGAGTACCATGGAGAGTTGGTGGGGACACCTGAGGCACCAGAATAAGACAGAGGCTTTTTCAACCCTTTGTAAATTGATCAATAATTTATGAGACCATCTGTAATAAGGGCTTAGCTCATCTGAGTCCATTTTAGTTGTTATTTGAGTATTTTTAGTTGTTATTTCAGTTATGTACTAGTCAGCTCATGTTGAGCTAGTTCAGTCCAATGCTAGTCAGCTCATGTTGAGCTAATTTTATTTTTTTGAGTCCTGTCCAAGCATACTGAAGACTCAAGACTATATCATACAAGTGAAGACCAAGTCCAACTAGATTGAAGACATGGAAGTATAGCACAAGTCCAACCCAGCTTGAAGATTTGAAGACCCCAGGAGGAAAATTCTGAAAACCCTGATTTCTTGCAGATGCCCTCCAGATGCCCAGATTCCCTTCCAGATGCCAAAGTATATTCATAGATAAGGGCATCCATGATTCCAGAGGTCCATCTGCATCCTAGCCCAAAGAAATCAAGCCCAGGTGCCAAGCCCAAGCCCCTAAGAAGCAAGATACCAGGGAATATTCCTGCTACCTGGCTACCAGGCCACCCCAGCTTCCAGAGGCCCAAACCCATGCACCCGAGCCCCTTTGGGCCGGCCTTTTGCTGCTCCTAGAAGCCCAACACGCCCCCCTAGGCGTCCTTGGAGTCTTGACCAAGTCAAGAAAATTTTTAGGGATTTTTCTACCTAATATTTCCTTATTTTCTAGCTAGGGTTTGAGAGGGAAAAGGATTCTTATGTAAAGACTTATGTACCCTTACTTGGAGCCCAAGGGTAAGGGTCTATTTAAGGGACCCTAGCCTCTTGTATGAGGGAATTTTTGATGAATGAAAACCTTGAGTTCTTCTATTGAGTGGTGTGATACCCTGCTGTGTGCATAAAGGGGTTTGTGAGAGTTCTTCTTCCCGGTGTTTGCAATCATCTTCCTGCTGCCAACAAACCCTCCAGATCCCTGGACGCCCACTCCAAAGAAGCCTTCCCTTGCTGTTTTTACTTTGTTTTCTTGTTCCTTTGTGAGCTTTCTAACCCCTGACAGGTCGTTTGCAGGTCCCTGAGTTCCTACGAATCCAACGACTCCAGCCAAGCCTCAATCGGATCACCGAGCAGAAAGCCGGGTATCCGCGGGTCTTTGGCTCGGTTTTCCAGGCCGCATCCGTCGAGGAACGAGAGACCCCTTCGCTGCGATCTTCACAGAGGTTGTCAGGTACACCCCTCTACCTCCAGTAGTTTTATTGTAGGAGAACTTGCCCTAACCGAGGCTTCTCAGCCCCGGCGGTCCTTCTTTGCTACTTTTCTTGGTCCTAATCTGCATGCTGATCTTCAAAAATTCATACAAAATTCCCTATAAATAATTTTGACCTGAAATTTGGGAATTAATCACCTAACTCAACATGTAAAACATACAAAAAAATTGCATGCATATTAGTTCCCCATCATTTGGTATCAGAGCTTAGATTAGGGCTTGTTTTCTGCAATTTTTAGTCCGTATATACTCTATTATTTTAATTATTTCTCCCTGTTAAAAACTCCAAAAATTCTAAAATTTATTTTCCTGGATTTATCATAATTCACAGTAATTTTAAAATTTTTTTCATATTTTATTATGGCCTGTGAATTTTCTGCGAGCCGAAATAGGGCCTGCAAATTTTCGGCTCTATTTTTTTTAGCAAGACAAGTTTGGAAGTTTTAGGGTTTTGTTTAGGAGTTTTTGCATATTTCTTAATTTTAGTATATTTCCAGTATATTAGGCCATGATTTGCAAGTTTTCTTTTATTTAAAAAAATACCAAAAAAAAAATATACATTTCCAAAAATACCAAAAAAAAAAATACCTAAACCCTAATTTGCATCCTCATCTGCCTGCCATCATTGCATAATTTACTTTTAAGGGCACTCTTGCTATATCAGATGGGGGGAGGATTTGATCACCTCTCCTTAGCCCAAAACCACATCCCTTGCATTCAGTCCCAAGCCTTAACCTAAAATTAATTAGACTTAATTTGCCCTAGTGGGCTAGGGACACCAACTGGTCGGGTCCGGGCTAGTGTTAGATCACTGTGTCAAGTTAACCTGTATGTGCCTTGTGCTCAGTGTCTAGAACGGTGGTTTAGGGATTCAGTCCCGAAGGGCTTGTGTGCTGGTCCGCCTACCTGGCCAATCTCTGATTGGTGTCTAGGATTGGCAATCAGGGACCTAACACTCCCCTTACACCTGCCTGGCTGAGTACAGGGTTACTATAGGCTAGTTTGCCACCCTGATTGAGCATCTAGTTTGGACTCTAGGTCTAGTCAGCTATAGTCGGTCTGATCGAGTCTTGCATGAGCACTAGATTAGGAGTTTCATATCACCCACCTCCTTCACAAATGTCTGAACCCATGGAAAATTTACAAGCCCAAATAAAAGCCCTAGCTGATCAAATGGCCCATATGACTACCCAGTTAACTCAGTCTGCTACCCAAACCAACAATAGAATTGACCATCTTGCCAATAGGTTTGACCAGTTAGGAGGCCGTGTAGGGACCATAGCAAGAACCCATGGGTCACGATCTGAGCCAGATCCTGAGTCCCCTCAACCTAGGAGAACCCCAAACCCTGATCTATACCATGAGGTCGAACCTAGGAGAGCCCCTTATCCTGACCCGTACTACAATCCTCAACCTAGGAGGACCCCAAGCCCTGATCCATACCGAGAGGTTGAACCTAGGAGAGCCCCTCAGCCTGACCCATACTATAATCCTAAACCTAGGAGGACCCCAAACCCTGAACCATATCGTGAGGTTGAACCTAGGAGAGCCACTCAGCCTGACCCATACTATGATACTGAACCTAGATCCTATGACTCTAGATCCTATTTACCCACATCCTATAAGCCTAGTATACCCACAACCTATAGATCTTATGACTTCAAATCCTCTGACTCTAGAATCTACGAACCCATATCCCATGAGTCCAGTAGACCCAAGACCTATAGAGCTGAACCCAAATCCTATGACCCCAGATCCTATAATCCCATGACCCATAGATCTGCACCCTTGTCCTGTGAGCCTAGAGAACCCATAACCCCTAAGTATCAACCTAGTACTAGTCATGCTTCCCCTAGTCAACTTGAACCCCATAGGATTAGTATCCCTAAATATGAACCCAGTAGTGAGCCACTACCCCTTATACAACCTGAACCTACTAGGAGTAGTACCCATAATCAGAGACCAGAACCTAACCAATTTCTTGCTAGCCGACCTTCTCCAACCATTCCTGAGATTCACAAGGCTTACATTAACGCGAAAGTGTATGAAGCTGATGTGAGCCTAGTGGATGAGTATGAGGGAGAAGAGGAGACACCTTTAGTAGACTTAGAATTAGCTGACCCAGTAGATGCCCAGGTAGAAACCAACCCAGAGCTAGTTGACCTTGACCATATCCAACCTAAAGCTATAATGGAAGAACAAATAGAGGAAGAGAACCTAGGTACTGCTACTAGAGCCTTACCTGAGAAAACCATAGAGGAGAGCCAAATTATAGAGTCTAGTCCTAAAATACAAGAACCAGAAGAATTTATTAAGGACCTGATCTCTTTGAATCAATACCTTCAAGATGAGTCCCCTCCTATAGTTCCCATTAAGGACCTCTTCCCCGAAATTAGTGACCCATCCTTCCATTATGCAAATCCTGTAGATATAGCTCAACCTCATAAGGTTAACCTCATTAGTATAGGATTAGTTCCTGACACCCCGTCTTTATCCTACTTTATCCAACTAACCATGAACCTTTTTCTCTATCTTACCAAACTAATTCTGAACCCACTTCCTATTTTCTGCCCTTTCCTGACACCTCCAGCATTTCTAGGATCATTAGATTGCATTTAGCTGAGATTAGCATACTGCATGCATTCATCACGCATGTTAGGTTTGCATCTTACTTCTGGCATACTCTTTGGAATTTGCTAGGAGTTCACTGTAAATTTTCATGTGCATGTCAAGCTAGGATCAAACCTAGAGAACCTATAATCTATTAGGTTTAGATCCAAAGAGTTCAATAAAATTTCCTTCGATAGGAATGCATAGTCGAGTCTGTTAGGTATCAGTATGAGTCCTTTGCATCATTTGTCTGCATGTGCCTAGCATGTTCACCACCTGCACTAATCTTAAAACAACTGGCTAATTCCCGAAGAAGGGTCAAAGAATTTGATGTAGTGGATTTTATCTTGGTTAGGCTTAGGCCTAAAAGAAGCTTCATGCTCGCAGAGCCGGACCTTTTAAAGTGATAGAGAAGGTTGGATCAAATGCCTAGGTGTTAGACTTGCCTTCGGATTTGGGCATTAGTTCTACCTTCAATATTACAGACCTGGTTGAGTATAGGGAACTGGCAGCGCTACCTAGTGAGGCCTTTGGACCTATTCCTTTTCATTGTGAGTGACCCTAACCTAGAGTGTCCACAAACAAATTTGGCCTGAGAGAGGAGAACGGATCGAGCGTATCCTGGACAATCAAGCCATCATGACCCAGGGCCATGACTATCAACGCTTCCTGGTCCGATGGCAAGGCCGGCCAGAGTCGGACGATTCGTGGATTTCTCGAGAGGACTTGCAACGCCTCAACCCAGACCTTCTCGAGAGATATGTGAGCCAGTCTGACCTTCACTCGACAGGGTCGAGTTCCTCCCACCCCGGGAGAATTGGTGGGGACACCTGAGGCACCAGAATAAGACAGAGGCTTTTTCAACCCTTTGTAAATTGATCAATAATTTATGAGACCATCTGTAATAAGGGCTTAGCTCATCTGAGTCCATTTTAGTTGTTATTTGAGTATTTTTAGTTGTTATTTCAGTTATGTACTAGTCAGCTCATGTTGAGCTAGTTCAGTCCAATGCTAGTCAGCTCATGTTGAGCTAATTTTATTTTTTTGAGTCCTGTCCAAGCATACTGAAGACTCAAGACTATATCATACAAGTGAAGACCAAGTCCAACTAGATTGAAGACATGGAAGTATAGCACAAGTCCAACCCAGCTTGAAGATTTGAAGACCCCAGGAGGAAAATTCTGAAAACCCTGATTTCTTGCAGATGCCCTCCAGATGCCCAGATTCCCTTCCAGATGCCAAAGTATATTCATAGATAAGGGCATCCATGATTCCAGAGGTCCATCTGCATCCTAGCCCAAAGAAATCAAGCCCAGGTGCCAAGCCCAAGCCCCTAAGAAGCAAGATACCAGGGAATATTCCTGCTACCTGGCTACCAGGCCACCCCAGCTTCCAGAGGCCCAAACCCATGCACCCGAGCCCCTTTGGGCCGGCCTTTTGCTGCTCCTAGAAGCCCAACACGCCCCCCTAGGCGTCCTTGGAGTCTTGACCAAGTCAAGAAAATTTTTAGGGATTTTTCTACCTAATATTTCCTTATTTTCTAGCTAGGGTTTGAGAGGGAAAAGGATTCTTATGTAAAGACTTATGTACCCTTACTTGGAGCCCAAGGGTAAGGGTCTATTTAAGGGACCCTAGCCTCTTGTATGAGGGAATTTTTGATGAATGAAAACCTTGAGTTCTTCTATTGAGTGGTGTGATACCCTGCTGTGTGCATAAAGGGGTTGTGAGAGTTCTTCTTCCCGGTGTTTGCAATCATCTTCCTGCTGCCAACAAACCCTCCAGATCCCTGGACGCCCACTCCAAAAGAAGCCTTCCCTTGCTGTTTTTACTTTGTTTTCTTGTTCCTTTGTGAGCTTTCTAACCCCTGACAGGTCGTTTGCAGGTCCCTGAGTTCCTACGAATCCAACGACTCCAGCCAAGCCTCAATCGGATCACCGAGCAGAAAGCCGGGTATCCGCGGGTCTTTGGCTCGGTTTTCCAGGCCGCATCCGTCGAGGAACGAGAGACCCCTTCGCTGCGATCTTCACAGAGGTTGTCAGGTACACCCCTCTACCTCCAGTAGTTTTATTGTAGGAGAACTTGCCCTAACCGAGGCTTCTCAGCCCCGGCGGTCCTTCTTTGCTACTTTTCTTGGTCCTAATCTGCATGCTGATCTTCAAAATTCATACAAAATTCCCTATAAATAATTTGACCTGAAATTTGGGAATTAATCACCTAACTCAACATGTAAAACATACAAAAAAATTGCATGCATATTAGTTCCCCATCAAGAGTGGTGGGTGTTTGAAAAGACCATGAGCATGAACCCTTCTCTCAACTACCATTAGACCCCTTTTCCCCTTTCTTCTTCTTATTTTTCGGAATCCCGCACAGCAGCCATCCATGGCATTAGCATTGCTTTTGATCTTCCTTGCCATTTGATAGAGGCATTGCTGATGTTCTCCTTTCTCCCTACTTTGGCACATTCTCCACCTGATCTAGCCAAAGATCAGGGGTAGCGCATTGGAAGGTGGCATCTCTTGGAGGTGATCCCATCTTCAGCTTGCCGCGTCAGAGCTCTTCTCAAGACCACTCCTTGGAGCCCGAGGGGGAGCTCTCATGCCCCCAATCTGCCCCCTAGTGACAAAGATGGCCACTGTTGTTCCACCAGTTGAAGAGCTTTGACCTCTAGTCTTTGCCATGATCCCCTTAGCTCTTGGATCTTTTTCCCCTTCCTAGCGCGCCAATCTGTTGCCACCTAGATCGTCGTGGCCTACAATTCTTGCATGGTGTCAGGTGGTGGCTTTCCCATCAATAGTCCACAATGGCCCGTAGCTCTTGCATGGCACCGGCTGGAGGTTCTCCTTCCTGGCATCTCCCGTGCATGCCCGGTCCAAGATGGCCATCACCATGGGGGATCTTTAAGGAGCTTTTCGATCTTGGCTTGGCTTGTAGTTTTGCGGGGTCGTGGATGCACCTCTCCTCCCCAAGTTGACTACTTGGTCCGAAGACTCTGCAAAAACAAGGAGACTCGGGCCAGGAATTCAGGCAGAGACACTCCAACGATCAAGTCAGTGGATGATCGAGGAGAACAGAACCCCTATGACGAAAAGCTTGGGGACTCTCCACCAAAAGGGGAAAAATAGAATTAAGATATAAAGATAAGGTAGAGTTGGGGTCCAAGAGTTTGGAAGGATCTCTCTCCCAGTTCCTTGCACGCTCACCCCTTTACCAATTCCTTCTTTTTATGATCTTGTCCATGTGGGATGGCCCTGTCCGGATCTGGGGCTTTGTCTAGACATCCCTTTTCTTGTACCACCACAGGAGGGATATAATTTTACCTGCCTTTTTTCTTGTCAGACTGGTCCTTCAAAGGAACCCCTTCTATTGGGGGTGTGTGCCGGCGCGATTCAGATCTTGTCCTGTTGATGGCACGATTCCTCGTAAGAGGGGGGTGCCATGTCACTGAGCCCCAAGCCATGGTGGAATGTTTCTATTCTTGGAGGGACCATCAAAGTGTCACAGGGCTTTGGGGCCTCAATGAAAACCTCGTCTTGGAGGAGGTTCTGATTCTGCGCCATGGGGCTCACCATCCTCAGTTGGATGGGGGTCAACCTGGTAGCTTGCTACGAGGGCCGGAGCCTGGTTGGTGTGGGCACCAGGATCCGACAGAGGCTCTTAAACCCTCTGTGGATCTCAGATTAGGGTTCCACTTCTTTGAGTCTTGTAATAAGGCTATGAGCCAAAGCAATTTCATAATTTCTAGTCATGTAACTAGTCTAAGTTTGTTTAGTCTTGTACCTTGACCAATTTGGGTCAAGTTAGGTCATTAGTCCTGTATTTATTTTTGGTTCGAGTCTGAGTTTGGACTGGGACCAAGCATAATTGAAGTCAACCTGGCTTTCAAGACCAAGTCAAGTCCTTGTGGGCCATCCCACCTCTTTCACTTGGAAAGATGCCAACTCAGGTGCCACCTCAGCCACCTATGTGGCGCCACATCAGTTGCCACTTGGGCATCCAAGGAGGGAAACAAGGTGGCACCCTCATGCTTTCCACACGCCTTCCTGTTACCTTTTTCTCTTGGGCGACATTGGAAGGAGGAGACACCATCCCCCTCTTCCCTCTCCCACATCATGCCATGATCCATCAAATGTGGGGCGTTGAAGATCCTTGAAGAGACCAAGCCACAAAGCAAGCCCTCTTCCAAGCCTTCTTCCCAAAGTGTTTAGGCAAGAATGGAAGGTCAAGGGACACGCTCCCCTCTCCAAGCCTTCAACCTTGCAACACCCAAATCTCCCTCCATTTGGTCGGCCAAGAATCACTCCAAAGTGGGCGTTGAAGGATTCACGGAAGCACATCCCTTCAAGCAAGCCTTGTTCCACGTTTTCTTCCCAAAATGTGCATGCAAATGAAGGAAGTCAAGAGGCCAATCCCCCTCTCTAAGCCCTCCCACATGCCACGCCCAATTCAAATCACCTTTGGTCGGCCAAAGAGAAGTGAAGGTCAAATGTTTTTGGCGCCACCCAAGAGAGTTTGTAATTTGTTTTCATTTGAAATTCAAATGGGCCTTGGGTGCCTATTTAAAGAACCCAATCCCTCCCTTGTAAGGCTATTGGATGATGAATGAAAAAAAGAGTTTGAGTCTTCTATCTTCCAACCCTTGTCTCTTAGACTAGGTTGAGTGAAGTTGCCTTCGTCCCCAGGGACGTCGAGTGGTGTGAGGCTACCTGTCCGTCGTCCCAGGGCATCGCGAATCCTTCATCCTCCTAGACGTCGCGTGGTGTGAGGCTACAATCCTTCATCCTCCGAGATGTCGTGGGGTGCGAGGCCCCAAGTTATCTTCGTCTTCGACTTCGAAATCCAGCCGAGCACCAGGCTCGAAGCCCCTTCTCAACCCATCTCAGTCCCTTTCTGTGCATCTCTCCATTTCGCTAATCCTTATTTCGTTTGCCTACAGGTCCTCCTTGGCATCTCAGGTACCGGAGACAGTCGGCTTTGCCATCGTGACCTTCCGACCGAAAGCCAGTGCTTCCACGGGTTCGACTGCTCGGGCATCTAGGCCACATCCGTTGAGTTGAGCGATCTCTGCATCGGGCGCTTCAGACATGTGAGGTTTGCTCTCTCTATCTCCTAAGTAGGTATTGTGTTTCGAGCTAGTCCTACCAGGGTTTCTTAATCCCGGGATCTTGTTCTTGTTTTCACTATTTAGGGATTTGAACTGCTAGTGTAAGATTCCATTACTCATTTCTCTTATTTCTAGTTTTTGCTTGTGATCGGAAATCAAAACCCTAAGAAGAAAAATCTAAAATTCTTCAACTATCAAAAAAAAAAATTCCTTTGCATCATAAGCACCCATACTAGCATCCATCCCAGCATCCTTAGCCCCTTTGTTCCACATCACTGGTGGAGTATACTCTACACAGAGTGTGCGAGTGATGCATTGTAGAGATTGATTTTTCGGATAGGATGCGTGCCCTCTCTGCAAGGTTATAGGTGACTGGGAATCTCTTTGCCTCGGTTCAAATTCTCGTTGATCCTTCCTCCTTCTTGTCACTAGCGAGAGCCTCGACCTTCATGTGGAAGGGGTGAGCTCCATGTTAAGTCTCAGGTGGTGCATTCAAGGCCTGTTGGGTCAATGTCCTTGTATTGATCCGGTCTATAATGGTTGTCCATGATGTATCTAGGGCTAAGAGTAAGTCCGGGGTGAGTCATAGGTGTTTAGGCTTAGTTTTGGTCAGTCTGGGTCTTAGAGTCTTCTCCTCTGATGTAAGAGTCGACTCTACTAGTTGGCATGGCTCAGAATAGGGTATCATGTTTAGGTCGAGTTGGCTTGGATGGGTTCGAGTTGGCTCGGTTACACAGTCAAGAAATCCTGTAGTCTGGTCGAGTTGACTCATATGGTTTTGAGTCGACTCAGTTACGTAGTCAGGAAATCATGTGGTCTGGACGAGCCAGCTCTGATGCTTAAAGTCGACTCTGTTCCAAGGTCGAGTCTACTCTAGTGTCTAGAGCTGGCTCGAATGATGGGTAAACTATTTTTTTAAGCGATCCCAACTGGAGGGAGTTTGGGGTACTCGGCCACATGCGACTGAGATATATATATATTGTATCTTCTTGAGAGAGTTGTAATTGAACTTCTTGGATGTGGAATCAAGAAAATTTCCTTTCTCCAGAGAATTCTCTCTTCTTCTCTCTTCTTCTCCTGTTCTTAGATCTTGACGTGATTGATCTTCGAAGACCTGTATCCTATCGTGTTCTCCAAGGAGATCACTGGTAGAGTCATCCACAACCTGTGGTACTCTTCCATTATTGCTTTGTAGATCAGGGCATTTGTTCTTGATCAGATACATGGCTGCTTTTGGACATTTGGGTTCAACATGAAGATTAAAGTTGGATCCCAATTCTCAACATTTGGTATCAGAGCAAGGTTCATGGAAGGAAGATCTCAAAATCAGAGGGTTGGAAGGAAAGCTTCTTGCAGGTACATTTTCAGATCTCTTGATTTCTTGATTATGGTAATGGCATCAAGTGGGTTCAAGGTAGATTTTTAAAAGTACGATGGCAAGGGGAACTTCATCCTGTGGCAGCAAAGGGTTAAAGATTTGCTAGTTCAACAAAGGATCTACAAGGTCTTGGTTAAAGAAAGACTAGAAAAGAGCAGTGTTGAAGAATGGGAAGAGTTAGAAGAGATTGCTTTTACCACCATCAGGATGTGTTTGGCTGATCAGGTTTTACGTGAGGTTTTTTTGAAGACTACCGTACAAGGTCTTTGAAGAAGACTAGAGAATACATACATGGAAAAAAACATGACGAACAAGCTATGGTTGAAGAAGCAATTATGTAGCTTGAGAATGCCTAAAGGAGGAGATCTCATTTCTCACATTCAGAGGTTCAATCAGGTATATTCTGAGGTGATGAATCTGGATGCAAAAATTGACAGGGAGGATTGGGCATTGTTATTGCTGTGTTCACTCCCTGGATCGTATGATGGTCTCAAAACAACCTTGGTTTATGGGAAGAAAACCCTGAATTATGAAGAGGTTGTTGGTGTGCTCAGATCTAATAAGCAAAGGAAAAAGATCTGCAAAGGTAATCCTAACTCAGAGGTTCTTGTTGTGAATGAGAGGCAAGGTAGATCAAAGGAAAGAGCTAGGGGCAATCCAAGGATAGATCTCAGTCTCGGAACCATAAGAACTTGAAATGCTATAAGTGTCATCATCTTGGGCATATCAAGAAGCACTATCCTCTTTGGAAGACAGAAAAGGGAAGAGTCAACACAAGTGGTGCTAATGTATCATATGGTAATGGAGGAGATGTATTGATTGTATCAGATGGATAAGTAGATTAGGTTAATACCTGGATATTGGATTCTGCATGCTCATACCACTATACCTCACATCGAGAATGGTTTTGCATCTATGATAGATCAGATGGAGGTAGTGTAAGCCTTGGTGATGATCATCCTTGTACGCTGGCTAGAGTTGGCACCATGAGGGTGAGGATGTATGATAGAGTGATAAGGACTCTGTCAAATGTCAAACATATACCAAAGTTGAAAAAGAATTTAATTTTTTTGGGCTAGTTTGAAGAGCAGGGATATGCTTTTAGTTGCCAATCTGGTAGTGGATATTTGAGAATAACCAAGGGAGCTTTGGTGGCAATGAGAGGAAGAAGACTGAGCAATAATTTGTATAAGATGGAAGGCTCAGTTATGAATGATAGTGCGGAGGTGCTTGCAATGGCACAAGAGAAATAGTTGATATATAAACTATGGCACTATCAAATAGGTCATATGAGTACCGAGGGCTCACAGAGTTAAGCAAAAGAGAGAACATTCTAGCTTTGAAGAAGGATGGAAATGATCTGTGTGAGCCATGTATCTTTGGTAAACAGCATAAGGTAAAATTTGCTGTTTGTACCAAGCCAAGTGAAGGAGTGCCAGATTTGGTGCACTTGGATGTATGGGGACTAGCACCTATTTTATCCAGGGGTGGAGTATGGTATTTTGTTACCTTCATTGATGACTTCTCTAGAAAATTATGGATGTATCTGATAAGAGAAAAATTAGATGTATTTGCCCGGTTCAAAGTCTAGAGGGCTGAAGTAGAGAATGCGATAGGAAGACATGTGAAGTGCCTTCGGTCAGATAATGGTGGGGAGTACTCTAGTAAAGAGTTCAAGAGTTACTATGAGAAAAATGGGATCAAACACCATTACACAATAAGGATGACCCCACAGCATAATGGTGTTGCAAAAAGGATGAACCGAACACTATTGGAGAAGGCAAGGAGTATGAGGCTGTAGTCATCACTGCTGAAAACATTTTGGGGTGATGCCATTACTTTGTCATGTTTTCTTGTAAACAGGTCCCCTCACTTCAAGTTGAATGGAGGACTTCCAGAGGAAGCTTGGAGTGAGAAGAAGGTGGAGCTTGGCCACCTAAAAGTCTTTGGTTGCCTGACCTATGTAGATATGGAGGCAATTAAAAGAAGTAAGCTAGATCCTAAGTCCAAGAAGATGATATTCATAGGGTATCCACAATGAGTAAAAGGTGACCTACTGTGAGATCCTCAATCATAGAGGATGGTGATTAGTAGGGATGTCATTTTTGATGAAAGGAGCATCTTGGAGAAATCGGGGACTGTGGTTGGAAGTGCAGTCATGAAGATGAACAGCAGTGAGTGCCTTACACAGGTGGAGGATAGGCCATCAACATCAGCTGGAAATGGAGTTTCAGTTGAGGTGGAGTTGGGTAAGAAAGATTCTCCAGGGGTGAAGGAGAAGCAAGGAGAACCAGCTGTTCAAAGGGTGGTGCAGGAGGAGCCACAAATAGGAGACATGCAGGACAGTGCAAGGAGTATGGCATTGCATAAGCCTCAACCCACAATTCGAAAGCCAGTGAGATATGGCATGGATGAAACTATATCATATGCTCTTATATCTGCTAATGGAGATCCAAAAAATTTTGTGGAAGCCATAGATAGTCCTGATAAAGAATCATGGATACAAGTCATGATGGAAGAGATGGAATCTCTCAAGAGAAATCAGACATGGCAGCTGGTGAATCAACCTAAAGATGCTGATGCAATTGGCTCTAAATAGATGTTCACAAAAAAATCAGTACCTTCAGAGCATGGTGGAGTGAGATTTAAGGCAAGGCTGGGAGCAAAGGGATATTCATAAAGGGAGGGAGTTGACTACATAGAAATATTTTCTCCTATGGTACACCATACTTCAATTCGGGTGTTGTTATCATTGGTGGCAAAACATGATATGGAATTGGAGCAAATGGATTTGAAGACAGCTTTTTTACATGGAAGTCTAGAAGAGAAGATCTACATGAAGCAACCTTATGGCTTCATTTAGATTAGATAGGAGAACAAGGTATGTCTACTCCAGAGGTCATTGTATGGTTTGAAACAATCACCTCATCAGTGGTATCATAGATTTGATACATTTATCTTGAGCCTTGGGTTTCTCAGATGTGAACATGACCATTGTGTTTATGTCAAGGATGTGGATACTGTGGATGCTCTCTATTTACTTCTGTATGTGGATGATATGCTGATAGCTAGCAGAATTATGAAAGCTGTGAAAGGACTGAAGAGAGCATTGTCTCATGAATTTGAGATGAAAGATTTGGGATTAGTGCAGAAAATCCTTGGAATGGAGATTTGCTGGGATAGATGCAAAGGAATACACCATTTGTCACAAGGTGGGTACATCAAAAGGTACTTGAGAGGTTTGGGATGGAGAAGGCCAAACCAGTAGATACACCATTACCAGGGCATATTTCTCTCACAAAAAATCAGAGCCCCCAGAAGAGATGGAGAGAGAGTACATGGAAAGAGTTCCATATGCCAATGCAGTGGGCAGTGTGATGTATGCTATGGTTTGTTGCAAGCCAGACATAGCATATGCTATAAGTCATGTGAGCAGATACATGGCTAATCCTGGGAAGGAACACTGGAAAGCATTAAAGTGGATTTTGAGATATCTGCAAGAGACTCAAAAGCATGGACTGGTATTTGGTGGGTAGCCAGAAGGACATGAATGAAACTCTATAGAGTCAGGTGAATATTCAGGTCCTTTTGAAGGATTTGTTGATGCAAGCTATGCAGGTGATCTTGATACAAGAAGGTCTACAACAGGTTATATCTTCTACATGTATGGTGGACCAGTTTCTTGGAGATCAACCCTTCAACCTATTACTGCTTTGTCTACTATGGAAGCAGAGTATATAGAAATTACTGAGGCTACAAAGGAAGCACTATGGCTGAGAAGGCACTAAATAGGGGTGAAATAGTATATGGTGGTCCTGCACGGTGATAGCCAGAGTGACATACACTTGACTCAAAACCCAGTCTATCATGCTCGCACCAAGCATATAGATGTGAAATACCACAGAGTCAGAGAGTTGGTAGAGGAAGGACAAGTGATGCTGGTGAAGGTACGCACAAAGGAGAACCAGGCAGATGCACTTACTAAGGCTCTACCAAAGGAAAGCTTCTATTCTTGTATGTGGTTGATGGGTTTGATAAGTCTGGCATATGTAGCCTTGAAGCACCAAGGTGAAGATTGTTGAGTCTCAGGTGGTGCGTTCAATGCTTGTTGAGTCAATGTCCTTGTATTGATTTGGTCTATCATGGTTGTCCATGATGTATCTAGGGCTAGAAGTAAGTCCGGGGTGAGTCCTAGGTGTTTAGGCTCAGTTTTGATCAGTCTGGGTCTTAGAGATGGCTCCTCTGATATAAGAGTAGACTCTACTAGTTGGCACGGCTCAGAATAGGGGATTGTATTCTAGTTGAGTCAGCTCAGATGGGTTCGAGTCAGCTCGGTTACACAGTCAGGAAACCCTGTGGTCTAGTCGAGTTGGCTCAGATGGGTTCGAGTCGGCTCAGTAACACAGTCAGGAAATCCTATGGTCTGGATGAGCCGGCTCTGATGCTTAGAGTCGACTTTGTTCTAAGGTTGAGTCGACTCTAGTGTCTAGAGATAGCTCGAATGATGGGTAAGCTATTTTTTTCAAGCGGTGCCAACTGGAGGGAGTTTGGGATATTCGACCACGTGCGACCGAGGTATATATATTGTATCTTCTTGAGAGAGTTGTAATTGAGCTTCTCGAACGTGGAATCAAGAAAATCTCCTTTCTCCAGAGAATTCTCTCTTCTTCTTTCTTCTTCTCTTTTTCTTGGATCTTGACATGATTAATCTTCGAACACCTGTATCCTACCATGTTCTCCATGGAGATCGCTGGCAGAAGGTCATCCACAACCTGTGGTACGCTTCCTTTATTGCTTTGTAGATCAGGGTGTTCATTCTTGATCGGATACAAGGCTGCTTTTGGGCATTTGGGCTCAACATGAAGACTGAAGTTGGATCTCGATTCTCAACAATCCGCTTAGGGAATTTTGCTCTTGGCAGCATGAGCATGACTCCAGCCAAGGGTTGACCCTGACAGGAGGGCTCGCCTCGATAGCATGAGCATGACTCCGACCAGGAGCTGACCTCGACAGGAGGGCTCGCCTTGGCAGCATGAGCACGACCCCGGCTGAGAGTTGGTCTCAGACGGAGGGCTCCCCTTGGCAGCATGAGCATGACCTTGGTTGGAAACTAGCCTCGGAAGGAGGGCTCGCCTTGGCAGCATGATCACGACCCCGACTGGGAGCTAGCTTCAGATGGAGGGCTTGCCTCATGAGCATGACCCTGACTTGGAACTGACCTCGGCAGGAGGCTCACCTTGGTAGCAAATTGGCACCGCATCTAGGTGGCACTCTCCACCCACATGGCTGCCAACTTGTGTCCACGTGGGCTCCATGTCAGCAAATGTAACCACATCACTTCCCATTATCGACCATCAACCTCATCTTTCCCACCCTCGATCGTTAGTTCAAGCCATTAGGCAATGCTGGCTGCTATTTTCTCCTCTCTCACGATGCTGGATGTCACTTGCCACCCCCTTGTTAGTTCAATTACCGCACCATCCTTCCTTTCCAACCAAAAAATTGCATGAAAGCACCTCTACACATCAACCTTCTTAGGCAAATCAAGCATCATCGATTTCTCTTCATCACCACCATCACCAGTCCCTATCTAGAGCTACCAAGATCTAGTCATTTTTCTACTCACAGCCACTGTGATCCAATGTCATTCCTCATAGGATCGTCTCCATGCCAAGCACTATCGGCTTCATCCTTCATTCTTCCTCTTGTTGTCAATCCAAGATGCTGTCAGAAGTTAGACTAGGGATGTCCAAATGAGAAACAAGGTTAGAAGAAGAAGCTCGATCATGGATACATTGAAGTTTGATTTTTTAAAAAAATATATAGTTTGATGGGAAAATAGAATGCGGGTGCGATGATTAGGGATGTGATGATTAAGCAGATAACTTTGATGGAATCGAAGGTTGTTGGGTAGATTATGATGGAAAACCAACGCTGTTCGTACATGATCCCTACACGCTCTTATCTGCCTATAAAAAGCCTCAGAACTAGTCGACGGATCATTCTTTGATCTTTCCATCCTTCCAATTTCCACTTCCAGATCCATCTTCCTATCTATTATGGTTTCCACCTCTCCATATTTGCTGCTCATCAAAATGACGACGAGAAGTGCATGCATGAAAGGCTAGATCTCCGATTCCTCGGGATTTCATTATATTATAAGAACAAGCAGTGTAGTGTTATTTTATTTATCATCATTTGTACTCCTTCTTTATGAAATAAAGTTACATCTTCATAATTGAATCTATGTTTATAGGATAATGTAGGATTTCTTTTATTTTAAACATCTCATCTGGACTAATCAGTACTTCAGGGAAACAGGTCGTGATCTAATGGGTACAGGTCGTGATCTTCATGGACAGATTACATCCTAATAGGAGTATTCATATGGAAAGAGGGTACCAGCCATCTGCCAAGTAATCCATCAAATACCAAGGCCTTTCTAATGTGGGATAATTAATTAAAGCCTAATTATCAGAGAATAGCAGAGAATATTTTTTTAGATTTTTTAAAGATTTTTAAGGAAGACTCAAAGAAGACAGTAAAGAAAACTAGTCCTAGTTAACTACCCACACAAGTAAACCTACAAAGTAACTAGAAAGCAAGACTTGGTGGTTGAGAAACCACCGTTAACTAGGATTTATTTTCAACTAATTAGAAATTAAGGAGAAGGGAATAAGTTTTCAGTTTTACCAATGAAAATCGCTCCTTTGAAATAGATCTGGCAGGATTCTCAAGATTATCACGGCAGGGTTTCAAGAACTCATTCCCAGGATTCTATCTTTCTCACGATGCTAGTTTCGAGGCAAGAATACCTGTCTTTGATTCCAGATCACCTGTAATACTCAACAATGAAAATCATGAATTAAGAAGTAGCAAAGAAAAAAAAAGAATGAAAGGAAATGAAGGTTTAGAAATGGTGGTTTTTGGATTTTCTAGTTGGCTGGATAAGTAGGATAACTAGGGCCTTGCACCCCGCGATGTTCCGAAGAATAAAGGAAAAGGGCCTCACACCCCTTGATCCACACAACAAAGGAAGAAAATTCGACAGAATAACTTCATTGATGAATAATAATTAAAATTACAAGGGATTGATGGGTATTTATAGACCCATAATCAATAGTGTAAGGGATTCAAGCAATAAACTCGTTCTCCCTTGGACTACAACTCATAGAATTACGGTCCATGTGGCTTGGACTCTTGTTTATTGGGCTAATCTAGACTTCTCTTCAAGTGGGCGATAACAAGAGATAGTCTTCATAGCTTGGGCGACAACAATCCATAGATGGGCAGCAACTGAGATGGGCGGCAATTATAAGGAGTCCTTTTGGCTTACTCTTAAAATCATGACAAATATTTCTTAACTTGAAATTGGCGACAATTGAGAATTAATTTTTCTTAAATGATCTCATTTGCATTTAGGAGGACTCCTTGAAATTTGAAAGTTGATTGCTCCCCCTTTGAGATAGGACTCTTGAAGTAATAAACACTTGGCCGACTCCTTTGATTTGGCGTCAAATGATTTGAGATGAGAGGGCACTAAATGGGAAGACACCTCATTTACTCACCTTAAAATAAGTTGGCATGAAATTCTTGAGTGGAGGTGCCAATTTGGGAGAGTCCTTCTTATTTACACATCTTAAAATTAAGTTCGCGCAAACTCCTTTTAAGTGGCCGACCAAAGAGGATTTATAGCATGTGTTGTCATGTGATGATGTCCAAATAAAGTGGCATGGAGTTTGTTGTCCCAAAATGACATGGCATGTCCAAACATGACATGTGTTGATGTCCAAATTCTTGAAAAGGTAGAACCAAGAACAAACTAACTTGGGCTAACACATGGAGTCACATAGCTTGTCTTGGGCTAGCACATGGAGTCATATAGCTTGTCTTGGGCTAGCACATGAGTCTTCAATTATGTGCACATGAAGTCACATGAGTATTCAATTAGGGACCCCTTGTATCACAGAACTCAATAACTAATTATTACAAGACTCAAACAAAATAACTAAAGCTCAACTTGATCAATTGAAACCCAATTTGATCAAAAGGCATGGTCAATTAAATAAATATTCCAATTTGGTAAAAAGGGTTTGGCCCAAAAGGCCAATAAACAAAACCCTAATTCTAGTTGGTTGAAAGGGTTAACTAAAACTGGACCATTTAAACTCAATTGGGTAAATAGGGTTTGACACAATTAATAAATGAGATTTTTTATACAAACCCTAATTGGTTAAAAGGGCTAAACCCAACTAAGCCTATAAACAGAATTTAAAATAAAATATTTACATGGTAAAAGGGGTTGGGTTCAGGGCTTTATTCACAGGTGATCCACAGGGATGTGGGTTCAACTTGTCGATATTTTCTGGCCCTAGTATCCACACCAATTCTCCCTGGGTAGGAGAAACTCAATCCTGTCAAGTATGGGTCAATTCCATCATGATAGTGCTCTAGCAAGTTTGGGTCAACTCTCTGCAAGTCCTCTCTGGTGATCCAAGAATCATCATTTTTGGTTGTCCTTGCCAACAAACCAGATATCACTGGTAATCTTTGCTCAAGGTAGTAATGATCTTGTCATCCAAGATCCGCTCAATTTTGTCTCTTATGGCTAGTGGTATGGCAGGTGGACACACTTGGGTTGGTTCACTCTCAAGGACTGGATTAGGCCCAAATGGCTCATTAGGAATCAACGTTGTCTTCCTATACTCGATAAGGTCTGAAATATTGAAAGTTGAGCTAATGCCTAATTCAGGTGGCAATTCAAGCATGTAGGCATTAGGTCTAATTTTTTTAATTACTTTGTATGGTCCACTACTACGGGCATGCAATTTTTTCATGGTTCCAGGTGAGAACCGTTCAGGTCGTAATCGAACTGAAACAAAGTCTCTTTCTTTGTACTCCTTGAGTCTTCTTTTAGTATTACCCTTGGTTAATGTATGACATGGTGATGAAAATTTGGCATGAATTCCTAATAAATGTTATAAGGTTCTCCATAAATAAGTGGCAAATCTAATAGGGTCTAAGGACTGATGAAACATACTAACTTCAACAAAATATAAACTAATGGTTCTAGAAACATTGGAAACATTAGGGAAAGGTAGGATGTAAGAAGTAGATTCGGGGGTGACTTGGTAGGGTAGGAAATATGAAAAGGGTTTAGGGATTTATTCTAGACTAATGGGATTGACGTTAAGGGTTTGAGGTATAGCTATAGGGTCTACCCCCTATAGAAGAATGGATCACTAATCTTAGGGAAGAGATCTTCAACAAAAACTACAGGAGTGAAGTCTTCCTAAGGGTACTGGACTAAATAAGTCAAGTCCTCACTAATTACTTCGGATTCGAGAATCTTAGGACTCGCTCTAGGGTTTGACTCTCTTCTAATATTTTCTTAGGTAAGGTCCTAGCAATAGGGTTAGACTCTTCTTGGTTCTCATTTTTTAAGCATCCTACCAGTATAGTTTCAGTCAGGGTATGGTCATGGTCAACTAACTCTGGGCTGGCTTCAGCCTAGGTGTCTATCGGGTCAGTTATTTCTAGGTCAGCCAATTGTATTTCCTCTTCTCCCTCATACTCATCCATTAAGTTCACATTAGCTTCATACACTTCTCCTTTATTGTTATCTTTGTGAACCAATGGAGTAGTAGGAGTAGGATGGTTAAGAGAAAATTGGCTTGGATCTAGGCTAGTAGGGGTGGGTCAGCTCGAATTAGGGTTAAGTCGACTTGGGTTGACTTGACTAGATCCTGATTTTTGATAAGGTGCATTGATCCTAGTGGGTTCAGGTTGATTAAGGAGAACCTGACTAACACTTGGTTGATACCTAGGGGTTATGGGTTTCTTGGGTTCATAGGATATAGGTTCGGACCTATGGTTTATGGATCTGGATTCGTAGAAGCTGGGTTCATAGGATCTAGGTGCATAGGAAATAGGTTCATATGATCTGGGTAGGTACTTTTTATTAAGTTTAAGTTTCATATCACTCCAGGTTGTTATGGGTATGTCTCTTATTCGTCTGATCATTCATTCAACATCATCCCAGTAAATTCTAGCTTGGCATACTAACTTAAGCTTAGTAAACTTAAACTTTCTTTCATCAGATACTAGTTCCCTCTCAAAATACAGATACATACCTTCATCCCAATCAAGATAATCCTCAAGATCAAGATCATCACTAAAGGAAGGTGCTTCAAACCTAATGTATCTAGTGGCTCTCTCATCCTAGTCTATGAAATCATAATTGGGTCTCCTATGGTTAGTCTCCCAGATTTGGTCCTGGTGAGGGGCTATCCTAGGATTGGGTTCTAGGAATGGGTCAGGGTGTATTTCAAATTTAGGTTCAGGATGGGTCTTACAGGTTTTCTCTAGGTTACCTAGTCGGTCATCTAGTCGGTCAAACCTATTATTTATTTGGGTACATTGTTCAGTAAAGGTCCTTAGTAAGGTTTCCATAGTGGACTCCATGGTCAAACCAGATTGGGTTGGGTTTGAGGCTACAAGTATTTGTCTCCTAATTTAGGGGTTATGCAATGCAAACATATCGAACTCGACTCGGACTAGGGTTTCCTAGACCTAGAGCTCAAGTAGAATGGGTCAGCTCAAATTATAGCTAATTCAATAATTATCCTGTCCACTGGCTGGAAAGAGGTGGGGTCATGGGAGGCTCCCCTTGCTCTCACAGGATCCTAATTAGAAACCATGAAATTACTTAGGGCATTTGCCTCTGGATCTCTAGCCTTAGACACCAGATTCAAGTGATAATCAAAGGATTGTGTAAACAAGCTTATACACAATACTTGCAACACGACCTGTTGGTATCCCTAGCTCACTAGAGCAATTAAGTCTAATTGAATTTTAATTAGGGTTAGGCTTAGATGCAAAGAAGGTTGTTGTGGGCCCAGGACAGGTGATGAGCTTTTGCCCTGATCTGAGATGCTCAAGCACCCTTAAGATTAGGTTACTTTATGATGCACACACAAGATGAAACCCTAGATGCAATCAAACTAAAATAATTAAAATAATGAAAAAAATAAAATTAATTATTTTTTTTTGTATTTTGTTCTTTTGTTTTCAGCAAAGATATAATTTGCAGAAAAATACCTAAAATGCAGGAAATTAAAATATGTAAAATTTATGCAAAAAGAATCCTAAACTAGAATTGCTGAAATTCAAGAAAGATCTATTCTTAGGCATATTTCGGCGAGCAAAGAATTTACAGATCGAAATAATTCATGAGAAGATTTTAAAAAATACTATCAATTATGATGGATCCAGAAAAATAAGAATCAGGTAATTCTAAGTTACCTACATGTAGAAATAATTAAAACAATAGACTATATACTATGATGGACGTGATGTAGAAAATAAACCCTAAATATGCCTATCTTTTTATTTTCTTCTTCAAGGGTCAATTCATAGTGGCACCCCTACATGCCATAGAAAATCTGTTTGAATGGAAGGTGAGGGTCTTGCTGCCCTACTTTTTCCTGTGACCGGACGATCATGGTGAAGCACCCGATCTGAGTACTTTAAGAAAAATTAAGTCAGCACAAGTGAGATTAAATCCTAGTTTAACCTGTTCTGATACCAAAACTAATATAGGATAATTAATTAAAGCCTAATTATCAAAGAATAGCAGAGAATAATTTTTTTAGATTTTTTCTTATATTTTTAAGGAAGACTCAAAGGAGACAGTAAAGGAAACTAGCCCAAGTTAACTACCACACAAGTAAACTAACAAAGTAACTAGAAAGCAGGACTTGGTGGTTGAGAAACCACCATAAACTAGGATTTACTTTCAACTAATCAGAAATTAAAGAGAAGGGAATAAGTTTTCAGTTTTACCAATGAAAATTGCTCCTTTGAAATAGATGTGGCAGGATTCTCAAGATTGTCGCAGCAAGGTTTCAAGAACTCGTTCTCGGGCTCCGATCTACCTCGTGATGCTGGTATTGAAGCAAGAACACCTATCTTTGATTCTAGATCACCTGTAACACTCAACAATGAAAATCACTAATTAAGAAGCAACAAAGAAAAGAAAGAATGAAAGGAAAGGAAGGTTAAGAAATTATGGTTTTTGGATTTTCTAGTTGGCTGGATAAGTAGGATAACTAGGACCTCGCACCTCGTGATGTTCCGAAGAACAAAGGAAAAAGCCCTCACACCCCACGGTGCACATAGCAAAGGAAGAAAATTCAGCAGAATAACTTCATTGATGAATAATAATTAAAATTACGAGGAATTGATGGGTATTTATAGACCCATAATCAGTAGTGTAAGGGATTCAAGCAGTAAACTCCTTCTCCATTGGACTACAACTCCTGGAATTATGGTCAATGTGGCCTAGACTCATGCTTGTTGGGCTGATCTGGACTTCTCTTCAAGTGGGCGACATTAAGAGATAGTCTTCATAGCTTGGGCGACAACAATCCATAGGTGGGCATCAACTGAGATGGGCTACAATTTTGAGGAGTCTTTCTGGCATACTCCTCTTAAAATCATCAACAAATATTTCTTAACTTGAAATTGGTGATAATTGAGAATTAATCTTTCTTAAATGATCTCATTTGCATTTAGTAGGACTCCTTGAAATTTGAATGTTGATTGCTCCCCCTTTGAGATAGAACTGTTGAAATAAGAAACACTTGGCCGACTCCTTTGAATTGACATCAAATGATTTGAGATGAAAGGGTGCTAAATGGGAAGACTCCTTCTCATTTACTCACCTTAAAAAAAGTTGGCATGAAATTCTTGAGTGGAGGTGCCAATTTGGGAGAGTCCTTATTTACACATCTTAAAATTAAGTTGTCACAAACTCCTTTTAAGTGGCCGACCAAAGAGGATTTATAGCATGTGTTGTTATGTGATGATGTCCAAATAAAGTGGCATGGAGTGTGTTGTCCCAAAATGACATGGCATGTCCAAACGTGATATGTGTTGATGTCCAAATCCTTGAAAAGGTGGTGCCAAGAACAAACTGACTTGGGCTAACACATGGAGTCACATAGCTTATCTTGGGCTAGCACATGAAGTCACATGGCTTGTCTTGGACTAGCACATGGGTCTTCAATTGGGTGCACATGAAGTCACATGGGTCTTCAATTGGGTCCCCCTTGTATTACAGACTCAATAACTAATTATTACAAGACTCAAACAAAATAACTAAAGCCCAACTTGATCAATTAAAACCCAATTTGATCAAAATGCATAATCAATTAAATAAATATTCCAATTTGGTAAAAAGGGTTTGGCCCAAAAGGTCAATAAACAAAACCCTAATTCCAGTTGGTAAAAAGGGTTAACTAAAACTGGATCATTTAAACTCATTTGGGTAAATAGGGTTTGACACAACTAATAAATGGGGTTTTTTATACAAACCCTAATTGGTAAAAAGGGCTAAACCTAACTAAGCCTATATAACATAATTTAAAATAAAATATTTACATGATAAAAGGTGTTGGGTTTAGGGCTTTATTCACAAGTGATCCACAGGGATGTGGGTTCAACTTATCGATATTTTATAGCCCTGGTGTCCACACCACTTTCCTTGCTTATAGAATCTTTGTTATCTTATTATTTCAATTAGATAACTTTACTATTTCTACCATTATTACTCTTTGAATTATTTTTTTGAAATAACCACAAAAATCCATGTGGGTTAGACCCTTACTCCTACTACTCTACCTAAGAATAGTGGAATTAAGGTACTATAATCGGTGTGTAGCGACGTGCATCATCAACCAAATCTCCAGTCTTGAGACTAGCATTGTAGAGATAATATGTATGTTGGAGAAGATATTCTCCTCTAGCTTCTTTGACTCCATGGAGCACATTGTGATTCATCTGGCATATGAAACTAGGGTGAGGGGACTAGTGTGGTACAGATGGATGTATTCACTTGAAAGATGTTGGCCAACCTAAGAGGGGGGGTGAATTGGGTTTGAAGATTTTTTCATAAATATGTTCCCTTTTAAAATCTTAGTGTGATGAGTCAAGTGTCTAAAAAGTTAAATGCAGAAGCAAGTAAATGGACACAAATAAAATAAACACAAACACCATAATTTATAGTGGTTCGGTGCAACCCAGCTCCTATGTCCACTACCCAAGATACCACTTGGGATTTTCACTATATTCATAATGGAATACAGCCGGTTTGTTTTACACCGGGCTCACATACCAAAACCCAATCTTGGTTTTACACTAGGATCATCAAGAACCCAATACAATGTTTGTTTTCTCCGGCTCACAAACAATCCAAACTTGGTTTTCATGGTTCACCAAAACTTGAAAACAATCCTCAAGCTATGTCACTACTGTACTTGAAACAACTCAAAATAGAGTTACAAAAGAAGCAACACTAAAGACAAACCAAGCTTTGTCGGATGGTTGTAGTTGAAGCTCTTTGTGAAGCCATCTTAATTGCTTCTTCGATGCTCTTTAAGGCTTTCAAACTTCTCCAATGATTGACTCAAGAAACTGATTGGAAGTTGGTGAAGACTTGAGTTCTTGCTTGAATGCTCTTTTGAATATTCAATACCCTCATTAAAGTCTTTCAAAACTTGTTCAAATCCATCATTTATAGTCTTTTGAACTAATCTCAAGTGAATATGATCGTTGGAATGCCTTGAGAGTCATAATCTAGCCATTAGAAGACATTTTGGATTCAAAAACTTCATTGTAGAATTAGCCATTATACTTCAGAAATCGGGATTCGAGTCGACTCGGATGGGTCGAGTCGGCTCGGATTCTCAGACAGGTTAAAACAACACTTTGGTCGAGTCAGCTCTCTTCAATTGAGTCAGCTTGAAAGACTAGTTTTCTCTGAATAGAATTTTACTCACACTGGAGGAGTCAGCTCGGTTGACTGTGTATCAGAAAATGAATTTCAGCTACTCTGGAGGAGTCGGCTCGGGTCTTCATTGAGTCGGCTCAAGTGACTAAGTATCAAAAATGCTTGTGCCATGCCAAAACAATGACTCAGCTCTACTCATCGAGTCAGCTCGAGTGACTGAGTATCAGAAATGCTTGTGCCATGCAAAAACAATGAGTCAGCTCTATTCATCAAGTCGGCTCTAGTGAATTTTGTCTAAAAATATTCAAACTTCTCCAAACTTCTTCCAAAATCTTCTAAACAACTTCCAACTTCTTCTAAGTCTAATCTAAGAATTTAAAACTTAAAAATTACACAAGATTGGCCCTTTTACAAGAATATACAAACAAATTTACTTTGGGCTCTTCATTACATGGAACTTTTTCTAAAAGAAAATTGATACACTACAATGATGCAGGAAGAATGATTATGCATTTGAATCATCCTATAAAAACTTCTTAAACACTAAAAAAGAGTCAGTATCAAATACATGCTCCAATATTTTGTTAGCATCAAAATCATTCCAGGGGTCAACAATTTATCCCTTTTTGATGATGACAAAATGCTGGGCATGGAGATATAATAAATACCTTTACATTTAGAGTTAATGCTATACAGTATACCAAATAAATCGAATTGTCTATTCAGATTATGATCTAACTATATTAGAGCTTGATTGAAACATCAGAGCTTAACAAGTTGCATATCACAATATATTAGAGCAGATAAATTTAGGTGTCAGAGTTGTCAAAATTGAGTATCAGAGCTGTCAAGCATTCAATTGAAGTAAGATAGCTTGAGCTAAAGTATCAGTGCTATATATGTATGAAATTTCATTTTGCAATTTAACTTAAGTATCAGAGTATTTGTAATTTGAGAAGAGTATCAATAGTATCATAGTTATAATAGTATCAGAACTTTAAAGGTTTTGATAAGAGTATTAGAGCTTCATATAAGAATATCAGAGCTTTCATTTTAGCTTTCATTTTATCAGAGCTTTGAAAATGAAATACAAACTTCAAAAGTTTTAACAAAAGTATCAAAAGTATCAGAGCTATAATTTTCTATTATTATCACATTTGATCAATTTCCATGTTTTCCTTATATATATTTTTGTGTTATTTTCCATTATTTTCCATGCTTCATATATTTCTCCCCCTTTTTGTCATCAATCAAAAGAGGTAACAATCAAAAGACTAACATAGATAATTGCACATTGATATGAAAATATATATATTTCATTACTTTAAAAAAATTTACATATACATCCAAGAAAGTATAGTCAAAGCATAATACATCAATAGTAACCAATATCATGGTAACTCTCATCGCTGCTGCTGGAACCTATGTCTAAAGTTTCAGAAGCATATACTCTAGATCTTCTAATAGGAGGTGAATGTCCTCTAGAGTTTCGAGTCCTAGAAGCTTGTCCAGCTCTAGGAGGTGGTCTAGTATGTGGAGATGGCTGTCTAGCTCTAGGTGAAGGCTGTGGAGGTGGCCTACATGGCTGACTAGAAGTAGAAGCCCCAAAGCTAGGTCGCACTCCAGTGAATCCAGGTAGAACTGCTCCAAGCTCCATCTCCATCCTATGCATCCCCTGCTATATATCATGTAAAGCAATAGCCTGATGTCTAGTAAAGGAATCAGTTGCACCATGTAGTCTACCAAAGTCTGAATGCAGGTCTCTACAGTTTGTCCGATAATCCTCCTGCATCCTTTGGCTCATCTCAACTATCTCTACTCTCATAGTGAGCTCTCTCATATCATCACGGAACTCCTGAAGGCCATGCTTCAATGTCTGATGGAGATCGCCAAACATGAAGCTGAATCTGGCAGTCAGAGTCTCTGTGAATTGAGTGAGCTGCTCCAAAGAACAGTGGTCTAAGTAGAAACACTAGCAGAACTAAAATGGTGCTATAGGAGTTGCAGATGTGCCTGGTAGAGTCCTCGGACTACTAGGCTGTCCACCCATCTCATCATGTGCTCTAGCCTCCTCAGTTGACTCATCATCATCATCCATAGTCTGCTCAGCTGCAGGTTCCTCAAGAAGAACATCCCCATCAAAATCTAAATCAGAGTGTGCTGCCTTTAACCTGAAGACTTTCTAGTCCAGAACTCCCTCTACTATATGGTATTCCATCCTGTGTAGGGATTTCTATGAATACCTTTCAGTGTGAAGCAAAGGTCGGCTATCCTCTCCGATCAGATCAACTCCAAAGTCCTGAAATAATAGTGTAAATGCCATCCCATATGGCAAGCAAGCTCTGGCTCTCCTGGCTGCATCCCGAATATGGGTCATCATGATATATGGTAGATTGAGGGTCTTCCCCTCAATCATGTACTGCATGAATATCATATCCCTCTTGCTAACCTAGTCGAATCTGCCAGTACGGGGTAAAAATACCTTGCTGATGATGTTATGAAGCAATCTCATCTATAAAGACAGAATGTTGGCTTGAACATTTGTTAATCCACTGACATTGGTCCTTTCAAGCATAGTTTTTAGAGTCTATTGCTTATCCTTTAAGTTCAGAAAACACTTTCCATCTTTTGGCATGTGTAACACCCTACTTAGTCTGTCTTCATCAATACACATAAGAATTCCTTTCATAGTTGATAAGATTTGGTTCTCCCCAAGTGACAGGTTCTCAAAAAATGTTCTTACAAGTGTAGGATAAGTTGAAATATCTAGACAACAGAAATAATCCCAACCTTGTAACTCAATCCAATCACCTATCCTAAACCCTTGATTTTCAAAGAATGTAAAATCAACCTTTCTTCCACTTGTGACTGGACGGTTTCCCATGAGAATTACTTGCCTTTAAGGGACTTGCTACTCTTGCTGAGGTTCTTCCTGGGTTTTATGAAGAGTCAGCTCGTGCGCTCTTCTATTTGATCTATTTTCTTCCTTTACTATCCTCGATGCCGCATGCTTGGAAACCTTGGCTATGACCTTTCTTGCTGCCATTGGATCCAAATCTAAGGGAGAAATAGAAGGGTTTGAGTGGTTCCTAAGGTGAAAAGTAGTGTGGTCTCTTAGAGTTTTACTAGAACAGTGAAAAGGAAAGTAAAATGGATTTTTAGGGCAGTCAGCTTATAAGAATACCCGGCATTCGAGTCTGCTTGACTCCTGCTCAAGTTGGCTTGAGCCAAAATACCAAAAAAGGCTTTAAAAATTTGATGAAAGTTTTCTATCTCTAGGGCTACACAAGATAAGGTGGTTAACAACCTTAGATTGGTGATGGAGGTCTTTTAGATAATTTTTTCTTAATTTTGAAGAAATTAGGTCAAAAATTCTAAAAAGGGTTACATAGACCTAATTCTCCTCTAATCATCTAAAATCTATCCTTATTAAGGCATTTTGTAAATATATCAACTAATTAATTTCTAGTACAAATGAATTCAAGTTCAATATCATCATTCTGAACATAATCCTTAATGAAATGATGTCTAATTTCAATATATTTAGTTTTAGAATGCTGAATTGGATTCTTTGTTAAATTAATAGTACTTGTGTTATCACATTTGATTGGAATTTTAGTTTGAATAACACCAAAGTCTTCTAGCTATTGCTTAATCCAAAGTACTTGAGCACAATAACTCCCTATAGCCACATACTCTATCTCAGTAGTAGATAGTGCCATGGAGTTTTAATTCTTACTGTGCCATGAGATTAAGTTCAACCCTAAAAATTAACATGTACCACTAGTACTTTTTATATCAATTCTACATCCACCATAATCAGCATTAGAAAAATTAATTAAATCTAAGGATAATTATTTAGAATACCATAGACCTAGATTACTTATTTCTTTTAGATATCTTAAAATTCTTTTAAGAGCAAGTATATGTTATTCTTTTGGATTAGATTGAAATCTAGCACATATATAAACACTAAATAAGATATCAGGTCTACTAGCAGTTAAATACAACAATGATCCAATCATACCTTGATAAAACTTTTGATCAACGTTATTTCCATCTTCATCCTTGTTAAGTCTGCAGGTAGGGCTCATGGATGTGCCAATTTCTTTAGTGAACTCCATACCAAACTTCTTGAGAATCTCCTTGATGTACTTAGCTTGGTTGATAAATATTCTTTCTTTTGTTTGCTTAATTTGAAGTCCAAGAAAGTAGGTCAACTCACCCATTAAGCTCATTTCAAATTCACCCTGCATAAGCTTAGCAAATTCTCCACACAAATCTTTATTAGTTGCACCAAAAATTATATCATCTACATAAATTTGTACAACTAACATATCATCTTCTTTTTTTTAATGAATAATGTTGTGTCTACACTACCTCTAGTAAAATTATTTTCATGTAAGAATTTACTCAGTCTATCAGACCATGCTCAAGGTGCTTGTTTTAAACCATACAATGCTTTATTGAGTTTGAAAACATGATTAGGTAAAGCATGATTTTCAAATCTGGGGAGTTGTTCTACAAAAACTTCTTCAGAAATATAAACATTTAGAAATGCGCTTTTCACATCCATTTGAAATAATTTAAAATCCATGTAGCAAGCAAATATAAGTAATAGTCTAATAGCTTTGAGTCTTGCTATAGGCGCATAGGTTTCATCAAAATATATTCCTTCTTTCTGGTTATATCCTTGGGCAACTAATCTAGCTTTATTATTAATTACATTCTCTTTTTCATCTAATTTATTCCTATATACCCATTTGGTACCTATAACAGGATGTTTAGCAGGTCTAGCTACTAAGGTCCACACATTTTTTCTCTTGAATTGATTAAGTTCTTCTTGCATGGCCATCACCCAATTTGGATCATTTTTAGCCTCTCCTATGCAATTTGGTTCTACTTGTGAGACAAAAGCTAGATTATCAAGTGCATCTCTAAGGAGGATCTAGTTCTAACTCTTTATATGGGATCACCTACAATTAAATCTTTAGGATGATGTACATACCTCCATTCCTTAGACATATCACCAAGCTTTTTACTTACCATTTCATCTCATTCTTCTACTTGTTTATCCTTTAAGCTCATATCCTTCATTTCTTTATCAACTGTACTTGCATCATTATCAATGCACTCTTCTTTTCTAGAAAGTGAGAGGTTAGTTTCATCAAATATCATATAAATAGATTCTTCAATAGTTAATGTTCTTTTATTGAAAACTCTATATGCTTTGCTAGAAGTTGAATAACCAAGAAATATTTCTTTATCAGATTTAGCATCAAATTTTCCATGGTTGCCCTTTCCATTATGATGTGGGATTAGTTAGCATGCAAGGAAATTTTCATGGATTCAGCATTAAGTTAAGAATTTAATTCTCAAATTTTAAGTCAAAAAGATAAAAAAGTGATCCTATAGAAATTCTAGAGTGTAAGCATGAAAAAAGACCCTCAAAAGAGATAAAAAAATAGGACCGCCAAGGCTAAGAAACCCCGGTAGGGCAAGCTCTTCTGCAATAACTTGATCTAAAGGACTAGGGGGTGTGTACCTAGCAATGTTTGCTGTTGCTTCCATGAAGAGATCACTCCTCGCTCCCGGATGTGGCCTGGAAAGTCAAGCCGAAAAACTCGTGGATCCGTCGACTTTTTATCCACTGGTTCGAAAGCAAAGCAAATGGCATCCGATCTTCATAGAACCAGAGGGACTTGCAAGATACCTATCAAGTGATTAGGAAAAAATATCAGATTAAGAAAAGAAAGAGAAGCAAGGGAAGAGAAGGTTGGATGGGGTGGCCAATATGGGAGCGGGAAGATGGGTGTCCAGGTAGATGGTGGCTAGGGTTTTGATAAATAGGGCCTCACACCCCTCGATGCTCAATGAGCAAAGGCAAACGGATCTCTCACCCACTCCCTCAAGGAGGTCGATGCACAAAGGCAAAGGCAATGATAAGAAAAAACTCTTAACTTTTAAATAATCATAATTCATCAAGGCATATTACAAGAGAGGGAGGGGTGGGGTATTTATAGGTGCTCCCATGTAATCTTTCTATTAGGATTGGAGTACAAAACTTGAATAGGAAAAGGATTACAAATTTGAATAGAATTAAGACTTGATTCCTAAAAGGATGTGGACATCTCTCTTTCTTTAACTTGGTTAAAGGGCCTCCTTGAACTTGGTTAAAGGGCTCTTCATGGGTTAGGACACCTCCCTTCATTTGGGTTTGGACTTTGGGCAGCAATCTTGTGGATTTGGGTGGCCTATTGGAGCAAGATCCATTCCATGGAAACCCGGGATCCTCCTTGATGCCATCATGGTAGAAAGGGAACTCATGATCAGGGAAGAGATGGGGCATGCCATCCACTCCCATTACGGAGGCGCGCCCCCATGGGGCTGAACACATGAGAGAGAACCAAGGAGAGGAAGAGAGAAATGAATGATAGCTAGGGAGAAAGAGCACTGTTTTCTTCTCTCATCCAAATAATCCCTAATACTTGTATATATACCCATACAATAATAAGTCAAAACCCTACTCAAAAAACTCCCCCCAGGCCAACTCATGGAAGTCTAAATTTTGTCAGACGAGTCGACTCGTCTAGGTCATGAGTCGGCTCATTTACATTCGAGTCAACTCAAACACCTGAGAGTCGACTTGTCCAGAACATCCTCCTTGTTGTTGATCTTCATGAGTTGACTTGTGCAATGCCTGAGCTAACTCGATCCATTCAAGTCGACTCTTGCAAAACCCGAATCAACTCCAACCCTTAAGATCCCCAAACCCAGATCTCATGCCCATGGAGTGCCGAACTCCACCCTAGGACCAAACCCGTCCTAGACCTAACTAAGACCCAAACCTGTCCTAGACACCCATGAATACATGAACCCCATGAAACCCTCCAGGAACTACTTGGAATGCCTCCAAGCACCCAGGGATCGCCTTCAGCATCTCTGCCATGGTCTCCTAAGTCTCCCAAGTCTCTCCAAGGCTTGGGAGCACCATACAAAACCCTACAATCTTTATGTTGGTTACCCCAAGCCTTGGTAAACCTGGCAATATCTTCCTGTACAACCCTACTATACTGCATGTCCTGATAGCCTCTTGTGCAGATCTACTTGCCTCTGCCAATACCATTCAGCTACTGCATGCCCTTGGCGGCCTTTGGGATGATCGCCTCCACAGCTGAAGTTCCTTGCTTGTATCCCGACACCACGATTATAGCTTTCCTTCTGCCTAGCAGCTGCATCAGTCTGTTTCTTGGACTTTCCTAGAGAGAACCCAACGAACCTGAACTGGCACTTGCTGTAATTGGAGCTCTACTTGACATAATCTCCTCAGAGCCATACCAAACTCCGCATACTTTGCTCCACTTGGCTAAGTGCACCCCTGGTGCTCATGCTAGGATATGGTCCCCCCTACACCTCCCGCTCTGAACTCGTGTTGAATCCTGGTCCACCATGTGAAGACACCTCTCATTGGTGCTCCACCTAAAATTGAAGTCCCCTTGATGCCACAAAAAAAACCCCCCAAGGCCAATAACTTAACGCTACCCTGTTGAGCCTGCACCTGAACCTCGTACCCAGTCATTGCCTCCTCGAACCCTCCGCATCATTGTGGACCCCTCCGAGACCATTTCGGATACTTTGCAACCCTGTAGGAACCTTCAAAACCTAAGAGCTCATCCCAGCTTCTTTAACCTAGCGACTGATCCCAGCAACCCTCTTTAGCTGGCTGCTCCATCATGTCTTAGCCTGTCTCCTAGCTGCATGATATCCCTGGAGCTCCCAGAGACTTGTCCTCAGTCTCCCTGAGCTGCCATCTCCATCTACTCCAGTCTCTGTTCCTAGGCTAATATTGCCATACCAGGACACTCCAGACTGCCCGATACCCTTGACGCTCCCTAAGACTGTCTCCTGTCTTCATGAGCTATCTCTGGCACCACCTCTGCTGATGTACTCCGGTCTTCCTAAAATATCCATCTCCCGAGACCTCCCTGGCACTCCCTAAGACCTATCTCCAACCATGCGGGATAACACACCCACGTACAGCTTTATCAAGATCAAGGTAGCTGGAGTACTATCGATCGCACTCCTCCACAGTGACCAAGAGCCTGGTCCACTATCGATAAAGCTACCAGTCATGCTTTGAAGGTCTCTAGTGTGTGTTGCTCCACCTATGCTAAATCATAGATCACCTGACATGCCACTACTCCATAGCACATGACCTGCATCTCTGCACCACCATCGCAAGCTCCTGCACCACTAGATCCATCATCTTTGATGAGATCCACTACACCAGCAGACCTCCACACTACTCCTGATACCACGAACCTCTGTCCGCTAGGGATAGTCGAAGATGGAACCATCCTGCACGTGTTGCTCGCACACACAACCGATGTACCGTGATCTCCACATACACATCACCTATGATCTTACTCCATCACTGGATCTATCCCAGCTCAAGATGAAGAGCTTGAAAAATGGAATCCAATGGCATAGACAGGGCTCAAATTAGAGTTCAATTGAGCCCAGAATCGTCAAAAATCAGTCAATACACATTTCAGAGCAGAGTGTTTTAGGCTGCCGGTCCACCATGAACTAATCCAATGGTTCACGTGAGCCAAGCTGGTCCTTGGCTGCCATTGCTATCAGTCCACAGTAGAGATCCGTGGACCACAGCCTCTCTCGACCATTACCATCACCACCAGCCATCGCACCGCACCTCCAGCGACTGCGCGCTGCCTTGCCGCATCTCTAGTGGTTGCTTGCACCCTATGCCATGCCACCAGTGGCTTCTGCTGCCGTTCCATGCTCGATCTATTCTGATCAGGATCGTGCATCACCTTCGATGACTTCCCGCCACCAAGCCTCGCCTCCAATGAACTACCCGCCACCATGCCGGCCCGATCTGCTCTGATATGGACCAACGAGATCACCACGCTTCCGCAACACCTGGCATCAATGAGCCTGCACTGCCGTCATCTCCTCCACCAAGCTTGAGCCCCTGCGCTGCCCTATGACCAACGAGCTCAAACACGAGCCCATCCATGGAGCCTGCACCAACCACCAAGCCCTTCCACCGAGCCCTGCAATCGACAAACTCGTGCAACGATCTCCTTGTCCTCGGCATCTAACACACATGATGGCCTCCTCTTTCACCGAACCTTCTCCATCTCCACAACGAGGACCGAATCCTCGTCACAGCACCATCAAATCCAATGAGGGTGACACCCTCAAGTCCTCTCCACAGGTACTCCTTCCAGACCAACACCATCGATGGTCACATCTCTCTATTTCCAGGGAGGGCAGCAGGCCCTCACCACTAGATCTTGGCACCAGAGATCTGCTCCATGCAATCATCAACCTCTTCCAGACCTCACCACCAAAGATCTGCATGCCGTATCATCATGACATCCTCTTCTGCTCTTCCTTCACACTATCGCATCAAGATTAGCTCGGATACCAATTGTTGGAGCAAGATCCGCTCCAAAGAAACTCGAGATCCTCTTTGATGCCATCATGGCAGAAAGGAAACTCATGATCAGGGAAGAGATGGGGCACGCCATCCACTCCCATTATGGAGGCGTGCCACCATGGAGCTGAACACACGAGAGAGAACCAAGAAGAGGAAGAGAGGAATGAATGATAGCTGGGGAGAAAGAGCGCTATTTTTTTCTCTCATTCAAATATTCCCTAATACATGTATATATACCCATACAAGAATAGGTCAAAACCCTGCTTAGAAACTCCCCCCCAGGCCAACTCACAGATGTCTGAATCCAGTCAAATGAGTCGACTCGTCCAGGTCATGAGTCGGCTCTTTGACATCTGAGTCAACTCTAACACCTGAGAGTTGACTCGTCCAGAACATCCTCCTTACTGTTGACCTGCAGGAGTCGTCTCCTGGAGTGATTGAGCCAACTCAATCCATCTGAGTTGACTCCTGCAGAACCCGAACCGACTCCAACCCTCAAGATCCCCAAACCCAGATCTCGAGCCCGTGAAGTGCTGAACTCCATCCTAGGACCAACCCGTCTATTGGCTTTGCCCTTGATTTTGATGACTAATAAAATATTGAGTACATATTGTATATTAATGTTTCAATTGTAGTTATGAGTTACAGGATACGGGAACCTCAAATTCTCAAAATAAAAGTATCATGAAGCTGAGAAATTCTCAAGTTTTAAGAAGTCTTCTCAACTGAAAAAGGACCTCAAAGATGATCAATCATGGTTTACAAAAGATGTTTTGAAGTTTCGTTGAACATCTTTAAGTTTTTGAGAGTTTTGGCACATGTTCGTGCAAACTGCAGAACCAAGTGTCGACTCATGAATTGGCAAGTGTTGACACTTCAGAATATGGCATGCAAAATTTTTCAATGGCATGCCAAGTGTTGACACCTAAAACTCAAGTATCGACACCTAAAATTCAAGTGTCAACTCAAGGCCTGAGATTTTTTGAAAATACAGAACTTGACATTTGGAGTATTTTTGTGTCAAGTGTCGACACATGAGATTCAAGTGTCGACACCTGAAATTCAAGTGTTGACACCTGCAAGACCAAGTGTCGACACCTGGAAGCCAAGTGTTGACACCTGGAAGTCAAGTGTCGACTCACGGTTTCTAACAGCTTCAACAACTCAATTTTTTGAGAGGCAGATTTCATCTTTACAAGCTCCCAATGGCTAGTTTTGATCCTTCAATGATCATAAACCATTTTTTGAAAGTTTTTGAAGTATTTAAGCTTTATTAAACTCATTCATTAAGCATTGAACTCTATTGAACACACAAAGTCAAATATTTTTTCAAGAACTTCACTTCCAAAATCCAAAAAAGGAGAGATTCCATTCAAAAAGTTTACAAGCCCATCTTTCAGCTTTCCAAAAGTATCTTTGAGAAGATTCCAAGGAGAAGACAAGACAAGCATCTTCAAGAGCCTCAAAGCTTCCATTTTCCACTATTTGAAAAGAGTTTGATTGTGCTTTTATTATTGTATCTTTAACTTTATATTTTGTTAACCTAGCTTTCAAGGATTTTTGAAAGTAGGTTGTTGAGGTTGTTGGTGAGCCAAAGGTACAAAACCAACTAGGGTTTAACTTATGAGCCCGAAGATAAAATAAGTTATAAGGTTGTTGGTGAGCCTAGATGACAAAACCAACTTAGGTTTTGACTTGTGGCCTTAGAAAACAAGTCGGCTGTAATGTTTGTAGAGATTAAAGTGGAATTTTCCAAGAAATGCTTGGGGAGTGGATGTAGGTGCTTGGAGTACATCGAACCACTATAAAACTTGGTGTTTGTATGTGATTGCTCTTTCTATTACTTGCGCTTTATTCTTTGCATTTATTTATTGTTATCTGCTGCATATCCATTAGTGCTAATTCACTTTGCTCACAAATACTTCAAGACCTAAACATAATTGCTTAAATTTTTGAAAGACCCAATTTACCCCCCCTCTTCAGCTCCATTTCTGGGCAATAAGTGATATTAGAGCATCGGTATTCTACTTGTAGGTCTAATGATCTTGAGTAAAAGATCATGGCAGCCCCAATTGGTTTGGGTGTTATAGAAGGTCAAGCCTCTAACCATCCACTTTTATTTAATGGCACTAATTACACAAACTGGAAGACATGCATTCGCATTTACATTCAAGTCATGGACTATGTTGGCTCCACCTAGTGATTTTGATGAATAACATAACGTTGAGTACATGTTGTGTACTAATGTTTATTTCTAGTTATGAGTTTTCAGGAAGCAAGCACCTCAAATTCTCAAAATTGAAGTATCGTGGCATGCTGTGGCACGAGTATTTTTCAAGATTTGAGGAGTCTTCTCCATGCAAAAATGGCTTAAAAGAGTTCATTTGTGTGTTATTTACATTGGTTTTAAGTTTTATATTCAACACTTGTGTTTTTGGCTTAATTTGCACTTAATTAAAAATTTCTCAGAACCAAGTATCGACACCTGGGAAGTCAAGTGTCGACACTTCAGATCTTGGCATGCAGAAAAACTCCTTGGCATACCAAGTGTCAACACCCAAAATTCAAGTGTCGATACCTAAAACTCAAGTGTCGATACCTAAAACTCAAGTGTCGATACTTAAGTTTCCAAGTGTCGACTCAAGGCCTGAGACTTTTTGAAAATCCAGAACATGGCCATTGGAGTGTTTTTGTGTCAAGTGTCAACACTTGTGAATCAAGTGTCGACACCTAGAAGTCAAGTGTCGACATCTGATAGCCAAGTATCGATACCTGACAAACCAAGTTTCGACACTCGGGTTCTGACAAGCCTAACAGATCTATTTTTCTGAGTTGTAGAAATATCTTTTCAAGCTCCCAATGGCTAGATTCGAAGCTCAAACAGTCACAAACCATTTTTTGAAAGTTTTTGAAGTATTTAAGCTTCACCAAACTTATTCTTGAAGCATTGAAGTCTATTGAAAGTTTAAAAGTCAATATTCCCTCAAGAACTTCACATCAAAAGCCATTTAAAGTGTGATTCCCTGAAAATGCTTACAAGCCCATCCTTTCATTTTTCCAAAAAGAGAGCTTGAAGAATATTCCAAGGAGAAGACAAGACAAAATATCAACTTGAGCCTTAAAGCTTCTATTATACTCTTGAAGAGAGTTTATTTTATTTATTTTGAATTGTATATATGAAATTCTCATTTGATTTGACCTTGCTTTCAAGGGTGTCTTGAAAGAAGGTTGTTGTAGTTTGTTGGTGAGCCAAGGTGATAAAACCAACTAGGGTTAACTTGTGAGCCCGAAGACAAAACAAGTATAAAGGTTTGTTGGTGAGCCTAAGTGACAAAACTAATATAGTTTTGACTTGTGAGCTTTTGGAAAAATAAGTCGGCTATAATCTTGGAGAGATTATAGTAGAGTTTCCAAGGGTGGCTTGGAGAGTGGATGTAGGTGCTAGGTTTGCATCGAACCACTATAAACCTTGTATTTTTGTATGATTGTTTCCTCTATCTCTTGCTCTTTACTTCTTGCACTCTATTTATTGCTTTCCGCTGCATATAATCTAGTGCATCAATTTCGTATCTCAAAAACACCACAAGGCCTGCACATTATTGCTTTAATTTTTTAAAAAACCTAATTCACCCCCCTCTTGGGCTCCATTTCTGGGCAACAAGTGGTATCAAAGCACCGGTACTCTCTTGTAGGTCCAAGGATCTTGAGTAAAAGATCATGGCAACCCCAATTGGAATGGATGTTGTTGAAGGTCAAGCTTCAAATCGTCCCCCACTATTTAATGGCACGAATAACTCTTATTTGAAAACTTGCATGCGCATATTCATTCAAGCAATGGATTATAATCTTTGGAGGACAATCATAAAAGGTCCTCATCAGCCTACCATGTTGGTTAATGGCATTCTCACTCCAAAAATGGAAGATGATTGGGATGAGAATGACATTAAGCAAATAGAGCTTAATGCGAAGGCTATGAATCTATTATATTGCTCTCTTGATCCGAGTGAATTCAATAGAATATCAAATTATATCTCCACTAAGGAGATATGGGACACACTTGAGGTTACCCATGAGGGTACATACGAAGTGAAAACTACTAAGGTTAACATGCTCATTCATACATATAAAATGTTCAAGATGGAACCTACTGAATCTATTAGTGAGATGTACACTAGGTTCACAAATATTGTCAATGGCATGAGAAGATTAGGAAAGATTGTATCTAATGGTGAACTTGTAAATAAACTTCTCAGGTTTCTTCTGGCTTCATGGGATGCCAAGGTGATGGCCACAAAGGAAGCCAAGGACGTCAACACTCTACCTCTCGAGCAACTATTAGGCTCATTGATGACTTATGAGCTTTCCCTGAAACAGAAGAATGTGGATGTAGAAAAGAAGACGAAGGTCATTGCCTTAAAATCCACTGTAAGAGAAGAGTCAAGTGATGAAACCGAAGAAGAAGATGAAGATGATGAGATGGCTCTTATGGCAAGAAAGTTCAGAAGGTTCATGAGAAAGAAAAAGTACAACTTTAAGAAGAAACCTCTGAAAGGTGAGCCAAGTAAGGAGAAAGAAAAGGAGAAAGACAAGGAGCAGCCCACATGCTTCGAATACAAAAACTAGGCCACTTCAAGATAGACTGCTCCTTACTTAAGAAAAGCAGGAGAAAACTAAGAAAGAAGGCCATGATGGCAACCTGGAGTGACAGCGAGGACTCCAGCTCTGAAGAGGAACAGCAAGAAGTTGCAAACTTCTATTTGATAGCGGATCATGACGAGGTACTATCTGAAACTGAAAATGAATTTACATTTGATGAACTGCATGAAGTTTTTGATAAGTTAGTTATAGAATTTCAAAAACTAAAATCAAAATATAAAGAACTAAAAAGGCAAAATCTAGTTTTAGTCAAAGCTAATGACAAGTTTTCAAATAAAAATGATTGCCTACTTCAAAATAAAAAGTTAAATGATAAGATTATTGTTCTTGAAAAAGAAAAGGAGGTTTTAAAAAAGAAGAACGTTTCAGTTTCAAATGAAAATTTTTCAAATCAAAACAAGAAAATTTTGGATGAAAATAAAAAATATAAAGAAGAAATTGATAAGTTAAAACCTTTTGTTGATAAATTTACATACAGTTCTGAAAAATTAAATATGATTTTAAATAATCAAAGAGCTATTTTTGATAAAGCCGGTTTAGGTTTTAGAACTCAAAAGAAATAAAAGTTTTTCAAAAATTTCTTTATGCCTGCATCATCATCCATTACTTGTTATGCTTGTGGTACTATAGGGCATAAATCTTACATATGCAATAAGAAAAGATTGAGTAATATTAAGAAAATCTAGGTTCCAAAAGGAACCATTACCACTAACCTGAAAGGATCCAAGATGACTTGGATACCTAAAGTCTCCACCTGATTTTTATTATAGGTATGCCTTGCAACCAATAAGAATAGAATGTGGTACCTCGATAGCGATTGCTCAAGGCATATGACTGGAGATGTGGAGCAGTTCTCATCACTCGTATATCAAAATGGTAGTAATGTGATATTTGGTGATAATGGAAAGGGTAAAATTGTTGGAATTGGTAAAGTCCATATCACCCCTTCTACTTATATTGATAATATTTTGTATGTAGATGGTTTGAAACATAACTTGCTTAGCATTAGTCAGTTTTGTGGCTAGGATTTCAAAGTTACTTTCAAATCTTCTTTGTGCATTGTTTCTAGTCTAGATGATAATGGCATCAAGTTCATTGGTCATAGGCATGGTAATATTTGTATGGTTGATCTTGATGATCTTCCTATTCAAAATGGTCAATGCCTAGTGGCAATAGAAGCCAAGATCAATGAAACTAATTGGCTTTGGCATCGTAGACTAGGACATGCTAGTATGCATTTGATTTCAAAACTTAGTAAAAAGAATTTGATAAAAGATTTGCCAAAACTTAGTTTTGAAAAGGACAAGATTTGTAGTGCATGCCAGCTTGGAAAACAAATCAAATCATCTTTTAAACCAAAAGGAGTAATCTCTACATCTAGACTCTTAGAGTTGCTTCATATGGACCTCTTTGGACCGACTAGAACATCTAGTTTGGGAGGTAAGAAGTATGGTCTAATCATTGTAGATGATTTCTCACGTTTTACTTGGATCATGTTTTTAGCACACAAAGATGAAATATTTTCTGAATTCATTAGATTTCATAAAAGAGTTTCAAATGAAAAGGTGTTTCAATTATATCTTTGAGAAGTGACCATGGAACCGAATTTGAAAATTCTGATTTTGATAAATTCTGTGTTGAAAATAGTATTCATCATAATTTTTCAGCACCTAGGACACCTCAACAAAATGAGATGGTAGAAAGAAAAAATAGAACTCTTGAAGAAATGGCACGCACCATGCTTTGTGAAAATGACCTACCTAGATATTTTTGGGCAGAAGCTATAAACACAGCATGCTATGTTTTAAACCATGTTTTAACCCAACCAATTTTAAAGAAAACACCGTATGAGCTTTGGAAGGGTAAAAAACCCTCAATTCGATATTTTCATATTTTTGGATGCCATTGTTTCATCTTAAACAATGGTAAAGACAATTTGAGCAAATTTGATGCCAAGTCAGATGAGGGTGTCTTTCTAGGCTACTCAACATCTAGCAAGGCATACAAAATCTTCAACAGAAGAACTCTTGTTGTTGAAGAATCCATACATGTAGTATTTGATGAGTCTGACCAGAAATCTTCTAGAAAAGAAGATGTGCATTCTGATGAAACAGGTACTAAAAGAACTGAAAAAGTGAACAACAATGAAGAGCCTACCAAGGAATAAGAAATTGATCAAAACAAGGAAGGAGATCAAGCACAAGGTGATGAAAACACATCTACAGTTGATTCTCTACCCAAGGAATGGAGGTATGCTCAAGGTCACCCCAAAGAACTTATCATTGGTGATCTAGCTAAAGGTGTAAGTACTCGCTTATCCCTTAAAGGAATACTTAGCATTTGTTTCTTAGATTGAACCTAAAACAATTGAAGAAGCTGAAAATGACTGTAATTGGATAAATGCTATGCAAGACAAACTTAACCAATTTAAAAGAAACAATGTTTGGACTTTAGTAGATAGGCCTTCAAATGTTTCAATTATTGGCACTAAATGGATTTTTAGAAATAAACTTGATGAAAATGGTATTGTTACAAGAAATAAGGCTAGACTAGTTGCCAAATGATATAATCAGGAGAAAGGGATTGATTTTGATGAAACCTTTACTACTGTGGCTAGACTTGAGGTAATTAGGTTATTGTTGGCTTTTGCTTATTTTATGGATTTTAAATTATTTCATGTTAAAAGTACCTTTTTGAATGGTTTTATCGAAGAAGAGGTTTATGTTGAACAACTGCCTGGTTTTGAAAATCTTAAATTTCCAAACCATGTTTTCAAACTTCATAAAGCTTTGTATGGTTTGAAACAAGCTCCTAGAGCTTGGTATGATCGTTTAAGTTCTTTCTTGCTCAAAAATGACTTTACTAGAGGTAATGTTGACAAAACTTTGTTTTTAAAGAAAAAGTATGGTGATCTCTTAGTAGTACAAATATATGTAGATGATATCATATTCGGTGCAACTAACGAATCTCTTTGTCAAGAGTTTGCAAAGTTAATGCAGGATGAGTTCGAGATGAGCATGATGGGAGAACTGAACTTCTTCCTCGAACTCCAGATAAAGCAAACCAAAGAGGGGATCTTCATCAACCAAGCCAAGTACACAAAAGAAATACTCAAGAAGTTTGGGTTGGAGAGCACCAAGCCATTAGGTACTCCTATGAGCTCCTCTTGTAGACTTGACAAGGATGAATCAGGTAAATCTGTTGACCAAAAATTTTATCGTGGCATGATTGGTTCATTGTTATATCTTATTGCCAGTAGGCCAGATATCATGTTTAGTGTTTGTATGTGTGCTATATATCAGTCTAATCCTAAAGAGTCTCATCTTTTGGCTGTTAAATGCATACTTAGATATCTATCTGGCTCAATTGAAATTGGTCTTTGGTACTCTAGAGATTCTTCATTTGAATTAATTGCTTATTTTGATGCTGACTTTGCTGGGTGTAAACTTGATCGTAAAAGTACTAGTGGAACTTTTCAGTTTCTTGAAGTAAATTTGATCTCATGGAGCAGCAAGAAATAGAATTCAGTTGCTCTATCTATGGCTGAAGTCAAATATATAGTAGTTGGAAGCTGTTGTGCTCAAATTCTATAGATCAAACAACAACTCGAAGATTTTGGTATTAAACTAATTAAGACACCCATAAGATGTGACAATACTAGTGCAATTAATCTAACTAAGAATCCTGTGCAACATTTAAGAAGTAAACACATTAAAATAAGACATCATTTTATAAGAGATCATGTACAAAACTCTAATGTAGTACTTGAATTTGTGTATACTAATGATCAATTAGCTGATGAATTTACCAAACCATTGAGTGAAGAGAGATTTTGTCTGATTAGAAGAGAGTTAGGAATCATTGATCTATTCTCCTAGAACTCTCTCAAATTTTATCTTACCAAAGTTATTTTACTTAAAAAATCACTTGTGTTTAGTCCCAAAAGCCTTTAAAAACATCCTTGAATTTTTGAAGATTTTTATTGATTTTTTGGAATTATCTTGGCCAAGTGTCGACACTTGGGTTTTGCGAAGTGTCGACACCTAACCAAGTGTCGACACTTGAGAAATCCCAAGTGTTGACACTCACGAAAAACTTCTATCTTTTTAGGACGGGTCGAGGGTTTTGTATTTTGATTTCCCTCTTTTTCTCTCGAGCTCTAGTGGTCCCCCAAGCTCCACTCCATCAAAATCAACTCATTTCCCATTTGCCCCAACTAAAATTAGGTATTTCCCTTCTCGTTTTTTGTTATTTTGGATCTGTGTAACCTGGTATAGGATTTTATGTCCATTTTCAATGAATTTTGATCAGATTTTTTGACATTTTCAGTCGTTTGGAAGACTCCATTTAGATGGAATCATGCTTGAATGCATTCCTCTTGGTTTTCTCATGGATTTTTGGCCAATTTCCCACTTATTCCATCCGTTTTTTTTAGAAAATCACTGTTGGATTGATTTTTGGCCAAAATAATCAAGGTTTTCATCTAAAATCTGATTTTCTAAACCATTTATTGCATTTTCATTATTTTGGAAAGAATATTTATGGTGTTTTCATAACTTTTTACCCTCATTTTCACTACTTTGTTGTTTAATCTAAAACCCTAATTTGTTTTAACCCAAATCCCATATATTCAGCTAAACCTAGTTCACTAGCCTTATAAAATGTACTTTATGTATTTTGAATATAATTTTTGCAGCCTAAATATATTTTATATACATTTTATATTTATTGGGATTAGTTTTATAACCCTAAAAATGTCCTTATAACCTTCAATTTCTTGTATTTAAAGGTGTTTCACCCTCGATTTCTTGTATTTTACAACTCAAATCTAGTTAATCCCAGTTTTCAAAACCTATTCTTGCTTCTCTTGAAAGCCAGTATTCCTCTTTTTAGAAAAACATAGTCTCCTTTAGCCCAAGTTCTCAACCTGTTTAAAACCTATACTCTCCTAGGTTATTTATCTTCCTTTCCTATTCAGCTTGATTGTGATGGGTCTGAGAAAGAGATTAGCTATCAGGAGAAGGACTGGTTAGAGATCAGAGAGGAGGACCAAGACTAAACATGATACAGGAGAGGCCAGTAGTTCAGTTGCCCTAGGTTCCCTTGCAGAGAGGATGGCAGGGAAGGCTGTAGCTTCAGGACGTCGGATTGACCTCGAGTTCTTCGACCAACAGCATTTCCATATCCGGTGGACACTCACTGATGCAGAACTGGTACCCTTCTATACCATGCAGGAGAGGTATTATCCCCACCTAGTGCATGAGTTTTATGGTGCTATGGATTACCGTCACTTACTGTGGAGGACTTCGGTCAGGGGAGTAAAGATATCTTCGACTGAGGAGCTCCTGAGTAGAGTATGGCAGATTCCTCATTGTGGCATCAGTGTGTTCTCTGTGGAGGATAGAGAGGATGCTTTCTGGTGCATCCTTGAGCATGAGGATGTTCACGGAGTGACGGTGGTCACCGTAAACCAGCTTTTAGTGGAGATGCGCCTTCTGCACCAAATCACAGCTCGGATATTACTTCTGAAGACTGAGCGCTTCGACTTCATCACCGAGAGAGAGCTGATGCTTATGGTATGTCCGACTCAGAGGACTCAGGTTGATATACCATCCTTGATGCTAGTTCAGATGAGAGATGGTGCGACTCAGAGACGACACTGTTTACCCTATGGTATGGCATTGACCAGATTATTTAGAGCTTGTGGAGTATCCTTGGAGGGGGAGAACCCCAAGAAGATTCTACATACGGACGTCTACGATGAGAGGTCACTACACCGCATGGAATACCGATTAGTCGCAGGTCGGTGGGTTCGGAGAGTTTGAGAGTTTTCGAGCACACACTATCATGGAGAATGCTGAGATTCATTGAACTATGAAGGAGGGTTTTGCTCATATTGAGGACTTACTAAGATCCCTTCTACCTCCAGCAGCACATGCAACTCCACCCCCTAATGCTGGTGATGATGATGATGCCAATGACCACCAGGATAGACATGATGACACTATTGATGGTGGTGACCATGCTGATGGGATTGAGGATAGAGATACTGATGTTATTGATGATGACAGTAATAGTGACAGTGGTGATGGCACAGATGGATATGAGGTAGTCAACCGAGAGCCGCAGTCTCCTATTATTTCTCCCGCTGATTCGACTGGCACACCTGTCTCTACTGATCCAGCCTTTGTCACCCCTACTGAGACTCTCCCACCTCCCTCTACTAGAGCTTCTAGGGTTGTACCCCATTTTGGACCTTCTACTAGGACTCGGAGTCGTGGTATTTTGAAGACTCCTAGTGGTCTAGCCCATAGGTCTAGGATTACAGGTCCTATATCTTTTGAGATCCCATCTGATGAGGATTAGCCTCACAGATGTTTATTGTGTTGTATGCTATTTATGACTCATGTTATTAATGATTTATGTCTCATGTTGTAGTTTGATTGTTTCAGTGTTGCTGATGAGTGAGCAAATTTTGTACTGAAAATATTACTTGACTGATATATATGCTTTACTTGATGTTTATAATTTGTGCATCACTATGATTGCTTTTGACAGATAGATATATATTTTGGCTCTGATACCTGTTAACTCTTGAATCAACTCTGATACTCTACTACATTTTGTCTCCATGCTCATTTTGAGGGGGAGTTTACTTCCTTTTTCTAATGATTGACAAAAAGGGGGAGTAGAATCTTTATTTTTATGAATTTCAAATTTGATCTGATACCAATATTCTGCTTGTTCTGATTAGAATTGTCTAACTAAGGGAGAGATTCAACCTTCTTAACTAGGCAAGTTGTGGATGTATTAGCGTGAAATCATATTCTTGAATTATCAAATCTGAAATTTGAAATTAAATGTTGAGATACTCAAGATTTTGTCATCATCAAAAAGGGAAAGATTGTTGGCTCCACCTAGTGATTTTGATGAATAACAAAATGTTGAGTACATATTGCATACTAATGTTTATTTTTAGTTGTGAGTTTTCAGGAAGCAAGCACCTCAAATTTTCAAAATTGAAGAATCGTGGCATGCTATGGCACGAAGCATTTTTCATAATTTGAGGAGTCTTCTCCATGCAAAAAGGGCTTAAAAGAGTTCATTTATTTGTTATTTACATTGGTTTTAAGTTTTATATTCAACACTTGTGTTTTTGGCTTAATTTGTACTTACTTAAGAATTTTTCAGAACCAAGTGTCGACACCTGGGAAGTCAAGTGTCGACACTTCAGATCTTGCCATGCAGAAAAACTCCTTGGCACACCAAGTGTCGACACCCAGAATTCAAGTGTCGACACTTAAGTTCCCAAGTGTCGACTCAAAGCCTAAGACTTTTTGAAAATCTAGAACATGGCCATTGGAGTGTTTTTGTGTCAAGTGTCAACACCTGTGATTCAAGTGTCGACACTTGGAAGTCAAGTGTCGATACCTGACAATCAAGTGTCGACACCTAACAAACCAAATGTCGACACTCGGGTTTTGACAAGCCTAATGGATCTATTTTTCTGAGTTGTAGAAGTATCTTTTCAAGCTCCCAACGGCTAGATTCAAAGCTCAAACAGTCACAAACCATTTTTTGGAAGTTTTTGAAGTATTTAAGCTTCACCAAACTTATTCTTGAAGCATTGAAGTCCATTGAAAGCTCAAAAACCAATATTCCCTTAAGAACTTCACTTCAAAAGCCATTTAATGTGATTCCCTAAAAAAGCTTACAAGCCCATCCTTTCATCTTTCCAAAAAGAGAGCTTGAAGAATATTCCAAGGAGAAAACAAGAAAAAGCATCAACTTGAGCCTCAAAGCTTCTATTCTACTCTTGAAGAGAGTTTGTTTTGTCTATTTTGAATTGTATATCTGAAATTCTCATTTGATTTGACCTTATTTTCAAGGGTGTCTTGAAAGAAGGTTGTTGTGGTTTGTTGGTGAGCCAAGGTGATAAAACCAACTAGGATTAACTTGTAAGCTCGAAGACAAAACAAGTGTAAAGGTTTGTTGGTGAGCCTAGGTGACAAAACTAACAAAGGGTTTGACTTGTAAGCTTTTGGAAAAACAAGTCGGTTGTAATCTTGGAGAGATTATAGTGGAATTCCCAAGGGTGGCTTGGGGGGTAGATGTAGGTGCTAGGTTTGCATTGAACCACTATAAACCTTGTATTTGTATGTGATTGTTTCCTCTATCTCTTGCTCTTTACTTCTTGCATTCTATTTATTGCTTTTCGCTACATATAATCTAGTGCATCAATTTCGTATCTCACAAACACCACAAGGCCTGCACATTATTGCTTTAATTTTTTAAAAGACCCAATTCACCCCACCCCCCGCTTAGGCTCCATTTCTGGGCAACATACTATAATATTTCGAAGACTATTATTAAAGGCCCTCATCAACCTACTATCTTGATTAATGGCATTCCCACTCCCAAAATGGAAGTTGATTGGGATGAGAATGACATTAAGCAAATAGAGCTTAATGCAAAGGCTATGAATCTATTATTTTGTGCCTTAGACCCAAGCGAATTCAATAGAATCTCAAATTGTCTCTCTGCAAAGAAAATATGGGACACACTTGAAGTTACCCATTTGGGTACTCATCAAGTGAAAACTACTAAAGTTAACATGCTCATTCATACATATGAGATGTTTAAAATGGGACTTTCTGAATCTATTAGTGAAATGTATACTAGGTTCACTAATATTGTGAATGGAATGAGAAGTTTAGGAAAGGTTTTTTCTGATGGTGAACTTGTAAATAAACTCCTCAGGTATCTTTCGGCTTCTTAGGATGCTAATGTCACAACTATAGAAGAAGCCAAAGATGTAAACACACTTCCTCTTAAGCAGATGTTGGGCTCATTAATCACCTATGAGCTCTCCTTAAAATAAAAGACTGTGGACTATGATAAGAAGAAGAAAGTGATTACCTTCAAATCCACCATCAAAGAAGAATTAAGTGAAGATTCTGAAAAGAAAGATGAAGAAGATGATACGGCTCTCATAGCAAGAAAGTTTATGAGGTTTATGAGAAAGAAGAAATACAATTTCAAAAAGAAACATCAAAAAGGAGAGCCTAGCAAAGAAAAAGAAAAAGAGAGAAAAAAAGTAGCCCATATGCTTTAAGTGTAAGAAACCTGGCCACTTCAAGATGGACTGCCCCTTACTCAAGAAAAGTAGAAGAAGATTAAGAAAGAAGCTATGATGGCAACCTGAAGTGACAGCGAGGATTTAAGTCCAATGAAGAGCAGCAAGAGGTTGCAAATTTTCGCTTAATGGCCAACAATGATGAGGTACTATCTGAACCCGAAGAGGAATTTACTTTTGATGAATTGCATGAGATTTTTTATGAACTTATGATTGAATTTCAAAAACTTAAATCGAAGCACAAAGAACTAAAGAAGCAAAATCTTGATTTAGTTAAAACAAATTATAAGTTTTTAATTGAAAATGATTGCTTACTCCAAGAAAACAAAAAGTTAAATAGTAAAATTATTATTCTAGAAAAAGAAAAGGAAGATTTTAAAAAGAAAAATTCTTTTGCATCAACTGAAAATTTTACAAAACAAAACAAAGAGATTTTGCAAAAAATAAAAAGTATAAAGATGAACTTGGAAAATTGAAACCATTTTTTGAAAAATTTACCTACAGTTCTAAAAAACTCAATATACTTTTGAATAATTAAAAATCTATTTTCAACAAAGCTAGATTGGGTTTCAAAACTCAAAAACAATAAAAGCTTTTTAAGAATTTTTTTGTACCTGCTTGATCTTCTATTACTCGTGATTATTGTGGGAAAGTAGGACATAAATTATATCTTTGCAATAAAAAAAAATTGAGCAAAGTTAGAAAAGTTTGGATTCCAAAAGGAACCATCACTACTAACCTTAAAAAACCCAAGATGACTTGGATACCTAAAGTCTCCACCTGATTTGTTATTGTAGGTGTGTCTTGCAACCAACAAAAGAAGAGTATAGTACCTAAACAGTAGTTGCTCAAGACAATTGACTGGAGATGTGGAGCAATTCTCCTCACTTGAATATCAAAATGGAGGAAATGTGACATTCGGTTATAATGGAAAGGGCAAGATGGTTGGAATCGATAAAGTCCATATCACCCCCTCTACTTATATAGATAATGTTTTATTTGTTGATGGTTTAAAGCATAATTTACTTAGCATTAGCCAGTTTTATGATAAGGATTTCAAAGTTGTTTTCAAATCTTCCATGTGCATTGTTTCTAGTCTTGATGATAATGGCATCAAGTTTATTGGTCATAGGCATGGCAATATTTATATGGTTGATCTTGATAATCTTCATGTTCAAAATGGTCAATGCCTAGTGGTAATGGAAGCCAAGATCAATGAAACTAGTTAGCTTTGGTATCATAGACTAGGACATACTAGTATGCATTTGCTTTCAAAATTTTGGAAAAAGGATTTAATAAAAGATTTGCCAAAACTCAGTTTTGAAAAGGACAAGATTTGTAGTGCTTACCAACTTGGAAAATAAACTAAATCATCTTTCAAACCTAAAGGAGTAGTCTCTACAACTAGACCCTTAAAATTACTTCATATGGACCTCTTTGGACCAACTAGAACATCTAGTTTGGGAGGTAAGAAGTATGGTCTAGTCATTGTAGATGATTTTTTATGTTTTACATGGGTGATGTTTTTAGCTCATAAAGATGAAATTTTTTCTGCATTCATTAGATTTCATAAAAGAGTTTTAAATAAAAAAGGTGTTTCAATTGTTTCTTTAAGAAGTGATCATGGAACAGAATTTGAAAACCATGATTTTATAAAGTTTTGTAGTGAAAATGACATTCATCATAATTTTTCTGTACCTAGGACACCTCAACAAAATGGGATGGTAGAAGGAAAAAATAGAACTCTTGAAGAAATGGCATGCACCATGCTTTGTAAAAATGATTTGCCTAGATATTTTTGGACGAAAGCCATAAACACTGCTTGCTATGTTTTAAATCATGTTTTAATTTGACATATTTTAAAGAAAACACCTTATGAGATTTGGAAATGTAGGAAACCTTCAATTAAGTATTTTCATATTTTTGGATTCTATTGTTTCATCTTAAATAATGACAATGATAATCTAAGCAAATTTGATGCCAAGTCAGATGAGGGTGTCTTTTTAGGTTACTCTACATCTAGCAAGACATACAGGGTCTTTAATAGAATGACACTAGTTGTTGAAGAATCCATCCATGTTGTATTTGATAAGACAAATCAAAGATCTTGTAGAAAAGAAGATATTCTTGATGATGATATAGGTATCCAAAGAAATGAAGAAGTGAACAACAATGAAGAACCCACCAAGGAGCAAGATGACAATCAAAATAATGAAAGAGATCAAGTTCAAAGAGGTGAAAGCACATCTACACCTAATCCTCTATCTAAAGAATGATGGTATGCATGATGGTCACCCCAAAGAACTAATCATTGGTGATCCATCAAAAGGAGTAAGTACTCATTCATCTCTTAAAAATGTATGTGATTATTTAGCTTTTACTTCTCAAGTAGAACCTAAATCTATTGAAGAAGTTGAAAATGATTGTGTTGCCCAGATATGGTGCCCAAGAGGGGGGGTGAATTGGGTATTTAAAAAATTTAACGCAATATATGTGCTATCAAGTTTTAAGGTGAAGAGTGATAGTGCTTTAATAATTGTGCAACGGAAGCAATGAAATAAAATGGCAATTAAAGAGCTAAAGAAGTAAAAGAGAAAGGCAATGCAAACACACAAGAAATATAGTGGTTCGGTGCACCTAGCACCTACATCCACTCCCCAAGCTCCACTTGGGAATTTCCACTATAATCTTTAGATTACAGCCGACTTGTTTTACCAGGCTCACAAGTCAAAACCTTACACACTTGTTTTGGCTTCGGGCTAACAAGCAACCCTAGTTGGTTTTATTAATTGGCTCACCAACAAACCTTACTCACTTGTTTTGGCTTCGGGCTTACAAGCAACCCTAGTTGGTTTTATCAATTGGCTCACCAACAAACCTCACTCTAGTTTCAAATTCCCTTGAAACTAGCTAAAGACAAAAGAGTATGAAACAATGAATTAAAACTAAACAAACTCCTTTTGAGCAAAAAAAATAAATTCGTTGAAGCTCTTGATGGAGACTCTTCAAGCCTTTTCCCTTGGAATCTTTGGACCTCACTAAATGCCAAATACTTGAATGTTGGATTCCTCAAAGATGGAGAACTTTTTGCTAGGGAATCTCTTGGTTTTCTCACTCTTTTGGCTTGGAAGTGATTGAAGGCTTTGTACTTTGAATCAACACTTTTTCACTTTGTCTCCTTGTCTTTTTTGAAGTTTGGTGGAGGTTAAATACCTCATTCATGCTGAAACAACTCCACAAGACCGTTAGATTCAAAAATATGGCCGTTTATGGCCGTTGAAAATCAAATCAGAAGTTCAGAAAAACTAGCCGTTATGCCATGAGTCGACCTCATGAGTCGACCTCTGGATCAAGTGTCGACCTCATGAGTCGACCTCCAGTAAAATTTAGGCAAAAGTTTAGAATACCATAGTTCTGCCCATTTTGAATTCTCAGGCTATGAGTCGACCTCTGGTGTCGACCTCTGGACAGGTGTTGACCTCTGGTGGTCGACCTCTGAAGCATGCCACTGAGACTTTGCCGTGCCGGCCATGCTGAACTTTCCTTTTCTTCATGAGTCGACCTCTGGTGGTCGACCTTTGACAAGGTGTCGACCTCTGGGGGTCGACCTCTGATCTGAATTTTTCTGAAACTCTTGAGATATGCGTGCCATGCTTGAGTTTCTTTAAGCCTTTGTTTCTTTTGTCAAATATTTCTTAACAAGAAGGTCCATTATGAGAATTTTGATCTTGTCCAAGGTAGAAGAGCTCTTTTCCAAATCAGGTAAACTTAGTTTCATCATTGTCCTTTTGATACTCTTTTTGAATAACCTAAGTCCTGAAACTTTATCTTGAGATTAAACATTAGTCCAAACATATACTCAACCTTTTGTTGATCATCAAAACTAAGGAGTCAAAGCCAACAATCTCCCTCTTTTTGATGATGACAAAACCTTGAGTATATATGCAATTAAGTCCAAAAGCAAGAAATAGCAATAATAAAATATTTTCAAAGAATCCTTACATGCATGAGTGTATCATAAAAATTTACTTTTCATCTTCTTTTTGTGAAAAATATTTTCAAGAGTTACTTTTTATTTACTTCTTTCTTTTTGTGAAAACATTCTCATGAGTCAAAAAGGTAAGAATCATATAAACTTTACTACTCATAAGACGGAGATCTCATAAATACATATATACTTTACTAAATTTGATCTCATAAATACATATATACTTTACTAAATTTGATCTCATAAATACATATATACTTTACTACTCCCCCTTTTTTCAGGAATCAAAAAGTTTATTTTTGTAGTGAAAGATATATTAATGAAACTTATGTTCAATTATAATGAAGTATTTAGGTGCATAAAACACATGCTCCCCCTCAATTTGTGCATTCAATATAATAAAATATTCTAACTTGAGAGTTTAAAAAAGGTAAATGTTAAGAGCTGGTATCAGATAAAATGGCACAAGATAGATAAAATATCACAATGTAGATAAAAACAAATGTATTCAGTTACAAAATTGCTTACAAAGTAGGCACAAAATACTGATACAACAGATCATACACAAGCAAACTAAGTACAACAAATAAAACTATGAGGCTACTCCTCATCAGAAGGTATGTCAAAAGATACAGGAGCCATGATCCTAGATGAGGATTTTGGAGTCCTATGAGAGGAACTCCGAGTCCTTAGAGAGGGACCAGACCTAGGGGTAGTCCTACGAGATCTATATGTCCTAGGTAAGGGCTCCACAGATGTCGAGATAGAGGCAGTAGCTGAAGGAGTGGATGGATCAGCATGCTGAGTAGACTGAGCTGGGGTCTGCCTGCTGACTAGCTCATAAGCTATGGGATCATCGATATCTATCTCTGTATGCTCATCTATGTCATCCGGAATCCTAGTGATAGTCTCAAATAGTGACTCTGTAGGCTCAATATCAACTGGCACAGCTATGGCTGGAGGATCTGAACTCGGAAGATCAGTGGAAGGAGGATCAGCTGAAGGGGAAATCTCTGGAATCGGCTCTGCAGGTGGAACATCAGAACTACCTGCTCCAGGCTGATCTCCATCACTGTTACTGTATCCACTAGAGTCATCAGCATCATCATCATCATCATCATCATCATCATCATCATGTGGAGGAGATACTGTCGGATCTGCAGTCCCTGATGGCAGTGCTAATCTCAATAAGCTGAGGATCTGTCTGAATCCTGTATCCATACTAGCTGAGAGAGCACTAATGCGTGTGTCTGTGTGTATCCGCAGATCATGAAGCTCCTGTCGTACACCAGTGATCTCTGTCCGGACCTTTGAAATCTGATCAGTCACTCGCTGCTCGAAGTCCGATATCCTCACTGAAGTCCTTCGTGGTGTAGCAGTAATAGTAGGTGCCGGAGCTGATGAAGGTGGTGGCGTGAATGGCTCAGGCTCCGCAGTCTCTGTCTCCGGTGCTGGGCGAGGAGGTGTACCATGATCAGTAGGCCCTGAAGGCCCTGCCTCAGCAGCTCGGATCTCATCCTCCTCATCTGGCTCCTGGCCAGACTCTCGTCGTACCCATCGGTCACTAATCAGTCGAAATCCCATCCTATGTAGGGATTTCTCTCCATAAGTATCTGTGTGCTGTAGCTGACTGAAGGGTATACCGTCGAATGAGACACCATGCTCTCTGAATATCTGAGTCAGTCCCATGCCGTACGGCTGAACGAGTCTCCTGTGAGAAGCTGCCTCACCCATCTACTGAAGCATGATCCTGGGGAGGTTGATGGGAGTCCGCTGACTCAGGGACACCATCAACACCAGCTCACGCTCAGTAATAAAATCAAATCTCCCGCTCTTCGGAATCAAGATACGGGCGATGATGTGATGCAGCACTCTCATCTCCAGTGAAAGCTGGTTAGCGGCTACTGTGGAAATGCCGCTAACATCCTCACGCTCTAGGATACACCTGAAGGCATGCTCTATGTCGCTGATCGTAGTGGCAGCAGTGCCATGAAGTGGAATCCTCCAGATGCGACTGATGACCTCAGGTGTCACTGGAATCTCGATCCCTCGAACTGTAGCAGACCATTCAATGCCATCAGTGGCCATGGATCCATAAAACTCCCTGATGAGGTCTGGGTAGAATCTCTCGGACATCGTATAAAAATGGACCAGACCTGCATCTCTCAGTACATCTCCAATGAAGAAGTGATGCTGATCCCAGAATGGAATATCCACGCGCCTCCCACTAGCAATGCTCTTCCGGACTAGGCTGGCTGGCACTGGTGCAGGTGGCTCTGGGGTCGGCTCACGCTCATGTCTGACTTTCCTTCGCCGCTCAGTACTACCCTGCCCCTGTTCCAGTCTCCTTTTCCTTACTGCCTGGTGTTTTCTCGGACCCATGTGTAAGGATGAGGGGTAACTTAGGGAGAAATGCAAAGAGGTAAGGCTAAGAGGAAAAGAGAGGGAAAGAGAGGTTCGCGGATTGGAAAAAAGAGAAGAATGTGAAATGGTGAAATAGGGTTTGTGAGAGTGGAGAAAAAAGAAAATAAATGGAGAAAAAGTAAGAGACGGAGGGTAGAAATAAGTGTTTTCTATTGAAATACAACCGGGATTAGAGGGTAGATAGATTCGAAGGCTTTCGGTTGTCCAAAATCAAAAGTACGGTCAAAAAGAGGGTTGAATCGAAGAAATGCAAGAGGAGAGGAGAGGATTTCCCAAAATGTTGAGGGAGAAGGGTGGAAATCCACTATTTAGGGGTTTAGGAATGTTGGAGGGGGACCACACGAAGGAGAGGAAGGAAAAAATTGGAAAAACAAGGCTTGCGGACGGGTTTTTAAAAAGCAAGTTTCCGTTCAAGTGTCGACCTCTGAAAATTTTCAGGGGTCGACCTCAAGTGTCGACCTCCATAACTTAGGTGTCGACCTCAAGTGTCGACCTCCGAAAACCTCAAGTGTCGACCTCCAACAATTAATTACTTAAAATAAAATTCTGTAAGATTTAAAAAATTGATAAAATTTAGAGAAATAGCCTTTAACCATATTTGAGAATTTATAAATCATTTTTGAGGAATTTTGATGAAAATTGAAGAGTTTCAAGCAAAAGGATCAATGACTCCCAGTTCTCTTCCGATCATACAAAATCTGTCTTCATTCAATGGTTTTGTGAATATATCAGCCAATTGATAATCAGTACATATAAATTCTAACAACACATTAGAGTTTTGAACGTGATCTCTAATGAAGTGATGTCTTATTTCAATATGTTTGCTTCTTGAATGTTGTACAGGATTTTTCGTTAAGTTGATTGCACTAGTATTATCACATCTTATGGGTGTCTTAGTTAGTTTGATGCCAAAGTCCTCGAGTTGTTGTTTGATCCATAGAATCTGAGCACAACAGCTTCCAGCTGCTATATATTCGGCTTTCGCCGTAGATAGAGCAACCGAATTCTGTTTCTTACTGCTCCATGAAATCAAATTAACTCCTAGGAATTGACAAGTTCCACTAGTACTTTTTCGATCAAGTTTACACCCAGCAAAATCAGCATCAGAATATGCAATTAATTCATATGATGACTCTCTAGAGTACCAAAGACCAATTTCGATAGACCCAGATAAGTATCTAAGTATACGTTTTACAGCTAAGAGATGTGATTCTTTAGGAGCAGACTGAAAACGTGCACACATACAAACACTAAACATTATATCTGGTCTACTGGCAGTTAGATATAGCAATGAACCAATCATGCCTCTATATAATTTTTGGTCTACTGATTTACCACATTCATCTTTGTCTAATTTACATGAAGAGCTCATAGGGGTACCTATTGGTTTTGTAGTCTCCATCCCAAACTTTTTCAATATCTCCCTTGTGTACTTGGCTTGGTTGATGGAGATCCCCTCTTTGGTTTGCTTAATTTGGAGTCCGAGGAAGAAGTTGAGTTCTCCCATCATGCTCATCTCGAACTCACTCTGCATTAACTTCGCAAATTCTTGACAAAGACATTCGTTAGTAGCACCAAAAATAATATCATCTACATATATTTGTACTACTAAGAGATCATCATTTTTCTTTTTCAAAAACAATGTATTATCTACATTACCTCTAGAGAAATTATTTTTCATTAAAAATAAACTTAATCTATCATACCAAGCTCTAGGAGCTTGCTTTAAACCATACAATGCTTTATGCAATTTAAAGACATGATTAGGAAATTCATGATTTTCAAAACCAGGAGGTTGTTCAACATAAACCTCCTCTTCAATAAATCCATTTAAAAAGGCACTCTTTACATCCATTTGAAATAACTTGAAATCCATAAAACAAGCAAAAGCAAGTAAAAGTCTAATTGCTTCTAGCCTAGCAACAGGAGCAAAGGTTTCATCGAACTCGATCCCTTCTTCCTGGTTGTAGCCTTTAGCAACAAGTCTAGCTTTGTTCCTAATTACAATACCATGTTCATCAAGTTTATTTCTAAAAACCCATTTTGTGCCAATTACTAAAACATTAAGGGGTCTTTCAGTTAAAGTCCAAACATTATTTCTTTTAAATTGATTTAGTTCATCTTGCATAGCATTAATCCAGTTACAATCTTTTTCAGCTTCTTCTATTGACTTAGGCTCTATCTGAGATACAAAAGCTAAATAATCACAAACATTTCTAATAGAAGAGCGTGTACTTACCCCCTTTGATGGATCACCTATTATTAGCTCTTTAGGGTGTCCATGTGCATACCTCCATTCTTTAGGTAATGGTTTTGGTGAAGTTGCATTGATTTCTTGAATTTGATCTTGACTTTCTTGATCATCATCTCCTTTGGGCTCATCTTCATTGATTGTCAATTGTTCAAGTTTCTTTGTACCTGTTTCAACATCAATAGAATCTTCTTTTCTAGAAGATTTTTCGTTAGATTCATCAAACACTACATGAATTGATTCTTCAACCAGAAGTGTTCTTCTGTTGAAGACCCTGTATACCTTGCTAGAAGTAGAGTATCCTAAGAAGATACCCTCATCTGACTTGGCATCAAATTTACTGATATTATCTTTGCCATTGTTTAATATGAAACAGCGGCAACCAAATACACGAAAATATTTGAGATTAGGTTTTCGATTTTTCCAAAGCTCATATGGTGTTTTCTTCAAAATAGGTCGAATTAAAACACGATTTAAAATGTAACAGGAAGTATTAATGGCTTCTGCCCAAAAATATCTAGGTAAATCATTTTCGCAAAGCATTGTGCGTGCCATTTCTTCAAGAGTCCTGTTCTTTCTTTCTACCACCCCATTTTGTTGAGGTGTCCTAGGTGCAGAGAAATTATGACTAATACCATTTTCATTACAAAAAGATTCAAAATCATGATTTTCAAATTCAGTTCCATGATCACTACGCAAAGAAACAATAGTGACATCTTTCTCGTTTGAAACCCTTTTATGAAATTTAACAAAAGCTGAAAATGTTTCATCTTTATGAGCTAAAAACATTACCCAAGTAAATCGTGAGTAATCATCTACAATTACTAGCCCATATTTTTTACCTCCCAAACTAGTTGTTCTGGTTGGTCCAAAGAGGTCCATATGCAATAATTCAAGGGGTCTAGTAGTAGATACTACTCCTTTAGGTTTGAAAGTAGATTTAGTTTGTTTTCCAAATTGACATGCAGCATAAATTTTATCTTTTTCAAAAGTGAGTTTTGGCAATTCTTTTACAAGATTCTTTTTGCTTAATTTTGAAATCAACTGCATACTAGCATGTCCTAGCCTACGGTGCCAAAGCCAACTAGTTTCACTTGCCTTGGCTTCCTTAGCCACAAGGCATTGACCACTTTCCATGGCTAGATCATCAAGATCAACCATGTAAATGTTTCCATGCCTAAGACCAGTGAACTTGATGCCATCGACATCTAGACTAGATACCATGCACAAAGATGATTCAAAAATTACTTTAAAACCTTTATCACAAAACTGACTAATGCTAAAAAGATTATGCTTCAAGCCATCAACAAATAATACATTATCTACATAAGCATTAGGGGTGATATGGATTTTACCAATTCCGACGATTTTGCCTTTTCCATTATCACCAAAGGTAACGTTTCCACCATCAATAGCAGCTAGTGATGAGAATTGCTTCACATCCCCAGTCATGTGCCTTGAGCAACCACTATCCAGATACCAAATTCTTCTTTTATTTTTGGTTGCAAGGCACACCTGCAAAAAAATGATCAAGTTGAAACTTTAGGTACCCAAGTCATCTTGGGTCCTTTAGGGTTAGTCAAATTGGTTCCTTTTGGAACCCAAATCTTTTTAAAGGTATTTAATTTTCTTCTATTACAAACATATGATTTATGACCTACTTTACCACATGCATAGCAGGTAATATTAGAAGATGCTGGTATGAAAAAGTTTTTGTAAAGCTTTTGTTGATTGTGTGGCTTAAATCCAAGTCCAGCTTTATTAAACACTGCATGTTGACTATTTAAAAGCATATTCAGTTTTTCTGAACTAAAAGTAAACTTTTCTACAAAAGGTTTTACTTTTTCTAACTCTTCCTTGTAATTCTTATTTTGAAGCAATAGTTCTTTATTTTGTTTTTCAATGTTTTCATTAGTTTTAAGACTTCTATTATTTTTCAAAGAATTATTTTCTTTTAAAAGATTATCTTTATCATTTGTCAAAGTCTTTACATGTTCTTTTACTTTCTTGTTTTCTTGAGTTAAATTTTCAATTTCACTTGAAAACTTTTCTGAACTTTTGGTAAGCTCAAAATTTGCTTTCTTAATTTCTTATTTTTCAATTTTAACTTTTCATATTCCATTACTAAGTCATCAAAAGCATCATACAATTCATTGAAAGTAAATTCAGTTTCAGGTTCAGAGTTTACCTCATTATCTTCGTTGGCCATGAAACATAAGTTGGCGACTACCTGCTGCTCTTCTTCACTGCTGGAGTCCTCACTCTCACTCCAGGTAGCCATCATGGCTTTCTTTCTCAACAACCTTCAACTCTTTTTAAGCAAAGGGCAATCCGTTTTGTAATGACCTGGCTTCTTGCACTCGAAGCAAATGGGTGGATCCCTTTCTTTGTCTTTCTCTTTCTCCTTATTGTGATCACCCTTTTGTGGTCTCTTTTTGTAGAAGCCCTTCTTCTTTCTCATGAATCTTTTAAATTTTCTTGTAATGAGGGCTGTCTCATCATCATCAGCTTCTTTTTCTGATTCATCACTTGACTCTTCTTTTGTAGTGGACTTGAAGGCTATGGCTTTCTTTTTCTTGTCATTGTCCACTGTCTTCTGCTTTAGTGACAGCTCGTAGGTCATCAGTGATCCAAGAAGCTGCTCGAGAGGTAGAGTGTTGACATCCTTGGCTTCTTCTATGGCTGTAACTTTCGCATCCCATGAAGCCGGAAGAGACCTGAGAAGTTTGTTAACCAGTTCACCATTAGATATAATTTTTCCCAAACTCCTCATACCATTTACTATATTTGTAAATCTAGTATACATTTTACTTATACTTTCAATTGGTTCCATCGTGAACATCTCATACGTATGAATGAGCATGTTCACCTTAGTGGTCTTCACTTGGTGTGTACCCTCATGGGTAACCTCAAGTGTATCCCAAATTTCTTTGGCGGAAATATAATTTGATATTCTGTTGAATTCACTAGGGTCAAGTGCACAGAATAGCAAATTCATTGCCTTAGCATTTAACTCAGCTTGTTTGATGTCATTGTCATCCCATTCTTCTTCAGATTTCGGGGTGATAATGCCATTAACCAAGTGAGTGGGCTGATGAGGCCCTTTCGTAATTACTCTCCAAATATGATAATCTACAGCTTGTAAATAAATACGCATACGAGTTTTCCAATATGTGTAGTTTGTGCCATTAAAGAAAGGAGGGCGATTTGATGCTTGTCCTTCAACTATACCCATTCCAATTGGGGCGGCCATGATCTTTCACTCAAGATCGTTGGACCTACAAGAGAGTACCGGTGCTCTGATACCACTTGTTGCCTAGATATGGTGCCCAGGAGGGGGGGTGAATTGGGTATTTAAAAAATTTAACGCAATATATGTGCTATCAAGTTTTAAGGTGAAGAGTGATAGTGCTTTAATAATTGTGCAACGGAAGCAATGAAATAAAATGGCAATTAAAGAGCTAAAGAAGTAAAAGAGAAAGGCAATGCAAACACACAAGAAATATAGTGGTTCGGTGCACCTAGCACCTACATCCACTCCCCAAGCACCACTTGGGAATTTCCACTATAATCTTTAGATTACAGCCGACTTGTTTTACCAGGCTCACAAGTCAAAACCTTACACACTTGTTTTGGCTTCGGGCTAACAAGCAACCCTAGTTAGTTTTATCAATTGGCTCACCAACAAACCTCACTCACTTGTTTTGGCTTCGGGCTTACAAGCAACCTAGTTGGTTTTATCAATTGGCTCACCAACAAACCTCACTCTAGTTTCAATTTCCCTTGAAACTAGCTAAAGACAAAAGAGTATGAAACAATGAATTAAAACTAAACAAACTCCTTTTGAGCAAAAAAAATAAATTCGTTGAAGCTCTTGATGGAGACTCTTCAAGCCTTTTCCCTTGGAATCTTTGGACCTCACTAAATGCCAAATACTTGAATGTTGGATTCCTCAAAGATGGAGAACTTTTTGCTAGGGAATCTCTTGGTTTTCTCACTCTTTTGGCTTGGAAGTAATTGAAGGCTTTGTACTTTGAATCAACACTTTTTCACTTTGTCTCCTTGTCTTTTTTGAAGTTTGGTGGAGGTTAAATACCTCATTCATGCTGAAACAACTCCACAAGACCGTTAGATTCAAAAATATGGCCGTTTATGGCCGTTGGAAATCAAATCAGAAGTTCAGAAAAACTAGCCGTTATGCCATGATCATGAGTCGACCTCCAAGTCATGAGTCGACCTCCAGTAAAATTTAGGCAAAAGTTCAGAATACCATAGTTCTGCCCATTTTGAATTCTCAGGCTATGAGTCGACCTCTGGTGTCGACCTCTGGACAGGTGTTGACCTCTGGTGGTCGACCTCTGAAGCATGCCACTGAGACTTTGCCGTGCCGGCCATGCTGAACTTTCCTTTTCTTCATGAGTCGACCTCTGGTGGTCGACCTTTGACAAGGTGTCGACCTCTGGGGGTCGACCTCTGATCTGAATTTTTCTGAAACTCTTGAGATATGCGTGCCATGCTTGAGTTTCTTTAAGCCTTTGTTTCTTTTGTCAAATATTTCTTAACAAGAAGGTCCATTATGAGAATTTTGATCTTGTCCAAGGTAGAAGAGCTCTTTTCCAAATCAGGTAAACTTAGTTTCATCATTGTCCTTTTGATACTCTTTTTGAATAACCTAAGTCCTGAAACTTTACCTTGAGATTAAACATTAGTCCAAACATATACTCAACCTTTTGTTGATCATCAAAACTAAGGAGTCAAAGCCAACAGATTGTAATTGGATTAATGCTATGCAAGATGAACTAAATTAATTTAAAAGAAATAATGTTTGGACTTTGGTTGATAGACCTACTAATGCTTCAATAATTGGCACAAAATGGGTTTTTAGAAATAAGCTTGATGAAAATGGAATAGTTACTAGAAATAAAGCTAGGCTAGTTATCAAAGGATACAATCAGGAAGAAGGGATTGATTTTGATGAAACTTTTGCTCCTATTACTAGACATGTTATGAATTTTAAATTATATCAAATGGATGTTAAAAGTGCCTTTTTAAATGGATTTATTGAAGAAGAGGTTTATGTTGAACAACCCCTCTATTTTGAAAATCATGAGTTTCCAAATCATATTTTTAAACTTCATAAAGCTTTGTATGGTTTGAAACAAGCTCCAAGAACTTGGTATGATAGATTGAGTTCTTTCTTGCTTAAAAATGATTTTACTAGAGGTAATGTTGACACTACTTTATTTTTGAAAAAGAAGAATGATGATCTCTTCGTAGTACAAGTTTCTGTGGATGATATCATATTTGGTGCTACTAGTGAATGTCTTTGTCAAGAGTTTGCAAAGTTAATGTAGGGTGAGTTCGAGATGAGCATGATGAGAGAGCTTAACTTCTTTCTCAGACTCCAGATAAAGCAAACAAAAGAAGGGATCTTCATCAACCAAACCAAGTACATGAAAGAAATATTAAAGAAGTTTGGGATGGAGAACACCAAGCCATTAGGTATACCTATGAGCTCCTCTTATAAACTTGACAAAGATGAATCAGGTAAATCTGTTGACCAAAAGGTATATAGAAGAATGATTGGTTCATTACTATGTCTAACTGCTAGTAGGCCAGAAATTGTGTTTAATATTTGTATGTGTGCAAGATATCAGTCTACCCCTAAAGAGTCTCATCTTTTGGCTATTAAATGCATACTTAGATATCTATCTGGTACTATAGATATTAGTCTTTGGTACTTTAGAGATTCATCATTTGAATTGATTGCTTATTCTGATGCTGATTTTGCTGGGTGTAAACTTGATAGAAAGAGTACTAGTGGAACTTGTCAGTTTCTTGGAGTCAATTTGATTTCATGAAGTAGCAAGAAATAGAATTCAGTTGCTCTATCTATGGCAAAAGCCAAATATATAGCAGCTGGAAGTTGTTGTGCTTAAATTCTATGGATCAAACAATAACTCGAAGATTTTGGCATCAAACTAACTAAGGCACTCATAAGATGTGACAATACTGGTGCAATCAATTTAACTAAGAATCCTGTGGAACATTCAAGAAGTAAACACATTGAAATAAGACATCACTTCATAAGAGATCATGTGCAAAACTCAAATGTAATGATTGAATTTGTTTGTATTGATAATCAATTAGCTGATGTTTTTACCAAACCCTTGAGTGAAGAAAGGTTTTGCATAATTATTAGAGAGTTAGGTATCATAGACCCTATTACTTAGAACTCTTTCAAATCTTATTCATGCCTAATTTCTTATTGCTCAAAATTATATTCTCTTAGTCCTAAACATTTCACTAGAGTCCCCTTGATTTTTAAATTCTTTTGGATTTTTTTTGGAATTTCTTGGCCAAGTGTCAACACTTGACAAATCCCAAGTGTTGACACTTGGAAAATTTTTTCTATTTTCTAGGGCATCACCCTGTTAGTTTCTTTTGATTATTCCTTTTTTCTCCTATGCCCTAGTGGTCCCCAAACACTCCTTTGCCTGCAGAATAATGATTTTCCACTCATGTCCCCCAAAATTCTGGTAATCCCTTCTCTTTTGGACCTTTAATTCACTGTTCTCATCCGGTTTTCCTTGATTTGATCCAATTCACCTCGGATTTCACTGTGTTTTTCTTTGTTTTCAGCCGAATCCCCCTTCTCTATCTTCTTGGCCATTTTTTTGGTTGATTTGTTGTGGATCGAACAAACCGTTGCTCTCTTTCCTCCCATTTCTCCTCTTTCTCCATTTCTTTTTTCTTCATCGTTAATCACTATTTTTACTGTTGTTTTTGAACCGTGTTATCCTTGTTTGCTATTTTCTTTCATTGGATTGATCTTCATTAGTTTTTTCCTGTAGATTCATTCGACATTGTGCTCACCCCTCTCCAATTCTTCCCTTTTTTGCTCTTGTTCTTGGCCAAACCTTTTTTTTTTTTCTTTTCTCTTCCTATCAATTTTTTTTGGTTGGACTATTGTCATTTCTTGTTTCAACCTCTTCATTCCTTCCATTCCCTCTCTCAGTTGTTGTCATGGGACCAAGGAAGCATCTTGCCTATAAAAGGAAACTGAGTCAGGGTTCAGTAGAAAGAAAAACTAAAGCCAGGAATGACAGTAGTCAGCAGACTGAGAGAGCAGCACCTTCTTCTTCACCTTCAGCTGACAGGGTATCAGGAAAATGATTGCTGCCAATCATCGAGTGGACTTGGGTTTTTTTGACCATCAGGGCTTCAAACTTGGACGGGTTCTCAAGTCAGCAGGGTTGATCTCCTTCTGTACTATGAGGGAGAAATACTACCCATATTTGATTCATGAGTTTTATGGGAGCTTTGATTACAGCAGGATGTTATGGAGTGCCACTGTTAGAGGTATTCATATTCCAGTTACTGAGGAGGTTCTTAGTCATGTCTGGGAGATTCCCCACCATGGGTTTTTTGCTTCATGTACAGAGGACCGAGAGGAGGCTTTCAGGTGCATACTAGAGCGCGATGACATTTGCGGTATGGCTACAGTCATCGTGAACAAGCTTTCTGTTGAGATGCACCTCCTGCACCACTTCATTGCCTGGATCCTACTCCCGAGATTGGATGTTTTGACTTTATCATTGAGAGGGAGTTGATGCTGATGGTGTGCTTGACGCAGAGGACTGTTGTTGATCTTCCTACTCTGATGCTGGTGCAGATGAGAGATGCTGCTACCTAGCGATGACACTATCTTCCATATGGGATGGCACTGACATGTTTGTTTAGAGCTTATGATGTACCTTTGGAGGGGGAGACCTCCAAAGACATTCTACACATAGACATGTACGATGAGCGTTCCCTTCACTGCATGGGATATAGGAGACTAGTAGAGAGCTGGGTGCACCGGGAGTCTGGCTAAGAGCCAGATGAGGAGGATGAGCTTAGAGAGGCAGAGGTAGGGCCATCAAGGCCTTCTGATACACCTCCTAGATTGGCACCAGCAACAGCGACTGAGATAGAGCCTGTCACACCTGCACCAGTTGCTTCACCTACTGCTGCTCCTCCTTCAGTTATAGGTACATCTTTTGAGGAGCTTGTTAGGCAGGAGTTCTTAAAGGTCCGGAGTGAGATTATGGGTTTGGCTATTAGGTCTACCCAGCTGAGGTTTGAGGTTGATAGTTTGAGAGCTCATACTAACTCTTAGCTCTTATGTATTTGGGAGACCATGGAGGCTAGTTTTACGGAGATCAGAGACTTACTGAGATCACTTTTACCTCCAACAGCACCTTCAAATCCACCTCCTCCTCTACCGGCAGATGATGATGATGACCACCCTGATGGACATGATGACACTCTTGGTGGTGGTGATGGTGGCGACAGAGAGACTGATCTTCTTGATGGCAGTTCTGGTGGGAGTGATGACCGAGTAGGTGATTATGACATAGTCAATCGAGATACCCAAACTCCAGTTGTTCATCTTGATAATCCTTGTGATACTCTGATTTCGACTGCTCCCGTCTTTCTGATACCTGCTAAGATACTTCCTCCACCATCTACTCGATCTTCCAGGGTTGTACCCGGATTTCGACCATCTACTAGGACTAAGAGTCATAGTATCCTTAAGATCCCTAGAGCCCTTGTTCCTAGGTCTAGGATTACTGGTCCTATTTACTTTGAGCTTCCATCTAATGAGGAGTAGCCTCATAGATGTTTATCCTGATGTTTGATGCTTATGTATTAGTTTTTATATTATCATCTATGTTGTACTTGTCATCGTTATGTATCATGTTTGAGTGTATGCTGAGTGTATCGGCAATTTTGTACTGAAAGCTTACTTATATATATATGAAAACTTGCATTTCAATTCTTTACTTGTTTATCAATCTTGTATCATTTATGTATTGTACTTGGTTGCTCCCTAACTTGTTCATTTTCTCTAATACTTGTTGCATTTTGCTAATATAATCTTGAATCTCTATGCCTTAATGCATCAATTCAAGAGGAGTTTACTCTCTTTATTATTTAATGTTGACAAAAAGAGGGAGTAAGATGCATATAAGCATTATGATACATATATAAGCATTTTCTTCAGTTTTGAGTTGTTTCATATCTCAACTCACTCAGGGAGAGAGAAATTTTAACTTCAACACTTAATTTGTACCTCTCCTTTATTAAAATTATGTTGTATGAGCTTTAAATTATGGGATACAATATCTAAAAATTGATTTTGAATGCTTATATACTCAAGGTTTGTTATCATCAAAAAGGGGGAGATTGTTGGCTTTGCCCTTGATTTTGATGACTAACAAAATGTTGAGTACATATTATATACTAATATTTTAATTGTAGTTATGAGTTACAGGATACAGGAATCTCAAATTCTTAAAATAAAAGTATCATGAAGCTGAGCAATTTTTAAGTTTTAAGAAGTCTTCTTAACTAAAAAAGGGCCTCAAAGATGATCAATCATGGTTTACAAAAGATGTTTTGAAGTTTTGTTGAAGATCTTTAAGTTTTTAGGAGTTTTGGCACATGTTTTGGCAAACTGCAGAACCAAGTGTCAACTCACAAATTGACAAGTGTCGACACTTCAAAATTTGGCATGCAAAAATTCTCCACTGGCATGCCAAGTGTCGATACTTGAAACTCAAGTGTCGATACCTAAAACTCAAGTGTCGACACCTAAAATTCAAGTGTCGACTCAAGGTCTGAGATTTTTTGAAAATACAGAACTTGCCATTTGGAGTGTTTTTGTGTCAAGTGTCGACACATGAGACTCAAGTATCGACACCTGAAATTCAAGTGTCGACACCTGGAAGTCAAGTGTCGACTCACAGGTTCTGACAGCTTCAACGGCTTTATTTTCTGAGAGGAGATTTCATCTTTTCAAGCTCCCAATGGTTATTTTGATCCTCTAATAGTCTCAAACCATTTTTTAAAAGTTTTTGAAGTATTTAAGCTTTACCAAACTCATTCATGAAGCATTGAACTCCATTGAACACACAAAGTCAAATATTCTTTCAAGAACTTCATTTTGAAAAGCCAAAAAAGAGAGATTCCATTCAAAAAGCTTACAAGCCCATCTTTCAGCTTTCCAAAAGTGTCTTTGAGAAGATTCCAAGGAGAAGACAAGACAAGCATCTTCAAGAGCCTCAAAGCTTCCACTTTTCACTCTTTGAAGAGAGTTTGATTGTGCTTTTATTATCATATCTTTAACTTTATACTTTGTTGACCTAGCTTTCAAGGGTTTCTGAAAGTAGGTTATTGAGGTTGTTGGTGAGCCAAAGGTACAAAACCAACTAAGATTTAACTTGTGAGCCCGAAGACAAAACAAGTTGTAAGGTTGTTGGTGAGCCTAGGTGACAAAACCAACTTAGGTTTTTACTTGTGAGCCTTGGAAAATAAGTTGGCTGCAATCTTTGAAGAGATTATAGTAGAATTTTTCAAAGGAAGCTTGGGGAGTGGACGTAGGTGCTTGGAGTGTACCGAACCACTATAAAACTTGGTGTTTGTGTACGATTGCTCTTTCTATTACTTATGCTTTATTCTTTGCATTTAATTTACTGTTATCTGCTGCATATCCATTAGTGCTAATTCACTTTGCTCATAAACACTTCAAGACCTGCACATAATTGCTTAAATTTTTAAAGACCCAATTCATCCCCCCTCTTGGGCTCCATTTCTAGGCAATACCATCCTAGACCTATGAACCAATCCTATCCTATACACCTATGAATACATCATGAGCCCCCTGGAACATCTCCAGGAACTGCTTGGCATGCCTCTAAGCACCCAGGGATCACCTCCAATATCTCTGCCATGGTCTTCCAAGTCTCTCCAAGACTTAAGAGCACCACACAAAACCTTACACAGCCTCCATATGGGCTTGGCATGTTGCTTCTTGGTGGGCTTAGAAAGGCCTAGGGTGCCAACCTTATTCTGGGCTGAGGAAGGCCTAGGACGCCACTTGCTCTTGGAATGGAAGGACGCCATCCCTAAGGCATGACAGGGGCCAGGCGTGTGGGCTTGAGTAGAAGCCCAGGCGCATGAACAACAAGGGCCTAGATGGAATCTGGTGACTCTCATCTCTTGTACTGGGCTTGAACCAAAATACAGGACTCATGGACTTGAGACAAGGGACTCACTAGACCTTCTTGTCCTAATTTGTTACAAGACTCACTCTTCATTACAGGACTCAATTGATGGACTAACTTTATTACAAAACTTGGCTCACTTTAATACAAGTGACTCGGGACTAATGGACTACTGGACTCAGATATAACAAGGATCAAAATAGGACTCAAGGACCCCAAACAGGACTCAAATGAGTTCACTTGAGCTTAATTAAGCTAAACCCTAATTACAGGACTTCAAATGACTCAACTAACTTAAGCCCTGATTACAAGACTCAAAGGGCTAACAGGACTTGATTTTTTTGGTAAAATTGAAAATTGGTTAAGGGACTAAAAGATCTTAAAATTCGGGGATCCATAGTGAACTAGGGTTGATCCTGATGTCCCCATCACATTATTTAGTACAAAGCATTTGCAACCAAAAATATGAAAGTAATGAATACTTAGTTTTCTATCATTCTAAAGCTTATAGGGGGTTTTCTTTAAAATTGGTTTTATCAAAAGATGGTTGAGTATATAAAATGTAGTATGCATAATTTTTGTCCAAAAGTACCTTGGAAGATTGCTTTCACACATGGTTCGGGCCATCTCTTCCTATGTTCTATTTTTTCTTTCTACAATACTATTTTATTATAGTGTTCTAGGGGCTGAAAAGTTGTAATCAATGCCATGCTCAGTGCAAAACTCTTCAAAATACTGGTTTTCAAATTCAGTACCGTGATCACTTCTAATTGAAATAATTGAATGATTTTTCTGATTTGATATTTTCTTGTAAAATTTTTGAAATACTTTGAAAGCTTCATCTTTATGTGAAATAAATAAAATCCATGTGAATCTTGAAATGTCATCTACTATCATAAGTCCATATTTCATACCTCCTAGGCTTGTGGTCCTAGTTGGTCCAAATAAGTCCATGTATAGTAGCTAAGGTCTTGAAGTTGAAACAATATTTTTTGATTTAAAACTCCTCCTAGTTTGTTTACCAAATTAACATGCATAACAAACATGTTCAAAATCAACTTTAAATTTAGGTAAACCTTTAAATAAGTCTTTGAAAATCAATTTAGCTAATATATGTATGCTAGCATGACCTAATCTTCTATGCCATAGTAAGCTAGATTCCTTGGTTTTAGCATTCATTGCCACTAAACTTATATTACTTGACATGGCTGGATCATTCAAGTCTACCACATAAATATTTCCAAGTCTATGAATAAAAAACTTAGCGCTAGAATCAAGAGAGCTAGTTACTATATACATTGAAGATTCAAAAACAACTTTAAAGCCTTTATCACATAGTTGACTTATGCTCAATAAATTGTGCTTCAACTTGTCTACTAGCAATACATTTTCAATAAAAGTAGAAGGGGTTATCTTGATCTTACCAATTTCAATGATTTTTTCCTTACCGTTGTTACCAAAGGTGACCATTCCTCTATCTTTCATTTCAAGGGTGATGAATTATTCTTTATCACCTATCATATGTCTTGAAAGCTGCTATCCAGATACTATCTTTTCTTTGAAATTTGGGCTGCAAGACATTCCTGCAAAATAATCAAGTAATGTTTTTAGGTACCTATGCTTTCGTGGGTCCTTGAAGATTAGTAGTTGTGGTTCCTTTAGGAACTCAAATCTTTTTCACTTTACTTTTATTTTTTCTTCTCAAATTACATTCAAAGGATTTATGTCCAACCCCATTACAACAGTAACAAACAACTTTTGACTTTTGAAAAGATGTAAATGTTGAAAACTTTGATACAAAAGTTTGTGGAGATAAAAACTTTGATACATAAGATTTTGAAGCAAAAAACTTGTTGGTATTCAAAGAATTGTATCCAATTCCAGGTCTATTATTTGATTCTCTTTGATTTTTTAAAATCAATTCAAGCTTATTTGAAATTAAAGTCAATTTGTCAACTAAGGGCTTGAATCGACTCATTTCATTTTGCAAACTCTTATTCTTTTCAAAGAATTCATCTTTTTCAACTTGCAAAACTTTATATTTTTTAGAAATACTATTCAATTCTTTTTGCAAAAGATTGTTCTTTTCAGAAATTTTAATCTTTTCTTTTATTAAAAGATCATTGTTATTTTTCAAAGTTTTACTTTTTAATCCAACTTTTTTATACTCAGATAAAAGCTCATAAAATGCAGTATGTAACTCATCATAAGTAAATTCATCATTGGGTTCAGTAGAAGTTACCTCATCTTTTAGACCCATGAGACATATGTTTGTAGTTTTGGATGTCTCTTCCTCTTCATTTGATGTAGATTCATCGCTATCACTCCATGCTGCCATCATATCTTTCTTCTTTTTCTTCTTGTAACCCTTCTTCAATATGAGACATTCAGAATGGTAATGCCCCGGCTTCTTGCATTCATAGCATATTGGTTGTTCCTCATCTTTTTCTTTGTCCTTCTCCTTTTCTTTGCTATGTTCACCCTTTCTATAGTGCTTCCTCCAGTACCTTGACTTTTTCTTGCCCATGAATTTTTTGAATCTCTTCATGACTAAAGAAATGTCATCATCTTCAAGTTCTTCATTAGAGGAGGGGCTTTCTTCTTCTTTCTCTTCTTCTTGCTTCTTGAATTCAGTTATAGCTTTGAAGGCTATAGATTTCTTCTTTTTGATATCATCCTCACTGCGGTGTTGCATTGTAAGCTTGTGTGTGATTAATGATCAGAGAAGCTCATCCAATGGGAGTGTGTTCAAGTCCTTAGCCTCTTGAATAGCAGTGACCTTTGGATCCCATTTGTTCGATAAAGATCTAAGAATCTTTTGCACAAGGTTAGCATTTGAGTACACCCTGCCGAGACTTTTCAAACCATTAATAATATCTGTAAATCATGGAAACATGGCAGATATTGTTTCATTGGGCTCCATTTTAAATAGTTCATAATTGTGCACAAGAACATTTATTTTAGAAGTTTTAACTTGAGAAGTGTCTTCATGGGTAACTTCAAGTTTATCTCAAATTTTCTTTACCGAAATGCAAGTGGAAATCCAGTTAAACTCATTAACGTCCAAAGCACAATACAATAGATTCATTGCTTTGGCATTTATTTTTTCCATTTTCATGTCATATTCATCCCATTCCTCTTCCAGTTTTGGGATGTCTATGCCATCAACCTTTTTTATGGATGTGTGAGGTCCTTTTAAAATACTTTCCATAATTAAAAACCCACTACTTGAATATAAATCTTCATTCTTGCTTTCCAGTATATGTAATTAATGCCAGTAAAAAATAGAGGTCTATTGGTAGATTGACCTTCAATCAAAGAGGTACTCATTTGGATTGCCATTAATCTTTTCTCCTAGTTGTTAAACTAAAAGCATGGAAACCTGCTCTGATACCACTTGTTGCCCAATTGGCCAACCCAAGAGGGGGGTTGAATTGGGTTTGAAAACTTTTTCACAAATATGTGCCCTTTCGAAATCTTAATGTGATGAGTGAAATGTCTAAAGAATTAAATACGGAAGCAATTAAATAAGCACAAACAAAACAAACACAAACACAATAATTTATAGTGGTTCAGAGCAACCCAGCTCCTATGTCCACTATCCAAGATACCATTTGGGATTTCCACTATATTCATAATGAAATATAGCTGATTTGTTTTACATTGGGCTCACAAACCAAAATCCAATCTTGGTTTTACATCGGGATCACCAAGAACCCAATATAATATTTGTTTTCTCAGGCTCACAAACAATCCAAACTTAGTTTTTAAAGCTCACCAAAAATCAAAAAATAATCCTCAAGCAATAGCCCCTGTTATACTTGAAACAACTCAAAATAGAGTTACAAAAGAAGTTACACTAAAGACAAACCAAACTTTGTTGGATGGTTGTAGTTGAAGCTCTTTGTGAAGCCTTCATGATTGCTTCTTCAATGCTCTTTAAGGCTTTCAAACTTCTCCAATGATTGACTCAAGAAATTGATTGGAAGTTGGTGAAGACTTGAGTTCTTGTTTGAATGCTCTTTTGAATATTCAATACCCTCATTAAAGTCTTTCAAAACTTGTTCAAATCCATCATTTATAGTCTTCTGAACTGATCCCAAGTGAATATGACCGTTGGAATGCCTTGGGAGTCAAAATCTAGCCATTGGAAGACTTTTGGATTCAAAAACTTCATTCTGGAACTAGTCGTTATACTTCAAAAACTAGGATTCGAGTCAGCTCGGATGGGTCGAGTAGGCTCGGATTCTTAGATAGGTTAAAACAAAACTCTGGCTGAGTCGGTTCTCTTCAATTGAGTTGGATCGAAAGGCTAGTTTTCTCAAAATAGAATTTTACTCACACTGGAGGAGTCGACTCGGATGCTCATTGAGTCGCTCAGTTGACTGTGTATCAAAAAATAATTTCAATTACTCTGGAGGAGTCAGCTTGGGTCTTCATTGAGTCAGCTCAAGTGACTGAGTATTAGAAATGCTTGTACCATGCCAAAACAATGAGTCGGCTCTATTCATCGAGTCAGCTCGAGTGAATTTTGTCTAAAAATATTCAAACTTCTCCAAACTTCTTCCAAAATCTTCCAAATAACTTCCAACTTCTTCTAAGTCTAATCTAAGAATTTTAAACTTAAAAATTATACAAGATTGGCCCTTTTACAAGAATATACAAACAAATTTATTTTAGGCTCTTCATTACATGAAACTTTTTCTAAAAGAAAATTGATACACTATAATGATGTAGGAAGAATGATTGTGCATTTGAATCATCCTACAAAAATTTCTTAAATACTAGAAAAGAGTCAGTATCAAATACATGCCCCAATGTTTTGTTATCATCAAAATCATTCCAGGGGTTAACAAAAGTTATATGCATAGTTTGAAGAAGAAAGTGAAAAACAAGGCCAGAGTTGAAGATTCTATTATGGAGGCTTATATAATAGAAGAAATTTTAAATTTCAGCCAACACTACTTTAATCTCAATATGCAAACAAAGTTGACTCAAGTTGGCCAAAATGATGATGATGGTGGTGAGGGATCAGAGTGAGAGATCTCAATATTTGCCTATCTTGCTCATGAATTTGGTCGCGACATTTGCCGAATTTTAATAGATGCTAAATTTTGATAGGCACAAACATATGTTTTGCTAAACTACGATGAAGTCAATCCATATATTGAGTAGGTATCTATCATGATCCAAACTCTTCAATCACTTATTATAGTATACTAATCTTATACTTGTTTAGAGATTTTGATCGAATATTGAGATGGGATAAACCAAGATAAGTAAGAAAGAAATTTCTACATGGTGCTCACAAAACTTTACAGATTGGTTCTATTAACTAGTAAGCATCTATTGATTTTTTTTTTATTTTAATTTTTTCCAATTTATTCTTTTATATTATGCAAGCCATGCAAGGGAGTTATTCCTAAAAGGCTAAGACCATTAGATTATGGGCCAGTAAAATATGCGACATGTTATAATGGCTCTAATGTTAATGATTTTAAATTTTATACCCACGAATATGGATATAATAAGAGTACAATAAATAGTAGTGTGTATAAAGGATAGCTAGTGGGAAGGCTCAGAGAGTGACCACTATAGAATCCTCGAAGAAGTGATTAAGTTGACCTATACTGGAGGAAATAGTCTCATCTATTTAAGTGCTGATAGTTTGGTAATAACAATGGTATGAAGGTTGATTCATGGCATGATCTTATTGAACTCAAATATGGATCAAAAATATATGTCGATGATCCATTTATGCCAGCTCAACAAGCTGGTCAAGTATATTATAATCCTTTTTTATTAAGGGAGAAACAAAGAAAAGATTGGTAGGCCATATGCAAGATTAAGTCTCGAGCCAATTATTATGTGCTTGATGAAGAAGAAGAAGAGACCAATTTACCAGAATACTTTCAAGAAGATGAACACTAGGAGTTCAATAGTCCTATATTGATGTAGAGTTGGATACTCCAGGAATTCTCTACGTGATGGCTAATAGGAGGACATAGATCATACTGAGTTTGTTTGAGGGGCAAACATGTTGAAGAAGGGAAAGAAGAGGAATATGATGAAGAAATGGAAGGGGGGGAAGAAGAAATGGAAGTAGAGGAAGATTCAAAAGAATCATCCAAAAGGTATGAATCATCTAAAAAGGTTGTGAGTAGTGCTTAGTATATAATCCTTAAATCATATTAAATACTTGTCTTCCATGCATTTTAAATCTTTCATTGCCTGCATCCATAATTGTATAATTAATTTAGTGAATCTATTTATTTTTATTTAGAAGGTTTATATGTCTTCCAAAAGCTATAGCCACACTAGTTAAGGACAGAGCTCTTGAGGAGAGAGTGATTATGGTGCCAGCTCTCATGCTTCAGTGACACTCACACCACATGATAAATTCTAAAATTTTAGATATACATTCTTTTTTATATCATCTTATACTTTATTATCTAACATAACAATCTTTATTTTAGATGGTAAATTCTAGTGACCCCACAGTCACAGGTTGTAGAGATCGGCTTATTTAGACTCACCATCATGGTTGAGGACTTGCCCGGCTTATAGCACCTCTGACTGATCTGGAGGATAGAGAGCTCATCCATACTAGAGCCACTCATACGTATTATATATTCATATTAATATATTTAAAATCTAATCATTTTAAATTTAAAATTTATTATCAAATTTTAATTTTGTAGGACATTTAGAGAGCCTAGAGTTTCTTGAATGGTTATCGAGATCATTCATTGATTGATATCAGGACTGGTGAATGAGTTCTCCAATTGACCATCGAGGGCTCGAGATGCAACCTGGCAGTTGTTCCTGGTAAGACAAATATATTCAACTTTCAAAATTATGAAATGATTATATTTTATTTATTTAATATAAGCTTGCTTTTACTTGTAGGAGTATTACCTATTTGACATTCCTCAGGTTGAGGAGGTTGGTCTTTGATCTTCAAGGTGGCCATGTGTCAATTCCGGGATAGGCTCTATGATCTCAAGTAGAGAACAACAAAGCAAACTAGTTCCCAATCATCATCAGACTAGAGAACTTTTAGGGATCATTGGATATGGGCAGACATATGGAAGGCCCTCTATGACATGTGGAGCATCGAGTATTCCACTAGGTGATAGAGGGCACGATAGAATCCTACTGCTTGGCAAGATCCGATTAAGCATACTGGTGGCTCAATTGGCATGCATGTAATGACTGACAGATTGGTAAGTATTTAATGCTCAATTATATTAATTAATTTTAATTTAAATTGATGCTATATTTATTTTAATTAAATTATTTTTATTATTTATTTATTATAGATATAGTAGCTTGGTCATGTATCAGGATAGCTATAGTTATGGAAGGCCACACACCGGTCTAGTAGGATTGGTGATTATTTAGATGAGAGATCTAGATAGATCATGGTAAAAACTTAAAACTTTAAATATTAATTTTTATATATACTGATATGTAATGGATTAATTAATTTATAAAATTTATAGGTTGATTTCATGGAGTATGTCATAGCACGTTATGGTAAGGACAGGTCCTCTCTTCCCCTCCTTGACCTCGAGGGATGGCCTAGGATTATAGGAGGAGTGAATAAGAACTAGGGTCCTTGGATTCATCCATAGCTTCGATCCTTCAGTAGCTCGATACTCTTTGACTTTCTTTTCTCAAGCTCTGATGATCCAGACATGGAGTGATGTACACATCGAGAACATTGTGAGCCATATTCTTACCTAGCAACCTCAGCACCTCCAGGATGCCATCCATGATATGGTCATCAAACTCTTTAGGGATCTGCATTTGCACGATGAGCTTGCCTCACTATCACAGCCATCAAAGCAAGTAAGTCTATTATAAAATTTCTTTACATGTTTTAATTTTTATACTCAGAAACTTCTTAATAATATTTTTTTTCTTTTCATTATAGGATGTTGGGACATCCAACTCTCATCTACTAATTACTGGAGAGGACATGTAGGAGGAGAACGAGGCTGAGGATGAGGATGATGTAAATCTCACATGATTTTTTATATTATATATTTAATTTTTTAGTAGTATAAATTTATAAAATTATAAATTTTATACTTTTAATATAATATAATTAATTTTTATTTATAATTATTATTAATTATTACATTATTTTTAATATTGCTTAAGCATTCTAATGATTTATTATTATCATTAAAATTAAATTTTTTTAAAAAATAATTGTTTTTAAAAAATTAAAAATATAATTACCTATGGCATTGACGATGGTATTTTTTTGTCGCTAAAAGTTATTACTGATGGCTATTTTTCCCGATAGATTTTTTGGTAGCTAATAAATTTTTAAATTATTTTCAAAAAATGAAAATATAATTAGCAAAATTTTGTTGCCATCACTAATACCATCATTAATGACCATTATCAACGACGGTCATAAATCCCATCGCTAAAAATGGTTAGTTGCAATAGTAATTTTACTAACGGCAAATTGACTATTAGCGACGTATTTAGCCATCGCTAATAATACTTTTTTCTTGTGATGACTATAAAGTCATTCAGAGGGCTTGAATGCTTAAGGATGCTTGCTAAAGGAAATTTTTTATGATGGAGGAGCTTTCCAATAGGTCCTCTAGAGCTAAGCTCACTCAGAGCTACCACTCGAGGGGCTTGCCATAGAGCTCTTGCTCAAAAAAACTCATCCAAGTGGAGGAGACTTACTTGAAGGGTTTGGAAAATAAATTTATAGGTGAGATATAAGGAGTACCAGGCACTTATGGGGCCTATGGTGCAGGAAGAGATGATTGGTATAATGATGCAAAGTGCATGCCTTTGGAAGAGCGGGCGGAGTTGGCATGGATCTCTTCTACATGACGAGCATGCTATCCACATTAATGGGGCATGGCTGGCATTAGGGAGCCATGGCATGAAGTCACCTACCCTTTGTGGGAGGTGGGCATGCCAGGCTTGCCTGCACAGCAGTGGAATCTGCATGTCGATCTTTAGAAAGCTTGCTTGCTACATCGAACCAGTAGGTGAAATGCTTTGAGCTGATGGTAAAGTGGCCTAGAGTTAGGCCAATAGGTGAGGTGGTGAGCCATGTGGTACCCATATAGGAGCGATGATTTTCAGATGCAATAGGTCAAATTACTAGTGACAATTTTATAATTTGTCATCAAAACTTTTGTTTCTGGTGATGATGTTTTCAAATAGTCACTATATATATATATATATTAATGATGAGTGTTGTAGCTGAATCCCCACTTCTAGAACTCTTGTGGCACTTGAAGGTCTCCTGGCCTCCTTCGGTGGGATGATGCCTGCTCTTGGGCATCTCTTTAGTGGAGACTTACAAGAACGGTCCCTTGACTAGTGGTAACTGGTGGGAGAACCTCTGATGCTCAAGTTATTGAGAGAAAAAATGCTACAATAGCTAGAGCTGAGAGTAGTGGGGAAAGATTGAAGAGTGTTAAGAGTGGTAATGGTATCTTACCTCATCAGGGATCCCCTCTTACCTATTTATGGAGTTACTCGGGGTATCTAAATTTGGCTAGGAAGTAGCCTCCCAAGGTGCAAGTAACAACATTTTGTTGGATGTTAGGGTCCGATCTCCTAGGATCTTTTCATGGGTATCATTCTATTAGGATAGCAACTTTTGCAGAGATCCTATCTACCATAATCTCTATTGGGCCAACTTAGCCAGTCTGTGTCTACCACTTCTTCGAGCATCGTAGACTCTAAATATTGGGTAGCTTATTCAATGCCAATGGATGAAGCTTAACCACTATATCCCGGTGGTTAGTTGGGCCTGATTAATTACTCAATATGCGAGCATAAAGGGAGTTGTGTTAGTCAAGCTTAGTTAGGCTTAGCTTCTCAGTCCAAGATGTTGTAGTTGCTCAATGTAGAGGCTTAGTCATCTCCTCCTTAGTCGATGATCCAGTCATCCCCTCCTTAGTCGATGATCCAGTCATCCCCTCCTTAGTCAATGGTTTGGGTGATCCTTAAGGCCGTGTAGGTGGTTTCCATAATAGTTTCCCCCCCACTCCCGAGTCTAGAAGTTATCAAATAACTCTTTCAAGCTTTGTCATTTATAGATAAAGGGAGTAGTCGTTCCATTGGCCTTGAAAGTTAAGTATACCTTTTCATCATCTAGGCATTCATTGGCTCCTTGGAAACCATCGCCAGTGATTTTATTACTACAAATTCTAGAAAGAAAATAATTATTGACACATCACTTGAAAGGACTGTGCAATAATTTCTTAAATGGTTGGCGATTTGGCTGATCTTCTTTTACTAGTCAAGTGGCACCATGTGGCCTGATGGCTATAATTCTTAAATAATTTGCATGGAACCCTGTGCCTAGAGTTAATTGGCCAATAGTAATTTCAAAGCGGTGTGTTATTTCTTGGTTTAGGTTGTGCCATGCATTGAGATCTAATAGTCTCATGCTCGATCAGGGCTTTGATCCTAGCTATTTGAATCAGCATAAAAGAGGTTCCTTGCCATAGTTAGAGGGATTCTTGCTTGAGCATAGAGAAAGACTTGAGGAAGAAGAAAGTTTTTAAGTTTTCCAAAGATTTAGCTCTCCCTTAGACTAGTCCCTTCTCTCCTTTTTGCTTTTTCATTGCTTCTTTCTTTTAAAAACTGTCTTTAAAAACATTGTAGAGATTATTTTTCTTCGTAGTAGTTGCTATAAGTTCTTCCCTTTCTACCTTCATCATATTCTTGGGTGGAGGCTTTTCTTCTTGGATTTCCTTAGATTTTCTTATTTTCTTTGATCTTCTTTCCCCTTCTCAAAATGTCATTTGAGGATGAGAGTCACTCGAACAACAATATTTCTAGGTTGCGAAGGTCTCAGGATTTTTCTTCTTCAGAGGAGAGTAGTTCTGAGAGCTTGGAGGAGGTGGGGGTCATCTCCCTCTAGGAAAGTCTTCGAGTGGAGTGCACTATAGCACGGGGACGGTTCTAGTCAACCCAATGGCTGAGGCCTTAGTGATGACTGAGGTTGAAATTTTCCTACTCCATTGTAAGCACAAGTTTTTGAGTACTTTTTACGTTCATGTCCCAAAATCGAAGGATTAAGTAACCTCCGATCCAGTTGAGTATTTGGACACATATGAGGAGTTCCATCATGCAGGTCTTTGATTTTTCCTCCACCCTTTTATTAAGAATATCTTTTACTTTTTTCAAATCTTTCTAGCCCAACTTGTTTCAAATTGCTTTCAAATCTTGTGCTCTTTTATCGTTCTTTGTCACCTTTTTAACATTCAGCCCTGATATATTTGTTATGTTCCCTCTTTATGCTAAAAAATCACCCCAAGGCAAGAAGCTGGTCATTTATCGGCTCTCAAAATGAGTGAGTTTTTATCTCTTGCCTACCCTCTTTTATACATAACTAGAAAAGAAGGTTCTTCTTTGTGTCCTCTGACTAGCCTTGGGGAACAAGTTGGGTCTAAGAAGAGCTGAATCTATCCTCAAACAAGAATGATTAGATCCTCAATACCCAAACTATGCAACAAGGTTCCCCCTTAATAGGAGCTTTTGACCAAATAAAACCTTTATGATGTTTAGTTGAGTTTGACAAACTCTCATGGTATGCTTCTCTTGGATACTTTCTTCTCCTCTTATGTCTTCAAAAATTTTAACTAAGTAACTTTCTCTTCCCGTGGATATAAAGATTATGGCAGAATGATTTTGAATGGCCATTCAAAAGAGAGTTGCGCCCTAAAAGGGATAATCGAAGAAGGTCATTGTGAAATGGCCATGCTTGGGGCCATCTGCTAGGGGCTCCTCCATTGTTGTGAGGGCTCCATCATCCCTATGATCAACGATGATGTGGGGGTTGTTGCTTCCCCATTGGCAACTTCTTGGGTGGTGCCTTTGGGGTACTCGGTTATGACTTCTTTAATGCCAGTGGCTACTGCACCTCTGAGGGTGGCAGCTCTCCCAACTCACTCAGCTCTAGTGGTTGAATCTTCCTAAGGGAGGGCTCCTCCAACTCCCTCAGGGTCCAGCACTAGCATCACCTGCAATATAGAGGGTGACAAGTATGTTTATGAGGTTAGCATCAAGGTGGATGACTCTACTCTACATAGCTCCTATACAGCATAGGTTTTGTCCAAGATACTGCTTCTTCCTCGAGACATGGAGCAATGGACATCTTGTTTTATAGATGAGATCATAGCCAATCTCTTCCCAACCCTAGTTAGGGTAAGTCTATCTTATCTCTCCTCCTTTTCTTAGTTGGATAGTATATTTTTTGATTAATTGACTTGGTGTTTTTCTGGCATGTAGCTCATCCATGATGCATCTACCCTTCATGGAGGTTCAACACATTCATTGAGTTCTGCCACTCCTTGAGTTTACAAGTGAAGGAGGTGGAGTCCCAAGTGGTGGGCTATGATAGGCTCATCAATGCTACTCCAAAATAAGAGCTCAAGCTAAAGGAAAAGTTGGCCATCCTCTTAAATTATTTTAAGGCTACTACTCGAGAACTAGAGGCCGAGTAGTGGAGAAGGAGGAATCACTTGTAAAGAAGCAAGCATGGCTTGCCAAGGTAGAAGCTTGGCTTATTTAGACTGAAGGTCTTCTCCATTTGGCCGAGGAGAATATCAAGGTAGTTGAAAAGCAAGCCACCTTTGCAATAGCTCAAGCAATGAAGGAGTACAAGGGTAGATGCCTACATAGTCAGCTTTACCAACTACAAGGATATGGTTGCTCAATCCTACCCAAAATTGGACTTGAGTGGCATCTTTGTAGATGGGGTTGTTTTAAGGAAGAAGAAGGAGAAGATGAATGAGTAGCCAAAGAAGAGGATGCTGAGATCAAACAGCTAGTTGTTGGAGAACCAAGGCATGAGATGACTACAAGTGAAGGTTTAGAGGGGCTAGCTACTTCTCCTGAGATAGATGCTTAGGAAATTTTTTTCTTTCTTCTTGTATCTTTTCTTCTTCCTTGGACTTTTGGTCTAACTTATATAGAGACTTTTTTATGCAATGAAAGTCCAACTTTCCTTTTGATAGTGCACTTTGTATATGCTATTTGGATGCTTTCAATCTTGAATGAGTTTTTACTAAGTTCTTAGTTGTAAGAATAACTCTAGCCAAGTAAGAACAACTCTAGCCAAGTAAGAACAACTCTAGCCAAGTAAGAACTTTTCTATCCTGTAGTCAAATAAATTACTCGATAGGACTTGAGTTTTGGCCAACTATAGGAAGTTGGCTATAGTGTGATTGCATTAGTGTTTGTCCTGATGATAGAGTATTAGTCAATCATCTCGAGTCTTTGTAGTCGGACATTATTTGATAGGCACAAAGGTCTTGTTCAAATGTTGGCCAAGTTATTCGGCCATTATCCTCTTGACCAGGCAAGTTGACCATTTCCTTTAGCCTAATGCCTTGTTGGGAAATAAGCCATACTTGGAAGAATAACTCATTAATCCCTTTACAATTATCTTTTTTGGCTGGTCGAATCATGCCATGTGGTGGATAATCTTTGACTTTCAATTACTGGCACCAGTCTTGGGGATCCTGGTCAATCAACCAACATTCCCAAGCAGCTACATGGCTTAGTCTCTTAGACTATGCCACACATCAAGGTTTAATCGATAGGGTGAGGGTATAAATAAGAGCCCACCCCTTGCCATTTTTATAGGAACTCCAACTTTGGTAGTTCAGTGGGGTACTCAAAGTTGGAGGCTCTCCTCTTGCTCCTTCTGTTCATTAAGAAGTTATCTCCATCCAAATAAGTTGGTGATACTACAACTTGTTAAAGGATCTAGGGAAGATATGGAATCCAAAAAAGACAAGGTGAATGGTGCTAAGAAAGCACCGATCAAAAATCGAAGGTGTTCTTGGAGATAATTGAGGGGGACTGAAGGTATCTTTGGAGATAATCGAAGGTATTATTAGAGATAACTCTATCGAGGAGTTGTTTGTCCTGCTAGAGGTGGCTGAGGGAACCCCACTGGTGGTCTTGCCAGGTATCCTTTGGTTGCTTATTCAATCTTCTTCTTCCTCTTCTTCCTTAGTTGGTCCTCCTCCCTTGAAGGATAGGCTTCAAGCCTTGAAGGACAAGCCTTTGAAGTTGAGAAGCTATTGATGATAAAAGACAAGCATCTCATCGAACTCAAGAAGCTATTGATGATGAAGAGGAAACCTTGTATCTTCCTCTTTTGAAATCTTATGCTTTTTTGGACTTCGTCCACCCATTGTAAAGACTTTTCAAACTCAATTCAGTTCTTGTAGGAACATCATATCAATGGAAAACTTTGACTTTTCAATACTTGTGTTTAAGTGATCATCATGGATGAATTTTTGCTAACTCTCTTGATTGGGAGAATAGCCTTTGCTGAACAAACTTACTCCCCTTGCTTGGATCAATAAGTTCTTTGGCAATCAAATATGCCTGAGTCTCTTAGTCGACTAGGGAGTCAGTGTAGTAGATTGTATCCCAAACTTTCAAATATAAGAATAGGACCTCTAATTGTAAGACTTGGCTTCTTTTCCATCTAACTACTAAGAGTTAGTTGTGTTAGTATTTCCTTTAGGAAGACCAATTATCAATCAATCATCATGGTTGTTAATTGGCAATGGTTAATTGGTTGGTATTATCCTAGTCCAACTAACTTCATTGTTGGCTTTTTGTCAATGACTGAGTGTTGGTCAATTGCCTAGGCCTTTGTATTTAGATCTCTTGGTTGATGCCTTAGCTTGGTTGGGTGTCAATTGACTATCCTGGTGATTATTTTTCTTTATTGACCTGATGTTGAGTAGCCAATGGTCTTTGATGGGCTTATGTGAGATGAAGGTATCCTAACATTATCATCTTCGTCGATGGTGTGTTAAGTGGCCGGAAGGCTCGAAGAGCTAGTTGGTGGAGATGAAGGGTGCCAACGCTGATGAGGAACGGGATTCTAATATGATGCAGGATGATATGCAAGGGATGAACATGAGAAAAATCAGATTAAAGCAAATATATAACTTTAGATTTTTTATGGTTGGATTCCCATAGACAAGACTAGGTTAGGGTTATCCTGTATCAATTAGTATCCTACCCACATGCCAAACTATCAAAGAAATAAAGCAAATAAAGGATCCTAGGTCTAAGAACGCCTATTAGGAGCATGTTCAACTTCAAGAAATCAGAAAAAGTGAGAAGGAAATGGGTCTACATACCTAGCGATAATTTGCATGATGTCGCAGAAGAGATCTCTCAACTTAAATCGATGTCTGGATAATCCAGTCACCTTTTTGTGGATCCATCGATTTTTTATCAGCTTCATTTAAGGATAAAGAAAACTTCATCCGGAGGGCATGGCACTGGATGGATCCTATAACATCAGGGGTTAGTGTCAAGGATGATGACAAAAATACAAAATGGGGAATTATAAGAGAAAGGGAAGTGGGAGGATCGCCGGGGTTGATTTGAGGCCTAGAGGAGATGGAGACGCCTGACGCTGTAGGGGCGGCCTGGATGGGAGGTGAAGGATGCAGCTAGGGCTTCAGCTTGGATGGATGATTGCTAAGGATTAGTGGAAGAAGACTAGCTAACAGGATAACTAGGGGCTCATATCCCTTGATGTTTCGTAAAACAAAGGAAAACGAGTCTCACACCCATTCCAAAAGGAGGACACAAATTTTCACAAAAAAATTTACCATAGTTTATTTCATGAATAAGAGATTAGATTATAAGAGGAGGAGGGGTGGAGTATTTATAGGTTCACCCAAGTCCCTCTCCTTATCAAAATAGGGGTACAAGTCTTTGTAGAAATAAAATACAAAATAAACTTGGATCGGAAGACTAGTCTCTTAATAGAATTGGGCTAGCTAACTCCTTGTAGAAGTAGACTAGCTGACTCCCCCTTGGACTGAGAAGCTTTGCTTGGGCTTGTGGGCTTACTCTTGGGCACCACTCCTTGCTGGACTAGATAAGGTGCCAATCATGAATGGGCCTGGGGTGCTAGCTCCTGATGAGCTTCTGGACTGGGGCGCCTGGAAGAAAAAATATTTCCCTAAGGTGCCAGGTATCTTCAATTGTGGAGGCACCATGGGCTTGGGCGGCATGAAAGGCCCAGGGTGGCTTGAGCGGGATTCAGATGCAAGGACTCCAGCTCCTGGGTGATGCATTATAAAACTCCTGGTCTAGGGATCCTCTCCTCTTGTACTTGAAAATTACAGGACTCAAGTAAACTCACTAAACTTGGACAAGTGGACTCACTCAACTTACAAACGGACTCAAGTAACAGGACTCAATGGACTTATTACAAAACTTGGCTCACTTCGATACAAGTGACACAGTACTAATGAACTATAGGACTCAAAAAATTTGGACTTCATCATAAGTCTTAGCAAAATTGACCAACACATGACTTAGAGAATAAATTGAAGCTTGAAGTCTATGTCTGATTTAATGTCCTCATCAATTCTCCTGGGGTGGGAGGAACTCGACCCTGTCGAGTAAAAATTGATCTGGTTCTGGCACTACTCTGATGGGTCTAGGTTGAGGTGTTGCAAATCCTCTCGCATGATCCACAAAACCTTAGATCTCGGTCGACCTTGCCAATGAACCAAGTGATATGGAAGCCTTTGATCCGGGTACTAGTGGCTTGGTCATCCAAGAAATGCTCAATCATTCTCTCACATGCTAATTTGATGGTGGACACTCAAGGTTGGGTTTGCTCTTAAAGAAAAGGGTTAGGCTCAAAACTCACTGGGTATCAAAACTCATTGGCTCCCTATGCTCTACTAAGTCTAAGATATTGAAGGTTGAGCTTAATGCCTAATGAGGTAACTCAGGCACTAGGTCCAACTTTCTTTATCACTTTGATGGATCCAGCTCTACGGGTACGTAGTCTAATCATCACAAGATTTTCTTAGCAAACTCTTAGACTCTTTTCGAGAATTAATCATGTTTTTATAAAAATCATTGCGTACAGTAATCTTATGATTAATTCCTCATGCAGATCTTTAATCATGCAGTGCAAAAACTCATAACACCTAATGACATGCAGGAAAACACCTAATGCCAATGACTAATGCTGGCAAACAAATGACTAAATCCTAAACTTCAACTATGGGTTTAACCCTTTGTTAGGAGGGTGACATGCAGATGAGAATGGTGCATGGACTCCTACTAGGTGCCATAGGGTCATCCAAAAGTAAGATGCAAACATGACATACTCAATGAATGAATGCAGTATGTAAACCTCTACAAAATGTAAATGAATGGTTAAAGAAACATAAAAAGATTCAAGAAAAGGTAGAAAATACGAGGTGGATTCAGGGTTAGTCTGGTAGGGTAGAAAGTGAGAAGGGGGTTCGGGGTTGATTGGATAGAATAGGATACAGGAAGGGGTGTCAAGGATTAGTCCTAGACTTATAAGGTTGACCTTATAGGGTTGATGTATACCTACAGGGTCTGCATTATGGAAGAATGGGTCATTAATTTCAGAGAAGAGATCATCAATGGGAACTATAGGAGAGGATTCTTCTTGAGGGTATTCATAAGCCAAATCCTCAATAAAATCTTCTGGTTCATGAAATTTAGGACTGGGCTCTATAATTAGGCTTTCTTCTAGTGTCTCCTTAGGTAGAGTTGCAATCACAGGATCATGGGTTTCTTCCTCTAATGGTTCTTCCACTACAGCTTTAGTTTGGGTGTGGTCAGGGTTACCTAATTCTAGGCTGGCTTTAGTATGAGTATCTGCGGGGTCAACTAATTCTAGGTATCCTATAGGTATCTCTTTTTCTTCTTCATCATACTCATCCACTAAGCTTACATCAGCTTCATATATCTCCTCTTTAATATCATTCTTGTGAACCAATGGGGTGGTAGGAGGGGATCGGCTAAGAAAAAGTTGACTAGTGTTTGGGGTAGTAGAGGTGGGTCGACTAACGGGTTCCTGACTATTCTAGACTCATATCTAAGGGTACTAATCCTATGGGGTTCAGGTCAACTAGAGAAAACCTGACTGGTACTAAGCTGATTCCTGAATTCCTAGAAGAAGCTTAACCCTAGGCATGCTAAGTGGGTAGAGTATATCCAGTCCTATACTTTTGTTTTGAAATATAAGGTTGGGACTGAAAATAAGGTAGCTGATGCCCTTAGTTGTCGATCTTTGTTATTGAATTCTGTTAGGGCTGAAGTCGTAGGGTTTGAGTAGATCAAAGAGGAATATGAGTCGTGTCCGGATTTTAAGACTGTGTATTAGGATCTAGCTCAAGGACCATCTAGTGATCATAAGGATTATACCCTTTTAGATGGCTTTCTGTTCTTAAAGAATAGGCTTTGCATCCCTAGAACTTCTCTTAGGAAATTTTTGATTTGGGAAATTCATGCTGGGGGTCTAGCAGGCCATTTTGGAAAAGACAAGACCACCTTGGCTGTTGAAGACCACTTTTTCTGGCCTAGCTTAAAAAGAGATGTAGCATACATTGTGGCTAGGTGTCGGACCTGCGCTATTGCCAAACATCGAAAATAGAACACCGGCCTTTATACCCCACTCCCTGTCCCAGATTGTCCTTGGCAAGATGTGAGTATGGACTTTGTGTTAGGTTTGCCTAAGACCCAGAGGAGGCATGACTCTATCTGTGTCGTAGTCGACTGATTTTCTAAGATGGCCCACTTCTTGCCTTGTTCCCAGACTTTTGATGCGTCTAAGGTAGCCACCCTGTTCTTTAATGAGATAGTTAGACTCCATGGCCTACCTAAGACAATTGTTTCAGATAGGGATGTCCGGTTCACCAGCTATTTTTGGAAAACCATTTGGCATAAGTTAGGGACAAAACTTAAGTTTTCAACTGCCTATCATCCCCAAACTGATGGCCAAACCGAGGTAGTGAACCGTAGCTTAGGCAATCTGCTAAGATGTCTTATTGGTGAAAACACTAGGAATTGGGATTTGTACTTACCTAGGGCTGAAATTGCATACAATGACTCGGTCAATAGGTCTACAGGTAAGAGTCCATTTGAAATTGTGCATGGGCACAAACCTCACACACCTCTTGACCTAGCCCCTTTACCAGTCCACACACGAGTCTCTGAGTCTGCTGATATTTTTGCACAGCATATAAAAGACTTGTATAAAGAAATTCATGCCAAAATAAATTTAAGTAATGAAACTTATAAGAAGTTGGGTGATTCTCAAAGGCGAGTCAAAACTTTTGTTGAGGGAGACTATGTAATGATTAGGTTAAGGCATGAATAGTTTCCTCCTGGAACCGTTAGAAAGCTACATGCTAGAGGAGCTGGACCATTTAGAGTGGTGAAGAGAGTAGGATCCAATGCCTATGTGCTCGAGTTGCCTCCAGAACTAGGCATTAGCCCCACTTTCAACATTACAGACCTAGTAGAGTATAGAGAGCCAGCTGTGATTCCTAGTGAGCCTTTTGAGCCTAATCCTGTTCTTGAGAGTGAACCCAGCCCTGTGTGTCCACCAACAAACTGGCCAGTGAGGAAAGAACAGATTGAAAAGATCCTGGACGATCAGGTTATCTCTACTCGTAATCGAGGATAACAAAGATACCTGGTCCGCTGGCAAGGAAGGCCAGATTCTGATGACTCTTGGATCTCCCGAGATGAATTACAAGAGCTGGATCCAGATCTCTTGGAGAGATACCAGAGCCAACTTGAGCCTTACTCGACAGGGTCGGGTTCCTCCCACCCCGGGAGAATTGGTGCGGGCACCAGAATCAGAAGAAGACTTCAGGGCTCCATCTGGATCTCTGAATGACCTTGCCCGAAGATTAGGGTTTGTAATAAGGGTTGACCTGGTCAACCAGATTATTTTATTTCTTTGAGTCTGCATTTCATTTTATTGAGTCATGTTGACTCAGTCTAAGTCCAAGTCAAGTCCTAGTTGATGCCATTCCCTAGGGCGTCATTTTTTCTTCCAAGGCCAAATGCAAATGCACGCCACACTCCCAGGACCAGTTGGCGCCACATTTTATCCCAGTGTCCCTGGTCCCCACGCCCAAGAGAGCAAGAAAACTTTCTTAGGATTAGTCAAGGAAGGCGCCCACAAGCTGCCAAAAGTAACCAAGCTAAAGGAGCAGGGGATTTTTATTGGAGAGGACTTCAAGGTAGGTGCCCACACCTGCCTAAAGTACCTGGCTATGAATGGAAGGAGCTTAGTCTTGGGGAGAAAGACTAGGAGATGAGTATTTTCTTCCAATAAATAGCAAGTCATGGAAGGAAAACCCATGACTTAAGGAGAAGTACTAGGAGGTGCCCCACATACCTGCCATATGAAGCCATCACCTTGCATTTGAGGCTGCCACTCCAAGGAAAGAAGCCTGGTCGGTCAAGGGAAAGTTTTTCATGCTTAGGATGAATTTTTAGTCCCACATGGGAAGTAGTGTAATTTTGTTTCTCTTGCAAGGTCTATATATTGGACCCTTATGTAATCTTTTGATTAGAATGAGTAAATGAAATCTTTTCTTGTGTTGAGCAACCTTGTGTTCTCTTCTTCCGTACTTCTTTGAGTGTTGAGATCCGTGAGGGAGTAAATCCGGGTTCCTTTGGAGCCTTGAGGAGGTGAGAGATCTCCAAAGTTATCAAAACCCTGCCCCGCTTTCATCCCTGGCCGCCAACCCTAATTTCCTTTCATCATCCTAGCCGCCAACACCCAAATTCCTAAACCCTATTCCTACTTCATTCAAGGCTGCCATCTCCTTCTCCAAGCCACCGCCCACTATATCAAGCCCTAGGTCCTTTTCATCTGCAAGCCATCGCCCTACCAGCCAAACCCTAAATCCACTCCATCTTCCACCGCCACCTCCATACTCTTCCCTCATCTTCAAAGTTCGAGCAATCCGAAGCTATCCCAGGTAAAGGTCTCTTCCTTGAGTTTCTTACATCCTTTCATGTTCTTCATCCTTTCTAGATCCAGAGTACGAGAAGAAGGCCAACCTTGCCATAGGACTACAATCCGAGGATCCATTACGAAGATACCCCGTCTCCAAGGATCCTACAATCTGCTCGAGAGTGTCCTTCAATTGAAGCAAAGAGAGATATCACAGTCAGGTATAAAACCTTCTCTTCTCTCTTCGTCTATTTCTTGAAAGAGGAGTAAACCCTAAGTCTGGGGTTTTTCAAACCCCAGCGATCCTACTTCTTTATTACTCTGATAATCTACTCTTTTAAATTATGCTTTCTTTCAGTGCATATTTTCTTTCAATATTAGTTAGCCTTGTTTTTGAGTCACGCCAACTTCTAACAAAACACAAAAAAAAAAAAAAAAAAATTAGTCTTAATTTACTTCCGCATCGCATCATCTTATTTATTCTGCATCATTTTTGGTATCAGAGCCCTGTCTAGGGTTCTTGCTTGTTTGATTGTTTTTTCGTTCCTTTTTACTTTTGCTGCCTGGAGTAGACTCCCTTGGCCGTCCGGTCCTAGGAACAAGTGAGACGCAAGTCTCATCCTCCCATTCTTTGGGGGTTCCTAGGGAATGTAGGGGTGCCGCTGGGTTATAACTTCTAGGCAGGGATTGTAAACGGGACACACGTTCTATTTTTGCCAGTAACTATCCTGTTATTCAAATTGTTTCTCCCTGCAAAAAATTTCAAATTAAGTAATTCTTATTTTGCTGGAAGCAATATAATTGATAGTAGTTTACATAAAATTTTCATGATTTATTAATTTATGTAGATTTTTCGAGATCAATTTTACTGCTGTTCTACTTTTTATTTTCTACAAGCTATTTTTTTATTTGAGTGTGCATAAATTGAATCTATCTTTAGGGCACCGAAGTTGCAACATAAGGGGAGGATTGAGACCCTCTCCTTAGCCCAAAACCACCTCCCGTGCATTCGAACCTAAGCCTTTAATCTTAAAATTAATTAGACCTAATTTGCCCTAGTGGGCTAGGGACACCAACTGGTCGGGTCTAAGCTAGTGTTGAGTCAGTTTGTCTAGTTACTCTGTGTGCTTTGTACTCAGTGTCTAGAATGGTGGTTCAGGGATTCTATCCCGAAGGGCTTGCGTGCTAGTCCGCCTACCTGGCCAATCACTGATTGGTGCCTAGGATTGGCAATTAGGGACCTAACACTCCCCTTACACCTGCCTGGCTGAGTCTCGAGTTACTACAGGCTAGCTTGCTACTCTGATTAGGCATCTAGTTTGGGCTCTAGGTCTAGTTAGCCCGTAGTCATTTCAGTCGAGTCTCATTTGGTGTGCTTGCTTGCATCATCATGTCCACCCGGAACGGAGTACCCTACCAACCTGGTCAAACCCAACCTGATTTAGAGGCCATGATTAGAACTCTTACCGAAAGTATGACCAAATTGAGTCAGGATATGACTGATACTGTTGCCCAGTTTAGGGATCAAGTCCGTGAGGATCTTACCCAGCTTAGGGATCGAGTCCAAGTACTTGAGGAACCTAGACATCAGAATTGGACTCCTGACCCAGATTTTAATATGCCTCAACCTCACCCACACTAGGAGCCTAGAAGACCTTTATACAGAGATCCTGAACCTAATCATAGGAGGCCTGGCCCAGAGCCTGAAGATAGAGATGATAGGTTCATCTGAAACATCAAATTAGATGCACCCACTTTTGATGGTAGCTTAAACCCTAAGGTGTATTCTGATTGGGAGGGTGAGATGGACCAGTACTTTGAGTGGTATACCATGTCTGAGGAAAGGAAGTTCAAGTTTGCCAAGATGAAGTTAGTGCATCAAGCTAGGTTATACTGGGGGAACATTAAGCTAACCACTAGGAGACGAAATGTTGAGCCCATAACCACTTGGCAGGGTATGAAAGAGAAGCTTAGAGATAAGTACCTACCCATTTCATACCAGCAGAATTTGTTAGACCAATGGCAAACCTTGAAACAAGGGAACCGATCTGTCTCAGACTACATAGCCACCTTTGATGAGTACTTGATGAGATGTGATGTGAGTGAAGCCCACGAGGTCACTTTGTCTAGATTTAGGACTGGACTTAGGGAAGACATTAAGAGGGAGTTGTTTCTGAGAGAGGTTACTGACCTAGACCAAGCCTATCAGATTGCACTGAACACTGAAAAATTTCAGAGAGGACCTATACCTTCTAGGGTTAGTGCCCCAATCCCAAGAAATGGACCTAGCCAAGTTACCCCTAGCAAACCTTTTCAGGGTATTCCCACCCCTAGGCCCATGGACAAAGGTAAGGCACCTGACACCTAGAGAACCCCTAATTCTAGTATCACCCATTTTAAGAGTCAGAAACCAGGTCATATCTCCAGCCAGTGTACAGCCATAGCCTGTTTTAAGTGCCATAGGGTAGGTCATGTTTCTAGCTAGTGCCCACGTAGATCCCTTTACATAGAAGAGGGAGGGGAAGAGAATTCCGGGCCCAATAAGGAATTTGAAGAAGAAGTTTATGAGGCCGGAATGAACTTGGTTGATGAGTATGAAGGAGAGGAGGAACCCACAGAGTCTGACCAGTTAGGAGTTGTGAGATGCATCCTGTCCCAGAGTAGAGTTCAGGAGGATTGGCGTAGGACTAACATCCTACAGACTTTCCTTAAATTAGAGGATAAGGTATGTAAGATCATCATAGATAGTGGGAGCTGTGTGAATGCCATTTCTGCTAGCACTATCAAAATGTTAGGCTTAACCCCAGTCCCCCACCCCAACCCCTATAAGGTTTCTTGGGTAGACTCTACCTCTATACCCATCCAGTCTAGATGTCAGGTCCAAATCCATATGCAATCCTATCAAGAGAAGATTTGGTGTGATGTCTTACCCATGGGGGTGAGCAGTATAATTCTTGGGAGACCTTGGTTATATGATCATGATGATAGCCTCTTAGGAAAATCCAATACCTGTGCCTTTAGTTTTAATAGGAAAAAGATCACAATCCATTCAGTCCTTCCTAAGGACAAGGTAGCTAAAGGACCCAATAAGGTCAAAGAGATGAAGACTGGAGTGAACCTAATTAGTGCTAAGGATCTAGAACAAGAAATTCATAGTGGTTCACCCATTTGGATGTTGACTTCTAAGGAACTAAGGACTCCTACACCCTGAGAGCCTCCTCGGGAAGTTAGGCCTTTGTTAAAAGAATTTGAGGATGTTTTTCCCGAGGATCTACCAGACCACCTTCCACCTCTTAGGGATATCCAGCATTCCATAGATTTAATCCCAGGAGCTACTTTACCTAACTTGCCCCATTATAGGATGAATCCATCTGAGCATGAGGAACTGCAAAAGCAGGTTGGAGAATTGTTGAGGAAGGGGTTCATTAGAGAGAGTCTTAGCCCTTGTGCAGTCCCTGCACTACTGACCCGAAAGAAAGATGGCACGTGGAGGATGTGTGTTGATAGTCGTGCCATCAACAAAATCACAATCAAGTATAGGTTCCCCATCCCTAGACTAGATGACATGCTAGATATGATGGCCGGTGCAATGGTTTTTTCCAAAATTGATCTCAAGAGCGGCTATCATCAGGTTAGAATTAGACCAGGGGATGAGTGGAAAACTACTTTCAAAACTAAGGATGGTCTCTACGAATGGGTTGTTATGCCTTTTGGGTTGTCCAATGCCCCTAGTACTTTCATGAGGATTATGACCCAGGTGCTTAGAGCTTTCATAGGGAAGTTTGTAGTGGTCTATTTCGATGACATCCTGATCTATAGTATGACCCCTGCAGACCACCTAGGCCACCTTAGACAAGTCTGCCAAGTTTTGAGGAATGATAGTCTCTACGGTGATCTCAAGAAGTGTGAATTCATGACCAGTAGAGTTATCTTCCTTTGTTTTGTAGTAACCCCTGACGGCGTGGCTGCCGATCCAGAGAAGATTAGGTCCATAGTAGAATGGCCAGAGCCGACCAATGTGCATGAAGTTAGGAGTTTCCATGGCTTGGCTACCTTCTATAGACGACTCATCAAGGGGTTTAGTACTGTAGTTGCTCCTATCACAGATTGTATTAGGAAGGGAGAATTTCAGTGGACTAAAGCAGCCCATAAAGCCTTCCTAGATCTTAAGGATAGGATGACCCAGGCACAAATTTTGAGGTTACCCAACTTTTCTAAAGTATTTGAGGTTGCCTGTGATGCTTCAGGTGTAGGTATAGGTGGAGTCCTAAGCCAAGAGAATCATCCCGTAGCATTCTTTAGTGAAAAACTTAATGATGCTAAGCTTAGGTATTCTACCTATGATAAAGAATTTTATGCAGTAGTGCAAGCTTTGCATTACTGGAGACAGTATTTGCTACCACAAGAATTTGTGCTGTTTTCAGACCATGAGGCTCTTAGATTCCTGAATTCCCAGAAGAAGCTTAACCCTAGGCATGCTAAGTGGGTAGAGTATATCCAGTCCTATACTTTTGTTTTGAAACATAAGGATGGGACTGAAAATAAGGTAGCTGATGCCCTTAGTCGTCGATCTTTGTTATTGAATTCTGTTAGGGCTGAAGTCGTAGGGTTTGAGCAGATCAAAGAGGAATATGAGTCGTGTCCGGATTTCAACACTATGTATCAGGATCTAGCTCAAGGACCATCTAGTGATCATAAGGATTATACCCTTTTAGATGGCTTTCTATTATTTAAGAATAGGCTTTGCATCCCTAGAACTTCTCTTAGGGAATTTTTGATTTGGGAAATTCATGCTGGGGGTCTAGCAGGCCATTTTGGAAAAGACAAGACCACCCTGGCTGTTGAAGACCACTTTTTTTGGCCTAGCTTAAAAAAAGATGTAGCACACATTATGGCTAGGTGTCGGATCTGCGCTGTTGCCAAACAGCGAAAACAGAACACCGGCCTTTATACCCCACTCCCTGTCCCAGATCGTCCTTGGCAAGATGTGAGTATGGACTTTGTGTTAGGTTTGCCTAAGACCCAGAGAAGGCATGACTCTATCTGTGTCGTAGTCGACCGATTTTCTAAGATGGCCCACTTCTTGCCTTGATCCCAGACTTTTGATGCGTCTAAGGTAGCCACCCTGTTCTTTAATGAGATAGTTAGACTCCATGGCCTACCTAAGACAATTGTTTCAGATAGGGATGTCCGGTTCACCAGCTATTTTTGGAAAACCGTTTGTTATAAGTTAGGGACAAAACTTAAGTTTTCAACTGCCTATCATCCCCAAACTGATGACCAAACTGAGGTAGTGAACCATAGCTTAGGCAATCTGCTAAGATGTCTTGTTGGTGAATTCACTAGGAATTGGTATTTATACTTACCTAGGGCTGAAATTGCACACAATGACTCGGTCAATAGGTCTACAGGTAAGAGTCCATTTGAAATTGTGCATGGGCACAAACCTCACACACCTCTTGACCTAGCCCCTTTACCAGTCCACACACGAGTCTCCGAGTCTGCTGAAGTTTTTGCACAGCATATAAAAGACTTGCATAAAGAAATTCATGCCAAAATAAATTTAAGTAATGAAACTTATAAGAAGTTGGCTGATTCTCAAAGGCGAGTCAAAACTTTTGTTGAGGGAGACTATGTAATGATTAGGTTAAGGCCTGAATGGTTTCCTCCTGGAACCGTTAGAAAGTTACATGCTAGAGGAGCTGGACCATTTAGAGTGGTGAAGAGAGTAGGATCCAATGCCTATGTGCTCGAGTTGCCTCCAGAACTAGGCATTAGCCCTACTTTCAACATTACAGACCTAGTAGAGTATAGATAGCCAGCTGTGATTCCCAGTGAGCCTTTTGAGCCTAATCCTGTTCTTGAGAGTGAACCCAACCCTGTGTGTCCACCAACAAACTGGCCAGTGAGGAAAGAACAGATTGAAAAGATCCTGGATGATCATGTTATCTCTACTCGTAATCGAGGATATCAAAGATACCTGGTCCACTGGCAAGGAAGGCCAGATTTTGATGACTCTTGGATCTCCTAAGATGAATTACAAGAGCTGGATCCAGATCTCTTGGAGAGATACCAGAGCCAACTTGAGCCTTACTTGACAGGGTCGAGTTCCTCCCATCCCGGGAGAATTGGTACGGGCACCAGAATCAGAAGAAGACTTCAGGGTTCCATCTGGATCTCTGAATGACCTTGCCCGAAGATTAGGATTTGTAATAAGGGTTGACCTAGTCAACCATATTATTTTATTTCTTTGAGTCTGCATTTCATTTTGTTGAGTCATGTTGACTCAGTCTATGTCCAAGTCAAGTCCTAGTTGATGCCATTCCCTAGGGCATCATTTTTTCTTCCAAGGCCAAATGCAAGTGGATGCCACACTCCCAGCCACACTCCCTGGACCAGTTGGCACCACATTTCATCCCAGTGTCCCTGGTCCCCACGCCCAAGAGAGCTAGAAAATCTTCTTAGGAGAAGTCAAGGAAGGCGCCCACAAGCTGCCAAAAGTAACCAAGCTAAAGGAGCAGGGGATTTTTCTTGGAGAGGACTTCAAGGTAGGCACCCACACCTGCCTAAAGTACCTGGCTATGAATGGAAGGAGCCTAGTCTTGGGGACAAAGACTAGGAGATGAGTATTTTCTTCCAAGAAAGAGCAAGTCATGGAAGGAAAACCCATGACTTAAGGAGAAGAACTAGAAGGTGCCCCACATACCTGCCATATGAAGCCATCACCTTGCATTTGAGGCCGCCCACTCCAAGGAAAGAAGCCTGGTCAGTCAAGGGAAAGTTTTTCATGCTTAGGATGAATGTTTAGTCCCACATGGGAAGTAGTGTAATTTTGTTTCTCTTGCAAGGTCTATAAATTGGACCCTTATGTAATCTTTTGATTAGAATGAGTAAATGAAATCTTTTCTTGTGTTGAGCAACCTTTTGTTCTCTTCTTCCACACTTCTTTGAGTGTTGAGCTCCGTGAGGGAGTAAATCCGGGTTCCATTGGAGCCTGAAGAGGTGAGAGATCTCCAAAGTTACCAAAACCCTGCCCCGCTTTCATCCCTGGCCGCCAACCCTAATTTCCTTTCATCATCCTAGCCGCCAACACCTAAATTCCTCAACCCTATTCCCACTTCATTCAAGGCCGCCATCTCCTTCTCCAAGCCATCGCCCACTATATCAAGCCCTAGGTCCTTTTCATCTGCAAGCCGCCGCCCTACCAGCCAAACCCTAAATCCACTCCATCTTCCACTGCCACCTCCATACTCTTCCCTCATCTTCAAAGTTCGAGCAGTCCGGAGCTATCCCAGGTAAAGGTCTCTTCCTTGAGTTTCTTACATCCTTTCTTGTTCTTCATCCTTTCCAAATCCAGAGTACGAGAAGAAGGCCAACCTTGCCATAGGACTACAATCCGAGGATCCATTGAGAAGATACCCCATCTCCAAGGATCCTACAATCTACTCGAGAGTGTCCTTCAATTGAAGCAAAGAGAGATATCACAATCAGGTATAAAACCTTCTCTTCTCTCTTCGTCTGTTTCTTGAAAGAGGAGTAAACCCTAGGTCTGGGGGTTTCTCAATCCCTAGCGATCCTACTTCTTTATTACTCTGATAATCTACTCTTTTGAATTGTGCTTTCTTTCAATGCATATTTTCTTTCAATATTAGTTAGCCTTGTTTTTGAGTCAAGCCAACTTCTAACAAAACACAAAAAAAAAAATAGTCTTAATTTACTTCCGCATCGCATCATCTTATTTACTCTGCATCAATTGGTCTAGAAGGCACTGTTGGTCATATGGGGGAACTTACTTTTCTCTAAAATTTAGCTTCATGGCCATCCACATGGCTATGGGATCATGGTGTCATTATCTACCTAGGAACTCTACGTGTTCCCAGTATAACCTAGCCCTGTCAATTAGCCTAAGCTTGGCAAATTTACACTTCCTTTCATCACTTAAGGCATACCATTGAAAATATTGTTCCTTGCCTCCTTTCCAATCTATGTTGACCTTGGGATCTAGAGTGCCATCAAAGGTGGGTGTATCTACCCTGATGCTCCTAAGAATTCTCCCATCTTAGTCTTGGTCATCATGATTGGGACTCCTAGTGTTGGGCTCCTGGTAAGGTTCCTGGCGTTGGGCTCTCCTAGGGTTGGGCTCCAAGAATTGATCATGGTTTTGGGCTCTCCTACGGTTATGAGAGGTGGAAAGGGGTGAATATGGATCAAGTTCACTATTAGATTCATGGGTTCTTTCAAGGGTCCCTAATTGGTTTTCTACCTGGTCAAACCTTTGGGATACTTGGTCAAACTTATGGTTCATCTGGGTGGTCAATTAGGCAAACTAGTCACTCATGGTCTTCATGAAAGTCTCAAAATTGGGCTTTATTGTGGAACTGGGTTGTGGTTTAGACCATTGTATTGGGCTCCTGACCTAGTGGTCATGCACTCAATCAATTAAGGGATTATGATGCAGTCAAGCTCACAAAGGTTAACACGTGCTAGGGTTTGCTAGACCTAGAGCCAAAACCAAATGAGTTAACTTAACTTATACTCAACATAGCTCCTAATCCTTCCACTAGCTAGGTAAGAGGTGGGGTGGTGGGAGGCTCCCCATGCCTATAACAGGGTCCTAATTAAAAACCACCAATCCACTTAGAATGTTTGCCACTGGACCTTTAGCCTTAGACACCAGCTTTCAGTAATAGATGATGGGTTGGGTGCACTAGTTCCCTCACTAGACTCTGACCTGACCTGTTGGTGTCCCTAATGAAATTAGATTGCTAGTTAATTTTAATTAGGGTTAGGTATGTATGCAAGGTGGTAGTTTTGGGCCCAAGACAGGTGATGAAATCCTGCCCTAATCTGACAGAGTAAAATTGTCCTTAAGATTAGTTTAATGATATGATCCACAATCGATGAACCCTAATGCAATCTAGTAACAAAATATAGAATATATATATATATATTTTTATGATGTGGCAACTTAATTATAAGCGGGTTAGGTGAGAAAATAAAATTGGCTTGGGTTTGGGGGTTTGGATGTAAGTTAGGTTTGGTTCAGTCAGGTGTGCAAAAATCACAAAAATTAAAATTAAGGTTTGATTTGACATAGAAGTTAGCATTGGTTTCAGAGTAGAAAAACTTCCAAATAAATTTTAGAACATAGGATTAATAGTGAAGATGATTCCTACCAAATTTCATGGAAAACAAAATTTGAATGATGATGCAACACCTAGGGTTTCTGACTGGATGCAGAAAATTTAGAATTTTGGTTAGGGTTTCTAAGATGCAGATTTTTTTTATTTTTTTAAGTTTTTGTAAAATTAATTAAAAATAATTATAATTATGAATAATTATCAGAGAGTATTCCATCCAAATTCAGGAGAAAAATAAAATACCTAATATTATGAAACAGATCAAAAACTCAGACCTCTAGTGCAAATGATAGGATGCAGATTTTTGTTAGGGTTTTGTTTTTACCATTTTTTTATTTATTTTAGGAACTAAAAAAATCCACAAAAAAAATAGTAAAACATAGGGATAAACAAAGGTTAAAGGGTACAAGAATTAGAGGAAAATAATAACATTTGATGGGAAAAATAGTCCTATGTTCTGACTAGTTATGTAGAAAATAGCATGTAGAGATTCCACCTATGATGCAAGAACATGCCCTAATCCTGCTCTGATACAAAAATTGATGAGGGACGGGATTCTAATATGATGCAGGTTGATATGCAAGGGATGAACATGAGGAAAATCATATTAAAGCAAATATATAATTTTAGATTTTTTATGGTTGGATTCCCGAAACTAGACAAGACTAGGTTAGGGTTATCTTGTATCAATTAGTATCCTTCTCACATGCTAGAACTATCAAAGAAATAAAGCAAGTAAAGGATCCTAGGTCTAAGAAGGCCTATTAGGAGCTTGTTCAACTTCAAGAAATCAGAAAAAGTGAGAAGAGAAGGGGTCTACATACCTAGCAAAGATTTGCAAGATATCGCATAAGAGATCTCTAACTCAGATTGGCACCTGGATGATCCGATCACTTTCCTGTGGATCTGCTGGCTTTTTATTAGCTTCATTTGGGGGCAAAGAAAACTTCATCCAGAGGGTGTGACACTAGAGGGATCTTGCAAACGTCAGGGGTTAGTGTCAAGGATGATGACAAAAATACAAAATGGGGAATTAGAAGAGAAAGGGAAATGGGAGGATCGTCGGGGCCGATTTGAGGCCTGGAAGAAATGGAGATGCCTGATGCTACAGGGGTGGCCTAGATGGGAGATGAAGGAGGGTGGCTAGGGCTTCAGCTTGGATGGATGATGGCTAAGGATTAGTAGAAGAAGACTAGCTAACGAGATAACTAGGGCCTCACATCCCTCGATGTTTCGTAGAACAAAGGCCTCCAAAAGGAGGACACAAATTTTCACAAGAAAATTTAGCATAGTTTATTTTATGAATAAGAGATTAGATTACAAGAGGGGGAGGGGTGGGGTATTTATAGGTTCACCCAGGTCCCTTTCCTTATCAAAATAGGAGTACAAGTCTTTGTAAAAATAAAACACAAAATAAACTTGGACTGGAAGACTGGTCTGCTGGTAGAATTGGGCTAGCTGACTCCTGGTAGAAGTGGACTGGCTGACTACTGGTAGAAGTGGACTGGCTGACTCCCCCTTGGACTGAGAAGCTTTGCTTGGGCTTATGGGCTTACTCTTGGGTGCCACTCCTTGCTGGACTGGGTAGGGTGCCAATCATGAATGGGCCTGGGGTGCCAGGTCCTAATGGGCTTCTAGACTAGGGTGCCTAGAAGAAAAAATATTCCCCTGGGGTGCCAGGTATCTTCAAGTATGGAAGCACCACGGGCTTGGGTAGCATGAAAGGCCCAGGGTGGCTTGATTAGGGTTCAGATGCAAGGACTCCAGCTCCTGGATGAGGCCTTAAAAAACTCCTGGTCTAGGGTTCCTCTCCTCTTGTACTTGAAAATTACAGGACTCAAGTAAACTCACTAAACTTGGACAAGTGGACTCACTCAACTTACAAATGGACTAAAGTAACAGGACTTAATGGACTTAACTTATTACAAAACTTGGCTCACTTTGATACAAGTGACACAGTACTAATGAACTACAGGACTCAAAAAATTTGGACTTCATTACAGGGCTTAGTAAAATTGACCAACACATGATTTAAAGAACAAATTGAAGCTTGAAGTCTATGTCTGATCTGATGTCCTCATCAAACACGATCATCTTTATCGATCGGGTCTTAAGTAGACGAAGGGATTGGGGAGCCTATTGGTAGAGATGTAGGGTGCCAACACAATCATCTTTGTCAGTCGAGTATTAAGTCGCTAGAGGGCTCGAGGAGCCTGTTAGTGGAGATGGAGGGTGCCAACATGACCATCTCTACTCCCTAGTTGTTAACTAGCCAAAGGGCCCATTGGGGGAGATGGGGGTGCTAATGTGACCATCTCTGTTAGCTGGATGTTAAGCAATCGGAGGGCTCGGAGAGTCCATTGGTGAAGATGGAGGGCACCAATGTGACTATCTCTATCAGCCAGATGTTAAGCAGCCAGAGGGCTCAATGAGCTCGTTGGTGGAGATAAAAGGTGCCAACGTGACCATCTCTATCGATCGGGTGTTAAGCAATTGGAGTGCTCAGGGAGCTAGTTAGTGGAGATGGAGGGTGACAACGCGACCATCTTCATTGGTTGAGGAGCTTGACATTGGATGGCTGAGTATTAGTCAACCATCATGATGAGACCTTTAAAAATATAGCTGAAGAGAAGTATTGTTGTATTGCCGAATAAGAGTTAGTATATTATTAATAATACATTCTGAGATTTTTGGCATTCCAAATTTAAGGGATTGGCATTCCATCAAGGTCTTCAATCTTGTATGTCCCTTATTGAAAGACTTCAATAACTCGGTAAGGCCCTTCCTAAATCGGGGATAACTTTTCTTATTCAATTGATCTTAAGATTTCTGCATGTCATAGCACGAGATCTCCTAGACAGAAAATATTTAACCTAATTCGGATGTTGTAGTACTAAGCAACTCATTGTCGATACATCACCATCCTTAGGTAAGCTTGATTTTAAGTCTCCTCTAGTAGGTCAAGGTTGGTTCTCAATTGACTTGAGTTTCTTGATCCATCATAGCATTTGATCCTCATGGTCGGTAGTCCAATCTTGACTAGGATCACTGCTTCAGTATCGAAAGCCAAATTAAAGTAAGATTCATTTATCAATAGAGTCATTCAGTATGCCCATAGCACTCTGGGTAGCTCCTCTACTCACTTGCATTTGGCCTTATCCAGCTTTATCTTAAGACCCTACAAGATTGTCCGATTCATGACTTTCACTTTCTAGTTTGATTAAGCTTGTTTGATTAAGGATGTCCAATAGATATAAACCATTGTTGAATTTGAAGTTCATCACATAATTCCTTGAATTCTTGGTTGTCAAACTATTGGCCATTATCGGTGATTATAACATGGGGAAGCCCAAATCAGTATATGATGGATTTCTAAAAGAAGTCTTTGACTTTACTCTCATAATGTGTGCCAAAGGTTCTGCCTCCACCTATTTGATTAAGTAGTCGATGACAACAATATGAAACTTTCACTGACTAGCTGCTAGGGAAAAGGAACCGAGCAAGTCCAATCACCACTAGACAAAAGGCAATGGAGATAAGAGTTGAGTCAGTTGACTTGCTGGCAGTTCTAGATGTTTGTCTACCACTGGTAGTGGTCATACTTTCGAACAAAGTCTAAGGCATCCTCTTACATCGTGGTCCAGTAGTATCCTTATCTTAAGTCTTTGCAAACTAAGAACTACCTCCCAGATTTTTCCTGCAAATTTCTTTGTGGATTTTGTAGAGTACGTAGTCAACTTTAGTGGGCCATAAGCATTTGAATAAAGGAAAAGAGAAGGATCTTTCATAAAGTTGACCATCTAGTAGCGTGTACTAAGAAGCTTTCAACTTTAACTTCTTTTCCTTTGAGGGATTGTCAGGTAGGACTCCTTCAGTTAAAAATCTGATGAATGGGTCCATCCAATTAGCTCGTAAGTAACTTGTACTTTTTTAGTTTCATTGATGCTGGGAGCCTCTAGATACTTCATGTAGATGCATTTGAGTGAACAATTGACCAAGGTTGCCAATCAAGAAAATGCATCTATCTAAGCATTTTTTCATCTTGGTATGTGAGATATACCAAAATGCTCGAGGGTTGACATGATGGTCCATACTTTGTCAAAATATTTGATCATAGTCAGGTTCCAAGCTTCATATTCGCCAGCAGCTTGACCGACTATGAGTTGGAAGTCGGTGAAGACCCTTAAGCTTTTTACTCAAAGGTCCTTAGCGATCTTCAATCCAGTTAGAAGGTCTTCATATTTGTCTTGGCATTGTGTGTTTTGAATAAGAAATGAAGTATATATTTGGCAATCACTCATTCCAAGTTTGTCAAGATTAGTCTGGCTTCACTCCCTTGAAAACTTAAAACTCCATCCACATGAAGGATCTAAGTAATTTCTGGATCAGGTTGCTTGGTAGGCTCCTTCTCAAGTTTGTTGTCCAACCATGTATATTTGACCAGAAAGTTAGCTAAGACTTGGGCCTTTATGGATCATCTTGGTCGGCAGGAGATGTCAAACTAGTTGAGTTTGATCATCCATTTAACCATCCTCCCATCAGTATCGATCGATATAGAATAGCTTTGAGTGGTTAGTCGATCAAGACTATGACTGAGTAGGCTTAGAAATATGGCCTGAGATGCTATGCAAAGATGATTACAGTGTAAACAATCTTTTTAAGTTTTGAGTACTTGGTTTCAATATCATGGAGCACTTGGCTGGAGTAATATGTGGTTTTTTGAATCCCTTTATTATCCACCCGAATGAATATAGAGCTCACTGCTTCCAAAAATGCAGCAAGATATAAATAAAGCTTCTCTCCAATTTCAGGTTCAATAGTAATGGTAGGGACCCAAGGAACTTCTTTAATTCTTCAAAAGCTTGTTGGCGTTCTTCCATCCAAGTGAAGTTATGCATATGGTGAAGGACTTTGTGTTAGGATGGAAAAGCAATCGTGGGGCCCGATGCATGCAATTTAAAAACTTTTTCTAAAGAGCATGGCGCAGTGGAAGAAGATGAAACACTTTTATCTATGATATGTTAATCTAATTAACACAGGCCCCTACATGGATCTTGATGCATCTAGAGTAATGTATGTATGAAATCATGCACCTATAGTATGAAACAAAGAACTATTCATGGAATCACACAAAGATGTAGCAAGAATAATCTGTCACACATAAAATGTACAAGCATACCATATTGACAATCACCAAGAAGTGCTCCAACTGGAAGGAAGAAGAATGGCTTTGCAAGCAGGTGGGATTTCTCCTCTATAGGTGGTTCACACCAGGGTATGGGATTTCTCCTCCTTCCTTCAAGATGCTAGCCTCTCCGGAAATAATGTCGACAGTAGGGATTCCTTCCTCCACTCCTTGAAGAACCATGGACTGCTTCTTCAACTCGAAGAACTACTGCTGAAGCAAAGATGGAATAAGACTCTTGAGAATCCTTCCCAACTCTCTATCCCAAACCTTCAACAGAAGGTACACACTCGAGAATCCCTCCCAAAACTCAAACCCCCTCTCTGATAATCTCTCAAAGATCAAGTATGAACTCTAACCATAAGAAATGGGAGTCTCTTGATCTCCTTTTCTGTTCTTCTAGCAGAACTCAAAACAGGACAAAACCTTGTGAATTGAAAACTGTCAACATACAAACTCTAATTTGATGAGAGATTATAAAGAGAGTTTGAGCCCTTTGGAATTCAGAATGTTACAAACCCTTGGGATTCTGCAATAGTAGCCATTAAAAACCTTGAAATGCCCACCATTAAGTCCCACAACAGTTGTAGGCATTAATGAAGCAATTTTGGTTTTTAGTAGAGTCCATCACTCGAGTAGACTCGACTATTCCAGTTGGCTCGAGCAGAATCACATGAGTCGACTCATCCATGAGTCAATTCATAGGTAGTTTTGACAACTCTTGTTAAATGAATTCGGAATGATTCCCAATCATTCCCATGCCAACAAATCAAGAAGAAACCCCACAATATGTGACCCCGTAGGTTCAAACACTAAACCGGTAGCATAGGAACATTTCCAGTACCAGCCAAAGTCACCATTTAGCAATGACACCCGGTATTCTGATAGGTCAAAAGTTGTAGAGCAACAAGAACCTGTTGAATATGGAATAGCATTGAACATATTCCTTTAACTCCTAATGCTCCGAATGGCTTAGGGTTATATTGCCCAACCCTAATCAGTCCATCCTAATATGTCTCAAATAAAGAATCCCTGTAACTCCTTACAAGAAATGCCCTAGCCAAGGTCTTTCTCAATTGAGGCATATTAAGCATTCAATCCAACCCATTTGGAGAGATTAATCCTATCTCGATCCTACTACTGCTACACAAGTACTTGACTATACCTAGCAACTTTCCATCACCAAAATAGAAATCCGGGTAGTCTGGCACCTAAGCACGGTGAGTTGCTTGCAAGCTGCCATAGTGATCTCAAGTCAGAAGAAAAATTCATGTCCATATTCTAATGCAAAACTTCTTTTTGGCAGAAAGAGATTCTCGCACGAGAGATACGCTCAGTGAAGTATTGAACACAATAACTGATGTCATACCAGTATCTCCATGCTACTTGGTTAAGAGGACAACCAACAGATATGACATCAACGACCTACTCTCGATACACCATCATCCTGACATAGCATATCCTTTGGTCGCGAACTAGTTTATGAATTACACGATGCATCCTCTGTACATCATATACAAGGTAGCTCAAAGGACATCATCACACAAGAGTTCAGTTAGGAAGATGACATGTGATGAATAACCAGAATAAACTTTTTATTCAATTCAATAATTCATATACATACACATGAGTCGCACAACCTCTACGGCCTAGATGATTGGCTTTGGGACATACATTTCCCAACAACTCTCACCTGGACTAAAGCCAATCATAACAGAATCTGATTCCCATCTTCCATTTGCAATCAAAGAACTCTTGTATTCCAATGGCTTTAGTGAAGGGGTTGGCCAAATTCTCCTTACCATCGATCTTCAGAAGCTCGATGTCACCTCATTCAATAATCTCCCGGACAAGGTGATAACGATGCAGAATATGCTTTGTTCATTGGTATAAGTTTGGCTCTTTGGCTTGAGCTATGGCTCCAGTGCTATCACAATACACCGAAATAGGACCATCCAAGGAGGGTGCCACTCCCAGCTCGTTTAGGAACTTCTGCAACCACACAGCCTCCTTTGCTGCATTCGATGCTGCAATATATTCTGCCTTGCAAATAGAATCAGCCATTGTATGCTGCTTGGAACATTTCCAACAGACAGCTCCACCATTAAGGGTAATACAAAACTAGATACACTCTTGCTATCATCTCTATTTGACTAAAAACTATAGTCAGTGTACCTGACAAGACTTAAGTTAGAATATCCATAAATAAGCCATTGATCCATAGTATTTCTCAAATATTTAAGGATGTTCTTAACAACTTTCCAATGAACTTCACCTGGGTCAGACTGGTATCTACTCACTACCCCTAGTAAGTAGGCCATGTCTGGTCTAGTACATACCATAGCATACATAATATAACCTAATGCCAAAGCATATGGAATTCTACTCATATGCTATCTTTTCTCAGGAGTTGTCGTACAATCCTTCTTGGAAAGAGTATTTCCATGACCTATCGGAAGATAGCCTCTTTTAAAATTTTTCATACTGAACCGCTTTAGTATAGTGTCTATGTACATAGATTGGGACAGTCCCAGATGCCTCTTGGATCTATTTCTATAGATTCTCATACCAAGTATGTATGAGGCTTCATCCAAGTCTTTCATAGAGAATTGAGATGAAAGCCAGACCTTTATTCCTTGTAATGCTGGAATGTCATTCTCGATTAGGAGAATGTCATCCACATACAAAACAAGAAATACAACTATAGAATCGTTTACCCATTTATATATACAAGGTTCTTCTCCATTCCTAATGAAGCCATATGTCTTAATACATTTATCAAAATACATGTTCCAACTTCGAGAAGCCTGCTTCAGTTCATAAATGGACCTCTATATCTTGTACACTTTAGACTCATCTATGGATGTAAACCCTTCAGGTTGCATCATATACACCTCCTCCTTTAGCTCACCATTTAAGAAAGTTGTTCGGACATCCATTTGCCAAATTTCATAATCTAAATGTGCTGCTATAACAAGTATAATTTGAATGGACTTAAGCATTGCCACGGAGAAAATGTCTTGTCATAGTCAATACCATAATGCTGACGATATCTCTTGGCAACCAGATGGGCTTTATAGGTCTCCACCTACCCATCTATGCCCCGCTTCCTCTTGAAGATCCACTTGCACCCAATAAGTTTTATCCCTTCAGGTAGATCAACCAATGTCCATACATTTTTTATTTCCATAAATTTCATTTCGAATTTCATGGCTCCTAGCCATGACTCAGAATCAGACCTTGAAATTGCATCCATATAGGTGATCGGATCCTCGTTGTTCTTATCGAGTTCAACAGGATCACCATCCTGGACCAAGAACCATAATATCTGTTCGGTTGACATGGTGCTTTACCAGATCTCCTTAATGGTTGCACTATGCGTCTTGGATCTGATCTAATCAAATCCGGTACTATAATGGCCTTAAAGTGAGAAGGTTCATCTATCTGTTGAACTTCCCCAAGTTCAACCTTAGTAGCTTGAGTGCCTTCACCAAGGTACTTCCTTTCTAAAAAGATTGCTCTAAGACTGACGAACAACTTTTGTTCCTTAGGTAGACAAAAATAATACGCTTTGGATTCTTTAAGATACCTAACAAAAAGATACTTATCAGACTTAGGTCCTAGTTTATCTATCTCCAAATGTCTAACATAAGCTGGACACCCCCAAACCCGAAGGTGAGAGAGAGTTGGCTTACGTCCAGTCCATATCTCATATGGTGTTTTATCAACGGACTTACTTGGAGCCCTATTTAGAAGGTAAGATGCTGACTCAAGAGCATATCGCCAAAATGATTTTAGCAGACTTGCTAAGCCCGTCATAGATCAAACCATGTCTAACAGAGTTCGATTCATCCTTTCAGACATACCGTTTAATTGATGTGTCCCTAGAGGAGTCTAGTGAGAGAGAATCCCATTCTCCTCAAGATAAGTCAGAAACTTACTGGAAAGATATTCACCACCATGATCTGATCGAAGGGTTTTGATAAACTTCACAGTTTATTTTTCAACTTCATTATGATAGTGTTTAAACATTTCAAACGAGTCAGATTTATGTCTCATTAGGTAGACATAACCGTATCTCGAAAGATCATCTGTAAACATAATGAAATAACTATATCCACCTCTTGCACTGATATTCATAAGTCCATATACATCAGTATATACTAGACTTAGAATATCACTGGCTCTTTCACCTTTTCCAGTAAAAGGTTACTTGGTTATTTTTCCAAGAAGACAAGATTCACAAGTTGGTAAAGATTCACTCTGAGTGATATCTAGGAGACCTTCTCCCACCAACTTATTTATCCTATTCTTGTTTATATGACCTAGCCTACAGTGCCAAAGATAAATATCATTGACTTTATCTAACTTAGGGCATTTATTAGCAATGTACAATACAGTCACAGGCTGTGACAATACATATACGCCATTCTTTACCTGTCCAAACATCACATTAGAACCATTCAATGTGATTTTGCAAATATCATTCTTTAAAGATAATTCATAACCATCTTTGGCCATTAAGCCTATAGAAATGATATTCAACAAAAAGGAATGACAAAAATGACAATCATTAAGAATGATAGTACATGACTCAAAATACAAAGAAATAGTTTCCAATCCCAGAACTGGAGCTTGACTTCCATTCCTAACATTCAGAAACCTTTCACCGCTTTCGAATCTCCTACTAACTTGAAGTCCCTGCAAAGAATTGCAAATATGATAAGGACTTCCAGTATCTAATACCCAGCTAGTAGTATCACAAATAGAGAAACTACAAGGATTTATCATATAAATACCTTGACCAGCAACAGCTTGCTGCTTTCCCTTCCTTGGCATGTTCGGGTCTAGAGTAGCAAGGTAAGTAGAATAGTTCCGCTTCCAGTGACCCAGCTTCTTGCAAAAGAAGCACTCTGCCTTACTCTTATCAGCCTTCACCCTCTTAGTCTGACTAGGCCAAGCACTTTGCACCTTGTTATTTTTCTTATTCTTTTTCTTCTTCTTTTTCCCAAAGGGATGATGCCCTGCTCCAAAACCTCCTACCAGATTCACCAACCCCTTGTTGAGGTTGTGATCTCTTTCATAAGTCTACAGTAACCCTAACATCTCATTATAGTTTACTGCAGGCCTATTCATTCTGAGATTATCAAGAAAGACCTGATAGGAAGGGGATAGAGAATTCAGTATCGCATCCTTGCCAAGCTACTCATGCAAAGAACATCCTAGTTTGCCCAAATGCTCAAATAACTTGATCATGTACATTACATGATCAGTCACCAAAGCTTCATCATGCATACACATGTTATAGATGGCAAAAGAGATCCGGTATCTCTCCATATCATCCAGAGTACCAAAAGATTCTTTCAACCTTTGAAGAATCTCTTCTGGTTGGGCCTCCTTAAATTTGTGACTGAACTCATCATTCATCACAGCCAACATAATACAATGCACTGTGGTGCTATCAAAGATCCACTTCTAGTAAGTGTCCCTGACAGTGCCATGAGCATTGGGGTCCAAGATTTCAAGTTCCAGATTCGTTATCACATAAAGGATCCACTTGTGCTCCGGGACTATCCTGAGTTTTCGAAACCAACTATCAAAGTTGGGTCCAGAAAGTTTGTCATTATCCAATAATGATCAGAGCGATAAAGTAGTCGACATTATCTGAAAAGAAGAACAAGACCTATCAGTATATGAATAATTTTAAACATCCTAAAGACATGGATTTTAGTCTAAAGATTTCTTCCATTATTGTATTTAGACTAGTAGCCTCTACACTCCAATTCGAAGAATAACATTTATCCTTTAGTCAGTACTAGGATCCAATAAACTACACATGAGCCCGACTTTGGCCGGCCAACCGACATGTATCTAAAGGTAGGTACAATATCAATTATTTCTCCAAGCAACTTCTAGTACTCATTTTGCCCCAGGGGTCCTCAAAATTGACCTTTGGGCCTCCTATTGAAGGTCTTGGTTAGGTCCAACCATTAACATGATCGAATTCAATACTTATAATTAACACATGATCAAGTTCAACTTTGGTCGGCCCACCTGATCACGTGTTAAGATAGTCGCACTGAGCCATCATATGTTGATGGCAATCCCACTTGCATGATGACCACCCATTCTTTGGAACTGTCGATGATCACCCAACTTATGGACTCATTACCAATTCAACTTAATGGGAGGCTAAGAGTTAGACGACTATCACATAACTCAATATTTTTATGGACCTAATAATTTAGAGGATTTGAATTTTATGACAAATGAAAAGAAGGCATGGACCTTGATCAAGAAAACTCCCACCAAACTCTTAAAGGGTTTTTGTTGACTCAAGTCTTAATTTTGATGATTGATAAAATATTTAAATATATATTGCCGATCTCACCACGGTGGCATGTAGCTTTAGAGCTAGTACCGGTCTGAGACCGTCTCCCCTCGAGATCTCCGAGCTTCCGGTCCTGCAAAACAATGTCAGAGACCCTGGCCGGGGGTTCCAGCGAGGGAGCTCCGACGGTCAAGTTAGAGAGCGGCAAGATAGAACAGATTCCCTAAGGTGGGTTCCCGAAGGAGCCCCAGACTTAGAGAAGATATTAACAAAAGAGGTGTTAGAAAGAGTGGAATTGGGCCCAGCTCCTTCACCGAGCTCACGCCAAAGGACCCCTCTCGGATCCCTGGATCTTTCTCTCAGTGCCTTCTTTTTTCCCTGCCTTTTTTTTCACCTACCTCGCTGCCTGCTCTTCCCATCCTTTTTATGCCATCACGTTGTCTCCAGCTCCCCCTCCTCCCCTCGGGAGGCTCCCTCTTGGCTCTCACTTTTCTCTCCCTCCCCGCCTTTTCTCCTTTCCCCTTAGGGTTTTGGAACCTGGTGGCCCCCTCATCTTGCTCGCCGAGCCTAGCGAGAAAAAGGGGGAGGGAAGATACTGGCGAGGCCTTGGGCCGAGCACGGGTGCTCTCCTCCCCAGGCATTGATGATGTTCATTGCAGGCTCCTGCCCGCCAAGACTCCGCTTCTCGGTTGCAGGGCCCGTCGGATCGATGTAAACGAGGTTTCGGATGTCAATGCGGACCGTATCGGCGTAACTTATGAGGCACGGCGCGTGCTACCCGAGTGGCGATTTTGAAACTCGTGCACCACCTCCCGGAGGCCTCACTAAGCAAGGCCGGCACAAACCAAGGTGGACCCCTCCTGGGCGGACACTTGGCGGAGCAGCAGAGAGGTGCTCGACTTCGGCCGAGATGGACCCGTCTCTGGGTGCCAACTGGCGAAGGAGCAGGAGGGCCCGGCTCGACCATGGCCGAGGTGGACCCATCTCCGAGCGCCACCCGGCGAGGGAGCGAGGGGCCACAAGCTTCGACCGAGGTGGACCCCTCCTGGGTAGACACCAGGCGGAGCGGTAGAGAGACGCTCGACTTCGACCGAGGTGGACCCATCTCCGGTCGCCAACCGGCGAAGGAGTAGGAGGGCCCGGCTTGACCTCGACAGAGGTGGACCCGTCTCCGGGCGCCACCCGACGAGGGAGCAAGGGGCCGCCAGCTTTGGCCGAGGTGGACCACTCTTGGGCAGACACCTAGCGGAGCGGCAGAGAGGCACTCGACTTCGATCGAGGTGGACCCATCTCCGAGTGCCAATTGGAGAAGGAGCAGGAGGGCCCGGCTCGACCTCGGTCGAGGTGGACCCGTCTCCGGGCGCCACTCGACGAGGGAGCGAGGGGCCGCCAGCTTCGGCCGAGGTGGACCCCTCCTGGGCAGACACCTGGCGGAGCGACAGAGAGGTCCTTGACTTCGGCCAAGGTGGACCCGTCTCCGGGCGCCAATTGGCGAAGGAGCAGGAGGGCCTGGCTTGACCTCGACCGAGGTGCACCCGTCTCCGGGCGCCACCCGGCGATGGAGTGAGGGGCCGCAAACTTCGACTGAGGTGGACCCCTCCTAGGCAGATACCTGGCAGAGCGGTAGAGAGGCGCTCGACTTCGGCCAAGGTGGACCCGTCTACGGGCGCCAACTGGCGAAGGAGCAGGAGGGCCCGACTCGACCTTAGCCGAGGTGGACCCGTCTCCGGGCGCCACCCGACGAGGGAGCGAGGGGCCGCCAGCTTCGACCGAGGTGGACCCCTCCTAGGTAGACACCTGGCGGAGCGTGAGAGAGGTGCTCGACTTCGGCCAAGGTGGTCCCGTCTCTGAGCGCCAACTGGCGAAGGAGTAGGAGGGCCCAGCTCGACCTCGGTCATGGTAGACCCGTCTCCGGGCACCACCCGACGAAGAAGCGAGGGGCCGCCAGCTTCGGCCGAGGTGGACCCCTCCTGGGCAGACACATGGCGGAGCGGCAGAGAGGCACTCGACTTCGGCCAAGATGGACCCGTCTCCGGGCACCAACTGGCGATGGAGCAGGAGGGCATGGCTTGACATCGGCAGAGATGGACCCATCTCCGGGCGCCACCCAGCGATGGTGCGAGTGGCCACCAACTTCGGCCGAGGTGGACCCCTCCTGGGCAGACACCTGGCGGAGCAGCAGAGAGGTGCTCGACTTCAATCGAGGTGGACCCGTCTCCGGGCGCCAACTAGTGAAGGAGCAGGAGGGCCCGACTCGACCTCGGTCGAGGTGGACCCATCTCCGGGCGCCACCCGACGAGGGAGCGAGGGGCCGCCAGCTTCAGCCGAGGTGGACCCCTCCTGGGCAGACACCTGGCAGAGCGGCAGAGAGGCGCTCGACTTCGACCAACGTGGACCCGTCTCCGGGTGCCAACAGGCGAAGGAGCAGGAGGGCCCGGCTTGACCTTGACCGAGGTGGACCCATCTCCGGGCGCCACCCGACGAGGGAGCGAGGGGCCGCCAGCTTCAGCCGAGGTGGACCCCTCCTGGGCAGACACCTGGCAGAGCGGCAGAGAGGTGCTCAACATCAGCCAAGGTGGACCCGTCTCAGGGCGCCAACTGGTGAAGGAGTAGGAGGGCCCGGCTCGACCTCGGCCGAGGTGGACCCATTTCCGGGCGCCACCCGGCGAGGGAGCAAGGGGCCGCCAGCTTTGGCTGAAGTGGACCCCTCCTGGGCAGACACCTGGCAGAGCGGCAGAGAGGCGCTCGACTTCGGTCGAGGTGGACCCGTCTCCGGGCGCCAACTGGCGAAGGAGCAGGAGGGCCCGGCTCGACCTCGGTCGAGGTGGACCCGTCTCCGCTCTCGCCCGCCGAAAAAAATTCCACGTGGTTCGAACCACGTCGGGCGAGACCTGAGACATGCCACATCAGCGTAATAGCCATATCAGTTGCCCCCCATCCCCTCGTTCTGCCAAGGCATCGTGGCTCGGGACGTGGGAATTTAATGCAGAGGTGACGTGGGGAAGGCGAAAATCTCGTGCCATAATTGCCACGATCCTCGTCGCCATTTCTTGTTACGCCCAAGGTCCTGTTAGAGGTTGCCACGCGTCGCGCCCCCAGTGGCCATTAATGTGCCATTTAAAAAAGGAGGCAGCTTCTATCGATCCGAAGCGTCGATGTCGGGCGTGCGTCCACGCAGCATCCATCAGCTGGTTCGGAATGGAATGAGGGGTACGGCCACTGTCAATCGAGTTTGAAAAGGAGGGGGACTTTCCGGAAACGAAGTCCCTCCACTTTCTCGCGCTCCGCCGGCGATTGCAGTGGGCTTTTCTTCACCTTCCGGGGTTGCCACCTCTTTTGTACAGAGTATCTCTGTGAGTGCCCGCATCTTCCTCCCCTCTCCGTCTCTTGGCCTTAACAATCTTTCTACACCCCTTCTTCCCTCATGGCGCGTTGTCGTCATGTCTCTTCTAACCCGGACGAGGTCGGTCCTTCCCGGCCGAGGACTCCATCGCCCTCTTCCTCGGAAGGGGAAGTGATTCTGGACGAGATCCGCAGGCAGCTCCAACCTGGGGGTGTAACCATAGGCATCCCTAGGGGTCCTAGGTCTCCTCCTGTAGTTTCCTCCAGTCCGATTTCTTCTCTTCCTCCTCCGACCATCTCTCCCACTGGTCCCTCTGGTCATGTCTCAACGATGACCGAAGATGACCTTTCTCTGCTCCGGGAGGTCTATGGTATCCCGGAGTCGACTCGCCTTTCCCTCCCACGGCCCGGAGATTGACTGACCTCAAGCGGCCCGGGCGAATAGCCTTCTACAAGGACTTCCTCCTCGGGGGTCTTCGATTTCCCCTTCACTCTTTCTTCCTTTCCTTTCTCAGCCACTACCGCTTGGTCCCGGCCCAGTTGGCTCCAAATGCCATCCGGGTCATCTTTGCTTTCATAGTTTTTTGCCACTTCCACAGGTTCGTTGCCCGTTTCTCCCTCTTCAGGGCTCTTTTCACCCTGAAGCGCTATTCCACCGATGATGGCTGGTGGTACATCTCACCTCGGCCTAGGTGTCTCAGGTTCGACCTCCTTTCGTCTATCAAGGGCTGGAAGAACCGGTTCTTTTTTGCCTCGGTCAAGGACGTTGACTGGGCCTGGAGCAAGCCGGATCGGTCTCCGAACTAGAACTCCCAAGTCGACCCAGCTGACCAAGAGGTCATTTCGCAGCTGCTGAGTGATGCGGTCCCGACCCTTGATGTTCTGCTCTTAGAGCAGAACTTGTTCGAGGCGGGGATCTGTCCCATCCGGGAGCTGGGTGAGGCTCGGGCTTCCCTTTCAGCTCGCATTCTCCCCTTCTTCCTCTTCTTTTCTTTTAGCTGGTATGGCTGACCTTTACTTCCTTTCAGGTATGAAGTTCTCTCTGGAGAATCTGCTGGAGGGCGCCGCACAGAGGGATGCCACCGAGGGGACTGAACCCTCGGCGAAGAGAGCTCGTACCGAGGCGAGCCAGGAGGCCGCGCCGATCTCCATCTCCGAACTCGTGGCGCCGGCTCCCGCATCCAGGCCACCTCGAGTCCGGGTGCCCGATGTTCCTATCGGCGACCTCGACAGGATCGTGGAAGAGGGGGGGCCAGTCCTTCCCCAGGCAGCGCCTACTTCAAACGCCGCTCCAACCGTACCCACGGCAGTGACCAGTACGGCTACGGCTCCGCTGGCGGCTGCTCTACCCGGCGAGGGGACGGCCGCCTCTGCTGCTACCGATACGCCTGCCCTGCCACCGAATCTCACCAGCCGGTGCTTCATGATCCGTGATTAGGGCCTCGCAGAGAAGGTCATGGAGTTCGCCTGCACCTCCCGGGACCGTCGTCTAAGGGGCGGCCGGGACTACAGCGATGCCCTACTTGGGATCCTTCCGCAGCTCTTCACGGTAAGTCCCGAGTTCCGAGCTCTCCCTTTTAAAGTTCCAGTTGGGTTATGCAGACCCTTTCCTCTTCTGGTGTAGATCGGGACCGACATGCTTGATGCAGAACAAATAAAGGAATGCGATGCGGAAGCAAATTAGGATTAACTAATTTTTTTGTTGTTTTTATATGTTTGTAGAAGTTGGCTTCAAATCAAAGAAAAGTTAACCTAACATTGAAAGATACTAATATGATAATTGAAAGCACAATTTTAGGGAAACTAAATTATCAGAGTAGTTCAGAAGCAACGGATCGCTGGGGGTTGAGAAACTCCCTGACCTAGGTTTTCGCTCCAAACTTTCAACAGAACAGAAATAAAGAGAAGAGATGGTTTACCTAACCAGACAATGATCTTCACAGATTTTGGTGGAAGAACTCTCCCGAGCAGATTGTTGGATCCTCGGATTCAGATATCTTCGCAATGGATCCTCCAATACTGGTCCTTTGGCGGGTTGGCTTCTCCTGAACTCAAGATCTGGAAGAGAAGAAAAACAATTGATGGAATCAGAGAGTCAAGGGAAAAATTTACCAGGTTGATGAACTTGAAGATTGAAATTGCTGAAAACTGGATTCTCCTGGAAGCTGATGTGATTTTCCTTGGAACTTGCTCTGGATCTGAAGTAGCCGGACTGGATCTAGATGAAGGTGGACGACCTGGACTTGTAGAGAGAGAGAGGCCGTGGGAGATGGAAGGAGCTAGGGTTCGATGGATTGAAAATAATGAAGGGCGGCTAGGGTTTTGGATTTTTAAGTGGCTAACCTAGGGTTTTGGATAAAGATGGAGATCTCTCACCTCCTCAAGGCTCCAATGGAACCCGGATTACCCCCTCACGGAGCTCAACACTTAGAATAGTGCGGAAGAAGAGAAACCTAGGTTACTCAACACAAGAGAATAGCAAAAATAATTTTTCTTCATTGATTTTCTAAAGTTACAAAGAGAGGTCTATTATATAGACCTAAAATTTTCTCCAAGCTTGTACAAATTCCCATGTGGGACTAAACTCCTCCAACCACTAGATTAGGTAGAAAATCTTCTCTCTTGGCTGACCAAGAGTTCAAAAAAAATTGGGACGGCCATAAAGGAATTTTTTTTGAATTTTTTTGGTGCCTCCTTTGGAGTTGGATTTGGATTTGGAGTCCTCTTCTTCTTATGGTATTTCTTCTTTTCTTCCACTCCAAGTTAAGCTCTTTGATTTTGATTTGAACTTCAATTAGGAGTAGGTTGGATGTCCTTCTTTGATTTCTTCTCCAAGAGAAGTCTTCTTCCTTCTTTGCTTAGGTAAAATAGGCAGGTATGGGCGCCTCCTTTAAATTAGCCTCCAATTTGATTTTTTCTTCTTTGGATGTGGGGACCATGACACTGGGATGCCTCTGTGGCGCCTCCTGGACTCTGGCGTGTGCTCGGAGTGTGGCTGGGCGTGTGGCTTGGAGTGTGGCCTCCACTTGCTTGAACCTTGATTTGATTGGAAGACAAATGTGGCACCATTTTGGACCAAATTGAAACCACATTGGGACTTGCACTGAGTCAACATGACTCAACAAAATTTAAATGGTGACTTAAGAAATAAATAAAATAAATAAACTGGTTGACCAGGTCAACCTTTATTACAAACCCTAATTTCTTGGGCAATGTCAATCAGAGATCCAAATGGAGCTCTGAAGTCTTCTTCTGAGTCTGGTGCCCGTACCAATTCTCCCAGGGTGGGAGGAACTCGACCCTGTCGAGTAAGGCTCAAGTTGGCTCTGGTATCTCTCCAAGAGGTCTGGGTCCAATTCTTGTAATTCTTCTCGGGAGATCCAAGAGTCATCAGAATCTGGCCTTCCTTGCCAGCGGACCAGGTACCTTTGGTATCCTCGATTACGAGTAGAGATAACCTGATCATCCAGGATCTTTTCAATCTGCTCTTTCCTCACAGGCCAGTTTGTTGGTGGACACACAGGGTTGGGATCACTCTCAATGATAGGGTTAGGCTCAAAAGGCTCACTAGGAATCACAGCTGGCTCCCTGTACTCTACTAAGTCTGTAATATTGAAAGTAGAGCTAATGCCTAGTTCTGGAGGCAACTCGAGCACATAGGCATTGGATCCTACTCTCTTTACCACTCTAAATGGTCCAGCTCCCCTAGCATGTAACTTTCTAACGGTTCTAGGAGGAAACCATTCAGGCCTTAACCTAATCATCACATAGTCTCCCTCAACAAAAGATTTGACTCGCCTTTGAGTATCAGCCAACTTCTTATAAGTTTCATTACTTAAATTTATTTTGGCATGAATTTCTTTATGCAAGTCTTTTACATGCTGTGCAAAATTCTCAGCAGATTCGGAGACTCGAGTGTGGACAGGTAAAGGGACTAGGTCAAGAGGTGTGTGAGGTTTGTACCCATGTACAATTTCAAATGGACTCTTACCCGTAGACCTATTGACCGAGTCATTGTACGCAAATTCTGCCCTTGGTAGGTATAAATCCCAATTTCTGGTGTTTTCACCAACAAGACATCTCAGCAGATTTCCTAGGCTATGGTTCACTACTTCAGTTTGGCCATCAGTTTGGGGATGATAGGCAGTTGAAAACTTAAGTTTTGTCCCTAACTTATGCCAAAGGGTCTTCCAAAAGTAACTGGTGAACCGGACATCCCTATCTGAAACGATTGTCTTAGGTAGGCCATGGAGTCTAACTATCTCATTGAAGAAAAGCGTGGCTACCTTAGACGCATCAAAGGTTTGGGAACAAGGCAGGAAGTGGGCCATTTTAGAGAATCGGTCGACTACGACACAGATAGAATCATGTCTCCTCTGGGTCTTAGGTAAACCTAACACAAAATCCATACTCACATCTTGCCAAGGACGATCTGGGACAGGGAGTGGGGTATAAAGGCCAGTGTTTTGTTTTCGCTATTTGGCAACAGCGCAGGTTCGACATCTAGCTACAATATTAGCTACATCCCTTTTCAAGCTAGGCCAGAAAAAGTGGTCTTCAATAGCTAGAATGGTCTTGTCTTTTCCAAAATGGCCGGCTAAACCTCCAGCATGGATTTCCCAAATCAAAAATTCCCTAAGAGAAGTTCTAGGGATGCAAAGCCTATTTTTGAAGAACAAAAAACCATCTACAAGGGTATAATCTTGGTGATTACTAGATGGTCCTTGAACTAGATCCTGATACACAGTTGTGAAATCCGGACAAGACTCATATTCCTCTTTGATTTGCTCAAACCCTATGACCTCAGTTCTAACAGAAGTTAATAACAGAGATCGGCGACTAAGGGCATCAGCTACCTTATTCTCAACTCCAGTCTTATGTTTCAGGACAAAAGTATAGGACTGGATATATTCTACCCACTTAGCATACCTAGGGTTAAGCTTCTTTTGGGAGTTCAGAAATCTAAGGGCCTCATGGTCCGAAAATAGTACAAATTCCTGCGGTAGCAAATAATGTCTCCAGTAACGCAAAGCTTGCACCACCGCATAAAATTCCTTATCATAGGTAGAATACCTAAGCTTAGCATCATTAAGTTTTTCACTAAAGAATGCTATGGGATGATTCTCTTGGCTTAGGACTCCACCTATTCCTACACCTGAAGCATCACAGGCAACCTCAAATACTTTAGAAAAATCGGGTAATCTCAGAATGGGTGCCTAGGTCATTTTATCCTTAAGATCTAGGAAGGCTTTATGGGCTGACTTAGTCCAATGAAATTCTCCCTTCCTAATACAATCAGTGATAGGAGCAGCTAAAGTACTAAACCCCTTGATGAATCGCCTATAGAAGGTAGCCAAGCCGTGGAAACTTCTAACTTCATGCACATTGGTTGGCTCTGGCCAGTCTACTATGGACCTAATTTTCTCAGGATCGGCCGCCACGCCGTCAGGGGTTACTACAAAACCAAGAAAGATAACTCTACTAGTCATGAATTCACACTTCTTAAGATTACCGTAGAGTCTCTCATTCCTCAAAACTTGGCAGACTGCTCTAAGGTGGCCTAGGTGATCTGCTGGGGTCTTACTATAGATCAGGATGTCATCAAAATAGACCACCACAAATTTTCCTATGAAAGCTCTAAGTACCTGGATCATAATTCTCATGAAAGTACTAGGGGCATTGGACAACCCAAAAGGCATAACAACCCATTCATAAAGACCATCCTTAGTTTTGAAAGCAGTTTTCCATTCATCCCCGGGTCTAATCCTAACCTGATGATAGCCGCTTCTGAGATCAATCTTAGAAAAAACCATTGCACCAGCCATCATATCAAGCATGTCATCTAGTCTAGGGATGGGAAACCTATATTTGATTATAATTTTATTGATGGCATGACTGTCAACACACATCCTCCACGTGCCATCTTTCTTTGGGGTCAGTAAGGCTGGGACTGCACAAGGGCTAAGACTTTCTCTAATAAACCCCTTCCTCAATAATTCTCCAACCTGCTTTTGCAGTTCTTCATGCTCAGATGGATTCATCCTGTAATGGGGCAAGTTGGGCAAAGTCGCTCCTGGGATTAGATCTATGGCATGCTGGATATCCCTAAGAGGTGGAAGGTGGTCTGGCAAATCCTCGGGAAAGACATCCTCAAATTCTTTTAACACAGGTTTAACTTCTTGAGGAGGCTCTGAGGGTTCCGAAGTTTTAAGTTCCTTAGCAGTCAACATCCAGATGGGTGAACCACTATGAATTTCTTGTTCTAGATCCTTAGCACTGATTAGGTTCACTCCAGTTTTCATCTCCTTAACCTTACCGGCTCCTTTAGTTACCTTGTCCTTAGGGGGAACTGAATGGATCGTAATCTTCTTCCCATTGAAACTAAAGACACATGTATTGGATTTTCCTAAGAGGGTGGCATCATGATCATACAACCAAGGTCTTCTGAGAATTATACTGCTCACCCCCATGGGTAAGACATCGCACCAAATCTTTTCGTGATAAGATTGCATTTGGATTTGGACTTGACATCTTGACTGGATGGGTATGGAGGTAGAATCTACCCAAGAAACCTTATAGGGGTTGGGATGGGGAACTGGGATTAAGCCTAACATCTTGACAGTGCTAGTAGAGATGGCATTTACACAGCTCCCACTATCTATGATGATCTTACATACCTTATCCCCTAATTTAAGAAAAGTCTGTAGGATGTTAGTCTTACGCCAATCCTCTTGAACTAGATTCTGGGATAGGATGCATCTTACAACTCCTAATTGGTCAGATTCATTGGGTTCCTCCTCTCCTTCATACTCCTCAACCAAATTCATTCCGGCCTCATAAACTTCTTCTTCAAATTCCTCACTGGGCTCGGAATTATCATTCTCTCCCTCTTCTATGTAAAGGGATCTCCGTGGGCACTGGCTAGCAACATGACCTACCTTATGACACTTGAAACAGGCTATGGCAGTACACTGACTGGAAATGTGACCTGGTTTCTGACACTTAAAATAGGTGATATTTGAACTAGGGGTTCTCTGGGTGTCAGGTGCCTTACCTTTGTCCATGGGCCTAGGGGTAGAAGTACCCTGAAAAGGTTTACTAGGGATAACTTGGCTAGGTCCATTCCTTGGGATTGGGGCACTAACCCTAGAAGGTATAGGTCCTCTCTGAAATTTCTCAGTGTTCAGTGCAATCGGTAGGCTTGGTCTAGATCAGTAACCTCTCTCAGAAATAGTTCTCTCTTGATATCTTCCCTCAGTCCAGCCCTAAATCTAGATAAAGTGACTTCGTGGGCTTCACTCACATCACATCTCATTAGGTATTCATCAAAAGTAGCTATGTAGTCTGAGACAGATCGGTTTCCTTGTTTCAGGTTTTGCCATTGGTCTAACAGGTTTTGCTGGTATGAAATGGGTAGGTATTTATCTCTCAGTTTTTCTTTCATACCCTGCCAAGTGGTTATGGGCTCAACATTCCGTCTCCTAGTGGTTAGCTCAATGTTCCCCCAGTATAACCTAGCTTGACGCACTAATTTCATCTTGGCAAACTTGTATTTCCTCTCCTCAGACATAGCATACCACTCAAAGTATTGGTCCATCTCACCCTCCCAATCAGAATACACCTTAGGGTTCAGACTACCATCAAAAGTGGGTGCATCTAATTTGATGTTCCTGATGAACCTATCATCTCTATCTTCAGGCTCTGGGTCAGGCCTCCTATGATTAGGTTCAGGATCTCTATATAAAGGCCTTCTAGGCTCCTGATGTGGGTGAGGTTGAGGCACATTAAAATCGGGGTCAGGAGTCCAATTCCGATGTCTAGGTTCTTCAAGTACTTGGACTCGGTCCCTAAGTTGGGTAAGATCCTCATGAATTTGTGCGCTAAACTGGGCCACAGTGTTTGTCATATCCTGATTCATTTTAGCCATACTTTCAGTAAGAGTTCTTATCATGGCCTCTAAATTAGGTTGGGTTTGACCAGGTTGATATGGCACTCCGTTTCTGGTAGACATGATGATTCAAGCAAGCACACAAAATGAGACTAGACTAAATCGACTACTGGATCACTAGACCTAGAGTCCAAACTAGATGCCCAATCAGAGTGGCAAGCTAGCCTGTAGTAACTCAGGACTCAGCCAGGCAGGTGTAAGGGGAGTGTTAGGTCCCTGATTGCCAATCCTAGACACCAATCAGTGATTGGCCAGGTAGGCGGACCAGCACACAAGCCCTTCGGGAATGGATCCCTGAACCACCATTCTAGACACTGAGTGCTAAGCACACACAGAATAACTCGGCAAACAGACTCAACACTAGCCTAGACCCGACCAATTGGTGTCCCTAGCCCACTAGGGCAAATTAGGTCTAACTGATTTTAAATTAGGTCTAGGTTCGAATGATTGGATGGTGGTTTTGGGCTAAGGAGAGGTAATCAACTCCTCCCCTTATCTTAGATGCTCAATTGCCCTTAAGTAAATTATGAGATGATCACTCCAAAAAGAATTGAATTGCAGAACACAAAAACAGAGTTGTTGTATTTTAATGCTCAGAATTTTTACCGAAACCAATAAATCACAGAAAAATTATGGAAAATAGGATCAATTATAATGGTTTTAACAAAGAAAAAATCATGCAATTCGGAGTTTTATGCAGGGAGAAATAATTTAGACAACAGGGCAATTACGGGCTACAACTAGATTGTCTTCCCCGTTTATAATCCCTGCTACGAAGTTATAACCCAATGGATCCCATACACGCCCTAGGAACACCCCGTGGAATGGGAGGAGGAGGCTTGCGCCTCGCTTAGTTCCTAGGACCGGACGTCCTGGGGAGTCTACTTCGAGCAGACAAAATAAAAAGAGAAAATAATCAAAACAAGCAAGCAAGCAAATCAGAAACCCTAGACTGGGCTCTGATACCAAAAATGATGCAGAACAAATAAAGGAATGCGATGCGGAAGCAAATTAGGATTAACTAATTTTTTTGTTGTTTTTATATGTTTGTAGAAGTTGGCTTCAAATCAAAGAAAAGTTAACCTAACATTGAAAGATACTAATATGATAATTGAAAGCACAATTTTAGGGAAACTAAATTATCAGAGTAGTTCAGAAGCAACGGATCGCTGGGGGTTGAGAAACTCCCTGACCTAGGGTTTCGCTCCGAACTTTCAACAGAACAGAAATAAAGAGAAGAGATGGTTTACCTAACCAGACAATGATCTTCACAGATTTTGGTGGAAGAACTCTCCCGAGCAGATTGTTGGATCCTCGGATTCAGATATCTTCGCAATGGATCCTCCAATACTGGTCCTTAGGCAGGTTGGCTTCTCCTGAACTCAAGATCTGGAAGAGAAGAAAAACAATTGATGGAATCAGAGAGTCAAGGGAAAAATTTACCAGGTTGATGAACTTGAAGATTGAAATTGCTGAAAATTGGATTCTCCTGGAAGCTGATGTGATTTTCCTTGGAACTTGCTCTGGATCTGAAGTAGCCGGACTGGATCTGGATGAAGGTGGATGGCCTAGACTTGTAGAGAGAGAGAGGTCGTGGGAGATGGAAGGAGCTAGGGTTCGATGGATTGAAAATAATGAAGGGCGGCTAGGGTTTTGGATTTTTAAGTGGCTAACCTAGGGTTTTGGATAAAGATGGAGATCTCTCACCTCCTCAAGGCTCCAATGGAACCCGGATTACCCCCTCACGGAGCTCAACACTTAGAATAGTGCGGAAGAAGAGAAACCTAGGTTACTCAACACAAGAGAATAGCAAAAATAATTTTTCTTCATTGATTTTCTAAAGTTACAAAGAGAGGTCTATTATATAGACCTAAAATTTTCTCCAAGCTTGTACAAATTTCCATGTGGGACTAAACTCCTCCAACCACTAGATTAGGTAGAAAATCTTCTCTCTTGGCCGACCAAGAGTTCAAAAAAAATTGGGACGGCCATAAAGGAATTTTTTTTGAATTTTTTTGGTGCCTCCTTTGGAGTTGGATTTGGATTTGGAGTCCTCTTCTTCTTATGGTATTTCTTCTTTTCTTCCACTCCAAGTTAAGCTCTTTGATTTTGATTTGAACTTCAATTAGGAGTAAGTTGGATGTCCTTCTTTGATTTCTTCTCCAAGAGAAGTCTTCTTCCTTCTTTGCTTAGGTAAAATAGGCAGGTATGGGTGCCTCCTTTAAAGTAGCCTCCAATTTGATTTTTTCTTCTTTGGATGTGGGGACCATGACACTGGGATGCCTCTGTGGTGCCTCCTGGACTCTGGCGTGTGCTCAGAGTGTGGCTGGGCGTGTGGCTTGGAGTGTGGCCTCCACTTGCTTGAACCTTGATTTGATTGGAAGACAAATGTGGCACCATTTTGGACCAAATTGAAACCACATTGGGACTTGCACTGAGTCAACATGACTCAACAAAATTTAAATGGTGACTCAAGAAATAAATAAAATAAATAAACTGGTTAACCAGGTCAACATTTATTACAAACCCTAATTTCTCGGGCAATGTCAATCAGAGATCCAAATGGAGCTCTGAAGTCTTCTTCTGAGTCTGGTGCCCGCACCAATGCTGCTGCTAAGGAACTTCCTCATCGGGTAAGCCAAGAAGGACACCGAGAAGGAGGAGAAGCTCGGCAAGCTCGCAGCCGACGTCAAAGACCTCATGGAAAAAGGGGTCAAGCTATGAGGGAACAACCAGGTCCTCCGATCTGACCTTGCCCGTGCCGAGGAGCGCATCAAGGAGCTCGAGACCTCTCTATCCGAGGAGAGGATCTCGAACCAGCACTGCACCGAGGAGGACGCGGCGAAGAAGACCCGCCTCAGGGCTCAGTCCCGGTCGCTGGAGCGCTGGGTGGAGGAGGTCCAGAGGGAGCTGAGCGCGGCTAAGGAGAAGAGCTCCTACGTCAACGGGCTGTTGAAGGAGTTGAAGCGGGAGGCGCAGGAGGCCATCCCGAGATTCTGGGCCTCGGAGGAATACGTAGCAGAGGTTTGGGAGGCTACCGTGGACTCCTTCTTGAAGGGGTTCCAGGTACGCCGGGAGATGGTAAGTTCCTTCTACCCCGAGCTCGACCTCAGCGGGGTAGTCCTCGGCAGCAGGAGGCGGGAGCCCAGTGGAGGAGCTCCAACAGCAGCTGGTGATGAGGCTACGACTCCGGAGCAGCCCCCCGAGCAGCCACCCATCGACGACGCAGGCAGAGAAAGTGCACCTAAGCCCGAGGAGGATGCCGCCATGCCAAAGTAGCCTCCCAGGCACTAAAGACTTCTCTTTGTTTTTCTTTTTGTATCTTCTTTTTCTTTTTGAGGACTCCCGGCCTGTCGGGACTCCTCCTGTGTATTCACATTTCAAATGCAATGAAATTACTTCTTCGCCAGATCATTGCTTCGCTCAATTTCTTTCCCTTTTTTTCTTTTTCTTTTTTTTTTTTTAACTGAACTCTGGTTTTGGGCACGGGAGTAAGTCCCGTAATGCATTCCGAGCCGAGCTCGTGGGCAGACTGAGTTCTGCCCCACCCCCCAAACTGAAGTTCGGGACTTTCGGATTGAACCCCGGGGGCGCAGGCTTTGTGCGAGCCCTGCGCGGCTTGCCGGGCTGTTCTCCAGGACTGCATGGGCGAATTTGATTCTGCCCCGCCTTCCAGAATGAAGTTCGGGACCTCCGGACTGAACCCCTGGGCTGCAGGCTTTATCCGAGCCCTACGCGGCTTGCCGAGCTGTTCTCCTGGACTACGCGGGCGAATTTGATTCTGCCCCGCCTTCCAGACCGAAGTCCGGGACCTCCGGACTGAACCCCGGGGCCACAGGCTTTGTGCAAGCCCTGAGCGGCTTGCCGGGCTATTCTCCGGGACTGCGTGGGCGAATTTGATTCTGCCCCGCCTTCCAGACCGAAGTCCGGGACCTGTCGCCTTTGCGGGTCTTCGGCCACGCTCGTGTTCGCCAAACTCAAAGCTAAGTGGCTCTCTCCCTACGAGGTGAGAAGAAGCATTTGGTAAAGAAAAAAGGATTTCATTGCTGAAGTTCAAGGAGCCTTACATTACTGGTAATACATCCTCAAGTTTGAGGCATTCCAGGTCCGAGTAAATCGGGACCCTCCTAGCTCCTCCAGGTAGTAGGCCTCGCGAGGGAGTACCTCCGCCACCCTATAAGGGCCTTCCCAGTTCGGGGAGAGCTTCCCGCACTCCCACGGCTGGGAAGCTTCAGCCCGGCGGAGCACCAGATCTCCTGGGCGGAAGGACTTCGATCGCACTCTGGAGTTGTAGTACCTGGCCACTCGTTGCCTGTAGGCCACCATTCGAACTCGAGCCTTGTCCCTCGTCTCTTTAAGGAGGTCCAGGTTTAGCAGCATCCTAGTGGGATTCTCCACTTCACCATACTGCTCCACGCGCAAGGTGGGTAGGCTGAGTTCTATCGGGATAACCACTTTAGCTCCGAAGACGAGGTTGAATGAGGTCTCATCGGTGGCTGTCCTCGGGGTGGTATGGTACACCCACAGGATGCTCGGGAGCTCTTCCACCCACCTACCCTTGGCTTGATCCAGTCTTATCCGGAGGCCCTGCAAGATAGTCCTATTTGTTACCTTGGCCTCTCAGTTTGTCTGTGGATGCGCCACCGAGGTGAAGCGATGGTGGATGCCGAGGTCGCTGCAGAATTCTTTAAACTCCTGGCAGTCGAATTGACACCCGTTATCGGTGATAATGGTGTGTGGTAGGCCGAAACGGTAGATGATTGACTTTTAGAGGAACTTGGCGATGTTTGCCTCCTTGATCCGGGCTAGGGGTTCGGCCTTGACCCATTTCATGAAGTAGTCGATGGCCACGATCAAAAATTTCCACTGCCCGGATGCCGGGGGAAAAGGTCCTAAGAGATCTAGTCCCCATTGAGTGAACGGCCATGGAGCGGAGAGCTGGGAGAGTGGAGAGGAGGGCTGACACTGCACCACGGCATGCCGTTGACATCGGTCACACCTCTTCACGAAGTCAGCTATATCTTCCTTCATTGTCTCCCAGAAGTAACCTTGGCAGAGGGCCTTATACGCCGGTGTTCTACCCCCTACATGATTCCCACAGATGCCCTCATGGATCTCTTGGAGCACGAGTGCGGCCTCCGCGGGTCTCAGGCACTTGAGGAGGGGGTAGGAATAGGACCTCCGATACAGTAGTCCATCCATTAAGACAAACCGCACGGCCTTCCTCTTGATGTGGCGAGCTGCGATGCAGTCCTCTGGCAAGGTGCTGCTAGTAATGTACTCGACATACTTGTCCATCTAGCTGGGCTCTTGGCTGACCTGTTGGACTTCCACGAGCATCTCGTAGCTCGGGGCCTTGAGATGCTCAACATAAGCGTGGCCCAAGAGCGAGTCTGGTAGGGTCGCTAGTCGAGAGAGCGCGTCCGCACGGGCATTTTCCCCGCGGGATATATGGGTGATGTTGAAGCGCCGAAATCCAGCCGCGCTCGTTCTTACGAGCTCTAGGTATTTCGCCATTTGAGGGTCCCGCGCGCCGTACTCTCCAGAGATCTGTCCAGCCACCAGCTGTGAATCAGTGAAGGCCATGAGGTTGGCCACGCCCAACTCGCGGGACACTCTCAGCCCTGCGAGGAGCACTTCGTACTCTGCCTGATTATTAGTTGCGGTAAACTGGAACCGGAGTGCACATTTGGCAACGACCCCCTCATCGTTAGCGAGGATGAGACTGGCTCTGCTCCTGCTAGAATTCAAGGCCCCATCCACATGAAGAATCCAAATGTCCTCCTCGGGTCCTGGTTTCGGCTGCTGGTCTAGAGGGCTTTCCTACGCCCCCTTGCTCAGGCCCGCACACTCGACCAAGAAGTTAGCGAGTACTTGCACCTTCATGGCCGACCTTGGTCGATAAGTGATGTCAAACTCACTGAGCTTGAGTACCCACTTCGCCAATCGCCCGGATGTGTCAGGTCGGCTGAGTATCGCTTTCAGCGGCTGATCTGTCAGGAAGGTAATGGGGTGTGCTTGGAAATAAGGCCTGAGACGCTGGACGGACACCATTAGTGCAAAAATGAGTTTTTCAGATCGGGAATACCTGAGCTCCGCATCACAGAGGAGTTTGCTGGTGTAGTACACCGGTCTCTGCATTCCTTGGTCATCAGTCCAAACTAGGACCGAACTGACAGCCTCCGGGGTGACCGCCAGGTAAAGGATGAGCTCCTATCCTTCTTCGAGCATGGAGAGTAGCGGCGGTGATGCAAGCATCCTCTTCACCTCGTCAAATGCCTCCTGGCACTCCTCAGTCCAGGTGAATTTGTTCATCTTCCTTAGCACTTTGAAGAAGGGCCGGCAGCGGTCGGCAGACCTCGAGATAAATCGACTCAGGGTGGCTATACGGTCGGTGAGTTGCAGCACTTGCTTCTTGGAGGTGGGCTGCTCCATGTCCACAATAGCTTGGACCTTTTTCGGGTTGGCTTCTATCCCTCTTTGGGTCAACATGAACCCCAAGAACTTCCCGGCGGACATGCCGAAGGCGCACTTCATCGGGTTCAGCTTCATCTGGTGAAGCCAGAGATTGCCGAAGGTCTCTGCCAGGTCGGTGACATGGTCCGAAAGAGGCTTGCTCATTACCAGCATATCGTCCACGTACACCTGCATGTTGCGGCCGATCTGATCTTTGAAAACTTTGTTGACCAGCCGCTGGTACGTGGCCCCGGCGTTCTTAAGGCCGAACGGCATCATCTTGTAATAGTAAGTTCCGCGGTCAGTGACGAAAGTGGTGTGCTCCTCGTCCTCCGAGTACATTCGAATCTGGTTGTACCCGGAGAAGGCATCCATGAAAGAGAGGAGGCGATGCCCCAAAGTGGTGTCCACCAACTAGTCAATCTTCGGAAAGGGAAAACTGTCCTTCGGGTAAGCTCGATTGAGGTCGGTGTAGCCCACGTAGATCCTTCACTTGCCACTACTCTTCTTTACCATGACCACATTCGCCAGCCAACTAGGATATTGTACTTCCCGCACAAAGCCGGCGGTGAGGAGCTTCTCTACCTCTTCATTGATGGCCTTTTGCCTTTCTGCAGCGAAACTCCTCTTCTTCTGGCGGATCGGGCGACACCTCGGGTCAACATTCAACCTGTGGGTGATGACTTCCGAGGGGATGCCTGGCATGTCGGCTGCGGACCAGGCGAATACATCCGTGTTTGCGCGGAGGAAATCCAGCAAGCGGGTCCGTTCTTCCTCCGGGAGCTGGGCCCCCACCTGCATAGTCTTCTGAGGGTCCGAATCGAGGGGATATGTCAACAGGTGTTCTACGGGTCCTCCCCTGGGTTCCCTCTCCCTCAGGTCGAGGTCGTTGACGTCGGGGTCGAGCTCGGTGCCCCGGGCACCCGGGACCGTCTGAAGGCAATGCTGGATGGGCTGGGCCGTCCCCCTCATTACCCCAGTCCCAGAGGCGGTAGGGAACTGCACCAGCAATCTCTTGGTGGAAATTACAGCGTCCAGCTGGTTGAGCCCCGAACGGCCAAGGATGGCATTATAAGGTGAGGGGAGCTTGACAACAGTAAACGTCATCATGATAGTAGTCTACCAAGGTAGGGATCCAGTAGTGACACGGAGAGTGATCTCCCCTTCGACCCCCATCGAATCCCCGGTAAAGCCCACAAGAGGGGTGTGCACCGGCCTTAATTGATCATGAGACAAGTTCATTTGGGAGAAAGCATCATAAAAAAGCACGTCAGTAGAACTCCCACTATCTACCATAATGCGGTGTACAGGATGCTTTGAGATGGTCATCTCGACCACCACCGCATCATTGTTTAAATTTTTGTTTTCATTCCCCTTCTCAAAGGAGGGTACATCCTCCGGGTCTCCCACCTCCCGGGTTCTTTTCGCCGCACGCCCGATCCCCAAGGAGATCATGCCCACCGGCTTCTCTGTTGGGCGGTTGTCAATCGCAGGGACCGGGGGAAGGGCTGCGAGCGGCTGTCCCTCTACCGGGGCTTCGTTCCTCATGAACTTCCTGAGGTAGCCCCTTTTAATCAGCTCCTCAATTTTCCACTTCAGATTGTGGCACTCCTCCTTGTCGTGACCGTACTCGCGGTTAAACTGGCAGTATTTTGTCTTATCGCGGATGCTCCTTGGGTTCTGAGGAGGAGGTCGGCGAAGGTAGTGCTCACCCTCAATCTCCATGAGGATCTTCATCCTAGGAGCAAGGAGAGGGGTGAAATTTCGCTCCGGGGCAGCGCCGCTCTTCGCCTTCGGGCCTGGATGGGGATCAGCAGGTGATCTAGGCCTCCGGGTCCCGGGGGCATCCCTCGGGGCCGGCTTCTTCGAGGACCTCCCGTCCAGCTCTCGCCTGGTGCGATCGGCCTCCTCTGCTCGGATGTACTTATGGACATGGAGGAGGAGCTCGAAGTACGTCCTGGGGGGCTTCTTATCGAGGGAATAGGTCAAGCGGGAGGTCTTGAGCCCGCGCTTCAATGCCAGCATGGCAACGGGCTTGTCCAGATTGTAGATTTCCAGGGCAGTGGTCTTGAAGCGGGTAACGTAGTCCCGAAGTGGCTCCTGGTCCTGCTGGCAGATGGAGAAGAGGTTGTCCACCTCTCTTGGCACCTTCCGGCAAGCATCGAAGTGTGCCACGAACTTTCCTTCTAGTTGATGGAAGGAGTAAATAAATTCGGGCTCGAGGCGGGTGAACCAGACTCGAGCGGCCTTCCGGAGGATAGCAGGGAAGGCGACGCATAAAAGAGCGTCCGTGGCCCCCTGGACCCTCATGAGAGCCTTGTAGCTCTCCAGATGATCCAAGGGGTCGGTGGTCCCATCGTAGGGATCCACTTGTGGCATGCGGAACCGACTCGGAATCGGCTCCTCTTGGATTTCCTGGGAGAAGGGTGGCCGGGCGTCATAGCCCACCGGGTCCGCCGGGGAGTTCTGCATGTCGGCGAAGCGGCGGGCGAACTCTGCCAGCTTGCGCTCGTGCTCTTCCAGGTACCTCTCGGCCTGGCACCTGATGGTCTTGTCGATGGAATCTTCCACCGAGGCTGCTGGCGAAGGGGGTGCCGATCGGTCTCGGCGGGGGGCCTTGCCCCGACATCGTCTGCTGCGCCGCACCGTCTCGGCATCGTTGGCTGGTGATCGACTCTCGTGATCCGCCGAACCAGAGTAATTCCTCTTCGCGGGAGTTTGGTGGCTCCCGCGGGGGTTGGAGACTGCCCGCGGATGAGATGGTCTGCCTTGGATGGAGCACAGTCTTCCGCGGGGGTCCCTGGCTGGGGCTGAGTGGCCAGGGACCGTTGTTGGTGCTGTAGCTACCGCACTGCTGTGGTCAGGGTTTGCAGCTATTGGATGATAGCTGCGAAAGGTCCGTCCACCGGGGATGGCTGCGGAGGAAGAGGAGGTGGAGTAGGAAGCTCCCTCTCCGGGCTACGCGGCCCTTGAGGGGAAGGGACTTCTCCTACTCGATTGGTGGATGCTTCGCGTCCACGTGTCACCACCATGGTCGGAGCGTGCTTTCGCCCGTGGAAAGCTGGCTCTCACTGGGTTTGCTGTCCTGCCCCCCTTCTTGGCATGCCAATCTGTTGCCAATCTCACCGTGGTGGCCTATAGCTTCAGAGCTGGTACCGATCTGAGACCATCTCCCCTCGAGATCTCCGAGCTTCCGGTCTTGCAAAACAAGGTCAGAGACCCTGGCCGGGGGTTCCGGCGAGGGAGCTCTGATGGTCAAGTTAGAGAGCAGCACGATGGAATAGATTCCCTAAGGTGGGTTCCCGAAGGAGCCCCAGATTTAGAGAAGATATTAACAAAAGAGGTGTTAGAAAGAGTGGAATTGGGCCCAGCTCCTTCACCGAGCTCATGCCAAAGGACCCCTCTCAGATCCCTGGATCTTTCTCTCGGTGCCTTCTTTTTTCCCCGCCTTTTTTTTCACCTACCTCGCTGCCCACTCTTCCCATCCCTTTTATGCCATCACGTCGTCTCCAGCTCCCCCTCCACCCCTCGGGAGGCTCCCTCTTGGCTCTCACTTTTCTCTCCCTTCCCCCTTTTTTCCTTTCCCCTTCGGGTTTGGGAACCTGGTGGCCCCCTCGTCTTGCTCGCTGAGCCTAGCGAGAAAAAGGGGGAGGGAAGATACTGGCGAGGCCTTGGGCCGAGCGCAGGCACTCTCCTTCCCGGCATTGACGATGTTCATTGCAGGCTCCTGCCCGCCAGGACTCTACTTCTTGGCTGCGGGGCCCATCGGGCCGATGTAAATGAGGTTTTGCGCGTCAATGCGGACCGTATCGGTGCTATTAATGAGGTGCGGCGCGTGCTACCCGAGTGGCAATTTTGAAACTCGTGCCCCCACCTCCCGGAAGCCTCAATAAGCAGGGCCAGTGCCAGCCGAGGTGGACCCCTCCTGGGCGAACACTTGGCGGAGCAACAGAGAGGCGCTCGACTTCGTCCAAGGTGGATGCGTCTGCGGGCACCAACTAGCGAAGGAGGAGGGCCCGTCCCGACCTCGACCGAGGTGGACCCATCTCCGAGCGCCACCCGACGAGGGAGCAAGGGGTCGCAAGCTTCGACCGAGGTGGACCCCTCCTGGGCAGACACCTGGCGGAGCGGCAGAGAGGAGCTCGACTTCGGCCAAGGTGGACCCATCTCCGGGTGCCAACTGGTGAAGGAGAAGGAGGGCCCGGCTCGACCTTGGCCGAGGTGGACCCATCTCCGGGAGCCACCCGGCGACGGAGCGAGGGGCAGCCAGCTTCGGCCGAGGTGGACCACTCCTGGGCAGACACCTGGCGGAGCGGCAGAGAGGCGCTCGACTTCGGCCGAGGTGGACCCATCTCCGGGCGCCAACTGGCGAAGGAGCTGGAGGGCCCGGCTCGACCTCGGTGGAGGCAGACCCGTCTCCGAGCGCCACCCGACAAGGGAGCGAGGGGCTGCCAGCTTTGGCCGAGGTGGACCCCTCCTGGGTAGACACCTGGCAAAGCGACATAGAGGTGCTCGACATCGACCAAGGTGGACCCGTCTCCGGGTGCCAACAAGCGAAGAAGCAGGAGGGCCCGGCTCGACCTCGGCCGAGGTGGACCCATCTCCGGGTGCCACCATGTGAGGGAGCGAGGGGCCGCCAGCTTCGATCGAGGTGGACCCCACCTGGGCAGACACTTGGCAGAGCGGCAAAGAGGCGCTCGTCTTCGGCCGAGGTGGACCCGTCTCCGGGTGCCAACTGGCGAAGGAGCAGGAGGGCCTGGCTCGACCTCGGCCGAGGTGGACCCATCTCCGGGCGCCACCCGGCGAGGGAGCGAGGGGCCGCCAGCTTCAGCCGAGGTGGACCCCTCCTGGGCAGAAACCTGGCGGAGCGACATAGAGGTGCTCGACATCGACCAAGGTGGACCCGTCTCTGGGTGCCAACTGGTGAAGGAGCAGGAGGGCCCAGCTTGACCTCGGCCGAGGTGGACCCATCTCCGGGCGCCACCCAGCGAGAGAGCGAGGGGCCGCCAGCTTCAGCCGAGGCGGACCCCTCCTGGGCAGACACCTGGCGGAGCGCCAGAGAAGCGCTCGACTTCGACCGAGGTGGACCCGTCTCCGGGTGGCAACTGGCAAAGGATAGGAGGGCCCGGCTCGACCTCGACCGAGGTGGACCCATCTCCGAGCGCCACCCGACGAGGGAGCGAGGGGAGGCCAGCTTCGTCGAGGTGGACCCCTCTTGGGCAGACACCTGGCGGAGCGACATAGAGGTGCTCGATATCGGCCAAGATGGACCCGTCTCTGGGTGCCAACTGGCGAAGGAGCAGGAGGGCCCGGCTCGACCTCGGCCGAGGTGGACCCGTCTCCGGGTGCCACCCGGAGAGGGAGCGAGGGGCCGCCAGCTTCGGCCGAGGTGGACCCCTCCTGGGCAGACACCTGGCGGAGCGGTAGAGAGGCGCTCGACATCGGCCGAGGTGGACCCTTCTCCGGGCGCCAACTGGCGAAGAAGCAAGAGGGTACGGCTCGACCTCCACCGAGGTGGACCCGTCTCTTGGTGCTACCAGACGAGGGAGTGAGGGGTCGCCAGCTTCGGCCGAGGTGGGCCCCTCCTGGGCAGACACTTGGCGGAGTGACATAGAGGTGCTCGAGATCGGCCAAGGTGGACCCATCTCCGGGTGCCAACTGGCGAAGGAGCAGGAGGGCCAAGCTCGACCTCGGCCGAGGTGGACCCGTCTCCGGGTGCCAGTCAGCGAGAGAGCGAGGGGCCGCCAACTTCATCCGAGGTGGACCCCTCCTGGGCAGACACCTGGCGGAGCGGCAGAGAAGAGCTCGACTTCGGCCGAGGTGGACCCGTCTCTGGTCGCCAACTGGCGAAGGAGCAGGAGGGCCTGGCTCGACCTCGGTCAAGGTGGACACATCTCCGGCCGCCACTCAGCAAGGGAGCGAGGGGCCGCCAGCTTCGGCCGAGGTGGACCCCTTCTGGGCAGACACCTAGCGGAGCGGCAGAGAGGTGCTCGACTTCGGCCGAGGTGGACCCGTCTCCGGGAGCCAACTGGCGAAGGAGCAGGAGGGCCCGGCTCAACCTCGACCGAGGTGGACCTGTCTCCGGGCGCCACCCGACGAGGGAGCGAGGGTCCGCCAGCTTCGGCCAAGGTGGACCCCTCCTGGGCAGACATCTAGCGGAGTGACATAGAGGTGCTCGACATCGACCAAGGTGGACCCGTCTCCAGGTGTGAACTGGCGAAGGAGCAGGATGGCCCGGCTCGACCTCGGCCGAGGTGGTCCCGTCTCCGGGCACCACCCGGCGAGGGAGTGAGGGGCCGCAAACTTCGGCCGAGATGGACCCCTCCTGGACAGACACCTGGCGGAATGGCAGAGAAATGCTCGACTTCGGCCGAGGTGGACCCGTCTTTGGGCGCCAACTGGAGAAGGAGCAGGAGGGTCCGGCTCGACCTCGACCGAGGTGGACCCGTCTCCGGGCACCACCTGACGAGGGAGCGAGGGGCTACCAGCTTCGGCCGAGGTGGACCCCTTCTGGGCAGACACCTGACAGAGCGGTAGAGAGGCACTCGACTTCGGCTAAGGTGGACCCGTCTCCGGGCGCCAACTGGCGAAGGAGCAGGACGGCCCGGCTCGACCTCGACCGAGGTGGACCCATCTCCGGATGCCACCCGGTGAGGGGGCGAGGGGCCGCCAGCTTCGGCCGAGGTGGACCCCTCCTGGGCAGACACCTGGCGGAGCGGCAGAGAGGTGCTCGACTTCGACCAAGTTGGACCCGTCTCCGGGCGTCAACTGGCGAAGGAGAAGGAGGGCCCGGCTCGACCTCGGCCGAGATGGACCCGTCTCCTGGCACCACCCGGCGAGGGAGCGAAGGGCCACCAGCTTCGGCCAAGGTGGACCCCTCCTGGGCAGACACCTAGTGGAGAGACATAGAGGTGCTCGACATCGACCAAGGTGGACCCATCTCCGGGTGCGAACTGGCGAAGGAGCAGGAGGGCCCGGCTCGACCTCGGCAGAGGTGGACCCATCTCCAGGCGCCACCCGACGAGGGAGCGAGGGGCCGCCAGCTTTAGCCGAGGTGGACCCCTCCTGGGAACACACCTGGCGGAGCGGCAAAGAAGCGCTCGACTTCGACCGAGGTGGACCCATCTCCGGGCGCCAACTGGCGAAGGAGCAGGAGGGACCGGCTCGACTTAGGCCGAGGTGGACCCGTCTCCGGGCGCCACCCGTCGAGGGTGCGAGGGGTCGCCAGCTTCGGCCAGGGTGGACCCCTTCTAGGAAGACACTTGGCGGAGCGGCAGAGAAGCGCTCGACTTCAGCTAAGGTGGACCCGTCTCCGGGCACCAACTGGTGAAGGAGCAGGAGGGCCCGGCTCGACCTCGGCCGAGGTGGACCAGTCTCCGGGCGCCACACGGTGAGGGAGCGAGGGGCCGCCAGCTTCGGCCGAGGTGGACCCCTCCTGGTCTGACACTTGGCAGAGCGGCAGAGAGGCGCTCGACTTCGGCCGAGGTGGACCCGTCTCCGGGCTCCAACTCGTGAAGGAGCAGGAGGGCCCGGCTCGACCTCGGCCGAGGTAGACCCATCTCCGGGTGCCACCCAGCGAGGGAGCGAGGGGCCGCCAGCTTCGGCCGAGGTGGACCCCTCCTGGGCAGACACCTAGCGGAGCGGCAGAGAGGTGCTCGACTTCGGCCAAGGTGGACCCATCTCTGAGTGCCAACTGGCGAAGGAGCAGGAGGGCCCGGCTCGACCTTAGCCGAGGTGGACCCGTCTCCGGGCGCCACCCGACGAGGGAGCGAGGGGCCGCCAGCATCGACCGAGGTGGACCCCTCCTGGGCAGACACCTGGCAGAGAGGCAGAGAGGCGCTCGACTTCGGTCTAGGTGGACCCGTCTCTGGGCACCAACTAGCGAAGGAGCAGGAGGGCCCGGCTCGATCTTGGCCGAGGTGGACCTGTCTCCACTCTCGCTCGCCGAAAAAAATTTCACGTGGTTCGGACCACATCGGGCGGGACCTGAGCATGCCACGTCAGCGTAATAGCCATATCAATATGAATAATAATGTATGTTAAAACTATTTATTAGATATAGGTACTCATCAATATTGAAAGATTGAAAAGATTATCATTTAGTTGAAGAAGCCATAAAATCTTCAAGTTATAAGGGCTTTGGAACGTAAGGAAGATCTTGAAGAGCTCGTAATTTTAATTTGGACAAGTTTCAGAGCTTGGTACACCCGGCATGCCAAGTATTGAACCAAGTGTTGACTCAATGTGTCGACTCAAGGCCAGAGAACAAAAAAAATGCAGAACTATGTCAATCCAGAATTTTGGCCTTAAGCTGACCTGTCAAGTGTCGACTCACCTATCAAGTGTCGACTCATAAACAAATCAAGTATCGACTCATGAACAAATCAGGTGTCGACTCACCATATTCAAGTGTCGATACTTGATGCAATGGCTAGTTTTTTTTTTAGCTGCAGAACTTCTCCAACTTGCTTTAAACGGCTAGTTTTTCATCTCCAACAGTCAAAAACAGTCATCTATGATTTGGAGAGCTTTATAAACACCAAAAATCAAATGAAAAAGCAATCCTTTGGTGAGATCATTTAATATCCTTCAAGGATTCAAGAGTTGAGTGGTTCAAGTCTTCAAGCTTCCAAAGATAAGAGAGTTGATCCAAGTCCACAACATCAAGCTTCATTCAAAGGTTTCAACAAATTGAAGACAAGCTTTTTCAACATCATCTAAGGGATTCAAAGAGATACTTGTTTTATTTTAGAAAGCTTTATTATATTCTTTACTTTCATTCTTACATTGTTGTATCAAGATTTTTGGTGAGCCTTGAAAAATCAAAGAGGTTGTTGTTTAGCCTTTGTGTAAAACCAACATAGGTTGTTGGTCATCCCGTAAAACCATTAGAGGTTGTTGGTTAGCCTAAGTTATAAAACCAACAAGGAATTTTGACTTGTGAGTCCGGGAAAACAAGTTTGATTTTAATTAGTGATTCCAGAAAACTAATCGACTGTAATCTTGGTGATTATAGTGAAATACTTAATAAAAACTTGGAAAGTAGATGTAAGTGCCTTGGAGTGCATCGAACCACTATATATTCTTTTATTTATGATTGCTCTTACTTATTGCTTATTTACTCTTGCATTTACTTTGTTAATTCATTTTCATTAAGCATACAAACACTTTGGCAAAATATAAGTACTTGATTTGAATTGGCACATACATGTTTTATATCTATTAAAATAGTTCAAATAATTTTTAAAACCCAATTCACCCCCCCTCTTGGGTTGCATTATCACTAGATAACAATTAGTATCAAAGCTCGAAACTTAAAATTATTGGTATCTAAACTTGGTGCTTTACAAAGAATCCAACAATTTTGAGTTAAAAAGATCATGTCAACCTTAGAAGGTGCTTATTTTTCTATAGGACATGCAACTAATAGACCACCATTTTTTAATGGCACTAATTACACATTTTAGAAAACTTGCATGTGCATCTATATTCAATCTATTAGTTATTATCTTTGGAAAGTTATAGTTAATGGTCCTCATATTCCTTCCATTTTGGTTAATGGCATTTCCATTCCAAAGCTCGAAGAGGATTGGAATGAATATGATATTAAGCAATCTAAAATTAATACTAAAGCAATGAACTTGCTTTATTGTGCATTGGACTCTAATGAATTCAATAGAATCTCCACATGCACATCGACCAAGGAGATATGGGATACACTTGAAATTCTTCATGAGGGTACTCTTTAAGTAAAAATTACTAAAATTAATATGCTTGTTCATTTTTTGAAATATTTAAAATGCTACATTATGAATCTATATCTGATATGTATACTAGATTTATGACTATTGTTAATGAATTGAAAAGTCTTGGCAAAGTCTATACTAATACTGATTTGGTTAATAAAGTTCTTAGGTCTTTGCCAATATCATGGGATCCAAAGGTAATGGCAATCCAAGAAACTAAAGATATTGATAATCTACCTTTGAATGAGCTTATTGGTTCACTCATGACCCATGAGTTGAATTTATGGTACAAAGAAATGGTTGCTGATCAAGAGAAGAAGAAGATAATAGCCCTCAAGGTAAAAAAGAAATTTAAGAAAATGATGGCAACTTGGAGTGATAGCGAAGATTCAAGTTCGGATGATGATCAAGAAGTTGCCAATCTTTACTTCATCTCAAACGAGGAAGAAGTATGTGCTAAAAATGAATATGATTTTATCTTTGATGAATTACATGATGCATTTAATGATCTTGTGCATGAAAATAAAGTATTAAAAATTGAGCATAAGAAATTAAAAAGACATGTAGATTCTTTTTTTCTTGAGAACACTAATCTTGTCAATAAAAATCATGATTTAAATATAAAGATAGATGTTTTAAAAAATGATAAGAATAATCGTTCTAAAGAAAAAAAATAGAAAAAGAAAATGTTGATTTGAAAGATTTATGTAATAAGTTTTCAAATAAGAAAAATATTTTGAATGAAATAAAAATTCTAACAAGGCCCAAGATTTTTGTATCAAATGATGAGTTTTTTAAAAAAAATAAAAATCTTGAATGGAAAAGTAATAATTTTTATGTTGATGCATCCTCAAATCTAACTTGTTTTAAATATTATAAAATTGGGCATAATACATATCCTTGTAAAATAAGAAAAATTTGGATTCCAAAAGGAACCATATTTACTAATTCTAAACAACCTAAGAAAGTTTTGGTACCAAAATTGTCCACCTAGTTTATTTTGCAAGAGTGTCTTGCAGCCCAATATGATGAAAGGAAGTTTTTGAAAGGTGGCTGTACAAGACAATACAAAAAGTAGACAAGCTATATTTTGGACCAAATGGTAAAGGAAGGATTATACATATTGGTAAATTCTAAATATTTCCTTCCATAATTGAAAATATAGTTGAATATTTGTCATAAATGTTACATCAATTACTTTGAAAAAATATTTTAAATATTTAATTAGAATTAAGTTTAGACTTATAGTCATTGGTTATGATCATGAACATTTTGATGTTGATGAATTTCATGCTATCATGATTAATCTTGTGATTATAAGACCTTCACTTAATTTTGATTAATGTATCTTAAATTACTTCATGAAAAATATTTTTAAAGTTGCTATTGCTTTGAAAATTGTTTCAACTGATTAATTAGAATCAAGTTTAGACTAATAATCATTTATTATAATCATGAACTTTTTGATGTTGATGGATTTTATGCTCTCATGATTAAACTCATGAGTATTAGACTTTCACCTGATTTTGATTAATATAGTTTTTAAACTATTTTCAAGTAGAATGTGGTAATGAAATGTATCCATTTTTGGCATCTATGCTTAAGTTAGAAATAATTTGAATCAAGACTAGAACTAGTAATTAAGGATTACATTTAAGAAGAAGGTATGTACATTGATAAACCTCTAATCCAATAGCTAGACTTGGTATCATATTACTTCTAGCATTTGTATGGATATCAAATCATTTCAATTGAATTTTAAAAAATGCTAAAAGTTGTTAAATGATCAATCTTTTTTTTTTTGAAGATGATGTATATCTTGAAAATTCAAATCTTTGATTTCAAACTTGGTATGTATGTTTATATTTCAAAATGTCTGAAATTACGTTGCTTGTGCATTCCTATTTTATTCCTCAAATTAATGCATATTTTTAAGGGAGAATAATATTTAGGGGGAGCATCCAAAGATTTATTGTCATATATGATGCTTTCAATGTTATCTTGATATCATGCTTTATTTATATTGCTCTTTTACTCCTTCTCTTTGCATTCAAATCTATTTTCTTTAAGGGAAGTTACATTCAAATGCTATCAAGATTTATGTTTTGCATGTGCATGTCTTTTTTATGTTATCATGTTTAATTGGTATCATATTTAATTAGTATCATGTTTTGATTTTGATGATTTACTTGCTATTCTTTCCACCTTCATTCTATTTTGTATTGCCTTTCATCCTTTTTTATGATGAGAAAAAGAGGAAAAAAAATGTTAAGTATGAAAAAAGAAAAGATATGATAAACATGAAAAATTATAAGAGAAATGAAAGAAAGGGCAAAAGGAGGAGAAGAAAGCAAAATAGTATAATCTTAATGAAAAAATTAGTATGGGGGAGATTTTGAAAAACATTTTGAAATCATATTTTGAGGGAAAAATTAATACTTATTGATTTTAAGCTTACATGTTTATCTTATTGTTAATCTTTTTTAACTTACCCTATTTATATACTTAAAGATTTTGTCATCATCAAAAAGAGGGAGATTATTGACTCTGATTTTAATTTTGATAATTGATAAAATACTTAAGTGTATATGAGTACTAATATATTTTAAAAGTATTTATTAGATACAAGTACTCATCAATGTTAAAAGATTGAAAAGGTTATTATTTAGTTGAAGAGCAAGGAAATTTTCAAGTTATAAGGGCTTTGGAACATGAGGAAGATCTTGAAGAGCTCACAATTTTAATTTGGACAAGTTTTGGAGCTTGGCACACCCGACATGCCAAGTATCGAACCAAGTGTCAACTCAAAGTGTTGACTCAAGACTTGAGAATAAGAAAAATACAAAACTATGTCAATCTAGAATTTTTGCCTTAAGCTGATCTGTCAAGTGTTGACTCACCTGTCAAGTATCGACTCATTAACAAATCAAGTATCAACTCATGAACAAATCAAGTGTCGACTCATGAACAAATTAAGGTTGACTCACTAGATTCAAGTGTCAACACTTGGAGCAACAGCTATTTTTTTTTAAAAGCTGCAGAACTTTTCTAACTTGCTTCAAACGACTAGTTTTTTATTTCCAATGGTCATAAACGATCATCTATAGTTTGGAGAGCTATATCAACACCAAAAATCAAATGGAGAAATAATCCTTTGGTGAGATCATTAAATATCCTTCAAGGATTCAAGAGTTGAGTGGTTCAAGCCTTCAAGCTTCCAAAGATAAAAGAGTTGATCCAAGTCCACAACATCAAGCTTCATTCAAAGGCTTCAACAAATTGAAGACATGCTTCTTCAACATCATCCAAGGGCTTTAAAGACATACTTACTTTATTTTAGAAAGCTTTATTGTATTCTTTACTTTCATTCTTACATTACTGTATCAAGGTTTTTGATGAGCCTTGAAAAACCAAAGAGGTTGTTGGTTAGCTTTTGTGTAAAACTAACATAGGTTGTTAGTGATTCCATAAAACCAACATAGATTATTGGTAAGACCGTAAAACCATCGAAGGTTGTTGGTTAGCCTAAGTAATAAAACCAACAAGGGGTTTTGACTTGTGAACCTGGAAAATTAAGTTAGATTTTGATTAGTGAGCCCAGAAAACTAATCGACTGTAATCTTGGTGATTATAGTGAAATACCTAAAAAAAACTTAGGAAGTAGATGTAGGTACCTTGGAGTGCACCAAACCACTATATATTCTTGTATTTATAATTGCTCTTATTTATTTCAAATTTACTCTTGCATTTACTTTATTAATTTATTTTTATTAAGTACATAAATACTTTGGCAAAACATAAGCACTTGATTTGAATTGGCACATACTTATTTTATATCTATTGAAATAGTTCAAATAATTTTTAAAATCCAATTCACCCCTCTCTTAGGTTGCATCATCACTGGGCAACAATTAGTATCAAAGCCTGGAACTCAAAATCGTTGGTATCTAAACTTGGTGCTTTGCAAAGAATCCAACAGTTTTGAAATAAAAAGATCATGGTATCCTTAGAAGGTGCTTGTTTTGCTATAAGACATGCAACTAATAGACCATCATTTTTCAATGGCACTAATTATACTTTTTGAAAAACTCGCATGCGCATCTATATTCAATCTATTATTTATTATCTTTAGAAAGTTATAGTTAATGATCCTTATATTCCTTCCATTTTGGTTAATGGCATTTCCATTTCAAAGCTCGAAGAGGATTGGAATGAATATGACATTAAGCAATTTGAAATTAATGCTAAAGAAACGAACTTGCTTTATTATGTATTGGACTCTAATGAATTCAATAGGATCTCCACATATATATCGGTGAAGCAAATATGGGACATACTTGAAATTACTCTTGAGGGTACTTTTCAAGTAAAAAGTACTAAAATTAATATGCTTGTTCATTATTTTGAAATGTTTAAAATATTGCATTATAAATTTATATCTGATATGTATACTAGATTTATGACTATTGTTAATGAATTAAAAAGTCTTGGTAAAGTCTGTACTAATGCTCATTTGGTTAATAAAATTCTTAGATCTTTGCCAATATCATGGGATCCAAAGGTAACGGTGATCCAAGAAGCCAAAGATATTGATACCCTGACTTTGGAGGAGCTTACTGGTTCACTCATGACCCATGAGTTGAATTTATGGTACAAAAAAATGGTTGCTGATCAAGAGAAGAAGATAATAGCCCTCAAGGTAAAAAGAAAATTCAAGGCAATGATGGCAACTTGGAGCGATAGCGAACATTCAAGTTTGGATGATGAACAAGAAGTTGCCAATCTTTGCTTTATGAAAAATGAGGAAGAGGTATGTGCTGAAAATAAATATGATTTTATCCTTGATGAATTACATGATGCATTTAATGATCTTGTGCATAAAAACAAAGTATTAAATAATTGAGCACAAGAAATTAAAAAGACATGTAGATTTTTTTTCTCTTAAGAATACTAATCTTGCCAATAAAAATCATAATTTAAATATAAAGATTGATATTTTAGAAAATGATAAGGATAATCTTTCTAAAGAAAAAGAAATTTTAGAAAAAAAAAATTGGTTTGAAAGATTTATGTAATAAGTTTTCAAATGAAAAAAATATTTTATTGAATGAAATAAAAATTCTAACATGGTCCAAGATTTTTGTATCAAATTATGAGTTTTTAAAGAAAACCAAAAATCTTGAGTAGAAAAACAAGAATTTTTATGTTGATGCATCCTCTAATCTGACTTGTTTTAAATGTTATAAAATTGGGCATAATGCATATCCTTGTAAATTAAGAAAAATTGAGATTCCAAAAAGAACCATATTTACTAACCCTAAAGGATCAAAGAAAGTTTGGGTACCAAAATTATCCACCTAGTTTATTTTGCAGGAGCGTCTTGCAACCCAACATGAAGAAAGGAAGTTTTTGAAAGGTGGCTGTACAAGACAATACAAAGAGTGGACAAGCTATATTTTGTACTAAATGGTAAAGGAAGAATTATACATATTGATAAATTATAAACATTTCCTTCCATGATTGAAAATGTAGTTGAATATTTATTATAAATGTTACATCAATTACTTTGAAAATTTGTTTTAAATATTTAATAAGAATTAAGTTTAGACTTATAGTCATTGGTTATGATCATGAACTTGTTTATGTTGATGAATTTCATGCTATCATAATTAAACTTATGATTATAAGACCTTCACTTGATTTTGATTAATGTATCTTAAATTATTTCATGAAAAATATTTTTAAAGTTACATATTGCTTTGAAAATTATTTCAACTAATTAATTAGAATCAAGTTTAGACTAATAGTCATTTGTTGTGATCATGAACTTTTTGATGTTGATGGATTTTATGCTCTCATGATTAAACTCATGATTATTAGACTTTCACTTGATTTTAATTAATATAGTTTTAAACTATTTTCAAGTAAAATATGGTAATGAAATGTATACATTTTTGGCATCTATGCTTAAGTTAGAAATAATTTGGATCAAGACTAGAACTGGTAGTTAAGGATTATTTAACAAGAAGGTATGTACATTAATAAACCTCTAATCCAGTAGTTAGACTTGGTATCATATTACTTCTAGCATTTGTATGGATATCAAATCATTTCAAATGGATTTTAAATCATGCTAAAAGATTTTAAATGATCAATCTCTTTTTTTTTTAAGATAATGTATATCTTGAAAATTCAAATCATTGATTTTAGACTTAGTATGTATGTTTATATTTCAAAATGTTTGAAGTTTTGTTGCTTGCGCATTCCTATTTTATTCCTTAAATTAATGAAATTTTTAAGGGAGAATAATATTTAGGAGGAGCATCCAAAGATTTGTTGTCATATTTGATGCTTTCAATATTTTCTTAATTTCATGCTTTATTTATATTGCTCTATTACTCCTCCTTGCATTCAAATCTATTTTCTTTAAGGGGAGTTACATTCAAATGCTATCAAGAATTATGTTTTGCATGTACATGACTTTTTTGTTGTATCATGTTCAATTGGTATCATATTTAATAAGTATCATATATTGATTTTAATGATTTACTTGCTATTCTTACTACCTTCATTTTCATTTTGTATTGCCTTTCAACCTTTTTCATGATGATAAAAAGGGAGAGAAAAATGTTAAGTATGAAAAGGAGAAAGATATGATAAACATGAGAAATTATAAGAGAAATAAAAGAAAGGACAAAAGGAAGAGAAGAAAGCCAAATGTTATAATCTTAAGGGAAAAAATTAATAAGGGAGAGATTTTGAAAAATATTTTGAAATCATATTTTCAGGGGGAGCTTGATACATATTGATTTTGAGCTTACATATTTATCTTATTATTATTCTTTTTAAGCTTATCCTATTTATATACTTAAAGATTTTGTTATCATCAAAAAGGAAAAGATTATTGGCTCTGGTCTTAATTTTGATGATTAACAAAATACTTAAATATATATGAGTACTAATGTGTGTTAAAAGTATTTATTAGATATAGGTACTCATCAATGTTGAAAGATTGAAAAAAATGTCATTTAGTTGAAGAAGCCATGAAATTTTTAAGTTATAAGGACTTTGGAACATGAGGAAGATCTTGAAGAGCTCACAATTTTAATTTGGACAAGTTTCGAAGCTTGGCACACCCGGCACGCCAAGTATCAAACCTAGTATTGACTCAAAGTGTTGACTCAAAGCCTGAGAACAAGAAAAATACAGAACTGTATTAATCCAGAATTTTTGCCTTAAGCTTACCTGTTAAGTTTTGACTCACCTGTCAAGCGTCGACTTATGAACAAATCGTGTCGACTCATGAATAAATTAGGTGTCGACTCACCAGATTCAAGTATCGATACTTAGTGCAATGGCTAGTTTTTTTTAAAGCTGCAGAACTTTCCCAACTTGCTTCAAATGGCTAGTTTTTCATCTCCAATGATCATAAACGGTCATATATGGTTTGGAGAGCTATATAAACACCACAAATCAAATGGAAAAGCAATCCTTTGGTGAGATCATTGAACATCCTTCAAGGACACAAGAGTTGAGTGGTTCAAGCATTCAAGCTTCCAAAGATAAGAGAGTTGATCCAAGTCCGCAACATCAAGCTTCATTCAAAGGCTTCAACAAATTAAAGACAAGCTTCTTTAATATCATCCAAGGGCTTCAAAGATATACTTGCTTAATTTTAGAAAACTTTATTGTATTCTTTACTTTCATTCTTATATTGTTGTATCAAGGTTTTTGGTGAGCCTTGAAAAATTAAAGAGGTTGTTGGTTAGCCTTTGTGTAAAACCAACATAGGTTGTTGGTGAACCTGTAAAACCAACATAGGTTGTTACTGATCCTGTAAAACCAACATAGGTTGTTAGTGAGCCCGTAAAACCATCAGAGGTTGTTGGTTAGCCTAAGTTATAAAACCAACAAGGGGTTTTGACTTGTGAGCCTAGAAAAATAAGTTAGATTTTGATTAGTGAGCCCGAAAAATTAATCGACTGTAATCTTGGTGATTATAGTGAAATACCTAAGAAGAATTTGGGGAGTGGATGTAGGTGCCTTGGAGTGCACCGAACCACTATATATTCTTGTATTTGTGATTGCTCTAATTTATTGCTTATTTACTCTTGCATTTACTTTGTTAATTCATCTTCATTAATCACACAAATACTTTGGCAAAACATAAACACTTGATTTGAATTAGCACATACTTGTTTTATATCCATTGAAATAGTTCAAATAATTTTTAAAATCCAATTCATCCCTCCTCTTAGGTTGCATCATAACTGGGCAATAGTTTCAAGATCAAATAGGTCTATGGGAACCTATAGACCAATTAGACTAATTAACCTTAGTTGACATGGGTCAACTTGAATCAATAGATAATCTAATCAAATCTGGTTCACCACATTAGCCAAGTAAGTAAGATCAAGGGATGGGTTAAGCCAAGTAAGCCTCTTGCCTTAGACACCAACCATGAGTTGGCCAAGTAAGAGTTAGCCCCGAAGAACCTTGATCATAACTGTCAAACTTACCTTAGACATTAAGTAGTTTACCAGACTCAATCAGACTAACCTAAAGATCCGAGCTCACCACGAAGTCATGAATCAAGTCCATTTAGATGTATGGACTGATCTAACTAACCATTAGATAGATCTATAGAGTAGAGACCTAATTCAACTTTTGATTAGTTTTTTCTCTAATTAATCCATTCATCTAAACCTAGGTCTAACCCATTTAAGAACCCAATTCTAGCTAACCCAATCAATCCATGGTTTATCAACCATGACTAAAGATTAAAATCATATCCTAAATCTTAAAAAGTTTCAAAAATTACAACTTAATTCTTAATTAAGTGTAACACACAAATTGAAATATTTTCAATTAAACCATATTTTAAAACCACTGCAAAATCAAGTGAAATAATTTCACAAAAAAAATTCTGAACTTCAAACTTACTGTTTCATGCTTTTCTGGTTGAATCGACTCGAGCAGGCCAAGTCAACTCATCCAAAACACAGAAAACAGATAATATATGTTGTCTGCTGAATTAAGTCGACTCGAGCAGGGGTCGAGTCAGCTTAGATCATCAGAGCAGAAACAATAACTTCAAGTTTCAATCTTTTTCACTTGAACTTTTCAAAGTTTTAGATCATACATCTTTTAGATCTCATCTAAGCATAGTTATGATCTATCAACCATAGATTTAAACCATTTTAACCTATCAAATCCCTCACTTTCTTCTTCATAAGGTCGTGATGCAGTGGCACCCCTACATGCCATAGGAGAATCCCTTGGAATGGAAAGAGATGGTCTTTAAACTATGCTTCTCTTCTATGACCGGATGCCATGGCAAATCCACCTTAATCTAAGTACTTTATGAAGGAAATAAATCGATTTCATACAAAAGCATTAAACTAGACGTGCATCACAACCTGGCTCTAATACCAATGTTAGGATGGAAAAGCAGTTGTGGGGCTCGATGCATGCAATCTAAAACCTTTTTCTGAAGAGCATGGCGCAACGGAAGAAGATAACACACTTTTATCTATGATATGTTAATCTAATTAACACAGACCCCTACATGATCTTGATGCATCTAGAGTAATGTATGTGTGAAATCATGCACCTATAGTATGAAACAAAGAACTATTCATGGAATCACATAAAGATGCAGCAAGAATAATATGTCACACAAAATGTACAAGCATACCTCAGTGACAATCACCAGGAAGTTCTCCAACTGGAAGGAAGAAGAATGGCTCTACGAGTAGCACACACGTACTGCCTCTACAGGTGGTTCACAATGGGTACGGGATTTCTCCTTCCTTCGAGGTGCTAGCCTCTCCAGAAATAGTGTCGGCAGCAGGAATTCCTTCCTCCACTCCTTGAAGAACCACAGACTGCTTCTTCAACTCCTTGAGGAACTACTATTGAAGTGAAGATGGAACAAGAATCTTGAGAACCCTTCCCAACTCTCTATTCCAAACCTTTAACAGAAGGTACGCACTTGAGAATCCCTCCCAAAACTCAAACCCCCTCTTTGATAATCTCTCAGAGATCAAGTATGAACTCTAACCACAAGAAAATGGGAGAGTCTCTTAATCTCCTTTTCTGTTCTTCCAGCGGAACTCAAAACAGGACAAAACTTTGTGAATTAAAAACTGTCAACATACAAACTCTAATTTGATGAGAAACTATAAAGAGAGTTTGAGTCCCTTGGAATTCTGGGTGTTACAAATCCTTGGAATACTGCAACAATAGCCATTAAAAACCTTGAAATGCCCACCATTAAGCCCAACAATAGTTGTATGCATTAATGAAGCAATTTCAATTTTTAGCAGAGTCCATCACTCGAGTCGACTCAACTGTTCAAGTCGGCTCGAGCTGAATCACATAAGTCAACTCATCCATGAGTCAACTCATAGGCAATATTGACAACTCTTGTCAAACAAGTCCAGAACAATTCCCAATCATTCCCATGCCAACAAATCAAGAAGAAACCCCATTATGTGTGACCCCATAGGTTCAAACACTAAACTGGTAGCACGGGAACATTTTCAGTACAACCAAAGTCACCATCTAGCAATAACACCCGATGTCCGGATAGGTCGAAAGTTGCAGAGCAATAAGAATCTATCAAATATGGAATAGCACTAAACTTATTCCTTTAATCTGCTAATGCTCCTAATGGCTTAGGGTTAAACTGCCCAACCCTAATCAATCCATCTCAATATGTCTCAACAAAGAATCCTTGTAATTCCTTACAAGAAATGCCCTAGCCAAGGTATTTCTCAATTAAGGCATATTAAGTATTCAGTCCAAACCATTTGGAGAGATTAATCCTATCTCAATCCTCTTACCGCTATATAAGTACTTGACTATACCCAGCAACCTTCCTTCACCAGATTAGAAATTCGAGTAATCCAGCACCTAAGCATGGTGAGTTGCTTGCAAGTTGCCATAATGATTTCAAGTCAGAGGAATAATTCATGTCCATATTCTAATACAAAACTTCTCTTTGGTAGAAAGAGAATCTCGCATGAGAGTCATGCTCGGTGAAGTATCGAACACAACACCTGATGTCATACCAGCATCTCCATGCTACCTGGTTAAGAGGACAAACAACAGATACGACATCAACGACTTACTCTTGATACACCATCATCTTGAAATAGGTATCCTTTGGTCGTGAACCAGTTTATGAGCTACATGATTCATCCTCTCTACATCGCATACAAGGTAGCTTAAAGGACGTCATCACACAAGAGTTCAGTTAGGAAGATGACATGTGATGAACAACCAGAATAAACTTTTTATTCAATTCAATAATTCATATACATATACATAAGTCACACAACCATCTACAGCTTAGACGATTGGCTTTGGGACACACATTTTCTAGCACTTTGAAGAAAGGCAAACACCATTTTGTCAATCTTGAGATTAACCGATTGAGTGCCATAATATGCCCAATTAACTACTATACTTCTTTCTTGAAGGTTGGATGCTGCTTGTCAAAAATTATCTAAATCTTCTCCTGCTTTGCTTCAATGCGTCATCTATCCAAGAAACTTGCCCATGGTTATGTCAAAGGTGTATTTATTTGGGTTCAGCTTCATCTAGTTTGATAGAGAGCAATGAAGGCTTCTTCTAAATCTTCAATATGGTTGGCTTTCTTAGGGATTTTGATGAGCATGTTGTCAATATAGACCTCCATATCTTTTTTTGATAAGAAAAGGGATGGGAGGTGATATGGCTACTACGTTGACATGGCACACGTGTCAGATCCAGTCGGACACGGTCAGTACCACGTGTTTCTTTTTCAAAAGGTCCCCCATTCAAGGGGAGCCCTCCTGCACCTTCGACAGGTGGCACCCGGAGATGGGTCCACCTCGGCCGAAGTCGAGCACCTCTCTGCCGCTCCGCCAGGTGTCCACCCAGGAGGGGTCCACCTCGGTCGAAGCTGGCGGCCCCTTGCTCCCTCGCCAGGTGGCACCCGGAAATGGGTCCACCTCCGCCAAGGTCGAGCTGGGCCCTCCCGCTCCATCGCCAGGAGGCACCCGGAGACGGGTCCACCTCGGCTGAAGTCGAGCACCTCTCTACCGCTCCGCTAGGTGTCCACCCAGGAGGGGTCCACCTCGACCAAAGCTGGCAGACCCCTGCTCCCTCGCCAGGTGGCACCCAGAGACGGGTCCACCTCCACCGAGGTCGAGCTGGGCCCTCCTGCTCCTTCGCCAGGTGACACCCGAAGATGGGTCCACCTCGGCTGAAGTTGAGCACCTCTCTACCGCTCCGCCAGGTGTCCACCCAGGAGGGGTCCACCTCGGCCGGAGCTGGCGGCCCCTTGCTCCCTCGCTAGATGGCACCCGAAGATGGTTCCACCTCCGTCGAGGTCGAGCTGGGCCCTCCCACTCCTTCGCCAGGTGGCACCCAGAGATGGGTCCACCTCGACCGAAGTCGAGCACCTCTCTGCCGCTCCGCCAGGTGTCCACCCAGGAGGGGTCCACCTTGACCGGAGCTGGCAGCCCCTTGCTCCCTCGCCAGGTGGCCCCCGGAGATGGGTACACCTCCGTCAAGGTCGAGCTAGGCCCTCCCGCTCCTTTGCCAGGTGGCACCTAGAGACGGGTCCACCTCGGCCGAAGTCGAGCACCTCTCTGCCGCTACGCCATGTGTCCACCCAAGAGGGGTCCACCTCGGTCGAAGCTCGCGGCCCCTTGCTCCCTCGCTAGGTGGCACCCGGAGACGGGTCCACCTCCACCGAGGTCGAGCAGGGCCCTCCTGCTCCCTCGCCAGGTGGCACCCGTAGACGGGTCCACCTCCGTCGAGGTCGAGCTGGGCCCTCTTACTCCTTTGCCAGGTGGCACCCGGAGATGGGTCCACCTCGACCGATGTCGAGCACCTCTTTGCAGCTCCGCCAGGTGTCCACCCAAGAGGGGTCCACCTCGGCCGAAGCTCGCGGCCCCTTGCTCCCTTGCAAGGTGGCACCCGGAGACGGGTCCACCTCGATCGAAGTCGAGCACCTCTCTACCGCTCCGCCAGGTGTCCACCTAGGAGGGGCCCACCTTGGTCGAAGCTCGTGGCACCTTGCTCCCTCGCCAATTGGCACCCGGAGACGGGTCCACCTCCCGAGGTCGAGCAGGGCCCTCCTGCTCCCTCACCAGGTGGCACCGAGAGACGGGTCCACCTCCACCGAGGTCGAGCTGGGCCCTCTTGCTCCTTCACCATGTGGCACCCAAAGATGGGTCCATCTCGGCCAAAGTCGAGCACCTCATTCCCGCTCTACCAGGTGTCCACCCAAGAGGGGTCCACCTCGGTCGAACCTCGCGGCCCCTTGCTCCCTCGCCAGGTGGCACCCGGAGACGGGTCCACATCCACCGAGGTCGAGCTGGGCCCTCCTGCCCCCTCGCCAGGTGGCACCCAGAGACGGGTCCACCTCCGTCGAGGTCAAGCTAGGCCCTCCTGCTTCTTCGCCAGGTGGCACCCGGAGACGGGTCCAACTCGGTCGAAGTCGAGAACCTCTCTGCCGCTCCGCCAGGTGTCCACCTAAGAGGGGTCCACCTTGGCCAGAGCTCGCAGTCCCTTGCTCCCTCGCCAAGTGGCACCCGGAGATGGGTCCACTACTGCCGAGGTCAAGCTGGGCCCTCCTGCTCCTTCGCCAGGTGGCACCCGGAGACGGGTCCACCTCGGTCGAAGTCGAGCACCTCTTTGCCGCTCTGCCAGGTGTCCACCCAGGAGGGGTCCACCTCGGTCGAAGCTGGCGGCCCCTTGATCCCTCACCAGTTGGCACCCGGAGATGAGTTCGCCTTAGCCGAGGTCAGCCCCACTCAGCGAAGCCTCGGGGAAGTGGAGGCACGGGTTTCAAGATTGCCACTCGGGTAGCGCACACCGCGCCCCGTAGGGGCACCAGTATGGTCTGTAATGACATGCAAAACCTTGTTTATACCAGTCGGATGGGCCCCGCAATCGAGAAGCGGAATCCTTGCGGGCAGGAGCCCAAAATGGCTGGGCGTTCATCATCAACGCCTCGAAAAGAGAGCTCCCGCACTCAGCCTAAGGCCTCGCCAGCATCCTCCCCCCTTTCCTCGTGACACATGATGGGCGAGGCGTTCAGTCACTGAGTTCCCAGGCCCGAAGAGAAAAGGAGGAGGGGGGAGAAAGACGAGAAGTGGGAGAGAGCCCCCCGGGGGGAGGAGGGAGACTGGAGGCAATGCGACGAAATAAAAGGGGCGGTAAAAATGGACAGGAGGTAAGCGAGAAAAAGGAGGAGAAACCCATCAAGAGAACGATCCTGGGAGTCCTCAGGCATGAGCTCGGTGAACTCAGCGCAGGGAATGATCATCGACTCCACTCTCCCCCACACTTCTTTCATTAACATCTCCTCTAAGCACGGGAGTCCTTCGGGGACCCGCCTTAGGGGATCTGTTGCATCTCGCCGCTCTCTAACTTGATCATCGGAGCGCCCCCATCGGAACCCCCGGCCAGGGCCTCTGACTCTATTTTGTAGGTCCGAAAGCTTGGAGATCTCGAGGTGAGACGGTCCAAGACCGGTGCCAGCTCAGGAGCTACAGGCCACCGTAGTGAGATAGGCAACATATTAGCATGCCAGGTAGGGGGGGCAGGACAGTAACCCTAGTGCGAGCGAGCTCTCCGCAAGCAAAAGTGCACTCCGACCATGGTGGTGACGTGCGGATGCGAAGCATCCACCAGTCGAGTGGGCGAAGCTCCTTCCCCCCAAGGGCCGCATAGCCTGAAGAGGGAACTTCCTGGTCCACCTCCTCCTCCTTAGCCGTCCATGGTGGACGGACCTTTTGCAGCTGTCATCTAGCAGCTGCAAATCCTGGCCACAGCAGTGCGGCAACTGCAGCATCAGCAGCGCTCCCTGGCCACTCAGCCCCAGCCAGGGACCCCCGCAGCTCGGGCCGTGGGGCCCCACGGTAGCATGCGCTCCATCCAAGGCAGGCCCTCTCATCCGTGGGCAGTCTCCAACCCCCGTGAGAGCCACCAGACTCCCGCAAAGAGGAACTACTCTAGTTCGACGGATCACAAGAGTCGATCCCCGGCCAATGACACCGAGACGGCGCGGCGCAGAAGGCGACATCGGGGCAAGGCCCCCCGTCGAGTCCGATCAACACCCCCTTCTCTAGCGGCCTCGGTGGAAGATTCCATCGATGAGTCCATCAGGCGCCAGGCCGAGAGGCACCTGGAAGAGCATGAGCATAAGCTGGCAGAGTTTGCCCGCCACATTGCCGACATGCAGAGCTCCCCAACTGGTCCGGTGGGCTATGATGCCCGACCACCCTTTTCCCGTGAAATCCAAGAGGAACCGATCTCGGGTCGGTTCCGCATGCCTCAGGTGGATCCCTACGATGGGACCACCGACCCCTTGGACCATTTAGAGAGCTACAAGGCTCTCATGAGGGTCCAGGGGGCCACGAATGCTCTCTTATGCATTGCCTTCCCTACCACCCTCCGGAGGATCGCTCGAGTTTGGTTTACCCGCCTCGAGCCAGAATCTATCAGCTCTTTCCATCAACTGGAAGGAAAGTTTGTGGCACACTTTGATGCTTGCCGGAAGGTGCCAAGAGAGGTGGATAGCCTCTTCTCTATCCGCCAGCAAGACCAGGAGCTGCTGCGGGATTATATTTCCCGCTTCAAGACCGCCGCCCTGGAAATCTACAGTCTGGACGAGCTTGTTGCCATGCTGATGTTGAAGTGTGGGCTCAAGACCTCCCGCCTGACCTATTCTCTGGATAAGAAGCCCTCCAGGACATACTCCAAACTCCTCCTCCGCGTCCACAAGTACATCCAAGCGGAGGAGGCCGATCGCACCATGCGAGAGCTGGATAGGAAGCCCTCAAAGAAGCCTGCCCCGAGGGATGCCCCCGGGACCCGGAGGCCGGGACCACCTACAGATGTTCATCCAGGCCCGAAGCCGAAGAGCAGTGCTGTCCCGGAAAGAAATTTCACCCCTCTCCTCGCTCCCAGGACAAAGATCCTCATGAAAATTGAGGGTGAGCACTACCTCCGCCGACCTCCTCCTCAGAACCCGAGGAGCATCCGTGATAAGACAAAATATTATCAATTTCACCACGAGCATGGCCACGACACGGAGGAGTGCCGCAATCTGAAGCGGGAGATTGAGGAGCTGATAAAGCGGGGCTACCTCAGGAAGTTTGTGAGGAACGAAGCCCCGGCGGAGGGACAGCCGCTCATAGCCCTTCCCCCGGTCCTTGCCATTGATAACCGCCCAACGGAGAAGCCGGTGGGCATGATCTCCTTGGGGATCGGGCGTGCGGTGAAAAGAACCCGGGAGGCGGGAGACCTAGAGGATGTACCCCCCTTTGAGAAGGGGAATGAAAATAAAAATGTAAATAATGATGCGGTGGTGGTCGAGATGACCATCGCAAAGCATCCTGTACACCGCATTATGGTAGATAGTGGGAGTTCTACTGATGTGCTTTTTTATGATGCTTTCTCCCAAATGAACTGTCTCATGATCAATTAAGGTCGGTGCACACCCCTCTTGTGGGCTTTACCAGGGATTCGGTGGGGGTCGAAAGGGAGATCACTCTCCCTATCACTGCTGGATCCCCACCTCGGCAGACTACTGTCATGATGACGTGTACTATTGTCAAGCTCCCCTCACCTTATAATGCCATCCTTGGCCGTCCGGGGCTCAACCAACTGGATGCTGTAATTTCCACCAAGAGGTTGCTGGTGCAGTTCCCTACCACCTCTGGGACGGGGGTGATGAGGGGGACGGCCCAGCCTGTCCAGCATTGCCTGCAGACGATCCCGGGTGCCTGGGGCACTGAGCTCGGCCCCGACGTCAACAACCTTGACCTAAGGGAGAAGGACCCCAAGGGAGGACCTGTGGAACACCTATTGACATATCCTCTCGGTTCAGACCCTCAAAAGACTGTGCATATAGGAGACCAGCTCCCATAAGAAGAGCGGGTCCATTTGCTAGAATTCCTCCGGGCGAAAGTAGATGCGTTCGCCTGGACCGCCGCTGACATGCCAGGTATCCCCCCAGAAGTCATCACTCATAAATTGAATGTTGATCCAAGGTGTCACCCTGTCCACTAGAAGAAGAGGAGCTTCGCTGCAGAGAGACAGAAGGCCATCATTGAAGAAGTGGAAAAGCTCCTCGCCGCCGGCTTTGTGCGGGAAGTATAGTATCCCAGCTGGTTGGCAAACGTGGTTATGGTAAAGAAGAGCAGTGGCAAGTGGAGGATCTACATGGACTACACCGACCTCAACCGAGCTTCCCGAAGGATAGTTTCCCTCTTCCAAAGATTGACCAGTTAGTAGACACCACTTCGGGGCATCACCTCCTCTCTTTCATGGATGCCTTCTCTGAGTACAACCAGATTCGAATGCACCTGGAGGACGAGGAGCACACTGCTTTCATCACCGATCGCGGAACTTACTGTTACAAGATGATGCCATTCGGTCTCAAAAATGCTGGGGCCACGTACCAACGACTGGTCAACAAAGTCTTCAAAGACCAGATCGGCTGCAACATGCAGGTGTACATGGACGATATGCTGGTAATGAGCAAGTCCCTTTCAGACCACGTCGGAGACCTGGCAGAGACCTTCGGCAATCTCCGGCTTCACCAGATGAAGTTGAACCCGGTGAAGTGCACCTTCGGCATGTCCGTCGGGAAGTTCTTGGGGTTCATGGTAACCCAAAGAGGGATAGAAGCTAATCCGGAGAAGGTCCAGGCTATCTTGGACATGGAGCAACCCACCTCTAAGAAGCAAGTGCAGTGACTCACCGGCCGGATAGCCGCTCTGAGTCAATTTATCTCGAGGTATGCCACCACTGCCGGCCCTTTTTTAAGGTGCTGAGGAAGATGAACGACTTCACATGGATGGAGGAGTGCCGGGAGGCGTTTGACGAGCTGAAAAGGACACTTGCATCCCCACCACTGCTCTCCAGGCCCAAAGGAGGAGAGGAGCTCCTCCTGTACCTGGGGTTACCCTGGAGAATGTCAGTTCAGTCCTGGTTCGGACTGACGATCAAGGAATGCAAAGACCGGTGTATTACATAAGCAAACTCCTTCGCAATGCGGAGCTCAGGTATTCCCGGTCTGAGAAACTTATTTTTGTGCTAATTTTGTCCACTCAGCGTCTCAGGCCTTATTTCCAAGCGCACCCCATTGCTGTCCTGACAGATCAGCCGTTGAAAACGATACTCAGCCGACCTGACACATCCGGGCGACTGGCGAAGTGGCCACTCAAGCTTAGCAAGTTTGACATCACTTACAGGCCAAGGTCAGCCATGAAGGCACAGGTACTCGCTAACTTCTTGGTCGAGTGTGCAAGCCTAGACGAGGGGACGGAGGAGAGCCCTCAGGACCAGCAGACGGAACTAGGACCCGAGGAGGACGTTTGGATCCTTCATGTAGATGGGGCCTCGAACTCCAGCGGGAGCGGTGCCAGCCTCACCCTCGCCAACGACGGAGGGGTCGTCGCTGAATATGCACTCCGTTTCCAGTTCGCCGCAACTAATAATCAAGCGGAGTACAAAGCGCTCCTCGCGGGGCTGAGGGTGTCCCGCGAGCTCGACGTGGCCAACCTCAAGGCCTTCACCGACTCATAGTTGGTGGCTGGGAAGATCTCTTGGGAGTACGACGTGCGGCACCCACAAATGGTGAAATACCTGGAGCTCGTGAGAACGAGCGCAGCAGGATTTCGGCATTTCAACATCTCCCATATACCTCGCAGGGAAAATGCTCGCGCAGACGCGCTCTCCCGCTTGGCAACCCTGCCGGACTCGTTGTTGGGCCGTGCTTACGTCGAGCACCTCAAGGCCCTGAGCTATGAGACGCCCGTGGAAGTCCAGCAAGTTAACCAAGAGCCCAGCTGGATGGACAAGTATGTCGAGTACATTACCAACGGCACCTTACCGGAGGACCGTGTAGCGGCGGGCCTCATCAAGAGGAAGGCTGTGCAGTTCGTCCTAATGAATGGATTACTGTATCGGAGGTCCTACTCCTACCCCCTTCTCAAGTATCTAAGACCCGCAAAGGCTGCACTCATGCTTCAAGAGATCCATGAGGACATCTGTGGGAATCACGCAGGGGGCAGAACACTGGCATATAAGGCCCTCCGTCAAGGTTACTTCTGGGAGACGATGAAAGAAGACGTAGCCAACTTCGTAAAGAGGTGTGACCGATGTCAGCGGCACGCCATGGTGCAATGTCAGCCCGCCGCTCCACTCTCCCAGCTCTCCGCCTCATGGTCGTTCGCTCAATGGGGCATGGATCTCCTAGGACCTTTTCCCTCGGTGTCTGGGCAACGAAAATTTTTAATCGTGGCCATCAACTACTTCATGAAGTAGGTCGAGGCCGAGCCCTTGGCCCGGATTACGGAGGCAAACATTGCCAAGTTCCTCTGGAAGTCAATTATTTGCCGCTTTGGCTTACCACACACCATTATCACCGACAACGGATGTCAGTTCGATTGTCGGGAGTTTGAGGAGTTCTGCAGCGATCTTGGCATCTACCATTGCTTCACTTCGGTGGTGCATCCACAGATAAATGGAGAAGCCGAGATAACGAATAGGACCATCTTGCAGGGCCTCAGGACAAGACTGGACCAAGCCAAGGGCAGGTGGGCGGAAGAGCTCCCAAGCATCCGTTGGGCCTACCACACCACCTCGAGGACGGCCACCGACGAGACCCCGTTCAACCTTGTCTTCGAGGCTGAAGCGGTTATCCTGATTGAGCTTAGCCTAACGACCCTACGCGTAGAACAGTATGACAAGGCGGAGAATCTCGCCAGGATGTTGCTAAACCTGGACCTCCTTAAAGAAACGAGGGACAAGGCTCGAGTCCGAATGGCAGCCTACAAGCAGCGAGTGGCCAGATACTACAACTCCAGAGTGCGACCGAAGTCCTTCTGCCCGGGAGATTTGGTTCTCTACCGTGCTGAAGTTTTCCAGCCACGGGAGTGTAGGAAACTCTCTCCGAACTGGGAAGGCCCTTATAGGGTGGCAGAGGTACTTCCTCACGGGGCGTACTACCTAGAGGAGCTAGGAGGATCCCAGTTCCCTCGGACTTGGAATGCCTCAAACTTGAGGATGTATTACCAATAGTGTAAGACCCCTTGATACTTAGCAATGAAATCCTTTTTTTTCATCAAATGCTTCTCTTCGTCTCGTAGGGTGAGAGTCACCTAGCTCTGAGTTTAGCGAATGGTCATGGCGGAAGACCCGCAAAGGTGCGAGATCCCAGACTCCGGTCTGGAAGGCGGGGCAGAATCAAATCCACCCATGCAATCCCGGAGAATAGCTCGGCAAGCCGCGTAGGGCTCAGATAAAGCCTGCCACCCTGGGGTTCAGTCCGGAGGTCCCGGACTTCGGTCTGGAAGGCGGGGCAGAATCAAATCCACCCATGCAATCCCGGAGAATAGCTCGGCAAGCTGCGCAGGGCTCAAATAAAGCCTTCAGTCCGGAGGTCTCGGACTTCGATCTGGAAGGCGGGGCAAAATCAAATCCACCCATGCAATCTTGGAGAACAGCTCGGCAAAGCCTCGCAGGGCTCAGATAAAGCCTGCGGCCCCGGGGTTCAGTCCGGATGTCCCAGACTTCGATCTAGAAGGCGGGGCAGAATCAAATCCACCCTTGCAATCTCAGAGAACAGCTCGGCAAGCCGCGTAGGGCTCAGATAAAGCCTGCGGCCCCGGGGTTCAGTCCGAAAATCCTGGACTTCGATCTGGATGGTGGGGCAGAACTCAGTTTGCCCATGAGGTCAGCTCAGAATGCACTACGGGACTTAGTCCCCGTGCGTGGCCCCAAAGTCCAGTCCGGAAGGCACCCAAAAAAAAAAGAAGAAGAAGAAAAAGAGAAAGAGAAGATAGTGAAGCAACAGTTTGGTGAAAAGAAGGCTTCATTTCATCTGGAATGTCGATACATAGGAGGAGTCCCGACAGGCCGGGAGTCCTTAAAGAAAGAAAATACAAGAAAAAAAAAGAAAGAAGATAATGGTGCCGGAGAAGCTATTTCGGTGCGGTAGCGTCCTCCTCGGGCTGGGGCGCACTTTCTTCGCCTGCGCTATCGACGGGTGGCTGCTCAGGGAGCTGCTCCAAAGTCGCCGCCTCGTCACCGGCTGCTGCCGGAGCTCCCCACTGGGCTCTTGCCTCCTGCCACCGAGGACTACCCCGCTGAGATCGAGCTCGGGATAAAAGGAACCTACCTTCTCTCGGCATACCTGGAACCCCTTCAGGAAGGAGTCCACGGCAGCCTCCCGAACCTCAGCGATGTACTCCTCGGAGGCCCAGAACCTTGGGACAGCCTCCTGTGCCTCCTGCTTGGATGCCTTTAGCAACCCGTTGACGTAGGAGCTCTTCTCCTTGGCTGCATTCAGCTCCTTCAGGACTTCTTCCACCCGGCGCTCCAGTGACCGGGACTGAGCCCTGAGGTGGGTCTTCTCTGCCGCATCCTCCTCGTTGCAGTGCTGGTTCGAGATCCTCTCCTCTGACAAAGAGGTCTCGAGCTCTTTGATGCACCCCTCGGTGCGGGCTAGGTCGCCTTGGAGGACCTGGTTGTTTTCTCGCAGCTCGACCCCTTTCTCCATGAGGTCTTTGACGTCGGTTGCAAGCTTCCCAAGCTTCTCCTCCTTCTTGGCGTCCTTCTTGGCATAGCCAGCGAGGAAGTTCCTCAGCAGCAGCACGTCCATCCCGATCTGCATCAAAAGAGGAAGGGGTCTGCATAATCCAACTGGAACTTTAAAAGGAAAGAAGAAAACTCGGAGCTCGGGACTTACCGTGAAGAGCTGCGGTAGGATCCCGAGCAGCGCCTCACTGTAGTCCGGGCCACCCCTTAGACGGCGGTCCTGGGAGGTACTGGCGAACTTCATGACTTTCTCCGTGAGGCCCTGGTCATGGATCACGGAGCACCGACTGGTAAGCCTCGGTGGCGGAGCAGGCACGTCAGCTGCGGTGGAGGCGACCGTCCCCTCGCCAAGTGGTGCGGCTGTCGGTGGAGCCGTCGCCGTCCTGGTGACAGCCGTGGATGCGGTTGGTGCGGCGACTGAAGCCGGTGCTGCCAGAGGGGGTGCCGGCAGCCTCTCTTCCATGACCCTATCGAAGTCGATGACAGGGACATCGGGCGCCCGGGCCCAAGATGGCCTGGGGATGGGAGCCGCCGCCACAGGTCCGATGGTGGAGGTCGGTGCGGCCGCCCGGCTCACCTCAGTACGAGCTCTCTTTGCCGGGGGTTCAGTCCCCTCGGCGGCATCCCTCTGCACAGCACCCTCTATCAGGTTCTCAAGAGAGAACTTCATACCTGAAAAGAAGTAGAGGTCAGTCGGGCCAGTTAAAAAGAAAAGATGAAGAAGGATAGGGGGATGTGAAGCAGAAGGGAGATCCGAGCCTCACCCAGCTCCCGGATAGGACTGATCCCTGCCTCGAACAAGTTCTGCTCCAAGAGTAGAACATCAAGAGTCGGGATCGCATCACTCAGCGGCTGTGTGAAGACCTCTTGGTCCGCTGGCTCGACCTGAGAATTTCGGTTCGGAGATCGGTCTGGCTCGCTCCAGGCCCAGTCAACATCGTCGACCGAGGCGAAAAAGAACAGGTTCTTCCAGCCCTTAATAGACGAAGGGAGGTAGAACCTGAGGCACCTAGGTCAAGGTGAAATGTACCACCATCCATCATCGGTGGAATAACGCTTCAGGGTGAAGAGAGCCCTGAAGAGGGAGAAACGGGCAACGAACCCATGGAAGTGACAGAAAATAATGAAGAAAAGATGACCCGGATGGCATTAGGAGCCAACTAGGCCGGGACCAGACAATAGTGGCTGAGAAAGGAAAGGAAAAAGGGGTGAAGGGGAAACCGAAGACCCCAAAGGAGGAAGTCCTCGTAGAAGGCGACTCGCCCAGGGCCGCTCGAGGTCACTCGATCTCCAGGCCGCGGGAGGGAAAGACGAGTCGAATACGGGATACCATAGACTTCCCGAAGCAGAGAAAAGTCATCTTCGGTCATCGTTGAGACGTGACCGAAGGGACCAGTGGGAGAAGTGACCGGAGGGGGAAGAGAAGAAATCGGATGGGCAGAGACTACGGGAGGAGACCTAGGACCCGTAGGGATGCCTATGGTCACGGCCCCGGGGTGGAGCTGCCTACGGATCTCGTCCGAGATCACTTCCCCTTCCGAGGAAGAAGGCGATGGAGTCCTCGGTTGGGAAGGACCGGCCTCATTCGGGTTAGAAGAGACATGACGGCGACGCGCCATGGAAGAAGAAGAAGTGCAGAAGAGTCGATAGGGCCGAGAGATAGAAGGGGGAAGAAGACACGGGCACTCACCGAGATACTCTGTGTAAAAGAGGTGGCAGTCCCGGAAGGTGAAGGAAAACCCACTGCAACCGCCAGCGGAGCGCGAGAAAGTGGAGAGACTTCGTTTCCGGAAAGTCCCCCTCCTTTTCAAACTCAATCGACAGCGACCGTACCCCTCTTTCCGATCCGGGCCACCAGATGATCGCCACGTGGATGCACGCCCGACATCGACGCTTCGGGTCGATGGAAATGGCCTTCTTTCCGAAACGGCACATTAATGACCGCCGGAAGCACGACGCGTGGCAGCCTCTCAAAGGACCTCGGGCGTAACAGAAGCAGCGACAGGGATTGTGGCAATTATGGCACGAAATCTTCGCCTTCCCCACGTCATCTCCGCATTAAATCCCCACGTCCCAGGCCACGACGCCTCGGCAGAACATGGGGATGGGGGGCAACTGATAAGGCTACTATGTTGACATGGCGCACGTGTTAGATCCAGCCGGACACGGTCAGTACCACATTGTTTTTTTTTCAAAAGGTCCCCCGTTCGGGGGGAGCCCTCCTACTCCTTCGACAGGTGGCACCCGGAGACGGGTCCACCTCGGCCGAAGTCGAGCACCTCTCTGTCGCTCTGCCAGGTGTCCATCCAGGAGGGGTCCATCTCGGTCAAAGCTAGCGGCCCCTTGCTCCCTCGCCAGGTGGCACCCGGAGACGGGTTCACCTCCGTCGAGGTCGAGCTGGGCCCTCCTGCTCCTTCGCTAGGTGGCACCCGGAGACAAGTCCACCTCGGCCGAAGTCGAGCACCTCTCTGTTGCTCTGCCAGGTGTCCACTCAGGAGGGGTCCACCTCGGCCGATGCTGGCGGCCCCTTGCTCCCTTGCCAGGTGGCACCCGGAGATGGGTCCACCTCTGTCGAGGTCGAGCCGGGCCCTCCTGCTCCTTCGCCAGGTGGCAACCGGAGACGGGTCCACCTCGACCGAAGTCGAGCACCTCTCTGCCACTCCACCAGGTGTCCACCAAGGAGGGGTCCACCTCGGCCGGAGCTGGCGGCCCCTTGCTCCCTCGCCAGGTGGCACCTAGAGACTGGTCCACCTCCGCCGAGGTCGAGCCGGGCCCTCCTGCTCCTTTGCCAGGTGGCATGCAGAGATGGGTCCACCTCAGCCGAAGTCGAGCACCTCTCTGCCGCTCCGCCAGGTGTCCACCCAGGAGGGGTCCACCTCGGCCGGAGCTGGCGGCCCCTTGCTCTCTCGCCAGGTGGCACCCGGAGACGGGTCCACCTCCGTCGAGGTCAAGCTAGGCCCTCCTGCTCCTTCGCCTGGTGGCACCCGAAGATGGGTCCACCTCGGTCAAAGTCGAGCACCTCTCTGCCGCTCTGCCAGGTGTCCACCCAGGAGGGGTCCACCTCGGCCGAAGCTCGTGGCCCCTTGCTCCCTCTCCAGGTGGCACACGGAGACGAGTCCACCTCCATCGAGGTCGAGTAGGGCCCTCCTGCTCCCTCACCAGGTGGCACCCAGAGATGGGTCCACCTTAGCCGAGGTCGAGCTGGGCCCTCCTGCTCCTTCGCTAGGTGGCACCTGGAGATGGGTCCACCTCAGCCGAAGTCGAGCACCTCTTTGCCGCTCTGCTAGGTGTCCACCCAGGAGGGGTCCTCCTCGGTCGAAGCTCGCGGCCCCTTGCTCCCTCGCCAGGTGGCACCCGGAGACGGGTCCACATCCACCGACTTCGAGCTGGGCCCTCCTGCTCCCTCGCTAGGTGGCACCCGGAGACTAGTCCACCTTCGCCGAGGTCGAGCTGGGCCCTCCCGCTCCTTCGCCAGGTGGCACTCGGAGACGGGTCCATCTCGACCGTAGTCGAGCACCTCTCTGCCGCTCCACCAGGTGTCCACCAAGGAGGGGTCCACCTCAGTCGAAGCTCACGGCCCCTTGCTCCCTCACCAGGTGGCACCCGGAGATGAGTCCATCTCCGTCGAGGTCGAGCTGGGCCCTCCTGCTCCTTCGCCAGGTGGCACCTAGAGACGGGTCCACCTCGACCGAAGTCGAGCACCTCTTTGCCGCTCTACCAGGTGTCCACCCAGGAGGGGTCCACCTCGGTCGAAGCTGGCGGCCCCTTGATCCCTCGCCAGGTGGCACCGGGAGACGGGTCCTCCTTGGCCGAGGTCAGCCCCACTCAGTGAAGCATCGGGAAAGTGGAGGCGCGGGTTTCAAGATCGTCACTCGGGTTGCGCGTGCCATGCCCCGTAGGGGGCACCAGTACGGTCTGCAGTGACATGTGAAACCTTGTTTATACCAATCGGATGGGCCCCGCAACCGAGAAGCGAAATCCTTGCAGGCAGGAGCCTAAAACGGCTGGGCATTCATCGTCAATGCCTCGAAAAGAGAGCTCCCGCACTCGACCCAAGGCCTCGCCAGTATCCTCCCCCCTTTTCTCGTGACACATGACGGGCGATGTAGTTCGGTCACTGAGTTCCCAGGCCCGAAGAGGAAAGGAGGAGGGGGAAGAAAGATGAGAAGTGGGAGAGAGTCCCCCGGGGGGAGGAGGGAGACTGGAGGCAATGCGACGATATAAAATGGGCGGTAAAAACAGACAGGAGGTAAGTGAGAAAAAGAAGGAGAAACCCACCAAGGGAATGATCCTAAGAGTCCTCAGGTGTGAGCTCGGTGAACTCAATGCTGGGAACTAATCATCGACTCCACTCTCCCCCACACTTCTTTGATTAACATCTCCTCTAAGCACGGGAGTTCTTCGGGGACCCGCCTTAGGGGATCTGTTCCATCTCGCCACTCTCAGACTTGATCATCGAAGCACCCCCGCCGGAACCCCCGGCCAGGGCCTCTGACTCTGTTTTGCAGGTCCGGAAGCTTGGAGATCTCGAGGTGAGACAGTCCAAGATCGTGCCAGCTCAGGAGCTATAGGCCACCGTGGTGAGATCGGCAACAGGAGGGATAAATCCTGATGTAGCTACCCCCACAGGCCCCCGCCCTGCCAAGTAATGTTCGATTCAAGATGCTCAGATTTAAAGTCTTTCCCCACCTAAAGGTGGGTATGTCAACCTGACACCACTAAGGCACTAACTAGTAGAATGGAGACATAGAGAAAGATCCTGATCTCTCACTTACACCAGTGATTGTGGGCCCCAGAAAAGTTCTTGGATTTAATTGAATCTCCATTGGGATCATGCCTCGATCTCATGACCGGTTGGTAGTGAGGCAAGGCCTCTACTAACCAGGCTACCACCTTAGTAGTTAGTCCTCCATATTTTGATTGATCTAGTCATTAAAGACTTTGTTGACCAATCATTGGTAGGTGACTCCTATATTTTTTAAACTGAAAGGCATTACTTTATAACAATAATTATCTTTCTTGGTCATAAAGGTAGTGTTCTCTTCATCTTCAAGAGCCATCTTGATTTTGTTGTAGCCTAAAAATATATCCATAAAGCTGAGCAACTTATGTTCAGTAGTTGTATCAACTAGTTGATCATTCTTCGATAGAGAAAAATTATCCTTTGGGCATGTCTTATTAAGATTAATATAGTCAATACAAATTCTCCACTTTTCATTGACTTTTTTTATCATGATGGCATTGGCTAACTTGTTGGGATAGTGGGCTTCCCAAATGAATCCAGCAATTAGGAGTTTGTCGACTTCCTCGTCAATGGCTTTCTACCTCTTGGGAGCAGAATTTCTCTTCTTTTACTAGACTAGCTTGAATTTCAAATCGATATTCAACTTATAAGTGATGAACTTTAGAGGAATCCCTAGCATGCCTTATGTCGATCAAATAAAAACACCCATAATATAGTGCAAAAATTTCAATAGTCAATTTCTTTTTTCTTCGAGCAAGAGAGATCTAACCTATACCATCCTTGAAGGATCAATCTTCAATGAGAAAGAAATTAGTTGTTCAGCTAGTTCTTCCCTCTCTTTTTGTTCTCTTTGATCCAGTTATTCGATAGTTGAGATTTTGCTAGCCTTTTATCCTGGTTGCCATCATGAAGCACTATCAAGCTAGCTATTGATCTCTATGCATCTCTCCAACTCAGTTTCTTGTTGGGAATCGAACCAAGAGGCATCGAGTTGAAACAATTGTATCAAAATTTTTTCCTTGTCATCCAAGGATGATGTTATACACCGAGGGTACTTGAACAACTGTGAAGGTACGGTGGACTATACTCTATCGGGGTGGAGTTCCAGCAATGATGGAGAGAATGATCTGACCTTCAACCCTTACTAAGTTTCTAGAGAAATAAACCAAGGGTATAAAGACCTCTTTCAATTGATTTTTAGATAAATTTATTCGAACAAAAGCATCATAAAACAAGACATCTACTAGACATATGTTATCAACTAAGACTCTTTTTACATCATATTTTGTTATCATGGATATGATTACATCATCAATGGATATGATTACATCATCATCATGTGGAGTTTGAGTTCTGACTAAGCCTTTGTCAAAAAAGAAATTACATTTTCATCTTCCTCCCCTCTCTGCCTCTTCAAAGGATGCCCTACCCTAGGAGATCATGTAAGTAGTCCAGCGATCGATTGATTATCGATCTCCTGTTGAGCTTGCTACTAATTGGGGTTTTGTGCATCAAGTCAAGCTCCTTCGTGGATATACTTCCAAAGGTAGCCATGCCAAAAATGATCTTCTATCTCATTTTTAGTTGAAAGCATTCTTCTGTATCATGATTATGATCTCAATATAATCAACAATACTTACTCTTATCACAAGGAGCCGATGAGGGCTTCATCAGGCGAGGCCTTCATAGATACCTCTCTTCTTATATTTTCATAAGAATTTTATTTCTAAGGGGTAGAAGAAGAGTTTAGTTACCAAATTTATTGATTGAGCTCTTTATCCTGGGTCTCTATCAATGGGAAGTGTTTGGCTTCTCAAGCTAACTCCCACTTGGTCCCCATATGGCCTACCTTCTTTGGTCTTCCATTAGTTTCTCACCAGCCAGCTAAGTATACCTTCTTCCGTGTGAATATACTTCTGAGCATGGGTCAACAACTTCGAATAAGACTTGGGGTAAGTCTTATCCAATGAGTAGGTGAATCGAAAGGGGTACAATCTATTACCCAATGAAGAAGCAACCCAAGAGAGAGGGTGAATTGGGTTTTATAAAACTATTTCCAATGATTTAAGATGAACTAAACAAGTATGTGCTAATTGTAATTAAGTTCTTGTATTTTGCCAAAGTGTTTGTGTGCTTCAAAATAATATATAGCAAAATTAATAAAGTAAATGCACAAAAAAAATAATCACACAAATATAATAAATTTATAGTGGTTCGGTACACTCCAAGGCACCTATATCCACTCCCCAAGGTCCACTTGAGAATTCACTATAATCACCAAGATTACAACTGATTAGTTTTTCGGGTTCACTAATCAAAACCCAACTTGTTTTCTCGGGCTCACAAGTCAAAACCCCTTGTTGGTTTTATAACTTAGGCTAATTGACAACCTCCGAGGTTTTACGGGCTCACCATCAACCTATGTTGGTTTTACGGGATCACCAATAACCTATGTTAATTTTATACAAAGGCTAATCAACAACCTCTTTGGTTTTCCAAGGCTCACCAAAAATCTTAATAAACAAAGTAAGCATAATATGAAAAGAACACAATAAAAGCTTTCTTAAACAAAGCAAATATCTCTTTGAAGCCCTTGGATGATGTTGAAGAAGCTTGTCTTCAATTTGTTGAAGCCTTTGAATGATGTTTGAGGATGTGAACTTTGGATGCCCTCTTTGAAACTTGGAAGCTTGAAGGCTTAAATCATCAAAATATGAATCCTTGAAATGTATGAAATTTTTCTTTCAAAGGATTACTTCCCCATTTGATTTGTATTTATTACATATCTCTCAAAACCTTAAAAGATCATTAGAAAGAAAAAACTAACCATTACAAACATTTTAGGAAAGTTCTGCTCTTTAAAAAATTAGCCATTGCAGAGCTGACGTCCGTTCAAGTGTCGACACTTCAGGTCATGAGTCGACACTTAGGATCGATACTTGGAATAGTGAGTCGATACTTGACCAAAAAATATCTTCTGAAGTCTTTTGTTCTGCATTGGTGAGCGACACTTCATCTGATGAGTCGACACTTGAGTCGACACTTGATATCCATGAGTTGATACTTGGCTAAAACTCTCCTGAAACTTTGCTGAAACTTCTCTAAAATCAAACTTTAAATCCTTTCAAGTCTTCCTTATATTCCAAAGTCCTTATAACTAGAAATTCTAGGAATTTGAAGGACTTCCTCAACTAAAAGATAAGCATTTTATTCTTTCAACTGGTATGAGTACTTAATCTGATAAACACACTAAAACACATAATTAGTACTCATATATACTTAAGTATTTTATCAATCATCAAAATCAAGACCAGAGTTAACAATCTCCCCCTTTTTGATGATGACAAAATCTTTAAGAATATGAACAGGGTAAGATTAAAAGATTAAAATAAGATAAATATGTAAGCTCAAAATCAATGAGTATCAAGCTCCCCCTCAAAATATGATTTCAAAAATATTTTCAAAAATCATTCAAAATTTTTAAACATTCTCTTCCTTGCTAATTCTTCCCTTATGATTAAAACATTTTGCTTTTTTCTCCCCCTTTTGCACTTTCTTTTATTTCTCATATAATTTTTCATATTTATCAAATCTTTTTTCTTTTCATACTTAACATTTTTCTCCCCTTTTTTGTCATCATGAAAAAGGATGAAAGGCAATACAAAATGAAAATGAAGGTGGAAAGAGTAGCAAGAGATCATCAAAATCAATGCATGAAATCAATTAATCATGATACCAATTAAATATGATATTAATTGAACATGATACCACAAAATGATAAGCACATGCAAGAAATAATTTTCTCCTTTTTTCTTTTTTTTGAAGATTACAAATAAAATAATTTTTGATACCAATTGAATGTAACTCCCCTAAAAAGATTAGATTTGAAAATAATGAGAAGGAGTATCAGAGCAATATAAGTATGATATTAAGAAAACATTGAAAGTATCATACATATATATAATGACAATAAATCTTTGGATGCTCCCCCTAAATATTATTCTTCCTTAGAAATATGCATTCATTGAAGAATAAAATATGAAAGCACAGGCATCATAATTTCAAACAATTTGAAATATAAACATACATACTAAGTATGAAATCAAAGATTTAAAATTTTTAAGATATACATGATTTTCAAAATACAAAGGATTGAATATTTAAAAAATTTTAGCATGATTTCAAATTTATTTGAAATGATTTGATATCCATACAAATGCTATAAGTAATATGATGCCAAATCTTGTTACTACATTAAGGGTTTTTCAATGTGCATACCTTCATCTTAAATGTAACATTTAACTACCAGTTCTATACTTGTTTCAAATCATTTCTAGTCTAAGCATGGATACAAAATAGAATATATTTCATGAAAACTATATAATTTGAAATGATTTTGATTACCCATACAAATGTTAAAAGTAATCCAATACTGAGTTTAGCTACTAGAGCAAGGATTTATCAATATGCATACCTTCTTCTTAAATATAATCCTTAACTACCAATTATAGTCTTGATACAAATCATTTCTAACTTAAGTATAGATGCCAAAAATGAAAACACATAAATCATAACATTTCACTTGAAATAGTTTAAAACTATCAAAATCAAGTAAAAGTCTACTAATCACAAGTTTAATCATAAGTGCATGAAATCCATCAATATCAAAAAGTTCATGATCACAACAAATGACTATTAGTCTAAACTTGATTCTAATTAATCAATTGAAATAATTTTCAAAGCAATATACAACTTTAAAAATATTTTTCATAAAGTAATTTAAGATACATTAATCAAAATCAAGTGAAGGTCTTATAATCACAAGTTTAATCATGATAGCATGAAGTTCATCAATATCAAAGAGTTCATGATCATAACCAATGACTATAAGTCTAAACTTGATTCTAATTAATCATTTAAAATAATTTTTCAAAGTAATTGATGCAAATATTCAACTACATTTTTAATTATACAAGGAAATATTTAGAATTTATCAATATATATAATCCTTCCTTTACCATTTAGTCCAAAATATACCTTGTCAACTCTTTGTATTATCTTGTACAGCTACTTTTCAACAACTTTCTTTCTTCATATTGGACTACAAGACATTCCTGCAAAATAAACTAGGTGGATAATTTTGGTACCCAAACTTTCTTAGGTTCTTTAAGGTTAGTAAATATGGTTCCTTCTGGAACTCAAATTTTTCTTAATTTACAAGGATATGCATTATGTCCAAATTTATAACATCTAAAACAAGTCAAATTGGAAGATGCATCAACAAAGAAATTCTTGTTCTTTAACTCAAGATTTTTGTTTTTCTTTAAAAGCTCATCATTTGATACAAAAATCTTGGATCTTTTTAGAATTTCTATTTTATTCAATAAAATATTTTTCTCATTTGAAAACTTATTGCATGAATATTTCAAATAAAAATTTTCTTTTTCTAAAATTTCTTTTTCTTTTGAAAGATTATTCTAATCAATTTTTAAAACATCAATCTTTATATTTAAATCATAATTTTTATTGGCAAAATTGGTGTTCTCAAGAATAAAAGAATCTACATGTCTTTTTAATTTCTTGTGCTCAATTTTTAATACTTTGTATTCATGCACAAGATCATTAAATGCATCATGTAATTCATCAAAGATAAAATCATATTCATTTTTAGAATATACCTCTTCCTCATTTGCCATGAAGCAAAGATTGGCAACTTCTTGTTCATCATCTGAACTTAAATCTTAGCTATCGCTCTAAGTTGCTATCATTGCCTTGAATTTTTTTTTGGCCTTAAAGGCTATTATTTTCTTCTTCTCTTGATTAGCAACCACTTCTTTATGAATTCATTGCAACTAGGCATTCACCATCATGCAAAAGTAAATTATCAAGATTAAAAAGATAAATGTTGCCATGCCTATTTTCAATAAATTTTACTACATTATCAATAGGACTAGCTACCATGCAAAGAGATGATTCAAAAATAACTTTAAAACCTTTATCGCAAAACTGACTAATGCTAAGCAAATTATGTTTCAAACATTCAACTAATAAAACATTATCTATACAAGTAGAAAGAAAGATGTAAATTTTACAAATACCAATGATTTTTTCTTTGCTATTATCCCTGAATGTTACCTCCCTCCATTCAGTGCCTCAAGAGAAGTGAATTGCTTCACATCTCCTGTCATGTGTCTTGAGCAACCAATGTCGAGATACCACAATCTTTTTTTTTCTTTGGTTACAAGACACACCTGCAAAATAAATTAAGTTTTGATTTTAGGTACCTAAGCCATCTTGAGTCCTTCAGGGTTAGTAACAAGAGTGGTTCCTTTTGGAACCCAAACCTTCTTTGAACTATTTAGCTTTCTAAGGTCACATTGATATGCTTTATGACCTACTTTTCTATAAGAATGATAAATAATGCTAGATGATGCAAGTATAAAAAAGTTTTTGAAATATTTTTGCTATTTTTGTGGTCTAAAATCTAAATCAGCTTTATTGAAAATAGCTATTTGATTGTTCAATAAAAGATTTAACTTTTATGAACTATAAGTAAATTTTTCAACAAAAGATTTTACCTTGTCAAGCTCATTTTTGAATTTTGATTTTTAGTTTTAAGGTCTTTATTTTTTTTTAAAAGCTCATTATTTGAAATATCGACTTTGGGTCTTTCCAAAACTTCATTTTCCATAGATAAAACATTTCTTTATTTTTTTAAAACATCAATCTTATTCTTTAAATCACTAACTTCATTTATAAGATTGGTGTTTTCATGAGAGAAAGAGTTTGCATGCTTTTTCAGCTTTTTATTTTTAATTATTATCAATTTGTAATCATGGATGATCTCATCAAAAGCATTTCTAAGTTCATCAAAAGTATAATCAACTTCAAATTTAAAATGTACCTCTTCTTCTTATTGTACTATGAAGCAAAGATTGGCGACTTCGGTTTGTTCTTTATCTGAACTGGAGTCCTCGCTATCACTCCAAGTTGCCATCATTGCTTTCTTTCTAAACTTCTTCTTGGACTTCTTTAGGAGAGGACAATCATATTTGTAATGCCCGGGCTTTTTACACTCGAAGCATATTGGTAGTTCCTTCTCCATCTCCTTTTCTTTTTTCTTTTCTTTTCCATGTTCCTTGCTTGGTTAAGCCTTCTTTTTGTAGGAAAATTTCTTTTTCTTCATAAATCTTCTAAATTTTCTTACTATGAGTGCTTCTTCATCATCATTCTCTTTTTCTTTCGATTCCTCATTTGAAGACTCTTCTTATGTTGTGGACTTGAAGGCTATAGTCTTCTTCTTCTTATCCATATCCATTGCTTTTTACTTCAACTTCAGCTCATAAGTCATCAGTGAACCTACTAATTGCTCCAATAGAAGTTTTTCAATATCTTTGGCTTCTTGAATGGCTATTACTTTAGGATCCCAAGATGTTGGTAGAGACCTGAGAATTTTATTCATAAAATCGGCATTAGACATAGTTTTACCAAGACTTCTCATGCCATTAATAATATTTGTAAATCTAGTGTACATGTCAGTAATGGATTCATTAGGTTTTATTCAAAATATTTCATAAGTATGTACAAGCATATTGACTTTAGTATTTTTCACTTGATCGATACCATCATGAGTGATCTCAAGTGTGTCCCACATTCCTTTGGCTGAGGTATATGTGAAAATCCTATTGAATTCACTAGGATCCAATGCATAGTAGAAGAGATTCATTACCTTAGCATTGATCTTGGATTATTTAATATCATTTTCATCACAATCCTCTTCAAGTTTTAGGATGGAAATACCATTCATAACAACCAAAAAATATGAGGATCTTTATCTACTACTTTTCAAAAATTATAATCTATAGAATGCATATAAATTCTTATTCATATTTTCCAATATATGTAATTGGTGCCATTAAAATAAGGAGGTCTATTTAAGGCTTGTCCCTTAACTACATTAGTACCAAGTGGGGGTGCCATAGATCTTTACTCAAGGTGGTTAAACCTATACATTGAGAACGTGGCTCTGATACCACTTGTTGCTTAATAAGCAATCCAAGAGGGGGGGTGAATTGGGTTTCTAAAAAGTCTAATTGTAAGTGAGTACCAATTCAAACCAATTAAAGTGCTAGTGTATTGCAAGTGCTTATGAGTTACTAAAGAATATGCAGTGGAATTAAAAGACAAATGCAAAGTAAATGAAGGCAAATAAGGAAGAGTAAGTAATACAAATACACAAAATTTTATAGTAGTTCGGTGCACACCAAAGCACCTACATCCACTCCCCAAGGTCTACTTGGGATTTTTACTATAATCTTTTTTTATTACAGCCGATTAGTTTTCTGGGCTCACTAATCAAAATCCAACTTATTTCACCAGAAATAAAAGTCAAAACCCATTTGGTTTTGTGGGATAACCAAAAACCTAGTTTGTTTTGTAACTTAGGCTCACCAACAACCTCCTTGATTTTGTAACTTAGGCTAACCAAAAATCTCAGTTGGTTTTAACACAAAGGCTCACCAACAAACCTCCACTTTTAGTTCCAATCCCTTTAAAACTAGAAACAAAAGAAAGGATTCAATAATATTGTAAAGAATACAAAAAGCTTTCAATAAAAAGCATGTATCTCTTTGAAACTCTTGAAAGTTATTATAGATGCTTGTCCTCAAGTTGTTAAAGCCTTAAATGTAGCTTGAATGGTTGAACTTGAATGCTCTTGAATGCTTTGGAAGCTTGAAGGCTTAACTTGACTTGAAAGTAGATGAAACCTTGATGAACATTCAATAAAAACTCATTCCTCTTATCCCTCTTCAATTAAAATCACCTTAAATACTTTCTTAAACCCCAAATGGTGGATTATGACCGTTGGAGAGCTGAAACTAGCCATTGGAGGGTGAAAGGGTCAATTTTGCTTTTCAAAAAACTAGCCGTTACTATGCAGTCTTAATTTCAAGTGTCAACACTTTGAGTCATAAGTCGACACCTGAGTCGACACTTATTTTTCATGAGTCAACACTTAGTTCAAAAAAGTTCCTTGAAGCTCTCTGGAAATCTCAGGTGAGTTGACACTTCTTTAAGTGGGTCGATATATGAGTTGACACCTGATTGTCATGAGTCGACACTTAAGGGAATTCATGAAATTCAGCATGTTCTATAAACTTTTTGTCTCAGGCATTGAGTCGACACGTGAGTCAACACATGAGTCGATACTTGGTCTTCATGAGTCAACACTTGAAGCATGCCGTTGAAACTCTTTTTCTGTGTATTAGATCTGGCTTTTGTGAGTCGACACTTCACTAAAACTTTTTGAAATTTATTGAAACACTACTGAATCTTCTTCAAACATAAAATTAAAATCATTACAAGTCATTCCTATATCCTTAAGTCCATTCAAACTTGAGATTTTCATCAGTGAAGGGAACTTCTTCAACTATATGACAAGCAATCATTCAACTGAATTAATGAATACCTTTTGTTGATAAAACACAATTAAACAAATAATTAATACTCAAATATGTTTAAGTGTTTTGTTAATCATTAAAATCAATACATGAGTCAACAGATTCAGTTCCTCTTGGATTCTATGGGAGAAAGGTGGGCAGACATCGTAGCCCTCAGGCTCGTGTGAGGAGTACTGTAGATTGGCAAACTGGCAGGATAGCTCAGCCAGTTTGCGCTCTTGTTCCTCTAGGCACCTTTCGACCCATTGCTTGATAGCCTTATTGATGGAACCTTCTATCGAGGCCGTCGGAGGAGAGGGAGATGAGGGCCAGAGGAGATCACGCCAGAGGGCCTTGTTGTGGAGGCGTCTGCAATGCCATGAGGCATCGTGGTCCGAGGCTAGGAACTGGCTCTCCCGGTCGATCGAACTATCCCACTGCCTTTTCTTCAACATTTGTAGGCTCCCCCGAGGATAGGACATGGCCCGTGGGTGTGACGGCCTTCCTTGGAAGGATCGCAAGTTGGCACGGGGTCCGACGGCTTGAGCCGTAGGTGTCCCTGGCTGCTGCTGGGTCACCAAGGATCTGTGCTGATGATGCAACTGATGCACCGCCACAGCTAGGTTCTAGATCTACTGAGCAAGTGTAGTGAGCTGTGGATCCATTGGAGGTGGCGATGGTAGAGTGGGGAGCTCCATCTCTGGACTATGTTGGTTGCCATGGTGGGGAGGGTCCCCCATGTGGCTTATGGAGGCTTCCCGCGCGTGCATCATCACCATGGGGCCACGGGCTTCCATCGATGTTCTTCAAATAACAAGGGGTTGGTCTAAACTGGCACTCACCCCAACTTGGCATGCCAATCTATTGCCGCCTAGATCGTCATGGCTTGCAGCTCCGACGTGGCTCTGATGAGTGGACTTCCCACTTGGAAACCTCCAAGTGTGACCGGTCCTGCAAAAAAAAGGAGACCCGGGCCGGGGATCCCGGTGGGGGCACTCCAATAATCAAGTCAGTAGGCAATCAAGAAAAACAGATACTCCTTCACGGAGTCTAGAGTGGCCTCCACGTTCAAAGGATTTGTTAAAAGATGGAGTGGGAGTTAGAGCAATGGGAGTTAGAGCAGTGGGAGTTCTTGGGAGAGTCTTCAGATGTTTCTCCTGCCCTTGCCTTGGCTTTCCTTAGCTCGCTCGTGCTTGCCCTTTGTATGTGCTTATCTTTGCTGGAGGCCCCTTCGGGCTTCTTATATAAGCGTGTCTTACCTGATGGGGTTTAGAGCCCTGGTCTGACGCTCTCTTGATGCGCCTCATGTGGATGGAAAGTAGGTATGTCCCTTCTCCTGAGAGGAGGGAAACAAGGTCCAAAATTCTCGGAGGAGGGTTCTACCATGAGTGCAGGCAAAGTACTATGATGTACACATCCCTACCATGGCGAGTGCAAGTGGTGTGCCACAGGGCCTGAACCCTAACTGCACACTTTCTCTTATGGGCATCGTGCCACCTTGCCTGGGGGCCTGGCAGAGCACTAGCCTGGCGAGAGATGCTACCGTGTCTGAGACTTTGGTGAAACATTTCCCTTATGGGTAGTGCAAGTAATGGGTTGCAGGGCATAATATCTCGGACGGAGCACCTTTCCAAAGAAGGTGCCGACATGGTGCTGCAAAGCCCGGCGCTTTGATAGGATGTTTCTCCGCAGGGGATGCAGGCGGCATGCCCTGGTGGAGCGCCCCTTCACAGAAGGTGTAGGCTGCGTGCCCTGGCGGAGCACCTCCCCGTAGAAGGTGCAGGTGGCGTGCCCTGGCAAGATGTCTCTCTGCAAGAGGTGCTATTTCTTTGAGCAACATGGGATTTTCAGCAGGGATGGTGACATTACCTACTAGGGTCGCTATCCCAATCACTTCCATGATCGTTTGGGGGAAAGACCGAGCCCACTTGTCTTCGCTTAGGTTAGACTTTAGGTGGGGAGCTTGACTTTGCCCAGGAGTTTGATCTCGGACGGGAGCTCGACCTCGGACGGGAGCTTAACCTCAGTGCTCATCTAGCAATAGTATCCAGGTGGTGCCCTTTGCCAGCCTGTCTGCCAGCTAGATCTGATGCGGGCTCCATGTCAGTGGCCATGCCACATCAAAAATAATTTAAAAAAAATTAGATGCACTGTAGCAAAATCCTATTTCTTTTATGTTATGATTAACTAGTTTACCTTCTTACTTATCTTTTCCTTTTCCATGTACGCACGTTAACTCCATTGATCAGATCTGTATCTTCGCCTCTTATTTATAAAAAGAAAAAAGTCTATCTTAAAATGAATGAAAGCAAAAAAAAAAGTAATAAAATAATTTTTAAAAAATTAGATGCACCATAGCAAAATCCTTTCCTTCCTCGATGTACGCAAAGAATAAAAAAGCATCGCTAAGGTGGTAGCTCGGTTGATAGAGGCTTAAACTCGCCTCCCATCGATCACGGATTCGAGGCATGATCCCAACGAGTGACTCGATTAAATCCAAGTATTTTCCTGGGACACGTGATCGTGATGCAGAACGAAAGAGATGATGCGATGCGGATGTAAATTAAAATTAATGTATTTATTTATTTATTTATTTTATATATATTTTCAGAAGTCGGCTTTGACTCAAAGGAAAGTTAAACTAAATTGAAAGAAACTATATAATAATTGAAAGCACAATTCAAAGAAACTAGATTATCAGAGTAGTTCAGAAGTAAAGGATCGCTGGGGGTTGAGAAACTCCTAGACCTAGGGTTTCGCTCTGAACTTTCAATAGGACAGAAATAAAGAGAAGGGAAGGGTTATGTACCAGGCAGTGATTTTCACAGAGTTTGGTGGAAGGACTCTCTCGAGCAAATTGTTGGATCCTCGGATTCGGATATCTTCGTAATGGATCCTCCAATACTGGCCCTTTGGCAGAGTTGGCTTCTCCTGAACTCAGGATCTGGGAAAGAAGAAGAACAAGTTAATGAACCAGATACTCAAAGAAAGGATTTACCATATAAGAAGAACTTAAAAAAAATTGATGTTGCCAATCCTGATTCTCCTGGATGCTGATCTGACTTCCTCTGGGATTTGCTCTGTATTCGAAGTAGCCGATCTGGACCTGGATGCTGGTGGTCGGCCTCTACTTAGAAGAGAGGGGCCGTGAGATGATGATGTAGATTAGGGTTTGGATGATTGGTGGAATGAAGAAGATGATGGGTGGCTAGGGTTTGGAATTGAAGTGGCTAACCTAGGATTTTGGTAGGGTTTTGGGGTTGGAGATCTCACACCTCCTCAAGGTTCCTAGGGAACCCGGATTTACTCCCTCACGGAGCTCAACACCTGAACACAAGTGCGGAAGAGAGAAATACAAAGTTGCTCACAAAGAAATTGATTTCATTCATCATTAAATTCAAGAGTTACATAGAGTTGAATATATAGACATAACAAAGAAATAAAATTTCATACACTTCCCATGTGGGACTAATAGGACTAACCCACACTTTAGGCATCAAATTCTCTTCCCAAGACTCCTTCCATGAGTGGGCAGCCCAAAAACTCCAAGAAAACTTGAAAATCAGCTCCAAATGGCAGGTTATGGGGATGTCTCCTAGTATCTCTCCATGAATCAAGGATTTTCCCTTCATGGTTTGGCTCTTTTGGACACCTCCTAGTCTTGCTCCACAAGTTTAGGCTTCTTCCTTTCATGGCTTTGGCACTTTAGGAAACTTTTGGGTGCCTCCTTGATTTTCTCCCCAAGACATGCTCTCTTCCCTTTTATAACTTGGATTTTTATGGAACATTGTGGGGCACCTCCTTGATCCTCTCTTCAAGAAAAATTCTTGCCATCCTGGCTTGGGTTTATCTGGAAAGAAGTTGGCTCCTCCTTGGATTGAGGTATCTTGATGGATTTCTCCCCCAAGTGGCGCATGAAAGAAGGGACCTGCTTTCTTGTGGTGTGGGGACCAAGGCACACTAGATAGAGATGTGGCGCCTCCTGGACTCTGGCGTGTGGCTGGGAGTGTGGCGCCCACATGCTTGGGCCTGGGAGAAAAAATTGGGCACCCTGGACCTTGACTTGATTTTAAAAAAATGGCACCAACCTGGAAAAGACCTAGACCACTACAAGGACTTGTACTGAGTCAACATGACTCAACAAAATTTAAATTGTAGGGAAATACAGACTCAAGACTAAAATTGAGTTGACCAAGTCAACCCTAATTACAAAACCAAAAAATCCTAATTCTTCGGGCAAGGTCAATCAGAGATCCAGATGGAGCCTTGAAGTCTTCTTCTGAGTCTGGTGCCCGCACCAGATCGGGGTGGTGAGAGAGTACACTACTCCGACATCTTAGTGGTGTCAGGCTGACGTACTCACTGGTGATAAGGAGAGCATGCAAAAAAATTATGATTCGAATCGAATATAGCCTAGCTCTTGTTTTATCAAAAAAAAAAAAAAAAGTTTCAAACTCTACTCTAGCAAGGATACCCCATGTACATGGCAGGCACACGCCTTAACCACTCCGCCAAAGCTACTGGATTTTGAAGTCTTGAAGTTAAAATACTACAATTGTATATCTATTGCGAAACTTTCCACCTTGAAAAATATTTCCCTTGTCTCAGCGTATACAAAGTCCGTATTCTCCTTGGCTTTCCTAAAACTCAAAGATAACCAAGTTGTATGAATTCGCTGGTTTGAACCAGTACTTAGACACACTGGGAAACATGCGAGGGAATGCAAAAACTTCATATTTGTGATTCCGTTTTAAAATGCACTTCCATATATAGAAGGTGCACTTGTTTTGAACAAAAATTACAATATATTATGAATAAAATAATACAAATTTATTTGCAGGTGGTGAAATTTCCCTAATGTTAATGTTCATTTATACATTATAATAACATGTTCATTAGCGTTGTATGATGCACGAAACTTGCATACAAAATCTAATGACATGTTTCCCTTGTAACCACAGAAATAATGCAAATGAAAATACAATCCAATGATCATATCCCATTTTTCTTACCATCCACAACTCTTCTAGGAGAGAGATTAGTATTTATAGAGAGATTAGATGAAACGATAACAAATACTTGTGAAAGAACAAACATGATTAGAGTTGCACTGACTTATATAAATATTAAACACTTATACCATTATTGCACTACTATATATTGATGTACACAAATTGGGCATATGAAGAGAACTCAGAAAGCATGTCCACATCCTGCTAGCCATTTAGACGCGGGGAGGCTTGTCATCCTCCTCGAGGGGGCGATACCAGGTAGACTGATCTGGCACCCAAGTGCCAGTCTTGGGGGAGGGGGAGGTGGAGTGTGAATTATTGATCCTGCCACCACTGCTCTTTTGCCCAACAGGGACAAAAATGCCAGTCTCAGGGTCAGGGCACCAATACTTGTCGGATTTAGTTTGGATCATGTCGTCTGGCACTATACTTGGATTGAGTGCTTCGTCCTCAAGATTCTTGTCATATGAGGAGATGTGTGCAAACCTCCTCAAGGTTAGATCACAAACAAACGATTAGACTTTCTTTTAGAACAAGTATCATCAAGTATGAGTAATGCAAGTGAGAACAATAAACTAAGCTTTTGATAGGTGGCTCAGGGACCGCTGTGGTGGATCTTCAAGTGTGGGAGAAGAATTTATAGTTTTGGTGCAAAAATACAATTCATTAAGGTGTAAGTATTTGAAAATCTTCAAATAAAAGTTTCAGATACAATTTAGGAAGTATATATCAAACAGTTAAAATCAAAAATCGGGGCTTGCCCCTCTAGTCATCCTTTGTTTTGCGATTAGAGATTCTAGGTTTGAGTCTTGGATATTGCACTCCTGAATATTGGGACTTGTAGATGAATAAAATAATAGTAAATAGTGTTCTTAAAATCTAATATGTCATGGCTTTCTCTATCTGAAATCATAAAATTCATCATCAAATATATAAGCAAGTTTTAGCGATTTTTTAACTAATTAAGAAAGTAAAACTCTAAATCCCATTGCCTGAAAAATAGATAATATTATGCTTGTTGCGTCCAAACAAATTACAACAAGCTTGAATCAAAAGAAAAATGGATTGAGCTGATTTGATCTAGCTCTCTGCCATCTTCTTAGAGGATCTGGATGTTGAGGTAGCTTTCAAGCTTGTTAATGGCATCTAGACTGGAACAGATATGATTTGAAGGAAAACTAGGCAAAGAAAGGTGCAGAAAAGAAGAAGTAGCCGAAGTCCCATCACTATCGCACTCGAAGGTATTTATAGGCTACGAACTTAACCACTTACAGCTAGCATCTAGTTGTTAAATGGTTAATCTAGGACCATGAGCACGTGCAACGAAAGTCATCCATTATTGATCAGCCCTTCATCCATAGTTGATCAGCCCTTCATCCATAGTTGATCAGCCCTTCTCCAGAGGTTGAATGATCTCTGCATTATTTGAATATTGATAAGCTTTACCTTTTATAAAAGTTAGCCAATTACCTGGAAGTTAGTCAATTTTATGCTTGTTGAGCATTGATCGGCTTTATGCCTCTTGAATATTAATCATATTTACGCCTATTAGGCATTGATTGGCTTTACATCTCTTAGACGTTGATCAGCCTTGTGCCTCTTGGGCATTGATCATACTTGTGCCTATTAGGCATTGATCATATTTGTGCTTATTGGGCATTGATCGGCTTTACGTCTCTTAGACGTTGAAAAGCCTTGTGCCTCTTGGACATTGATAATACTTATGCCTATTGGGCATTGATCATATTTGTGCATATTGGGCATTGATCGGCTTTACACCTTTTGGACGTTGATCAGCCTTATACCTCTTAGGTATTGATTAGCTAGCTTCAATCTTTTAATAAATTAGCATAAACAGACCAAACTTGTCATATCCCAACACTAGTCCCTCCAGTTTCTGAATTCATTAATTGGAAATCAGAAACTATCAGAAGCTTCTTTTTGGGGCAGCATGCTTTGATGATGTGTCGAACTCTGACTGGGGAGGCGGTTATAAAAACTAACAGTTGTATCTTCCTCTCATCATTGTTATTTTCAAAATTTAAGAAAGCCGAAAGATTTTCTCCAAAAATAAATGCATCCATCTTGTCAACAGATTTCTACCATCGGATTATAAAAGGTCATTTTGATCCTTTGAGAAACCCAATCGATATTTATAGACACGTGGCCAGATCTGAATCGATCTCATTATTTGAGAGAAATCCTAAACCGTTGAAGGATACTATATAAATACCACCCTTCTCAGAAAAATAGGTTTTCACCATTCCAATCTCTTCGCCTTAGGAGCAAAAGAAAATTTTCAAGTCGGCCTCTATTCTTCTTCTACCTTCTCTTTTAAGTTGATCTTCCTTTATTTTCTTTTTCAACTATGGCTAGAATATTGGAGGTCAGTCATGTAAAAAATCCTGAAGAATCCACTTTCCAATAATAGAAAAAATAAGCCGAATCAATGAAGATGGGCGATATTAGATCTTCTTTAATCGAACATCGAATCTTAGCGTTAAAATAATATTATAACATTTCAGATGATTATGCTGTAATCCTTCCCAGTTTCGAAGAACAAATAGATCGGCCTCCACCCGGTAGCCTAACCATTTACGAGGAACATCTAAGGGCCGGTCTTAGATTTCTGATTCACCCTTTTTTCCTTACAATCTTTAGATTGTATCGGGTACTACCATCTTAGCTGACCCCTAACAGTATCCGAATCATTTGTGCATTCTTGATCCTTTGCAAGGACGCGGATATAATCCTAAAGACTTCTCTTTTTACCACTTTATTTGTATTAAAATGGGACTTTCACGGCCATGGGTGGTGAGTGATTAACCCACGCCATGGTCGAAAATTTATCTCGGGGCTTCCTTCGGCCATTCATGGTTGGAAGCCCTGTTTCTTCTACATCTTCTTCAAAATCTCCTGGAACTTCACTATTAGCCATAGAGAACCCCGACTGACTCCTAATGATGGCAAGAAGACCAAGAAGATTACGAGAAACTTACGGGGATGAAGGTTCCTCCAATTAAAGAACTTCTCAACGAAAGAGAGCTTTTTTCGGCAAAAATCAGTCCTAAACCTTCTTTAGGTATCTTCATTGTTGATACTGTTTCATCATTCCTTATTATCAATCAATCTTAATCTCTGATTTCTCAACTGTTACAGATACGTCAGTTATGGTGGATGTTTGGAAGTTTCGAAAATTTTTGAAGAAGAGAAAAGTTGAAGCCACCCCTTCCAATCAAGAAGAAGAGAGAGTAAAAAGATCGAAGAAAATAAAATCGATAAATCCAACAGCTTCGACAGTCTCATCAGATCCCATCTCTCCGATACTGATAGCAAGCATGTCGGAGGATGACGAAGTTTTGTTATCAACATCCCTTCAACCTCCACCACAAGAAAGATGACCAATGAAACTTTTAGGAGCCAGTCCATCATTACCTTCTGCTGACCAGACTGATAAAGGAAAAGCTCCAATGAAGGAGGAAGAAGAAGAAAGAACTCCGACCATAAATATTTCGATCGATTTTCCCATATACGCTGATGATTCGGGCCTGAATGACCCAATGCTGGCCCATCATCTTCTGAACTCTATCATTATTCCAAGAGACTAGGAAATCACTAAGTCCCAGCATATTGATGACACTATCCTGTTACTTCATCCTACTTTACTAAAGGTATAGGATAAAACTTGTTCTCTTTTTTTTAAAAAAAGTTAATCATTTTTATTTTTTGTTATTATTAAACATGACTAATCTGAAATGTAAATAAACAGCTTGTTCATGGAATCCGAATCATGGATGAGAGTTTAAAAAATTTTGACCAGCTCCGCAAAATCATGTGCAACGTGGTGAACATTGCCAAGGCGAAAAAAGTTGTTGAAGAACTAAAGACCGCCATGGAGAAGAAATTGGAAGAATCAGCAGTCAAAACGTCAACTCTAGAAGCAAAGCTGAAGGAAGAAAGGTCGAAAATAAATACTATGGAATCAAAGCTGAAGAAGAAAAATAAGAAAATCCGATCAATGTCCCTTAAGTTAGAGGGAGCTGAAGAAAAGATCTTAACAACCGAAAAAAATGTTTTAGCGACTGAAAAAAAAGTTTTAACGGTAACCAAAAAGATCGAACAAGCCGTTGAAGAGGCCGTTAATGGGGCCATAAAAGCATATGTTCAATCGAAAGCTTTTGATGATAAACTCCATGAGGCGGGGGTAAAAAGCTACAACCTCGGTCTTGCTGATTGTTTGAATAAGGTAAAGAAATAATATCCTGACCTAGACACTTCAATGATAGAAGAAGACTCCAATGATGAGGATTCTGATGAAAAAAATTCTAACAAGGAAGATCATGTCGGAGAACAAACTACAGATCAACCCGAAGACACAATCGGTGACCAAACCAAAGAACCAGCACCAAATTTTCCAATTCCAGAAGATATACCAACAATTCTTACTGTAGATCAAGTTGAAATAGAAGAAAATATAGTCAAACAAAATGTAAATGATCAATGATGTAAGAACTTATTTTGCTTTCAACAGGAAATGAAGAATCTTTCTTTTTAGCAATGTTTCTCGAATTGCAAAAGTTGCACTTTTCATAAATGGAAAAATTTTTTAAGTATAAAATCATTGGATCAAACAAAGAAATTTTCAAAGAAGACCGATCTAATCACAAAATTATTCAAAATACTAATTCTTATTCGAAAAAATCCAGTTAAAACAATTCCGAACAAGTTCATCGAACAAGAATCTTTAACGAAAAAAAATTTGATCGGAAAGCACGATTTCTGACTCTTCCTAAAGGAGAAGTCAATACTTACCAAATATCTCTGAATTAACCAGGCCTTTAACTTGCTCATGGGTGATATAATGCTCTCATCTGATTTACCGAATATCCTATCCCTTTTTCCTTAGTATTTTAAGAAAAAGTATACTTTGTAAAGATTTTTCTAGGCAAAGTCTAATAAGCCATCATACCAACTTTGCCAAATGTTAACTTTCTGTCAGAAGAGCAGTTGATCGGCAGATCATATAACCGCATTTATCAGGACTTAAGAGGCCGTGCGAGATTCGAATTCAAATTCAAATCACATGCCTTTATATACATATTTTACAACTGACTTTCTGAGAATCAGAAATGGCGAACGGTTTCCCACCAAATCAAAATCTTAAACATGTCGAGATCTCCTGATATCTCAGAATTTGGACCATAAATCGTAGCTATTGGCAACCTATATATAAAGAGGTCCCAGGCCCAGGGCTTTGAACCAATTTTGTCCCAAGTATTTTTCTTTTAAAACTCCTTGTTCCAAGGAATACTCCTTAAGAAGAGATCTTCATCGTAGTCGAGAGATGGAGCCAAGTAACAAGAAACCTCATCAAATGCCGAAGAGAAAAGCTGGACCAGTACGGTTCAGAGAGGAAAGGTCATGTGGAAGAAGGTGTTGTCAAAAAATACCTCCGATAAGCCAGAAATTCTCGAATATATCGCTTTTTCATCTGAGGAAGAAGAACGAAAGCCTTCCATTCCACTTCCAAAAAGAACAGATCATGACCCACCCACCAAACATACTTCAACGGAGAAAGGAAAAGCTCCTTTGGAGGAACAAGTTGATCCGAATGATGGCAAAGCCATTCAAATACTAGTTTTCGATACAACCATCAACAATCCGAAGTTGGCAAAAATCATATTGCAATCTACCATTCTTCGGAGAGATTGGGAGACAACAATTAAACATAGAGTGAAAGAAATTCTATCTTCCATCTATCCAAAAATCATAAAGGTTAATAATACTCCTCTTTCCAAAACAACTTATTTGTATGTTAATGATTGTTCCAAAAATTTTTTTTTAGTTCAGTTTGTTAATGATATCTCCATGATCGAAGAGAGCTGGGATCAAGCAACTAACCTGCAGAGAGATCTTCAAAAGCAACTGGCTGCAGCTAAGGAAGAAAAAGACAAAGCTGTCATTGATTAGAAAGTCTTCAAACTAAGAGTTGTCCTATTGACTGTAAAGATCTTGTCTCTGCAAAACCAACTAAGACAAACTGAAAGGCATGCCCATCAGCTTGTAGAGGATGGAGCCAGAAGAAGAAAAATACTTCGGCAGGCACATGAAGCCATAAAGGAAAAAACTCGGGCGTATGAAGAAGTATTAAGTCAAAATCTCCTGATGAAGAAGAGAATATCATTTCTTGAAGAAAAGCTGAAGCAAACCGAACAAGAAAATGCCTTGCTGATCCAACAGAAGCCCCTTGTAATCGAAGAGTTTAAAAAATCTAAAGCATTTGAAGATGGAATAAACCGAGTTGGGGCAAAAGGCTACAAGCTCGGTTTTGAAGACTGTATTAATGGAATCAAGAAATTATACCCTGACCTTGATCTTTCCTCTATTTTTATAGATTATTCTACAGAGAAAGAAGAGGGAAAGCCAACCAACGATCCAATAATGTTGCTTATCAAAGAAACATCAGAAAGAGCTGAATAATATATGTAATAGAGAACTGGTGATAATTTCACTGCTGCTTTCTCTTTTTCCCTTTTGTAACCAGAATATCAATGAAGTCTTTTATTTTCCGTCAATATACCAGATCATAATTTCAGATATTTTAAGATAACATCATTGATAAAATAATAAATCACGCTATTCACCATCACCTGTCATATGATTAACTTTTCAATTGATCAGCAAATTATTCTGATAATTGAGTACAGATGAGCTAGTGGGTCAGGTCAACCCAATTTGTCAGATTGTGATTAGCTTATCAATACGACCTTTTGATCAGTTATTCTGATCATTAAATACTGATGAGTTAGTGGGTCAGGCTAACTTGATTTGTTGGACTATGGTTAGCTTATCAGGCCAACCTTTGGATCAGTTATTCTGATCATTTATTACCGATGAGTTAGTGGGTCGGACTAACTCTATTTGTTGGATTGTGGTCAGCTTATCAGGCCAACCTTTTGATCAGTTATTCTGATCATTTATTACCGATAAGTTAATGGGTCAAACTAACTCTATTTGTCGGATTGTGTTCAGCTTATCAGGCCAACCTTTCCTTTCTCTATTTTTTAGAGAATATTTCAATATCATATATTTCCTTCATATAAAAGAAGAAAGAAAAAGAGGATATCTTTATTGATGGTATTTGCATAGATTTTCTACATTCCATGGCCTTGCCAATGGATAACCATCTAGACTTTCAAGTTGATAGGTCCCTGATCGCACAACTTCAGTGATACGATAAGGGCCTTTCCAATTTGGGGTAAGTTTGCCATGTTCAGTTGGTCTAGATACAGTTGTTCGGCATAGAACAAGGTCTCCAATCTGAAAGATTCGAGTCTTTATCCTTGAATTATAATACCGCGCCATCCTTTGTTGATAAGCTACCATTTTCAGTTGTGCCTGCAACCTGGAATTTTCAAGCATATCAAGATCTGTTCTCCTTAGATCATTATTATTATACTCCTCGAAGCAATCAGTTCTTTTGGAATAAAGGATAATCTCTATAAGTAGCATCACTTCACTTCCATAAGCAAGATTAAACGGAGATTCACCCGTGGTAGATCGGGGAGTTGTTCGGTAGGCCCATAGAACAGAGTTAAGTTCATCAACCCAAGATCCTTTGGTTTTATTTAATCGGGTTTTCAATCCATGAAGGATTGTTCGATTAGTTACCTCAGCTTCTCCATTAGCCTTAGGATGTCCGACATATGTCAATTTGTGAAGGATGCCATATTGAGCACAGAAATCCTTAAACTTTTGATTATCAAACTGCCTCCCGTTATCTATAATAATAGCATGAGAAATTCCAAACCGATATATAATAAAATTTATGACAAACATTTCAACTTTTGCTTCAGTGATTAAAGCTAGAGGCTCAGCTTCTATCCATTTTGTAAAATAGTCGATGGCAACGATCAAAAATTTTCACTACCTAAAGGCTGGAGGAAATGGACCAAGAATATCCATTTCCTATTGAGCAAAGGGTCAAGGAGCTATTAGCTGTGTTAGCTGACTAGCATGACGCCTTTGAATATTTGCATACCTTTGATAATAATCGTATTTTCTCATAAAATCTGTAGCATCCTTCTGCATAGTCAGCCAGTATTATCCCTATCTTATAATTTTATAGGCTAAAGACTTTCCTCCCAAATGATCATCGCATATTCCTTCATGCACCTCTCTAAGAGCATAATCGGTGTCTGAAGGAGATAGACACTTTAATAATGGCTGAAAAAATAATTTTTTATATAACAAGCCATCTAAAATGACATACTGAGCAGCAAATCTCCGAATTTGTTTAGCTTCTATACTATTTTCAGGCAATACTCCTTCAGTCAGATATTTGATTATTGGGCTCATCCAATCCATCTCCGGCTCTATTTGAAGAATCTTTTCTTTTTCTGTTGCAGAGATACTAGGGATTTCCAAATGTTGTATAAAAGTCCGACCCATTTGGTCATATGTAGAAGTAGCCAATTTAGATAATGAATCGGCTCAAGAGTTTTTAGTCCTAGGGACATGATTGATATCCCAAAAATCAAATGAAGTTCCAAGCTCTTGAACCTTCTTCAAGTATAAAGCTAATGTGGCATCACGAACTTCAAAATTCCCTTTTACTTGGTTAACAACTAATTGAGAGTCAGACAATACCTTTAGTCGTCGGACATTTAACTCCTTTGCAATTCTCAGACTAGCTAGGAGAGCTTCATATTCAGCTTGATTATTAAAAATTTTGAAAGAAAACATGAGTGCATAGTCCATAACATCTCCGCTTGGATTGGATAAGATCAATCCTACTCCACAGCTAGAAGAATTTGAAGCTCATCTACATGTAATACCCAAGACGCATCAGTCACCCTCATTTCATCAGATGATTGAGTTTCCTTTTCACTGTCATTCCAGGTACATTCGGCTATAAAATCGCCAGTACTTGAGCTTTCATTGCTGATCGAGGCTGATAAATAATATCATATTCACTCAATTTAACTGCCCATTTTGCCATCCGTCCGGAAGTGTCAGGGCATTGTAAAACAATCCTCAGAAGTTTGTCGGTCAATACAACAATACGATGAGACTGAAAATATGGCCTAAGGTGCTTAGCTGATATTACCAAAGTATAAACAATCTTCTGAAGCTTTGGATACCTTATCTCTATATTATGAAGGCTTTACTGATATAATAAATGGGTTTGTGCAATCCATCGGACTCCTTTCTTATGAAGGACTTTACTGATATAATAAATGGGTTTGTGCAATCCATCGGACTCCTTTCTCACCAATACAGAACTGACTGCCTCATCGGAAGTAGCCAAATAAAGATATAAGTCTTTTCCTTCTTGGGGTTTAGACAATATGATCAGATTTGTCAAACACTTCTTAAGCTCTTCAAAAGTCGACTGATAGTCATCTGTCTAATTGAACTTCTTGGTTTGTCACAAGACTTTGAAGAAAGGCAAACATCTCTCGGCCGAACGAGAGATGAATCGACTTAACGAAGCGATTCGTCCAGTCAACTGTTGGATCTCTTTTTTATTAACCGGAGGTCTCGTACCCAAGATGGCTCGGAATTTTTCTGGGTTGGCTTCAATTCCATGCTTCGTAACCATAAATCCCAAGAACTTTCCAGAAGTTACACCAAAGACACACTTGGTCGGATTCAATCTCATATGATTCTATCGCAGAATATCAAAGGCTATCTGCAAATCTTTAATGTGATCATCAGACTGATCGCTCTTAATGATCATGTCATCTACATATACTTTCATAGTTTTTTCAATTTGATTCTCAAAGATCTTGTTTACTAACCTCTGATAAGTAGCTCCAGCATTTTTAAGACCAAATGGCATTACTTTATAACAATATATCCCCCGATCAATGATGAAAGACGTCTTTTCTTCATCTTCTGGACTCATTCGTATCTGATTATAACCAGAGAAAGCATCCATAAAACTCAGAAACTTGTGTTTAGCCATTGCATCAACCAGTTAATCAATTTTAGGCAAAGAAAAGCTATCTTTAGGGCATTTCTTGTTAAGATCAGTATAATCTATGCATATCCTCCATTTTTCATTAGCCTTCTTGACCATTACTACATTGGCAAGACAGTCAAGATAGTGAACCTCTCTAATAAATCCAGCATGAAGCAATTTGGTCACTTCTTTATTGATAACTTTTTATCTTTCTGGAGCAAAATTGCGCTTCTTTTATCGAACAGGCCGACTGAGCGGATCAACCTTAAGCTCATGCATAATCACTTCAGTTGGAGTTCCCATCATATCGACAGCTATCCATGCAAATATATCAGCATTTTTTGTAAAAAATCAACTAACTTTTTCCTTTGGTCTTCACCAAGTAAGCTTTCAATCTGAACTATTTTAATAGGATCATCCTTTATCAAAGAAACATGAAAAGTCCTTTCTATTGATATGCTGACTCCATCAGTCAGACCACATGGATCCATTTGTTAGGTAGTGGGTTTGTTGATTGACTGTTGATTTTGGATTGTCAAACATTGACGAGCCATCTGTTGGTTTTCCCTTACTTCTTCAATCCCATTTTGAGTTGAAAATTTCATCAAAAGATGATAGGTCGATACAACGGCTTGGGATTTATTCAGGACAGAACTTCCCAAAATAGCATTATAAGAAAAGGGATTCGAATAACCATAAAGGTAAGAGGAAAGGTCCTCTGCTTTGGGGCAGTTTCGAGAGTCATGGGGAGTATGATTTCTCCTTCTACTCCTATAGAATTTCCACCAAACCCAGTTAATAGCACATGAATCCTTTGTAGCTTATTAATCAGCAAATTCATCTTGATAAATGTATCGTAAAGCAAAACCTCGGCAGAGCTTCCATTATCAACTAAAATTCTATGTACATCAAAGTTTGCGATTATTGTAGAAATCACTATAGGGTCATTATGTGGCGTCTGAATGCCTTGTAGGTCTTCGTCAGAGAAGACAACACTTCCTCGAAGCCTTTTGGGACTCCGATCATCTTTGAGACATGCATGACAAATCATCCCGATCGATTCATCAGTCGGTTGTTGGTTCGGGAGCTCCATCCCGTCAGTAATCATCCTTGGAACTGTAGGCCTTGGCACCGCCGCTTCAACTGGTCAGTTTTGGTTTGGATTCCGGACATATCTGCCCAGGTAACCTCGCTTGATCAGATCTTCAATCTCATCTCTTAATTGGATACATTCTTCCATTGTATGCCCATGATCGCGATGATACCGATAATATTTGGCCTTATTTCACACAACTGGCAGGGCTCTCATTGGCCTTGGCCTTTGAAGAAAATTTTCTTTCTCAATTTTTATTAGGATATGTTCTCTTGGAAGAGTCAGGGGGGTATAAGCATCAAACCGATTGATGTAACTTCTGCTGATCAACTCCCTTGGCCTCTGACCTTGCTGTTGAATTGATCGGACTCCAGAGAATCAAAATTCTTCTTCCTTGGCCTTTTTCCTACTTGGCACCAAATTTTTCTCCACCTGTCGCTGCCTCAAGGCTTGTTCTTCGGCCTAAGCATATTTTTGAGCACGGGCCAGTAATTCGGAATAGTTGGTCAGGAATTTATTATCCAAGAAAAATGTGAATATGAAGGCTCGCAAGCCCTTCTTCATAGCAGACATTGCCACATATTCATTGAGATCTGGTATCTCCAACGTGACAGAATTAAACCTCTTATTGTAATCTCTCAAAGATTCCCCTTCTGATTGTTAAATAAAGAATAAGCTGTATGAATTTCAAGGCATTTTTCTGCTTGTTCTGAAGTGAGAGATGAACAGCTTCTCTAGCTGACTGAATGAATGAATAGTATCTGGCTGCAGACTTGAGTACCATATTCTTGCTGACTCTTCAAGGTCGCAGGGAAGGCAAGACAATGCAATGCGTTTGATGCCCCTTGGATCAGCATATGGGCTTTAAAGCTATCCAAATGATCCAAAGGGTCAGATGACCCATCGTACAGTTCGATTTGCGAAACTTTGAAGTGATATGGGATTCTTTCTTCCATAACCTTCTTAGAAAAATGAGGTAAGATACTGCAACTCGGTGTTGTGTCCTCTGCTTTTCTCTGTTCAAGAACCTTGGCAATTTGCAACTCCAACTTTTTGAATTTTCTATCAAAATCTCTTGCGCTTGTAGGGTGTCGAACTTGAGTACTGTTAGGGGTTGATTCTCCGGATGATGTTGAACGGGATCGTGGACGCTTCCCCTTATTCTGCTTCTTGGTGTGATGGTGAGATTGGTGATGATGCCTCAACGGGGACTATTGACATGAAGAACATTGATAAGATGAATGCCTTCTTGGACCGAGATGTTTGCTTACCTGAAGGGAAGGTTGCCGGCTAGTTCTTGATGCGGTAGGTTGCATTGATTCCCTCGCGGCAATTTCTTGAAGGTTCTGCATCGCTACAGTAAGAACCTATACTTTGTTGAACAGAATATTCAACTTTTCTTGATCAAAGTATCTCATGGGAAGAGCTTCCACCCTCTCGCCAAGAATAGGATCATTCCCCTTTTCGCTAAGAACAGGATCATTCCTTTTTTCGCCAAGAACAGTATCATTCCTTTTTTCGCCAAGAACAAGATCATTCCTCTTGTTGCCAAGAATAGGATCATTCCCTTTTGAATAATGGAAAATATCTTCTGCTAGCAGATTCTTCTTTCTACCTTTCACCATGTTTCCTTCCAGATTGTTTGAAACTCCTTCACTAAGTTCCTCTACCTGGCGTGCCAATCTATTGCATCCAAACAAATTACAACAAGCTTGAATCAAAAGAAAAATGGATTGAGTTGATTTGATCTAGCTCTCTACCGTCTTCTTAGTGTGATAGTGAGATTGATGATGATGCCTCAACAAGGATTGTTGACCTGAATAATAATGAATAGATGAATGCCTTCTTGGACTGAGATGTTTACTTATCTGAAGGGAAGGTTGCCAGTTAGTTCTTGACGTGGTAGATCGCATTGATTCCCTCGCGATAATTTCTTGAAGGTTCTGCATCGCTGCAGTAAGCACCGTTACTTTGTCGAACAGAGTATTCAACTTTTCTTGATCAAAGTATCTCACGGGAAGAGCTTCCACCCTCTTGCCAAGAACAAGATTATTCCTCCCTCTTGCCAAGAACAGGATTATTCCCCTTTTCGCGAAGAACAGGATCATTCCTTTTTTCATCAAGAACAGGATCATTTCTCTTGTTGCCAAGAACAGGATCATTCCCTTTTGAAGAACGAGAAATATCTTCTACTGGTAGATTCTTCTTTGTACCTTTCACCATGTTTCTTTCCAGATTGTTTGAAACTCCTTCACTGAGTTCCCCTACCTGGCATGCCAATCTGTTGCATCCAAACAAATTACAACAAGCTTGAATCAAAAGAAAAATAGATTGAGCTGATTTGATCTAGCTCTCTGCCATCTTCTTAGAGGATCTGGGTGTTGAGGTAGCTCTCAAGCTTGTTAATGGCGTCTGGACTAGAACAGATATAATCTGAAGGAAAACTAGGCAAAGAATGGCATAGAAAAGAAGAAGTAGCCGAAGTCCCATCACCATCGCACTTGAAGGTATTTATATGCTACGAACTTAACCGCTTATAGCTAGCATCTAGCTATTAAACGGTTAATCCAGGACCGTGAGCATGTACAGTGAAAGTCATCCATAATTGATCAGCCCTTCATCCATAGTTGATCAGCCATTCATCCATAGTTGATCAGCCATTCTTTGGAGGTTGAATGATCTCTGCATTATTTGAATATTGATAAGCTTTACCTTTCATAAAAGTTAGCCAATTACCTGGAAGTTAGCCAATTACCTTGAATATTGATTATATTTGTGCCTATTGGGCATTGATCGACTTTACGTCTCTTAGACGTTGATCAGCCTTGTGCCTCTTGGGCATTGATCATACTTGTGCCTATTAGGCATTGATCGTATTTGTGCCTATTGGGCATTGATCATATTTGTGCCTATTGGGCATGATCGATTTTACGTCTCTTAGACGTTGATCAGCCTTGTGCCTCTTGGGCATTGATCATACTTGTGCATATTGGGCATTGATCATATTTGTACCTATTGGGCATTGATCGGTTTTACATCTCTTAAACATTGATCAGCTTTGTGCCTCTTGGATATTGATTAGCCAGCTTCAAGCTTTTAATAGATCAGCATAAACAGACCAAACTTGTCATATCCCAATAATGCTAAATGAACATTCTACGCCCGCATGTAGACCAAAATCTGGGTTGCTGCTCATTTTGGATATGCAATAGTTTATATGAAGCAGGACTCTTGAAGGAAAATTTGCAAGATACACATCTTTATTAGTATTACCTGAGTTCTAAGATTTGACATGGAGAGGTATGACCACTACGATAACCCTCAGCTTAACCTAAATGTAGAAATTTAATTATAACAACAATTCTTTTGAAAAATTATATTAGTTGGGCTAGCTAATGTGGATTTCTACTTTTCCTCCGTATGGTTGCAGACACTTGCACGTCTAAGATAATCAAAGTGTGTGTTTAACTTGTTATGGTAGTAAAAGAGTTTTGAAAAATGCTGTCAAACCAATGAAACAATGATAAATAATCTTGAAGGTTAGCACCTGGTAATATAGCAGAGACATTAGGATGCTAGTCCTAATACTTAAGGAATATTCATTTGTTTTTATGCTTGGCATAGAGTCGCATTAGATGATATACTTCTGGTAAAGTGGTAACCATGGATTTGTTGAAATAGAGTGGTGCAAGACATTTGGTATGGGGTGATCTACCCAGATTAAGAATGACATGAGCTAAGGTAACGAGACCACTATATTTGATTGTACTATTATAATCCTATGTGCTAGTAAAAAATTAATATATCAATATGTCGTTAATATATTATATTAATATTATATATAATATGATATTAGATTGATAATATATATTACATTTATAATACATATTATATTATAATATATTATTAATTACATTATGATTCAATGATAATTTTAAATTAGAATAGAAATATTTCATTATACTTTATATTTATAATAATACAAATATTTAATAGATTACTTCTATTTGCTTTATTTTTATGATCAAAATAAATATTTATATTAATAAATAATATATTATAAGTAGAAATAAAAATATTAATTATATAATAATAATTAATATAATTTTATAGAATTAATAATTTATAGGATTAACAATTATATCTTACAAAATATATTAATTATTAATATATTAATATTTTATTATAATATATTTATATGATTAATAAATATATTTTTATGAAATATATCAATGATAGTTTTGGCAATGATCTTAGAATTTTATGAAATACCTAATATGTTACCCATGGATACTTGAGATTTTTAATTACTAGATCTCGAAATATCAAATATGTTAATTTTAAATTAGTGAGGATCAAATCATCCTAGTATTTAGATCACTGGCAATCTTAAATCATCATAATGATCTCATTTGGATCACAGTAACTCTTGGAGATGCAACTTAAGTTAAATCTACCCAACACGTCATTGAGTAGGCACTTGAAAATCTCAATCCTATCTTAGGTTCAATCAAGTTTAGCTTAAGCCCGAACCAACTCAAATCAAACTTGAATATGACCCAGCCTGATAAAAAAATAAATCAATAAATAAAATATATAAATCACATTTGCACTTTTAATTCATATATATGTTTGACATAAGTTTTTTATATGATTTGTAATTATAGGTGTAATATTGAAATTGATGACTAGTTAGGACCTCGACCTAATTAATCTTAATCTAACAAAAATTACACCAAACCTTTCACCTATCTGCAAATTCCTTTTTAACCTATGTCACTTGATAGGTCTAATTCAATCCAACCATAATCTGACCCAGCTTGAGCTTGGTTTAAGGCAAATTTCAACTGGGTTGGTTGGACAAAAAAAAAGAATAATGTGAGCTTGGATTGAATTGAATGAGAATTGGAAGGTATATAGGTTGACTGGGATTAGAATTTGGTCTCAAACAATTTGATCCAATCTTCTGCAGCAATCCAAGATACCATTCATTAAACATTTGTTCAGATGATATCACCTCTCATACTTATGAAAGCACCATCATTTGTTTCAAAAATAATAAATAAAGAAATCTAGGTTGGTTCACTAGGTCCTCCAGATCCCATCAAGTCAACTAAGAGCACACGGCATGAAACTTTTTGAGGTTGAAGGGCGTGAGGCCTACCAATCCCAACAACCCCCGTTCCAAAGTCTGGAATTTCTAGACCAACGGCTCCGATAGAATGCTCGGAATCCCCAGAAAAGTAGTCCCAGAATCTTATATTTATATTTAAGTTGAAAAAGAAAAGTAATCCCAGAATCATATATTTAAGTTGAAAAAAGAGAGAACAATAGGGAAAAAAAAAAAAAGGAAAGAAATCGATATCTAATAATTCAGATCGACGGCGATTTAAAGCAGAATATACAAAGAATGAGAAATCGTTTTTTTTTTTTTTCCCGCAGAGTCAGGTCAAAGATGTTGACAAGGCTTTTGTTCGGAAAAAAAAAAAAAAAAAAAAGAAAGAAAGAAATAGAATCCAGTACTCATTATTTATGAAAGAGCAATAAAATTAAAAAAAAAGAAATTAGAAGAGACGATGTTATTGATGGAATGGATATTTGTATGCCAATCAACCAGATTGAAAAAAAAAAAAAAATTGTCGATTTGGATAGGCGCGGATTAGACACAATACCTGAGTGTGGATAGGAGTGGGGCTGGACCGGAGATGCGGTTGACGACATGCTTCCCCAAGCCGCCACCGAGAACTCGCCCTTTCCCAATGGCTGCCATCGAAATAGGGGTCTTGGCTGCGGAGAGTTGGAGTTGGTACAAGATGAGGAACAAAGATAAGTGTTGGTACAGGAAGCGACGGAGTAGCTTTCCCTGACCAAATGCTGGAATGCACCTGATATCCGATCAATTCAAAATTAATATTTTATTAAATAAATTTTTAAAAAATAAATATCTATTTGTTAAATAAATAATTTAATTTAATTTAATTTATATAATTTATTTATTAAAAAAATTAAATTATATTAAATAGATTAAATATATTATATGAGTTAACATTTTTTTTGTAATCGGTAGGCAAAAGCAGTGTCCAACCGCATGGAATTCCCAAGTTCAGGTGCCGTCGAGATGAAATTCAGGAGCATTCGCCGCTCCTTTATTTAATGGTACTGCAGAAGAGCATTGAATGGTTAATAGTCGCCATCGGTTGTAATAATGACTCTCATTTTATATATTTATCGGTAATGTTATCAAGTAATATTTTATTTATTTTTTGAATAAATATTTAAGATTTTTATTAATAATAATGGTTGAATGTTGATGTTGATCTCGGACGGAATATTTGATTCATCGATTTAATTTTTTGGATTATACAAAATAAATTTTTGATCGAAATTTTTTTAATAAAAAATATTCTGATATTTACATAGAATTTATGAATGGAGGGCTTAAAATAAGAATGTACATAAAAAAAAGCGAGAGAGTCAATTGGCATAGTCCAGGATAGTCTTAGGCTTACTTAGGATTACTTAGAATTGCCTCCTTCGAAAGTTCTCTCTTATCTCTTTTTTTAGATAATATTTCAACTGTGGTTAAGATTTTGTTGTAACTGATTGCTGCTAGGGAAGTTTGTTAAGAAAACTTCCTTTCAGCTAATAGTAGATACTGTTGGTAGTTAGTTATCTTGGTTGGTCTTACTGATGATGTGGCTATCAGTTATATGATTAGTTGGTTATAACAACCAGGCTCATTCTTGACGGGCCTTAGACTGAAGTAGATCGGCTGATTGTAAGTTAGCCAGTTGCTTCGGAGTAGGTCGATTGTAGATCAGCCATTTGCTTTGGAGCATCTCGATTGTAGATCGGCCATTCGCTTCGAAGTATACCGAAGGCCAACCTCAAGTTGTGTATCGCAGTTGGCTAAAGTACCATGTCGATCCATTCTCATATGGGGTTCCGGAAGTACTATTGTGCTAATCCATCTAGTCGACCAGTCCGGATGGATTAATTGAATCTTCAGACCGATAATTAACTTTCTGAACCGGTTTATCATAACAGTTGCCTCCACTTCCAATTTCAAGATAATTTATTATTCTAAAAATGGAAGTATTATAAATACTATATATATATATATATTCATGTTTATTTATTTATTTATTATTTATTTATTATTTATTATTATTTTTTTTAATAAAAGAGAAGATTACTGATGATGGCAAATCTCAAATCTGGCTAGCTATAATAACTGCCTTCTGTTTCGAGCATCGTGCTCTGGACAGGTGTCAAACTTTTGTTAGCTCCTGTAGATTTAGCATGGGTTTAAGAGTCACGCCGACTCTTTCCATTATGACGCTTCGGCTGATTCCTGTCTTCGACCCGAATCATGGGATGTGGCATCATCATGTCTATCCGATATCGTGCAGGAACTTCATTTTGATCGTTAACCGCATTCTCGTGAATCAAGATGACAAGCTAGTTTTTTTTCGTCGAGTCGGCTAGCATCTCTTAGTAGTTCATTCCTACTGTTGCCAATCTCACCGCGGTGGCCTGTAGCTCTTGAGCTGGCACTGGTCTCGGACCGTCTCACCTCGAGATCTCCAAGCTTCCGGACCTGCAAAATAGAGTCAGAGATCCTGGCCGGGGTTCCAGCGGGGGCACTCCGACGGTCAAGTTAGAGAGCGGCGAGATGGAACAGATCCCCTAAGGCGGGTTCCCGAAGGATTCCCGTGCTTAGAGGAGATGTTAATGAAAGAAGTGTGGGGAAGAGTAGAATTGATGCCCAGCTCCCTGCACTGGTTCACCGAGCTCATGCCTGAGGACTCCTTGAGGACTCCCAAGATCGTTCTCTTGGTGTGTTTCTCCTCTTTTTCACTTACCTCCCTGCCCGTTTTTACCATCCTTTTTATATCATTAAACTACCTCCAACCCCCCTTCTCTCCGGGGGATCCCTCCCACTTCTTGTCTTTCTCCCCCCCTTCCTTTCCTCTTCGGGCCCGGGAACTAAGTGGCCGGATTGCCTCGCCCGTCGTGTGTCACGAGGAAGGGGGGGAGGAGACTGGTGAGGCTTTGGGCCAATTGTGGGAGCTCTCCTTTTGAGGCGTTGACGATGAGCGCCCAGCCGTTTTGGGCTCCTGCCTGCAAGGATTCTGCTTTGCGATTGCGGGGTCCATCAGACTGGTGTAAACAAGGTTTCGCGTGTCACTGCAGACCGTACTGGTACCCCTTACGGGGCACGGCGCGCGCAGCCTTAGTGACGTTCTTTCAATCCATGCCCCTACTTCCCCGAGACTTCGTTGAGTAGGGCTGACCTCGGCCGAGGTGGACCCGTCAGGGGGCGCCACCTGGCGGAGGAGTGGAGAAAGGCTTGACTTCGACCGAGGTGGACCCGTCTCAGGGCGCCACTTGGCGAGGGAGCGAGGGGCCGCCGGCTTCGGTCGAGGTGGACCCCTCCTGGGTGGACACCTGGCGGTGTGGCAGAGAGGAGCTCGACTACAGCCGAGGTGGACCCGTCTCCGGGTGCCACCTGGCGAAGGAGCAGGAGGGCCCGGCTCCACCTCAGCAGAGGTGGACCCGTCTCCGGGTGCCACCAAGCGAGGGAGCGAGGGGCCGCCAGCTTCGGCCGAGGTGGACCCCTCTTGGGTGGACACCTGGCGGAGCGACAGAGAGGTGCTCGACTTCGGCCGAGGTTGACCCATCTCCGGGTGCCACCTGGCGAAGAAGCAGGAGGGCCTGGCTCGACCTCGGTGGAGGTGGACCTGTTTCCGGGTGCCACCTAGCGAGGGAGCGAGGGGCTGCCGGCTTCGGCCGAGGTGGACGCCTCCTCGGTGGATACTTGGCGGAGCGGTAGAGAGGTGCTCGGCTTCGGCCGAGGTGGACCCGTTTCCGGGTGCCACCTGGTGAAGGAGCAGGAGGGCCCGGCTCGACCACGACAGAGGTGGACCCGTCTCTGGGTGCCACCTGACGAAGAAGCAGGAGGGCCTGGCTCGACCTCGGCAGAGGTGGACGCGTCTCCGGGTGCCACCTCGCGAGGGAGCGAGGGGCCGCCAGCTTCGGCTGAGGTGGACCCCTCCTGGGTGGACACCTGGCGGAACGGCAGAGAGGTGCTCGACTTCGATCGAGGTGGACCCGTCTCCGGGTGCCACCTGGCGAAGGAGTAGGAGGGCCCGGCTCGACCTCGACGGAGGTGGACCCGTCTCCGGGAGCCACCTGGCGAGGGAGCGAGGGGCCGCTTGCTTCAACCGAGGTGGACCCTTCTTGGGTGGACACCCGGCGGAGCGGCAGAGAGGTGCTCCACTTCGGTCGAGGTGGACCCATCTTCGGGTGCCACCTGGCGAAGGAGCAGGAGGGCCCGGCTCGACCTCGGCAGAGGTGGACCCGTCTCCGGGCGCCAGCTTCGGCGGAGGTGGACCCCTCCTGGGTGGACACCTGGTGGAACGGCAGATAGGTGCTTGACTTTGGCCGAGGTGGACCCATCTCCGGGTGCCACCTGGCGAAGGAGCAGGAGGGCCCGGCTCGACCTCGACGGAGGTGGACCCATCTCCGGGTGCCACCTGGTGAGGGAGCGAGGGGCCGCCGGCTTCAGCCGAGGTGGACCCCTCCTGGGTGGACACTTGGCGGAGCGGCAGAGAGGTGCTCGGCTTCGGCGGAGGTGGACTCGTCTCCGGGTGCCACCTGGCGAGGGAGCAGGAGGGCCCGGCTCAACCTCGACAGAGGTGGACCCGTCTCCAGGTGCCACCTAGCGATGGAGTGAGGGGCCGCCAGCTTCGGCCGAGGTGGACCCCTCCTGGGTGGGCACCTGGTGGAGCGGCAGAGAGGTGCTCGACTTCGACTGAGGTGGACCTATCTCCGGGTGCCACCTAGTGAAGGAGCAGGAGGGCCCGGCTCGACCTCGGTGGAGGTGGACCAGTCTCTGGGTGCCACCTGGCGAGGGAGCGAGGGGCCGCCGGCTTCGGTCGAGGTAGACCCCTCCTAGGTGGACACCTGGCGAAGCGGCAGAGAGGTGCCCGGCTTCGGTCGAGGTGGACCTGTGTCCGGGTGCCACCTGGTGAAGGAGCAGGGGGGCCCGGCTCGATCTCGACAGAGGTGGACATGTCTCCAGTCGCCACCTGGCGAGGGAGCGAGGGGCCGCTAGCTTCGACCACGGTGGATCCCTCCTGGGTGGACACCTGGAGGGACGGCAGAGAGGTGCTCGACTTCAACCGAGGTGGACCTGTCTCCGGGTGCCACCTGGCGGAGGAGCAGAAATACTTCTCCCCAAACGGGGGACCTTTTGAAAAGAACACGTGGTACTGACCGTGTCCGGCTAGATCTGACACGTGCCCCACGTTAGCGTTGTAGCCATATCAGTTGCCCCCCATCTCCACGTTCCGCCGAGGCGTCGTGTCTCGGGACATGGGGATTTAATGCTGAGATGACGTGGGGAAGGCGAAAATCTCGCGCCATAATTTCCACGATCCCTATCGCCGCTTCTGTTACGCCCGAGATCCTATGAGAGGCTGCCACGTGCCGTGCTTCTGACGGGCCATTAATGTGCCATTTCGAAAAGGAGGCAGTTTCCATCGAACCGAAGCATCGATGTCGGACGTGCGTCCACGTTGTGGCCATCTGGTGGCCCGGAATAGAAAGAGGGGTATGGCTGCTGTCGATTGAGTTTGAAAAGGAGGGGGACTTTCCGTAAACGAAGTCCCTCCACTTTCTTGCACTCCGCCGGCGGTTGCAGTGGTTTTCCTTCACCTTCCGGGATTGCCATTTCTTTTACACAGAATATCTCGATGAGTATCCGTGTCTTCCTCCCCCTCTTCCATCTCTCAGCCCTAGTGTCTCTTCTGCACTTCCTCTTCTTCCATGGCGTGTCGCCGCTACGTCTCTTCTAACCCGGACGAGGCTGGTCCTTCCCGGCCGAGGACTCCATCGCCTTCTTCCTCGGAAGGGGAAGTGATCCTGGATGAGATCCGTAGGCAGCTCCAGCCCGGGGCCGTGACCATAGACATCCCTAGGGGTCCTAGGTCTCCTCTCATAGTCTCTGCCCGTCCGATTTCTTCCCTTCCCCCTCCGGTCACTTCTCCCACTGGCCCCTCCAATCATCTTTCAACGATGACCGAGGATGACCTTTCTCTGCTCCGGGATGTCTATGGAATCCCGGGTTCGACTCGTCTTTCCCTCCCGTGGCCTGGAGATCGAGTGACCTCGAGAGGCCCCGGGCGAGTTGCCTTCTACGAGGACTTTCTCTTCGGGGGTCTTCGGTTTCCCCTTCACCCCTTTTTCCTTTCTTTTCTTAGTCACTACCGTCTGGTCCCAGCCCAGTTGGCTCTTAATGCCATCCGGGTCATCTTTGCTTTCATTGTCTTCTATCACTTCCATGGGTTCGTTGCCCATTTCTCCCTCTTCAGGGCTTTCTTCATCCTAAAGCGTTATCCCACCGATGATGGCTGGTGGTACATTTCATCTAGGCCTAGGTGCCTTAGGTTCGACCTCCCTTCGTCCATTAAGGGCTGGAAGAACCGGTTCTTTTTTGTCTCGGTCAACGACATTGACTGGGCCTGGAGCGAGCCAGACCGGTCTCCGAACCAGAATTCTCAGGTCGAGCCAGCAGACCAATAGGTCTTTACACAGCTACTGAGTGACGCGGTCTCGACCCTCGATGTTCTGCTCTCGGAGCAGAACCTATTCGAGGCAGGGATCAGTCCCATCCAGGAGCTGGGTGAGGCTTGGATCTCTTTCCCTTGGTTTCATTTCTGCTTCGCATCCCCCTCTCCTTCTTTTTCTCTCTTTTTTTTTTAACTGGCTCGACTGACCTCTTCTTCCTTTCAGGTATGAAGTTCTCCTTGGAGAACCTAATGGAGGGCACCGCGCAAAGGGATGCCACCGAGGGGACTGAACCCCCGGCAAAGAGAGCTCGTACTGAGGTGAGCAGGACGCCCGCGCCGACCTCCATCACCGGACCTATGGCGGTGGCTCTCGGGTATTTCACCAGAATTTCCATATCTTCCGGGTAGACATGACACGTTGCTAGACGTCAATCTTGTCTTGTGGGTTGATCAAGTTCAAAGATCACATGTTAGGAAGAATCCTAATTGATCGATTCGGGTAAGCTCGGTTTGACCTAAATCGATTAGAAAGAGTTCTAATCAAATTAGGTCAACTTGTATTCGAACCCACTGCTGGCTAGATGTGGAACCCAATGGGTCACACACTTAAGAGGATTGATCAAGAGTTTAATTTGGAATTAAATCATCTTTGCAAGATAACACTCTAGCAGGTGTTGCAAACCCTAGCTTCTATTCGGATCGGATTCGAATTAGGGTTCCGGATTGGTTCAAATTGGGTTCTAATTGGACCTAATTAGACCTTAATTGTAAAAAATTGGATTATGGCTAACCCTATTGGCTAGCCATGTAACTTGGCTAGCCTCCCAACCCGCCCCCTTGCCATTTCACGCCAAACACCAAGAGTCCATGCGCATATGGACTCTTGGCGCGCCTTAAGGAAGAGTCCATGGCGCATGGACTCTTGGCGCGCCCCAAAAATTTCTCCGATGTTTTTATTTGGGGCGGCCTCCTTCTTAAGCAATTAGCGCACCATCTCTCCCCCCTTGGATGAGAATCCAATGGCTAATGGGATTTTGAGAAAGAAAGAAAGCGCTAACTCCTCCCGGGCGCGCGAAATAACATCTCTTCGGAGATGAAAAGTCGCGACTTCCTTCTTTTTAAAACACCGCGGTTTTTCCTTTAAGAAAAGCCGTGGGATTTAATCTGGAAGGCCATGAGATGGGAGGATGGGGCGTGAGAAATTGGGAAGGGCGTGAGAAAGTGATTACGGAGAGGTGTGTAGGCGCCTATCTGATTTCTATTTAAAGAGTCGGGAAAATCAGAACAAGGGTAATCTTTTCTTTCTTCCTCTCTTGAAGACTCTTTTATTTTTTTCTTGCTCTTGCATTGTTTCCTTTACAGAGTAAACCTCTGTCGAAACTCTGCTACTGAGCAAGAATAAAAGTAAAAGTCTCCGACGGTAAAGGATAGAAAGAAGTTCTGATTTCTTCCTTTCTTTCATACATTAAGACATCATTGTCTTAATTTCTCCTCCAACTTAAGACAAGCCTATGTCCTCTTAGGACAAGGTCTTTTTCTTCAAGACAAGGGTGTCTAAAGGGCCAAGGTCTTGGTGGAAGGAGGAGAAGGAGTCAAGGAAAGGAAAGCAAGCTTTTGTGTGGAGGAATTCAAGCCATAGTCCAAGCAATTGAGTTCTAGGAAGAAGAACTCAATAGAAGGAACCTTTGAAAAGAAGATAGAGTTGTCTTGATCACTGCTCTGTGTGGATCACCATTGGAGGGTGGACATTTGGACGCCTGGTGAAATCAAAAGAAGCATTCAACACCAAGTTCTGATTCTACATCAAAATTGGACTTAGCGTTAAAAGGTTAGTGCCCTAATTCTAACAATGTTAGTATGTATGTTTTAATTCGAAATAAGGAGATCTTGGCTAAGGGATTTCGGTGCAAATTTCATCATTTTGAAATTACACTTCCGCTGCGGTGCACCGGAAACCCCAACAAACATCTACGGGAGCAGAATGGACTTTAAAACATTGTTTTTAAAATTCGTGCAGCGGAAATCTGCTCCGCCAGGAACTAATCTAAATCTAGTTGCATTTAGGCATGTATGATCATATAAAATATTTGCAAAATATTAAACAATTAAGTCTATCCATGCATGATTAAAAAAATAATTTTCCATACCTTTATTTCACCTGGAATAACTCTGGAATAAACCTGGAATAGACTGTAATAACTGGAATAATGTTATTCCAGTCGTCTTCCTCCTTGGAACTCTGTTTTTGGCTTGCAAAACATCATCGGAACACCTCCTTCCGGACCTTCGTTTGCTCCCAAATTTGAGCAGCGGCAACTTGGACAAGTCTACTTCGATTTGCCACTGATAACTGCAACCAAATATAAGCCAAAAAATTATAATAAATCACCAAAGTCTGCTGCCAGATTTCTATAGCAGAACTGGGTAGCAGACTTTGGCCTTCGTTATGGAGCAGCTGGGGTGATCGCGGTCCGCGTAGCTTGCTCCTAGGAGTAGAAGGATACTCCTTCTAGAGGGGAGACATGCCCGGGGCTCTCGGATCCTTCTCCACGTGCGGTGCTAGCCGCTGGAAGAAAGCTTCACGGTCAAAGAAATTTCTGCAACAGGGCAGAACTTTGAGCACTTGAAACAAGGGATTTAAAGCCTTGTTTCTCTCACTCACAAGCTCCTAAACCCAGCCCCAAAGCTCTCCACTTGAGTCTCTCAAAGAAGAAGAATGCCCAGAGATTTTTATTGATTTCCCTTGGATCTCACATGGTGGATCAAAACTTCTCACGCTGAAACAAGGGTGCTGTTGTTTAAATAGGACAGCAATGGGAGAGGGAGGTGGAGAGGCTGGGAGGGAAAGAGACGGACGCTGCCATTAACCCAATTAATCAAGCTATTAATAGAGATTAATCCAGCATTTAAATCGGGAATAAAGTGCTATCGGTGGAGGGAGGAGAAGAGACGGCAGGGAAAACAAGGTTCGGTCGTTTAGCCTTCCAAACGTTTGCACTTCCTCTCCATTCAAATGACCGTGTAAAATGGTCCATGGAGTAGACAATTCAATGTGGAAAAACTGTGTAAACCGGTCCACCGGTTCAAATAACCGGTCCAAGAAAAAAATGGTTCAAACCATTGGTTCAATCCAATTGAACCGGTCCGAGCCCAATAAAATTGGTTCAATTGGTTCACAACCAATTGGAGGCCGAAACGAACTCCGAATTAGTTCAAAACTGATTCAGAAAAATCCTGGCGCAGTGTTGGTCAGCCCGAAATAATTTCTGGTTGACACAGACAAGGGCAAGACGGGAAAAAAGAGTGCTCAAAAATACTGTGACCATAAAACTGAGACAATTCCCAATCGTAATCAGTATCTGGATCAGAGAGTTATCCTCTGTGGCGTGTGACCTCATAGGTTCGAACCTAAACGGTAGCACTAGAACAATTTTAGTACCAGCACAGGAAACCATCTAGCAATGGGTCCCGGCGTCCGGATAGGTCGAAGATGCGGGAGCAAACTATCGAACCTCTGGCATATGGTTATCGTATAATTCATCCCTTTGACCTCTAATGCTCAGGACGACTGAGATTGGGCTTCCAACCCAGATTGAGTCAGTCGACTACATGTCTCAACCTCGCAAGCCCAGTGACTCTTCACTAGGACTACCCCGGCCGAGAATTTGCTAAATTTAGATACTGCGAGACATTCAATCCAAACTGTTTGGACAGGTCAATTCCATCTTGGTCCATCACTGCTACATAAGTACTTGCCTGTACCCAGAAACCTTCCATCACCAGATTAAAAATCCGGGTAGTCTGGCACCAAAGCACAGGGAGTTGCTTGCAAGCTACCGTGATGACCTCAGGTCAGAGGGACACATATACCCATATCCAATTGTGAGTATCCCTTTGGCAGAAAGGGGCTGCACGGAGTCACGTTCAATAAGATATCACATATCCCACTTGTAGATCACATCAGTGTCACCACACTCATTTTGTCAAGAGGACAACCAAACGATGTGAACTACAACAACCTATACTTGATATATTGTCGTCCAGTACAATATATCATTTGGTTGTGAACAGGGTTTAAGGACCACTCGATACATCCTCTCTGTATCGAAGTCAGTGTAGTCCTAAGGACTTCATCACATGGAAAGAGTTCATTTCAGGAAAATTAATTATGTGATGAGCTGCCAAAAAATAATATTTTATTAATTCATAAACGGAATACAATACTGAGCATAACCCCGCCTACAACCCAGGCGATTGGCTTTGGGACACAATTCCCAACAAAGACATCTCTGTCGGAGGAGAGGATCTCAAACTAGCACCGCAATGAGGAGGACGCAGAAAAAAAGACCCGCCTCAGGGCTTAGTCCCGGTCACTGGAGTGCCGGGTGGAGAAAGTCCTGAAGGAGCTGAGTGCAGCCAAGGAGAAGAGCTCCTACGTCAACGGGCTGCTAGAGGCATCCAAGCGGGAGGTGCAAGAGGCCGTCTCGAGGTTCCGGGTCTCCGAGGAGTACATTGCCGAGGTGCGGGAGGCTGCCGTGGACTCCTTCTTGAAGGAGTTCCAGGTATGCCGGGAGAATGTTGGCTCCTTCTACCCCGAGCTCGACAGTAGCGGGGTAGTCCTTGGTGGCAAGAGGCTGGAGCCTGACGGAGGAGCTCCAGCAGTGGCTGGTGATGAGGCGGCAACTCCCGAGCAGCTTCCCGAGCAGCCTCCCGTCGACGGCGCTGGCGGAGAGAGTGCGCCTCAGCCCGAGGAGGATGCGGCTACACCGAAGTAGCTCTTCGGCACCTTTATCTTCTTTTTTTTTTTTGTATTTTCTTTCTTTGAGGTCTCCCGGCTTGTCGAGGCCTCTCCTATGTACCGACACTTTAGATGCAATGAAGCTTTCTTTTTACTAAGTTGTTGCTTCACTCTCTCTTCTCTTTCTTTTTTTTTTTTTGTGTATCTTCTGGACTGAACTCTGGTGCTAGCCACTGGGACTAAGTCCCGTAGTATGTTTCGAGCCAAGCTCATGGGCGAACTTAGTTCTGCCCCACCTTCCAGACCAAAGTCCGGGTTTTCCGGACTGAACCCCAGGGCCGCAGTCTATATCTGAGCCTTACGCGGCTTGCTGAGCTGTTCTCCGGGATCGCGTGGATGAATTTGATTCTGCCCCACCTTCCAGACCGAAGTCCGGGACCTCCAGATTGAACCCCGGGGCCGCAGGCTGTATCTGAGCCCTACACGGCTTGCCGAGCTGTTCTTTGGGATCACGTGGGTGAATTTGATTCTGTCCCGCCTTCCAGACTGAAGTCTGAGACCTCCGGACTGAACCCCGGGGCCGCAGGCTGTATCTGAGCCTTGCACGGCTTGCCGAGCTATTCTCCGGGATCGCGTGGGTGGGACATCACACCTTTGCGGGTCTCCCGCCATGTCCATGTTCGCTGAACTCAGAGCTGGGTGGCTCTCACCCTACGAGACGAGAAGAAGCATTTGATGAAAAAAGGATTTCATTGCTAAAGTTCAAGGAGCATTACACTATTGGTAATACATCCTCAAGTTTGAGGTGTTCCAGGTTCGAGGGAACCGGGATCCTCCTAGCTCCTCCAGGTAGTACATCCCGTGAGGAAGTACTCCGCCACCTTATAAGGGCCTTCCCAGTTCGGGGAGAGTTTCCCGCACTCCCGTGGCTGGGAAGCTTTAGCACGGCGGAGCACCAGATCTCCCAGGCGAAAGGACTTCGGTCGCACTCTGGAGTTGTAGTATCTGGCCACTCACTGCCTGTAGGCTACCATTCGGACTCGAGCCTTGTCCCTTGTTTATTCAAGGAGGTCTAGGTTTAGCAGCATCTTGGCGGGGTTCTCCACCTCGTCGTACTGTTCCATGCGTAAGGTCGGTAGGCTGAGCTCAATCGGGATAACCGCTTCGGCCTTGAAGACAAGGTTGAACGAGGTCTCATCCGTAGCCATCCTCGGGGTACTGTGGTACGCCCAAAGGATGCTCGGGAGCTCTTCCGTCCACCTACCCTTGGCTTGGTCCAGTCTTGTCCGGAGGCCCTGCAAGATGGTCCTATTCGTTACCTTGGCTTCTTCGTTTGTCTGTGGATGCACCATCGAAGTAAAGCGATGGTGGATGCCGAGGTCGCTGCAGAACTCCTCGAACTCCCGACAATCGAATTGACGTCCGTTGTCAGTGATAATGGTGTGCGGTAGGCCAAAGCGGCAAATAATTAACTTCTAGAAGAACTTGGCGATGTTTGCCACCGTGATCCGGGCCAAGGGTTCGGCCTCGCCCTACTTCGTGAAGTAGTCAATGGCCACGATCAAAAATTTCTGTTGCCCGGATGCCGGTGGAAAAGGTCCTAGGAGATCCATGCCCCATTGAGCGAACGGCCATGGGGCGGAGAGCTGGGAGAGTGGAGCGACGGGCTGACGTTGCACCACGGCGTGCCGCTGACATCGGTCACACCTCTTCACGAAGTCAGCTGCATCTTCTTTCTGTTGGGAATTGTATCCCAAAGCCAATCATCTAGGTTGTAGATGGTTGAGCTAATTGTTATGTAATTTTTATAATGAATAAAAGTTATTCTGGCTTCTCATCACTTTACATCTTCCTATAATGAATTCTTTAGTGATGATATCCTTAGGACTACTATTACATCGATATAGAGAGGATATATCGAGTGGTCCTTAAACAGGGTTCTCAGCCAAATGATATGTTGTACCTGGATAGCAACATATCAAGCATAGGCTGTTATGGTTCACATTGTTTGGTTGTCCTCTTGACCAAAGGAGTGTGGTGTCACTGATGTGATCTGCAAGTGGGATATTTGATATCTCATTAGACGTGACTCCGCGTAGCACCTTATCTTCCTAAGGATCGCTCGCGAATGGATATGGGCATAAGTGTCCCTCTGACCTGAGATCACTTTGGTAGCTTGCAAGCAACTCCCTGTGCTTTGGTGCCGGACTACCCGGATTTTTAATCCGGTGACGGAAGGTTTCTAGGTACAGGCAAGTACTTGTGGAGCAGTAGTGGACCAAGATGGAATTGACCTGTCCAAATGATTTGGATTGAATGTCTCGCAGTGTCTCAATTTAGCAAATCATCGGCCAGGGTGGTCCCAGTGAAGAGTCACTGGACATGCGAGATTGAGACACGTAGTGGATTGACATAGCTGGGGTTGGCAGTTCAACCCTAGGTCATCCTGAGCATTGGAGGTCAAAGGGATGAATTATGCGGTAACCATATGCCAGAGGTTCGATGGATTGCTCTCGCATCTTCGACCTATCCGGACGCCGAGACCCATTGCTAGGTGGTATCTTGTGCTGGTACTGGAAGTGTTCCAGTACTACCGTTTAGGTTCGAACCTATGAGGTCACACGCCACAGAGGATTTCTATCTGATCAGGAACCGATTGATTAGGAATCGTTTCGGTGTTTTGTCACGATTTTTGGTTGAGTTTTCTTCTGATTGACCCGATCTTGGGTTGATCAGGTCTTCTCTGGATCGACCAGGAATGTGTTCCTGGCTGACTAGGATTGAACCCATGTTCATCAAATGGTTTGATGAAAGTTTCTAAGTCTAATTGATTTTGTTTTAATCGGTTGCAAATCGATTTCAACTCAAATCAGTGAGGTTGGACTGTAGAAAGATAGGGTTCGTTCTTAGCTTCGTTTTGAGTCCAGTTTCGTTCGATTTGGACTTCGTTTGACTGGGTTTTGGCCTGAACCAAATTGACCATGCTTTGCCCTTGGACCGAAGGGCTTTTTGGACCATTTGCCGGTTCACCTATTGAACCGTCGTCTTCTTCCTTACGCCTGAGACGTTTCAGTTTTTGAAACCGAAACAGGGCGTCTCCTTCCTTGATTTATTTCAATTAAATCCCACTACCCCTTCGCACAAAACTCAAGACCCTTGCTCTCCTCTACGGTTGGCATCCAGAGAAATTTTTTATACCCGCTTCTTGCTCTCTTTCGATGTGTTTTTGAGAGCTTCCTCCATTTTTCCAAAAACCATGAAAGCTTGGGATCCGGCGGCTAGCGACGTCGGAGCTCCGATCAGAAGTTCCCACGGCGTGTATCCCCTCTAGAGGGATTTCGCCTGAGATCCTGGGAGCAGTTCTTCGCTCCAGTGCAGAGAAATCCAAGTTTGAACCTTTTTTTCCCTGCTGCAACCGTGGCTGTGAAGCCTTTTTGAGCCCTGATTTGAGGTGGCAAATGCCGGAGTTTTGGCGATTGGTCTTCAGTTCCTTGTAGCCGGTCAAGAGCACATTCCAGCGGACCTTGAAGCTCGGAGTTTGGAGGCCTGTGCGCTCTGCAGTCGGCGTCTGAACCTTGCTCCACGGTAAGGAATTTCTGAACCGAGGTTGAAGAAGGGTGGAACAGCGGGAATAGCTATTCCACCCCATTCCTCCCTTATTCCAGCCTGGAATAAGTTCTTTATTAATTTTTATATGCATTTATACATGTCTAAAAATTAAAAAAATATATATGCCATGCATTTTAATGTTCTCTATGCAAATATATTTTTTGATCCTGGTTTTGGGACAGGTTTTTCCGCAATTAATTAAAATTGTTTTAAAATATCTACCTGTTCCTATTCTATGCTTAGTGTAGACACACAAAAAAAAAAAAAAAATGATCCTTCAAATGGTATCAGAGCCAGGTTCAATTTAAAATTATATTTGCATGTTTTTAGTTAATTAAAATTATTTAATTAACTAATTTGGTAATTAGTTGAATTATTTAATTGTTAATTAAAATTGTTTTAATTAAGAATTAATGATGGCATGTATTATTTTTATTTTTTGATATGTTAAATGTAAATAACAATTAATTGTAAAAGGAGTTTTACAAGATTTAATTAAAATTGTTTTAATTAAATAATTGGCTTGATTTCTTATAATTATGAATTATTTGAAATAATTTAAATGATAAATGCAAATTAGGGTTTATAAAACCTTAAGTCATTTGATAAGCCAATTGGGTTAAATGGTTGGGCTAGGATTAGATCCTAATTGGGTTAGACCTAGGTTTAGTTGAATGAACTCTAAAAATAATTTTAATCAAAAGTTGATTAAGGATTATCTTTTCCTAGTTTCTAATTAGTTAGAAGCTTGTGTCCATTCATCTAAATGGATATAATCTGGCTCAGTGGCTAACCTAACTCAATTTTTCTAATCTAATTGATGACGGTAAACCAATTTGGTGTCTAAGGTAAGCAGCCTTATGGTCCTTGGCTTTGAGGGTACCCTTTCCTGGCCAGTTCTTGTAATTGGTGTCTAAGAAAAGTGGTTAATGCCGTAACTCATGCCTCGACCGCACTTACCTGGCCAAATTGGCTAACTTGATTTGCATTAGAAAAGATAATTGAGTTAGATCAACCCATGCCATTTAAGGTTATCAGTCTGACTGATTTAGGTGCCCATGAACCTAACCATAAACCCTTCTAAGATTTAGTGGGAGTTTATGGATCAAGGTTCATGATATATTTTTTTTTTTATATGTCACAAATTTTAAAATCCTCTAAATTATTAGGTCCTTAAAAAGACCTAGTTAAGGAGTTAACAAAGTCTTTGCCTCCCATTAAATGGGTTTGTAATGTGTCCATTAGTTGGGTATGCATCGGCAGTTCCATAGAACGGGTGTATATCACGCTATTGGGATTACTCTCCCTAATATGAAGGTTCAGTGTGACCTTCTCAACAGTGATCAGGTGAGCCGTACCCTAGATGGGCTTGGTCATTTGTTGGTTGGAAATACTGAATTTGGCATGTTAATGGTTGGACCTAACCGAGAGCCTGTAATAGGAGACCCCTAGGTCGATTACAGTGCATCTTGGGGCAAAATAGATTACTAGAAATTGCTAAGGGTAGCAATTGGTTATAAGAACCTACCTTTAGACACGTATGGGTGAGCCGTACCCTAGACGGGCTTGTACGTGGTCTATTGGATTCTAGTACCCAATTTGAATTATGACTTCACAGAATTGGAGGTAGAGGCTCCTATTCTGAAAAGTTAGTGGGAGAACCTTTTTGACTAAAGTCCAAGTCTTTAGGGTTTTGAAAATTACATAAACTAATTTTGGTCATATTTTTCTTTCAGATGTCCACCTATCTGTCGCTCCGTCCATTGTTGGACAATGAAAATTGATTGGACCCAACTTCGATAGCTGGTATCGAAGATTGAGGATAGTCCTTGAGCATGAACGGATCTTGTACGTTCTGACGGATCAGGCACCTGTTGTTCCCGCTGCCAATACTCGGGGACCGGTTAGAGACACTTACCAGAAGTGGATCTCTGATCGGACCACTGTCCGATGTATTATGCTGGCTGCGATGAACGATGAGTTCAGTCGCAGGTTTGAGGAGGCCCAGCCTGAGGATATCCTTCAAAGGTTGAAGGAGTCTTTTGGCACTCCTGATGACGCTGAGAGATACCGTATCTCCAGCGCCATCTATAATACGCGTATGCGTGAAGGTGCTTCTGTGACTGATCATGTTATGAACATGATCGAGTTGTTCGAGCGCCTGGGCAAGCTCGGGTGTCCCCTTCATGAACAGTTGGGGAAAGATGCGATCCTGAACTCCCTGCCTCCATCCTACGTGTCCTTTCTCGATCACTGGAGATTGAATAGGCCGGTAGTAAACTATCATGAGATGTTAGGTTTACTGCAAGCCTATGAAAAGGACCACCAGCTCAACAAAGGGCTGGTGAATTATGTAGGAGGTTCGTCGGCAGGTGCTCCTCGACCCTTTAAGAAAAGAAGAAGAAGAAGAGCAAGAAGGTACAGTCTGCTCCTGGTCCAAGTCAGACCAAGAAGAAGTTAGACCAGAGCAAGGCAGAGTGCTTCTTTTGCAAGAAGCAGGGTCATTGGAAGAGGAATTGTCCTCTTTACATCGCTTCACTTGACCCGAACAGGCCGAAGAAGAAGAAGCAGCAAGCTATTGCTGCACCAGGTATATATATGATATATCCTAACTTTACTATTTGTGATACTACTAGCTGGGTATTAGATACCGGAAGTCCTATTCATATCTGTAATTCTTTACAGGGACTTCGAGTTAGTAGAAGATTCGAAGATGGCGAGAAGTACCTGAACGTAGGGAATGGAAATGCTGTTCCAGTTCTGGCGTTGGGTGTTCTGGAGTTGTCTTATGAGTCTTGTAATGTCACTCTAAGTGACTGTCATTATAGTCCTTCTTTCATGCTTAATGTTATTTCTGTAGGCCTTCTGGCCAATGAAAATTTTGAATTTTCAATAAAGAAAAACGTTTGTTCTATCATTTTGAATGGTAAGACTATCATGAATGGAAGCTTAGTTAATGGCATATATCTACTATCACAGCCTGTTATTGTAATGAGTACAAGTTCTAGTAAACGCCTTAGAATAGATGATGTCAATGAAGCCTATCTTTGGCACTGTAGTCTAGGTCACATCAATAAAATAGGATTAACAAGTTAATAGGAGATGGCCTCCTAGATGTCAGTGATTGTGAATCACTGCCAACTTGTGAATCTTGTCTTATTAGAAAGATGACCAAATCACCTTTTAAAGGAAAAGGTGAGCGAGCCTCAGATATCCTAGGTCTTGTACATACTGATGTATGTGGACCTATGTCTATCTGTGCTAGAGGAGGTTTTAGATATTTTATTACTTTTACAGACGACCTTTCGAGATTTGGTTATGTCTATCTTATGAGACATAAGTCTGATTCGTTTGAAATGTTCAAACGATATCGTAATGAAGTTGAAAAACAAACCAGAAAGGAAATCAAAATACTTCGATCAGATCGAGGTGGTGAATACCTTTCAGGTGAGTTTTTGACATATCTTGAGGAGAATGGGATTCTCTCTCAATGGACTCCTCCTATGACACCTCAGTTAAATGGAGTGTCTGAAAGGAGAAATCGGACCTTGTTGGACATGGTTCGATCTATGATGGGGTTTGCTACTTTGACTATGTTTTTCTGGGGATATGCATTGGAGACTGCATGTCAACTTCTTAATAATGTTCCTAGTAAATCCGTTGACAAAACTCCATATGAAATATGGACAGGACGTAAGCCAACCCTTTCACATTTTCGTGTCTGGGGGTGTCCGGCTTATGTCATGCATTTGGAAACAGATAAACTAGGGCCAAGGTCTGAAAAATGTTTTTTTGTTGGTTATCCAAAAGAATCCAAAGGATACTACTTTTACTTGCCTGATGAACAAAAGGTGTTCGTCAGACTTAGAGCTATCTTTTTAGAAAAGGAGTTCCTTATTGAAGAAACTATAGCTTCTAAGATAGAACTTGATGAAGTTCTACAAGTAGAAGAACCTGGGCACACACAGGCTGGTATTGAACCTGATTTGATAAGATCAAATCCTGAGCCTATTGTGCAATCATTAAGGAGATCCGATAGAGTATCGTGTCCACCGGATAGATATTTTGGATATCTAATCCAGGATGGCGATCCTGTTGAACTCGATGAGAACAACGAGGATCCGATCACCTATATGGATGCAATGCAAAGGTCTGATTCTGAGTTATGGCTTGGAGCCATGAAATTCGAAATGGAGTCCATGGAAATCAACCATGTATGGACATTGGTTGATGCACCTGAAGGGATAAAATCCATTGGGTGCAAATGGATCTTCAAAAGGAAAGAGGTGCAGACGGGAAGGTAGAGACCTATAAAGCCTGTCTGGTTGCCAAGGGGTATCGTCAACATTATGGTATTGACTATGACGAGACATTTTCTCCTATGGCAATGCTGAAATCCATTCGGATTATGCTAGCTTTAGCTGCACGTTTTGACTATGAGATCTGGCAAATGGATGTCCGAACAGCCTTCCTAAATGGAGAGCTGGAGGAGGAAGTGTATATGACACAACCTGAAGGGTTCACTTTCATAGACGAGTCAAAAGTGTGTAGACTTCAGAAGTCTATCTATGGGCTAAAGCAAGCATCTCGGAGTTGGAACATGCGGTTTGATAAGTGTATCAAATCGTATGGCTTCGTTAGGAACGGAGAAGAACCTTGCATATATAAATGGGCCAATGGTTCTGTAGTTGTATTTCTTGTACTGTATGTGGACGATATTCTCTTAATCGGGAATGACGTTCCTGCATTACAGGGAATAAAAGTTTGGCTTTCATCACAATTCTCCATGAAGGATATGGGAGAAGCCTCATTCATATTAGGTATGAAAATCTATAGAGATAGATCAAAGAGGCTTCTGGGATTGTCCCAATCGACATACATTGACACCGTGTTAAAAAGGTTTAGCATGGAAAATTCCAAGAAAGGCTATCTCCCGATAGGCCATGGAATTACTCTTTCCAAAAAGGATTGTGCGACAACCCCTGAGGAAAGAGAGCGTATGAGTAGAATACCATATGCTTCGGCAGTGGGTTCTATTATGTATGCTATGTTGTGTACTAGACCCGATGTGGCATACTCACTAGGGGTAGTGAGTAGATACCAATCTAACCCAGGAGAAGCACATTGGAAGGTGGTAAAGACCATCCTTAAGTATTTGCGAAATACTAAAGATCAATGGCTACTCTATGGAGATTCTGACCTAAAACTAGAGGGGTATACTGACTCCAGTTTTATGTCAGATCATGATGACAGCAAGAGTGTGTCAGGATTTGTTTTTATCCTAAATGGTGGAGCTATCTGCTGGAAAAGTTCCAAGCAGCATACTGTTGCAGACTCGGTTTGTGAAGCAGAGTATATTGTCGCATCTGATGCAGCAAAAGAGGCTGTCTGGTTGCGGAAGTTCATAGGCGAGCTGGGAGTGGCACCTTCCCTGGAGCATTCTATTCCTCTGCATTGTGACAGCTCAGGGGCGATTGCTCAAGCCAAAGAACCGAAGGCACATCAGCGCACCAAGCATATTCTGCGGTGCTTTCACCTTGTACGAGAGATCGTGGAACGAGGTGACATCGACCTTCAGAAGATCGATGGAAAGGAAAATCCGGCCGACCCCTTTACCAAAGCCATCGGAATTAAAGAATTCGATAGTTATAAATGGAAGATGGGTATTTGATACTGTTCTGATTGGCTTTAGTCTAAGTGGGAGTTTGTTGGGAATTGTATCCCAAAGCCAATCATCTAGGTTGTAGATGGTTGAGCTAATTGTTATGTAATTTTTATAATGAATAAAAGTTATTCTGGCTTCTCATCACTTTACATCTTCCTATAATGAATTCTTTAGTGATGATATCCTTAGGACTACTATTACATCGATATAGAGAGGATATATCGAGTGGTCCTTAAACAGGGTTCTCAGCCAAATGATATGTTGTACCTGGATAGCAACATATCAAGCATAGGCTGTTGTGGTTCACATTGTTTGGTTGTCCTCTTGACCAAAGGAGTGTGGTGTCACTGATGTGATCTGCAAGTGGGATATTTGATATCTCATTAGACGTGACTCCGCGTAGCACCTTATCTGCCTAAGGATCGCTCGCGAATGGATATGGGCATAAGTGTCCCTCTGACCTGAGGTCACTTTGGTAGCTTGCAAGCAACTCCCTGTGCTTTGGTGCCGGACTACCCAGATTTTTAATCCGGTGATGGAAGGTTTCTGGGTACAGGCAAGTACTTGTGGAGTAGTAGTGGACCAAGATGAAATTGACCTGTCCAAATGGTTTGGATTGAATGTCTCGCAGTGTCTCAATTTAGCAAATCCTCGGCCGGGGTGGTCCCAGTGAAGAGTCACTGGACATGCGAGATTGAGACACGTAGTGGATTGACATAGCTGGGGTTGGCAGTTCAACCCTAGGTCATCCTGAGCATTGGAGGTCAAAGGGATGAATTATGCGGTAACCATATGCCAGAGGTTCGATGGATTGCTCTCGCATCTTCGACCTATCCGGACGCCGAGACCCATTGCTAGGTGGTATCTTGTGCTGGTACTGGAAGTGTTCCAGTACTACCGTTTAGGTTCGAACCTATGAGGTCACACGCCACAGAGGATTTCTATCTGATCAGGAACCGATTCGATTGGGAATCGTTTCGGTGTTTTGTCACGGTTTTTGGTTGAGTTTTCTTCTGATTGACCCGGTCTTGGGTTGATCAGGTCTTCTCTGGATCGACCAGGAATGTGTTCCTGGCTGACTAGGATTGAACCCATGTTCATCAAATGGTTTGATGAATGTTTCTAAGTCTAATTGATTTTGTTTTAATCGGTTGCAAATCGATTTCAACTCAAATCAGTGAGGTTGGACTGTAGAAAGATAGGGTTCGTTCTTAGCTTCATTTTGAGTCCAGTTTCGTTCGATTTGGACTTCGTTTGACTGGGTTTTGGCTTGAACCAAATTGACCATGCTTTGCCCTTGGACCGAAGGGCTTTTTGGTCATTTGCCGGTTCACCTATTGAATCGTCGTCTTCATCCTTACGCCTGAGACGTTTCAGTTTTTGAAACCGAAATAGGGCGTCTCCTTCCTTGATTTATTTCAATTAAATCCCACTACCCCTTCGCACAAAACTCAAGACCCTTGCTCTCCTCTACGGTTGGCATCCAGAGAAATTTTTTATACCCGCTTCTTGCTCTCTTTCGGTGTGTTTTTGAGAGCTTCCTCCATTTTTTAAAAACCGTGAAAGCTTGGGATCCGGCGGCTAGCGACGTCGGAGCTCCGATCAGAAGTTCCCACGGCGTGTATCCCCTCTAGAGGGATTTCGCCTGAGATCCTGGGAGCAGTTCTTCGCTCCAGTGCAGAGAAATCCAAGTTTGGACCTTTTTTTCCCTGCTGCAACCGTGGCCGTGAAGCCTTTTTGAGCCCTGATTTGAGGTGGCAAATGCCGGAGTTTTGGCGATTGGTCTTCAGTTCCTTGTAGCCGGTCAAGAGCACATTCCAGCGGACCTTGAAGCTCGGAGTTTGGAGGCCTGTGCGCTCTGCAGTCGGCGTCTGAACCTTGCTCCACGGTAAGGAATTTCTGAACCGAGGTTGAAGAAGGGTGGAACAGCGGGAATAGCTATTCCACCCCATTCCTCCCTTATTCCAGCCTGGAATAAGTTCTTTATTAATTTTATATGCATTTATACATGTCTAAAAATTAAAAAAATATATATATGCCATGCATTTTAATGTTCTCTATGCAATATATTTTTTGATCCTGGTTTTGGGACAGGTTTTTCCACAATTAATTAAAATTGTTTTAAAATATCTACCTGTTCCCATTCTATTCTTAGTGTAGACACAAAAAAAAAAAAAAAAAAAAATGATCCTTCACTTTCATCGTCGCCCAGAAGTAACCTTGACAGAGGGCCTTATACGCCCCTGTTCTGCCCCCCACGTGATTCCTATAGATGCCCTCGTGGATCTCTTGGAGCACGAGTGCGGCCTCTACGGGCCTCAAACACTTGAAGAGGGGGTAAAAGTAGGACCTCCGATACAGTAACCCATCCATTAAGATGAAACGTGCGGCCTTCCTCTTGATGAGGCCAGCCGCCATGCGGTCCTCCGGCAAGGTGCCGTCGGTAATGTACTCGACGTACTTATCCATCCAGCTGGGCTCTTGGCTGACCTGCTGGACTTCCACGGGCGTCTCGTAGCTCGGGGTCTTGAGGTGCTCGATGTAAGCGCGGCCCAACAACGAGTCCGCAGGGTTGCCAGGCAGAGAGCGCGTCCGCATGAGTGTTTTCCCCGCGAGGTATATGGGAGACGCTGAAACGTCGAAATCCTGCCGCGCTCGTTCTCACGAGCTCCAGGTATTTCGCCATTTGGGGGTCCCACGTGCTGTACTCCCCTGACATCTGCCCGGCCACCACTGTGAGTCGGTGAAGGCCTTGAGGTTGGCTACGCCTAACTCGCGGGACACTCTCAGCCCCGCGAGGAGCGCTTTATACTCCACTTGATTATTAGTTACGGCGAACTGGAAACGGAGCGCACATTCGGCGATGACCCCTTCGCCGTTGGCGAGGATGAGACCAGCTCCACTCCCGCTGGAGTTCGACGACCCGTCCACATGAAGGATCCAGACGTCTCCCTCGGGTCCTGGCTCCGGCTGCCGGACTTGAGGGCTCTCCTTCACCCTCTTGCCTAGGCCTGCACACTCGACCAAGAAGTCAGCGACTACCTGTGCCTTCATGGTCGACCTTGGCCTATAAGTGATGTCAAACTCACTGAGCTTGAGCGCCCACTTCACCAGGAGCCCAAATATGTCAGGTCGGCTGAGCACCGCTTTCAACGGCTGATCCGTTAGGATAGCAATGGGGTGCACTTGAAAATAAGGTCTGAGATGCTGAGCGGACACGATTGGCGCAAAATAAGTTTCTCAGACCGGGAATACCTGAGCTTCACATCACAAAAAAGTTTGCTTGTGTAATACAACGGCCTTTGCATTCCCTGGTCATCAGTCTGAACCAGGACCGAACTGACGCCTCCGGGGTGACTGCCAGGTACAGGAGGAGCTCCTCTCCTCCTTCAGGCCTGGAGAGCAGCGGTGGGGATGCTAGTGTCCTCTTTAGCTCATCAAATGCCTCCTGGCACTCTTCCGTCCAGGTAAAGTCGTTCATCTTCCTCAGCACCTTAAAAAGGGCCGGCAGCGGTCGGTAGACCTCGAGATAAATCGACTCATCTACCTGTTCCCATTCTATTCTTAGTGTAGACACAAAAAAAAAAAAAAAAAAAAAAAAATGATCCTTCACTTTCATCGTCGCCCAGAAGACCTTGACAGAGGGCCTATACGCCCCTGTTCTGCCCCCCACGTGATTCCTATAGATGCCCTCGTGGATCTCTTGGAGCACGAGTGCGGCCTCTACGGGCCTCAAACACTTGAGGAGGGGGTAAAAGTAGGACCTCCGATACAGTAACCCATCCATTAAGATGAACGTGCGGCTTCCTCTTGATGAGGCCAGCCGCCATGCGGTCCTCCGGCAAGGTGCCGTCGGTAATGTACTTGACGACTTATCCATCAGCTGGGCTCTTGGCTGACCTGCTGGACTTCCACGGGCGTCTCGTAGCTCGGGGTCTTGAGGTGCTCGATGTAAGCGCGGCCCAACAACGAGTCCGGCAGGGTTGCCAGGCAGGAGAGCGCGTCCGCATGAGTGTTTTCCCCGCGAGGTATATGGAGACGCTGCTGAAACGTCGAAATCCTGCCGCGCTCGTTCTCACGAGCTCCAGGTATTTCGCCATTTGGGGGTCCCACGTGCTGTACTCCCCTGACATCTGCCCGGGCCACCAGCTGTGAGTCGGTGAAGGCCTTGAGGTTGGCTACGCCTAACTCGCGGGACACTCTCAGCCCCGCGAGGAGCGCTTATACTCCACTTGATTATTAGTTACGGCGAACTGGAAACGGAGCGCACATTCGGCGATGACCCCTTCGCCGTTGGCGAGGATGAGACCAGCTCCACTCCCGCTGGAGTTCGACGACCCGTCCACATGAAGGATCCAGACGTCTCCCTCGGGTCCTGGCTCCGGCTGCCGGACTTGAGGGCTCTCTTCACCCTCTTGCCTAGGCCTGCACACTCGACCAAGAAGTCAGCGACTACCTGTGCCTTCATGGTCGACCTTGGCCTATAAGTGATGTCAAACTCACTGAGCTTGAGCGCCCACTTCACCAGGAGCCCAAATATGTCAGGTCGGCTGAGCACCGCTTTCAACGGCTGATCCGTTAGGATAGCAATGGGGTGCACTTGAAAATAAGGTCTGAGATGTGAGCGGACACGATTGGCGCAAAAATAAGTTTCTCAGACCGGGGATACCTGAGCTTCACATCACAAAAAAGTTTGCTTGTGTAATACAACGGCCTTTTGCATTCCCTGGTCATCAGTCTGAACCAGGACCGAACTGACGGCCTCGGCGGGTGACTGCCAGGTACAGGAGGAGCTCCTCTCCTCCTTCAGGCTGGAGAGCAGCAGTGGGGATGCTAGTGTCCTCTTTAGCTCATCAAATGCCTCCTGGCACTCTTCCGTCCAGGTAAAGTCGTTCATCTTCCTCAGCACCTTAAAAAGGGCCGGCAGTGGTCGGTAGACCTCGAGATAAATCGACTCAGGGTGGCTATCCGGCCGGTGAGTCGCTGCACTTGCTTCTTGGAGGTGGGTTGCTCCATGTCCAAGATAGTTTGGACCTTCTCCGGGTTGGTTTTTTCCCTTTTTGGGTTACCATGAACCCCAAGAACTTCCTGGCGGTCACGCCGAAGGTGCACTTCACCGGGTTCAACTTCATCTAGTGATGCTGGAGGTTGCCGAAGGTCTCCCCAGGTCGCCGACGTGGTCTGAAAGGGGCTTGATCATTACCAGCATATCGTCCATGTACACCTGCATGTTGCAGCCGATCTGGTCTTTGAAGACTTTGTTGACCAGCCGCTGGTACGTGGCCCCGGCATTCTTGAGACCGAATGGCATCATCTGTAACAGTAAGTTTCGTGATCGATGATGAAAGCAGTGTGCTCCTCATCCTCCGGGTGCATTCGAATCTGGTTGTACCCGGAGAAGGCATCCATGAAAGAGAGGAGGCGATGCTCGAAGTGGTGTCCACTAGCTGGTCAATCTTTGGAAGAGGGAAACTATCCTTCGGGCAAGCTCGGTTGAGGTCGGGTAGTCCGCGTAGATCCTCCACTTGCCACTGCTCTTCTTCACCATAACCACATTCGCCAGCCAACTGGGATACTGTACTTCCCGCACAAGGCCGACGGTGAGGAGCTTCTCCACTTCTTCATTGATGGCCTTCTGCCTCTCTGCAGCGAAACTCCTCTTCTTCTGGCGGAGAGGGTGACACCTTGGATCAACATTCAACCTATGAGTGATGACTTCTGAGGGGATACCTGGCATGTCACCAGCCCTGCTAGTTGAGACCCGACGGCCGAGGATGGCATTATAAGGTGATGGGAGCTTGACAACATTAAACGTCATCATGACCATAGTCTGCCGAGGTGGGGATCCGGTAGTGACAGGGAGAGTGATCTCCCTTCGACCCCACCGAGTCTCAAGTGAAGCCCATGAGAGGGGTGTGCACCGCTTTAATTGATCATGAGACAGGTTCATTCGGGAGAAAGCATCATAAAAAAGCATGTCAGTAGAGCTCCCACTATCCACCATAATGCGATGTACAGGATGCTTTGCGATGGTCATCGACCCCACTGTATCATTATTTACATTTTTGTTTTATTCCCCTTTTCAAGGGGAGTACATTCTCTGGGTCTCCCGCCTTCCAGGTTCTTTTCATCGCACGCCCGATCCCCCAGGAGATCATGCCCACCGGCTTCTTCGTTGGGCGATTATCAATGGCGGGGACCGGGGGAAGGGCTGCAAGCGGCTGTCCCCCCACCGGGGCTTCGTTCCTCACAAACATCCTGAGGTAGCCCCTCTTGATCAGCTCCTCAATCTCCCGCTTCAGATTACGGCACTCCTCCGTGTCTTGGTCGTGCTCGCGGTGAAATTGATAATATTTTATCTTGTCACGGATGCTCCTTGGGTTCTGAGGAGGATGTTGGTAGAGGTAGTGCTCACCTTCAATCTCCATGAGGATCTTCGTCCTGGGAGCGAGGAGAGGGGTGAACGTTCTTTCCGGGGCAGCACCGCTCTTTGACTTCGGGCCTCGATGAAAATCTGCAGGTGGTCCAGGCCTCCGGGTCCTGGGGGCATCGCTCGGGGTAGGCTTCTTTGAGGGCTTCCTGTCCAGCTCTCGCCTGGTGCGATTGGCCTCCTCCGCTCGGATATACTTGTGGACACGGAGGAGGAGTTCGGAGTAGGTCCTGGGAGGCTTCTTATCCAGGGAATACATCAGGTGGGAGGTCTTGAGCCCGCGCTTCAATGCCAGCATGGCGACAAGCTCGTCCGGACTATAGATTTCCAGGACAGCAGTCTTGAAGCGGGTAATGTAATCCCGCAGCAGCTCCTGGTCTTACTGGTGGATGAGAAGAGGCTATCCACCTCTCTTGGCACCTTCTGGCAAGCGTCGAAGTGTGCCACAAACTTTCCTTCCAGTTGATGGAAGGAGCTGATAGATTCCGGCTCAAGGTGGGTGAACAAAACTCGAGCGGCCTTCCGGAGGGTAGCTAGGAAGGCAATGCATAAGAGAGCATCCGTGGCTCCCTGGACCCTCATGAGAGCCTTGTAGCTCTCTAAATGGTCCAAAGGGTCGGTGGTCCCATCGTAGGGTCCACCTGAGGCATGCGGAACCGACCCGGGATCGGTTCCTCTTGGATTTCTCGGGAGAAGGGCGGTTATCATCGTAGCCCGCTAGATCTATAGGGGAGCTTTGCATGTCAGCAAAGCGACGGGTGAACTCCGCTAGCTTGCGCTCATGCTCTTCCAGGCGCCTCTCGGCCTGGCGCCTGATGGCCTCATCGGTGGAATCTTCCACCAAGGCCGCTGGAGAAGGAGGTGCCGATCGGTCTCGGCGAGGGGCCTTGCCCCGTTGGCACCTGCTGCACCACGTCACCTTGGCATCGTTGGCGGGGGATCGACTCTCATGATCCGTCGAACTGGAGTGGTTCCTCTTCGCGGGAGTCTGGTGGCTCCTGTGGGGGTTGGAGACTATCCGCGGATGAAAGGGCCTACCTTAGATGGAGCAGAGGCTTCCGCAGGGCCCCATGGCCCGAGCCGCGGGGGTCCCTGGCTAGGGCTGAGTGGCCAGGGAGCGCTGTTGGTGCTGCAGTTGCCGCACAGCAGTGGTCAGGGTTTGCAGCTGCTAGATGATAGCTGCAAAATATCCGTCCACCGGGGATGGCTGAGGAGGAGGAGGACCAGGAAGTTCCCTCTCCGGGCTACACGGCCCTTGGGGGGAAGGAACTTTCCCCACTCGGCTGGTGGATGCTTCGCGTCCACGCATCATAACCATAGTCGGAGCATGCTTTTGCACGCGGAGAGCTTGCTTGCACTGGGGTTACTGTCCTGCCCCCTTCCTGGCATGCCAATCTATTGTCGATCTCACCACGATGGCCTGTAGCTCTTAAGCTGGCACCGGTCTCGGACCGTCTCACCTCGAGATCTCCAAGCTTCCGGACCTGCAAAACTAAGTCAGAGACCCTAGCCGGAGGCTCCGGCGGGGGCGCTCCGACGGTCAAGTTAGAGAGCGGCGAGATGGAACAGATCCCCTAAGGTGGGTTTCCGAAGGATTCCCGTGCTTAAAGGAGATGTTAATGAAAGAAGTGTGGGGAAGAGTAGAATTGATGCCCAGCTCCCTGCGCTGAGTTCACCGAGCTCACGCCTGAGGACTCCTTTAGGACTCCCAGGATTGTTCTCTTGGTGTGTTTTTCCTCTTTTTCACTTACCTCCCTACCTGTTTTTACCATCCTTTTCATATCATTAAACTACCTCTAGCCCCCCTTCTCCCCGGGGGCTCCCTCCTACTTCTCCTCTTTCTCCCCCCTTCCTTTCTTCTTCAGGCCCGGGAACTAAGTGGCTGGACCGCATCGCCCGTCGTGTGTCACGAGGAAGGCGGGAGGAGACTGGCGAGGCTTTAGGCCGAGTGCGAGAGCTCTCCTTTTGAGGCATTGACGATAAGCGCGCAACCATTTTGGGCTCCTGCCCACAAGGATTCCGCTTCTCGGTTGCGGGGCCCATCCGACTGGTGTAAATGAGGTTTCTCGTGTCACTGCAGACCATACTAGCACCCCCTACGGGGCGCAGCGCGTGCAGCCCGAGTGACGATCTTGCAACACGCGCCCCTACTTCCCCGAGGCTTCGCTGAGTAGGGCTGACCTCGGCCAAGGTGGATCCGTCAGGGGGCACCACCTGGCGGAGGACCGAAGAAAGGCTTGACTTCGGCCGAGGTGGACCCATCTCCGGGCACCACCTGGCGAGGGAGCGAGGGGCCGCCAACTTCGATCGAGGTAGACCCCTCCTAGGTGGATACCTGGCGGAGTGACAAAGAGGTGCTCGACTTCGACCGAGCTGGACCCGTCTTCGGGTGCCACCTGGCGAAGGAGCAGGAGGGCCTGGCTCGATCTCGGCAGGGTGGATCCCATCTCCGGGGCCAACCTTGAGAGGGAGCGAGGGGCCGCCAGCTTCGGTCGAGGTGGACCCCTCTTGGGTGGACACTTGGCAGAGCGGCAGAGAGGTGCTCGACTTTGACCGAGGTGGACCCGTCTACGGGTGCCACCTGGCGAAGGAGCAGGAGGCCCGGCTCAACCTTGACGGAGGTTGACCGGTCTCCGGGTGCCACCTGGCGAGGGAGAGAGGGGCCGCTAGCTTCGGCCGAGTGGACCCCTCCTGGGTGGACACCTTGCGGAGCGGTAGAGAGGTGCTCGGCTTCGGCCGAGGCGGACCCGTCTCGGGTGCCACCTGGTGAAGGAGTAGGAGGGCCCGGCTCGACCTCGGCAGAGGTGGACCGTCTCTGGTTCCACCTGGCGAGGGAGCGAGGGGCCGCCAGCTTCGACCGAGGTGGACCCCTCTTAGGTGGACACCTGGCAGAGCGGCAGAGAGGTGCTCGACTTCGACCGAGGTGGACCCGTCTCCGGGTGCCACCTGGAGAAGGAGCAGGTGCGCCCGGCTCGACCTCGGCATAGGTTGACCCATCTCCGGGTGCCACCTGGCGAGGGAGCGAGGGGCCGCCAACTTCGGCCGAGGTGGACCCCTCCTGGGTGGACACCTTGCAGAACTGCAGAGAGGTGCTCGACTTCGTCCGAGGTGGACCCGTCTCCGAGTGCCACTTGGCGAAGGAGCAGGAGGGCCCGGCTCGACCTCGGTGGAGGTGGACCCATCTCTGGGTGCCACCTGGCGAGGGAGCAAGGGGCCGCCAGCTTTGGCCGAGGTGGACCCTCCTGGGTGGACACCTGGCGGAGCTGGTAGAGAGGTGCTCGACTCCGGCCAAGGTGGACCCATCTCTGGGTGCCACCTGGCGAAGGAGCAGGAGTGCCCGGCTCGACCTTGGCAGAGGTGGACCCGTCTCTGGGAGCCACCTGGCGAGGGAGCGAGGGGCGGCCAGCTTTGGCCGAGGTGGGCCCCTCCTGGGTGGACACCTGGCGGAGCGGTAGAGAGGTGCTCCACTTCGGCCGAGGTGGACCCATCTTCGGGAGCCACCTGGCGAAGGAGCAGGAGGGCCCGGCTCGACCTCGGCAGAGGTGGACCCATCTCCGGGCACCACCTGGCGAGGGAGCGAGGTGCCGCCTGCTTCGGCCGAGATGGACCCCTCCTGGGTGGACACCTGGCGGAACGACAGAGAGGTGCTCGACTTCGGCCGAGGTGGACCCGTCTCCGGGTGCCACCTGGAGAAGGAGCTGGAGGGCCTGACTTGACCTCGGCGGAGGTTGACCCATCTCGGGTGCCACCTGGCGAGGGAGCGAGGGGCCCTGGCTTCGGTCGAGGTGGACCCTCCTGGGTGGATACCTGGAGGAGCGGCAGAGAGGTGCTTGGCTTCGGCCGAGGTGGACTCGTCTCCGAGAGCCACCTGGCGAGGGAGCAGGAGGGCCTGGCTCGATCTCGGCACAGGTGGACCCATCTCCGGGTGCCACTTGGCGAGGGAGCGAGGGGCCGCCAGCTTCGTTCGAGGTGGACCCCTCCTGGGTGGACACCTGGGGAGCGGCAGAGAGGTGCTCGACTTCGGCCAAGGTGGACCCGTCTCTGGGTGCCTCCTGGCGAAGGAGCAGGAGGGCCCGGCTCGACCTCGGTGGAGGTCGACCCGTCTCCGGGTGCCACCTGGTGAGGGAGCGAGGGGCCGCCGGCTTCGGCCGAGGTGGACCCCTCCTTGGTGGACACCTAGTGGAGCGGCAGAGAGGTGCTCGGCTTCGGCCGAGGTTGGCCCGTCTCCGGGTGCCACTTGGCGAAGGAGCAGGAGGGCCCGGCTCGACCTCGGCAGAGGTGGACCCATCTCCGGGCGCCACCTGGCGAGGGAGCGAGGGGTCGCCAGCTTCGACCATGGTGGACCCCTCCTGGGTGGATACCTGGCGGAGCGGCAGAGAGGTGCTCGACTTCGGCCGAGATGGACCTGTCTCCGTGTGCCACCTGGCGAGGAGCAGAAATACTTCTCCTCGAATGGGGGACCTTTTGAAAAAAACACGTGGTATTGACCGTGTCCGGCTGGATCTGACATGTGCCCCATGTCAGCGTAGTAGCCATATCACCTACTATTGGCGCCATTCGCATGTGGCATGATCGGAGATGCTTCGTACCTTCCAAGGGAGACTTATGAACCATTATCATCATCTATATAAAGGGTGCTTGCCCCGGAGAATGAACTTTCTTGCTCTTCATCTCCTTTCTGCACTTCATCTCCTACCACCAAAATCTTCTTCTTCTACATCCTGCTTCAAGCTTGCATTTTTTTTTCAAGTTCTTTTCCCACTTCACAGTTAGAGTCTCTTCCTTTCTTCCAATATGGTTAAGTCCTTAAGGTTTCTGTCACTGGCGGGCTTTCGACCGGTAGGGTAGAAGGCAACCCCTCGGCCCCATAGGTTCTTCTAGGAGAGGTGGCGATGAGTCGAAACCAGTGTCTATTACGGGTTCCCTGTCCTTTTCTAGATTAGCTTTCTTACAGGATCATTACCACATCCCGGAAATTTTTTTGTTAGTGCTTCCTCAGCTCGATGAATAGATAAATTGTACTACTCTCACCTAAAGGCTGGTCTTCGATATTCTTTGCATCCCTTCTTTGTAAAATTTTTCAATTTATACCATGTAGTTCAGCACAGCTGAATTCGAACAGCATTCGAGTCATCTGTGCCTTTTTAGTCCTCTATCATTGAGTAAATGTAGAGCCGAGGACCTCTCTGTTCATTTCCTTCTTCATGCTGAAGAAGAACTTCCATGGTCAAGGGTGGTGGGTCATCGGCCCTCGTCCTGGTCGAAAGTTGGTCATAGAGCTGCCCTCCACTATCCACGAATGGAAACCTTATTTCTTTTTATTGTTTTCTTCTTATCTTTGGGGTTTTAATATGAAATGGAGAGAACCCTGCTTGGATGCTAATACCTACAAAAAAGTTCTGAAGGCTGACCAAGTAGACTTCGATAGGCCTCGGGGTCTGGCATTCACTTAGCAAAAGAGTTACTGAGCGAGGATAATTTATATCTCGCTCAAATCAGTTCATCTCCATCGTTGGGTATTAGCACTATTTCTTTGTTTTATAGGTAAGATAAAACCAGACTTCGACAAGCTTTGCTAAGCTGCCCGTAAGAGGTCTGTACTAGTCCCTTCGGTAGAATCAGAGGGCCAGAAGAAAGCTCGAGCTAAAGAGGCCACGAGAAGTGCTTCCACACTACTGAGGGCGACATCGAACGACGATGACGTTCCTTTGACAGAGCTTCACTCCAAGGGTACTGCATCGGCTCAAACTCTGGAATGGCTGACTTCAACCCCTATTGCCGATACACCATCAGTCCCGCCTCTCTCCTAAGATAACGGCAAGGCTCCTCAGACTGAGGAGGGGTTGAAGAGAGATAATCCCTCCAAGAGGGACTATGAAGTAGATTTGTGGTCTTCTCCAATGGGAGGGGTTTGGAGAACCCGAACTAGCCAAGAAATTACTAAAGGCCATACTCCTCCCAAGAGACTGGGAGCTGACGAAGAATCGCCGATTGGAGTAGGTCATCGATTCAATTTATCTAATATTTTGAGAGTAAGTAATACTTTCTCGTTAATTTCTTTGAGATTGTGATTAATATAAATAACTTTTTCTTTGTTATTTGGTGTAGTTGATTCACGAAGTAACCCTGATAGAGGAAGGCATATCAGGGTTTGCCAGTCTCAACAAAGGCCTTCGCGAAGAACTACAAATGATGAAGCCAAAAAGGAGGTGGCTGAAGAATTAAGATCAACCATGGAGGAGAAATTAAATAAAAGCATCACCGATGTTCAGGCTTTGAAGGTCGAGCTAAAGAAGGCCCAAATAAAAATATCCGAACAAGAGGCGAAGCTTAGGAAGAGGAAGAAGAAGATCCATTCCTTTGAACATTCAGCTAAGGAAAGTTAGAGGAAGGCCAAAGAGGCTACTAAGGAAGCAGAGTTTGCAAAGGAGCAAGCTTCCCAGTCTGTTGAAGACTATAAGAAGTCTTCAAACTTCAAAGATGAACTGATCAAGTTCGGGATAGTTAGCTACCAGGTGGGCCTTAATGATGGCATCAAGGAGATTCTTAGGCTTCATCTAGGTTTAGACATCTCGAGCATTCAATTGTATTAGATCGAAGAAGAACCCGCATCGCAAGCTGAGGCCAAAGAAGATCCAAAACAATCAGAAAAGGCTCCTTCTGTAGCTTGTCCAGAAGCTTCAAGATAGCCGGAAGAGGTTTCTTTCATGGCTGACCCGGACATTGCTTCGATGACTAAAGATTGATTTTGTACTTTTTCTTCTTCTTTTCGTAGTATGATTAAGATGTAAATGTAACAAATCCTTTGGGAATGAATGAAATAATATCTTTCTTCTCCAAATTGTGTCATTTTGTAACTTTTTCCAAAATTTTTCTAAGTATATAGTAGTCGACTATCCTTCAACTCCCATTTGTGAAAAATTTTTTTCTAAGTATGGAGTCATCAGACCTTTTTCAATCTCTTTAAGTATATAGATATCGGCATGATAAATGAATGACTTCAAAGCATTCCCATAGAATAGTTTTAGGTTCCTTACCAATTCTGATTGATCTAATCAATGTTATGGACCGAAGAGTCCAACTTTGCTGATATAGTAGGCGAGTTAGGCCCACTTATATGTTTGTCGAATATACCAATAGAGTAGGCTAGTTAGGCCCTCTCTCGTGCTTGTCAGCTATATATAGACAAGGTAAGCTATTCAGACCCACCTTTGTACTTGTCGGGCATACCGATAAGGTAGGCTGATTAGGCCTACCTTTGTGCTTATTAACTGTATTGATAAGGTAGGCTGACTAGGTCCACCTTTGCACTTATCGGACATACTGATAAGGTAGGCTGATTAGGCCCGTCTTTATGCTTTTATAGATTTCATCTGATATGATAGGCTAATTAGGCCCATCTTTGTTGGGATATTTTAATGAAGTCATCGGAAGAAAATCTTTATTGATAGTATTTGTGAAGATTTTTTACATTCCAAGGCCAAGATAGGTGGGAGCCATCTAAAGCTTCAAGTTGATAGGTCTCGGGATGTGACTTCAATGACTCAATAAGGTCCTTTCCAATTAGGTGAGAGTTTCACTTGTTTCTTTGGCCTAGATATTTTGGACCTTCGCAATACTAAATCTCCAGGTCGGAAAGTTCGTGTCTTCACCCTAGAGTTGTAATATTTGGCAACTTTCTGCTGGTACATAGCCATCTTCATTTAAGCCTGGATTCTGGTGCCCTGGAGTAGATCTAGGTCTGCTCTATGATGTTCTGAATTTCCAGGCTTTGTAAAATGATCAATCCTCAAGGATTGCAATGTGATCTCCATTATAAGGACTGCTTCAATATCATAAGCCAAGTTGAATAGGGATTTGTTGCCTAGAGTAGCAACCCAAGAGAGGGGGTGAATTGGATTTTAAAATTTTTGAACAAGTATGTGCCAATTCAAAACAATTAAGGTGCTAGTGAATTGCAAGTGCTTGTGTGTTAATCAAGAGTATGCAGCGGAAATAGATAAGCAAATGCAAAATAAACAAGAATAAATAAAAAGAGCAAGCAACACAAACACAAGGATATATAGTTGTTCGGTGCACACCAAAGCACCTATATCCACTCTTCAAGGTCTACTTGAAAATTTTACTATAATCACTCTTGATTATAGCCGATTAGTTTTCCGGGCTCACTAATCAAAATCTAACTTATTTTCACAAGGAACACAAGTCAAAATCTCTTTGGTTTTATGGGTTAACAAAAAACCTAGTTGGTTTTGTAACTTAGGCTCTCACCAACAACCTAAAAAACCTAGTTGGTTTTGTAACTTAGGCTCTCACCAACAACCTCCTTGGTTTCACAAGGCTAACCAAAAATCTCTTTGGTTTTCATAAGGCTAACCAAAAACCTCTTTGATTTTCATAAGGCTAACCAAAAACCTTTGTTGGTTTTAAACATAGGCTCACCAACAAACCTCAACAAAGAATTTAAGTAGAATGCATGAAATACAAGAAAGCTTTCAAATAAAAGCAAATATCTCTTTGAAGCTCTTTGAAAATGCTTGTCTTTAAGTTGTTGAAGCCTTAATCAATACTTGAAAGGTTGGACTTGAAAGTTCTTGAATGCTTGAATGCTTGAAGGCTTCACTTCACTTGAAAGTAGTTGCACTTAATGAATATTGGATTGAATAAACTTAACTTCTCATCCTCTTATTCCCTCTTGAGTTTTAATCCACTTTAAATACCTTTCCAAGCTTCAAATGATAGTTTATGACCGTTGAAGAGGTGAAACTGGACATTGGGGGCAAAAAGGACTTGTTCTGCATTTTAAAAAACTAGCCGTTACTGTTCATCAGAACTTCAACTGTCGACATTTCAGGTTATTAGTCGACACTTGGGTCGACACTTAGATTCCATGAGTCGACACCTAGTTCAAAATGTATTCCTTGAAGCTTTCTAGAAATCTCAGATGAGTCGACACTTCTTTTGGTGAGTCGATACTTGAGTCGACACTTGGCCTTCATGAGTCGACACTTGAGGGAAGTCTTGAAATTCAGCATATTCTATATAATTTTTGTCTCAGGCTTTGAGTCGATCCTTGAGTCGACACATGAGTCGACACTTGAGCTCCATGAATCGATAGTTCGAGCATGCCATTTGAAACATTTTCTACATATCAGGTCAAGCTTTTGTGAGTCGACACTTCATATCCATGAGTCGACACTTGGTTGAAACTTTTGAAACTCAATTGAATCTCTGGTAAATCTTCTTCAAACTTAAAACTTAAGTCCATTCAAGTCATTCTTATGTACTCAAGTCTATTTAATTTTAATATTTCATCCATAAGGAGACTTCTTCAATTATTTTGACAAGCAATCAAACAACTAACTTGATGAGTACCTTTTTCTGATAAAACATACTTTAACAAACAGTTAGTACTCAAATATACTTAAGTATTTTGTTAATCATCAAAATCAATACAGGAGTCAATAATCTTTCCTTTTTGATGATGATAATGTTAGAAAACCAAGACCCGAGTGGCACGGGCTGATGCATGTAATTTAAAACTTTTCTAAATTTCATGACACAGCGAAAGAGGATAAAACCTTTTTATCTAAATATGTTAATCTAATTAATGCTGGCCCCTAGATAGATCTTGATGCACATAGAATAATGCATGTATGAAATCTAGCAAGCAAGGTATGCAATTCATAGAACTATTCTTTGAATCATACAAAAGGATAATGAAGAACATTTCGTCATACTTGTAGGAATACAAACCTTATCTGCAAGGCGATGATCACCAGCAAGGCAAGTAGTCTAAGGAAGTAGAGAGGCTTTGCGAGTAGCACAAATGTCCTGTCTCTATAGGTGGTTCACACTGGGGTAGGAGGATTCTCCTCCTTCCTTCGAGGTGCTAGCCTCTCCGGAAATAATGTGGCAATGGCAGACTCCTTCTTCAACACCTTTGAAGACACAATTGCTGAAGCGATAATGGAAAAAAGGCACATAAGAACCCTTCCCAGATTATTATGTCCCGAACATTCAACAGAAGGTATGCACATAAGAATCCCAAAACCCAAAATCTCACACCCTTGAGATCAAATCTCACAATCTCTCAAAGCTCAAGGAAGAGCTCTAACAAAAAATGACAAAGTTTTTTCCTGGAAGAGGAATAATCGTTCATCACCCATCAGCCATCTTAAATAAGACCATAAAGAGAGATTAAAGAGGGAGTTTTGGAGTCCCTTGGGATTCCTACAGGTGTTACAACCCTTGGACTTCAGCAACTATAGTGATTAAAACCTTGAAACACCGATCATTCAATGCTATAACCCTTATAGCCATTAATGAAGTATTTTCGGATGTTGGTAGAATCTGTCAGACAAGTGGACTCGACTATTCGAGTCAACTCGAGTCGACTCATCCAGATGAGTCAGCTCGAATGCAGTTTTGACAACTTCTTGTCAAACAAGTCTAGAATGATTTCCAATCATTCCCAAGCCAAAAATCAAGAAGAAATTGTTGCCTAGGTAGCCAAGCTAAGAGGGGAGGTAAATTGGGTATTTAAATTTTTTTCAAGTATGTGCTCTTTTTAAAATTCTTAGTATGGTCAGTAATATGAGTTAATTATCAAATACGGAAGCAAATAAAGAACACAAGCAACATAAGCACAAACATGAGCAATTTATAGTGGTTTGGAGCAACCTAGCTCATACGTTCATTATCCAAGATACCACTTGAGATTTTCACTATATTCACCTCGGAATACAGTCGGTTTGTTTTTCACCGGGATCACAAACCACAACCCAAACTTGGTTTTACTCCGGGATCACCAAGAGCCCAATACAATGTTAGTTTTCCCGGGCTCATTAACAACCCAAACTTGGTTTTCAAAGGCTTGCCAACAACCTAAACAAATCCCAAGTTATCCCCTGCTGTACTAGGAACAACTCAAATAAAGAGTTAAAAATAGAGCAACACTAATGACAAACTGATCGTTGTTGGGTCGTTACAGTTGTAGCTCTTAAGAAGCCTTCTTGATTCTTTCCTTGAATGCTCTTTAAGACTTCTAATCTTCCTCAGTAAATGACTTAAGAATCTGATGGGAGTTGGTGAAGTCTTGAGTTCTTCTCTTGAAAGCTCTCTTGAATGTTTTCTTAAAAACTCATTAAAAGTTCATCAACCTCTTCAAAAGTTGTTCAAATCCCTTATATATAGTCCTTGAACTAATTTCAAATGAATATGACCATTGTAGACCATTGGGATTCAAAATATGTCCGTTGGAGTACTTTCTGGATTCAATAGATAGTTCTGGAACTAGCCATTATGTGCCCAAAATAGTGATTCGAGTCGACTCGGATGCATCGAGTTGGCTCAGATTCTCAGTCCTTCAAAAATTGAACTCTAGCCAAGTCAACTCTTCACTCTCGAGTCGGCTCACCTGACTAGTTTTCTCAAAACTGATTTTTCAATACTCTAAAGGAGTCAGCTCGATTTTCTGTCAAGTTGACTCGGTCGTCTGACTGAATATTTGAGTCAGCTCAGATTCTGTCAGGTCGGCTCGATTGTTTGACTAAGAAATTGTAGCTTCGAACGAGTCAGCTCGGATGACTGCGTGCTAGAAAACTCAGTGTCTTGCTAGAACATTGAGTCAGCTCTTCTTCTTTAAGTCGGCTCGAGTGATTTATGACAAAATTTTCCAAACTTCTCTAAATTTCTTCCAAAGGCTTCCAACCAACTTTAAAGGTTTTCAAACTCCTTTAAAGCCTAAACTAAGTAATTTAAACTTGAAAAATTACATTTAGTTGGCCCATTTTCATGAATACATAAGTACTTTTTCTTTGGGCTCTACACTACATGGTACTTTTTCAAAAATAAACTTGGCATACGTCAATAATTTTAGAATGGTAGGAAGAGTGGTTGTTCATTCAAATCATCCTACAAAAACTTAAAATACTTGAAAGTAGTTAGTATCAAATGCATATTCCAATATTTTGTTATTATCAAAATCATTCCAAGGGTCATCTCCCCCTTTTGATGATGACAAAACACCGTGCATGGAAAAAAGACTTTACAATTATGAGTATATGAACACTTAAACGTATCAAGGTAACTTGTGTATGATTTTAAATTGATGTATATCCCTATATATCAACAAGTGTCAAGAATGTATCAGAAAGTATCAGGGCTTATCAAAAATTATCAAAGCTTTTGTAATAGATCAAATATGTATCAGAGTTAATATTTATCAAAAGCTATTTTTACTTAAAATGTATGGAAGTCAATAATGTATCAAGGTGAATTGAGTAGCAAAATGTATCAGAGCTAGCAAAATGTATCAGAGCTATTAGAGTCAATAATGTAGCAGAATGTTACAGAGCTAATTTTCATGAATTTAGTGGCAAAATGCATTAAAGTTAATCAAGCATTCAAAAGTATCAAAGTCAACTAAGGATTTTCATTGATTTCCATGCATAAAATGATATTTCTCCCATATTTTCTTGATTGTTCCATGCACATCATTAATATCACTCCCCCTTTTTATCATCAACAAAAAGGTTAATTAAGAATTCAATGATTTTTGAAATAGAATAAGAATATTGTTATAATTTGAGATAATCTCACCTTCTTTTATTTTCTTGATATTCTTATAAAAATTTTCTTTTCTTTTTCAATGAAAGTTGTTTGATAGTTTTTGTTTGAGTCCAAGTTATAAGCATCACATAGCAGTTAAAAGTGTAAAAAGATAACAGGAACAAAGTGCACACAGAGAGGAGGAACCATGTAATCAAATATATATATGTAAAATCAAGTCTTTGATACAAAAAAATACAACCATTAAAAGGATATATCCAACAAACAGATACAACAACTAATCATCTTCCTCACTAGAGGAAGAACCTATCTCTAAAACTGTAGAAGAGACCTTGGTTTTTAAAGGTTTAAACTTAAGATCACTAAATCTAGTTCTTATAGGAGCCTTAGGTACTTTAGATTTGGCTTTAGGTCTAGATTTAGGTTTAGAACTAATAGGAGTAGGCTCATTTTTTTATCAACAGAAGACATAGGGTCAGTTTGAGTAGGAGGTGGTGGTTGTGTGGCAAGAGGTGATGGTTGACTAACATAAGGCGGAGGCTGATCAGGAGGTGATAAATGCCTAATAGGTGAAGATCTCAAACTGGGAGTAGGCTGAGAAGGTGGGTATCTTGAAGTGGAAGCACTAGAGAGATGAACAAGAATAGTGCTAATCCTGGACTGTATCCTGTGAACCCCCTCCCGAATGCTTTGTAGAGTAGCAGTCTGCCGAGTGATAAATGACTCTGAGGCTTCTTGAAGTCACCTAAAATCTGAATGCAAGTCCCTAAGATCTGCATTGTACTCATCCTGCATCCGCTATCGTATATCAACTGACTTTACCCTCATAGTGAGCTCCCTCATCTCTGCTTTAAACTCCTGAAATTTATGGTCTACTGTTTGACGAAACTCATCAAACATGGATCTAAAAGAAGTTGTCAGAGTGTCAGTAAAGTGAGAGAGCTGCTTAGTGATATATGCTTGAGTGGTAGTCAGTGGTGCTAAAGTCTATGGTCCAGAAGGTGCAGGTGCAGCTAATGGAATAGGAGATGTCCTCGGGCTGTCGGTCTGTCCAGCCTATCCCTGGATCCTCTCATTAGTGGAATCTTCATCATAATCATCAGAGCTGCCACTATCAAACTCATGCTCAGCATCTCTAATAGTCTCTCTAGTAGCAATCTCAGCAATCTCAGTAGCCTCAGCCTCATCATCTGAATCAGAGTGATGTGCCACTCTTTGACCGGATGTCTTCTTGACCCATACACCCTCTACTTGGTGATAACCCATCATGTGGAGTGATTTCACCGAATACCTATCGGAGTGGTGCAGTGGTCGTCCATCCTCACTGGTCAGGTCAATGCCAAACTCCTGGAATAGCAGAGTGAACACCATGCCATAAGGTAGACAGGCCTTTGCTCTCCTCACTGCATCTCGAATCTGCACCAACATGATGAATGGAAGATTGAGGGCCTCCCTCTCAATCATGCATCTCATGAATACCATGTCGCTCTCACTCACCCAATCAAAGTGACCAGTGTGCAGCAGAAAGATGCGGCTAATGATATTGTGCAGGAGCCTCATTTCTAAGGATATGACATTTGCCTGCACATCAATTATCCCATCCACATTTCTTCTTTCTAATATTGTCTAAGAGTCTTCTATTTATCTTTCAAAACCAAGTCATGCAGTTCATTCTTAGGCATCTGTAATACTCTGCTAATCATCTCTTCTTCAACTACCATTCTAACTTCCTTAACTGTTGATTCAACACAATTCTTTCCAAGAGATATTTTCAAAGAAATTTCTAACAAGTGATGGATATGTAGGAATATCAAGAGAACAAAAGAAACCCCACCCTTGTTGTTCAATTCAGTCCCCGATTCTGAAACCCTCGCTTTCAAGAAAACTAAAATTTATGTGCCTACCAGAGGTGACGGGTCGATTTCCCATGGGAATGATCTGCCTTGCCGGTGCCAGAGATAAGTTTCTTGGCTCTTCTTTTCTTGGTCCTGAGTTGGCTCATCTTCTCTCCATTTAGATCTCTTTTCCCATTGACTTGATCTCAGTTCTGCATGCCAAGCTCTCTTTGCAAATGCTTTCCTTTGTGCCATCAGGAGGGAATCTACAGTGGGAGAAGGTGGATTTGGGTGGATCTAAGGATTGGAAGGGAAGTTGTCCCCTAGGGTTCGATTCAAAATAGTAAAAGGAAATAAATGAAATTTCTAGGCCACACAGGTTTTAAGTGAACCCGACACTTGAGTCGACTCGATTGAGACCTTTCCTGCTCGAGTCAGCTCGACCTAAATTCAAGAAAATGGTTCAGAATCTTAGCAAAAAGGTTTTTCATGCCTATAAGCACACTAGATGAGGTGGTTCGTAACCTTAGATTGGTTAAGGAGGTTTTCTAGATAATTTTCTTTAATTTAAAGAAATTAGATCAAAAATTTCTAAAATAGGTCACTCTAATTCTCCTCTAATCATTTTAAATCTATTTTCATTAAGTGGCTTAGTTGTCAGATAATTGATTTTCTGTTGGAATAAATTCAAGCTTAATTTTTATTTTGTGCATGATCCCTAATAAAGTGATGTCTAAATTCTATATGTTTTGTCCTAGAATGTTGAATTGGATTCTTTGTCAAATTAATAGAACTTGTGTTATCATATTTGATAGAAATTTTTATTTGAATGACACCAGAGTTTTCTAGTTATTGCTTAATCCAAAGCACTTGTGCACAACAACTCCCTGCAGCCACATACTCTACCTCAGCAGTAGACAGTGCTATAGAGTTTTATTTCTTATAGTGCTTTGAAATTAAGTTCAACCCTAGAAATTGACAAGTATCACTAGTACTTTTCTATCAATTTTACATCACCATAATTAGCATCAAAAAATCCAATTAAATTTAATGAAGATTGCTTAGAATACCATAGACCTAGATTACTTATCCCTTTAAGATATTTTATGATTCTTTGAGAGCAAGTATATATGATTCTCTAGGATTTGATTGAAATCTAGTATATATATACACTGAATAAGATATCAGGCCTACTAGCAGTCATATCTGGATAGAATTTTGATCAACATTACTTTTATCTTCATCTTTGTCAAGTCTGCAGGAGGGGCTCATGGGTGTGCTCATTTCTTTGACTGACTCCATACCAAACTTCTTAATGATTTCCTTGATGTACTTTGCTTGGTTTATAAATATACCTTCCTTTGTTTTCTTAATTTGGAGTCTAAGAAAGTAGGTTAGTTCACCCATTAAGCTTATTTCAAACTCGCCATGCATAAGCTCAACAAATTCTCTACATAAATTTTTATTAGTTGCACCAAAAAATAATATTATCTACATAATTTGTACAACTAACATATCATTCAATTTTCTTTTAATGAACGAAGTAGTGTCTACATTTCCTCTAACAAAATCATTTTCAAGTAAGAACTTGCTTAATCTATCATACCATGCTCTTGGTGCTTGTTTTAAACCATACAATGCTTTATTAAGTTTGAAAACATGATTTGGAAGAGCATGATTTTCAAATCATGGTGGTTGTTCTATAAAACCTTCTTCTGAAATAAAATTATTTAAAAATATGCTTTTTATATCTATTTGAAATAATTTGAAATCCATGTAGCAAGCAAATGCAAGCAATAATTTAATAGCTTCTAATCTTACTATAGGTACATAGATTTCATCAAATCTATTCCTTCTTCTTGATTATATCCTTTAGCCACTAATCTAGCTTTATTTCTAATTATTTGCCTTTTTTCATCTAGTTTATTTATATAAACCCATTTAGTGCCAATAACAGGATGCTCTGAGGGTCTATATTAGAGTCAATATATTGTTTCTTTCAAATTGGTTAAGTTCTTCATGCATGGCCATCATCTAGTTAGGATCATTTTTTGCTTCTTCTAGGCTATTTGGTTCTACTTGTGAAACAAATGCTAAATAATCATGTGCATCTCTAAGTGATGACCTAGTCCTAACACCTTGTGAGGGATCATCAATAATTAAATCTTTAGGGTGTGAAGTTACATACCTCCATTCTCTTGGTAAATCACCATAATCTTTACTTACCATTTCTTCTCTTTCTCCCACTTGTTTGTCCTTTAGGCTCATGTCCTCCATACCTTTGTTGATTGTACCTGCATCATTATCAATGCACTCTTCTTTTCTAGAATGTGAGGGGTTAGATTCATAAAATATAACGTAAACAGATTCTTCAACGGTCAATGTTCTTTTATTAAATACTCTATAAGCTTTGCTAGAAGTTGAATAACCAAGAAAAATTGCTTCATTAGATTTAGCATCAAATTTTTCTAGGTTATCATTTTCATTGTTCAACACAAAGCATTTACAACCAAAAATATGAAAATAATGAATGCTAGATTTTCTATCATTTCAAAGTTCAAAGGAGGTTTTCTTTAAAATGGGACTTATCAAAATACGGTTTAAAATATAACAAGCAGTGTTCACAGCTTCTGCCCAAAAGTACCTTGGAAGATTGCCTTCACATAATATTGTTCAGGCCATCTCTTTCAATGTCCTATTCTTCCTCTCTAGAATATCATTTTGCTGTGGTGTTCTAGGAGCGGAGAAGTTGTGATCAATGCCGTGCTCAGTGCAATACTCTTCAAAATATTGTGTTGCCCAGTAAGCAACCCAAGAGAGGGGGTGAATTGGGTTTAAAAAAAAAAAATGCAAGTAAGTGCCAATTCAAAACAAATTCAACTGCTAGTATAGTGTAAGTGCTTGTGAGTTACTTAAGTATAAGCAGCAAAATTTAAGAGACAAATACAAAGTGAATAAAGGTAAAGTAGAGAGAAAATAACACAAACATACAAAGTTTTATAGTGGCTCGGTGCACACTAATGCACCTACATCCACTTTCCAAGGTCCACTTAGGATTTCTACTATAATTTTCTTGATTACAGTCGATTAGTTTTTCGGGCTCACTAATCAAAACCCAACTTGTTTTCACCGGGAATACAAGTCAAAATCCCTTTGGTTTTGCGGGCTAACCAAAAACCTTGTTGGTTTAATAACCTACGCTCACCAATAATCTCCTTGGTTTGTAAGATAGGCTAACCAAAAACCTCCGTTGATTTTAACACAAAGGCTTACCAACAAACCTCCACTTCTAGTTCCAAATCCCTTGAAACTAGAGACACTATAAGGAATTCAAGAATATAGTAAAGAATACAAAAAGCTTTCAATATAAAACAAGTATCTCTTTAAAGCTCTTGAAAACTTATTGTGGATGCTTGTCCTCAAGTTTGTTGATGCCTTAAATGTAGCTTGAATGATTGAACTTGAATACACTTGAATGCTTAGAGAGCTTGAAGGCTTTCTTCACTTGAAAGTAGTTGATGAAGGTGAAATGCACCTACACCAAGCATACAATATGCAAGAAAAGAGGGCAGAAGGATATGCATTTAAAATAATTTTAAAGCATGCACAGCGGAAGGCTCGGTAGATAGATCTAAACGATCTATTGATTTGCCCGCAACAGGAACTAGTAAAAAGATCTAGCATGCATATAACATCAAAAGCATGAGAATATATATAAAAGTACCATACCTTTATACCTCTGAGAGTGCTGGAGAGAAGCTGCGAGGAAGAGGAGGGTGCTCAAGCCACACATGCATCTGGCCTCTATAGGAAATCCACACCTGGGATCGACTCTGATCAACTCCCTCAGAGTGCTAGCTCTTCAAGATCCTTGGCCGATCTTCTTCTTCCAGGAAGACTATGAGGAGAGCAGGAATCCCTTCCCAAAACCTCTCTTTCCAAGACCTTGCTAGAGTGCTAGGTTGCTCACACCCAATCCCTAGAACTCTTACAACCCTTCTCAATCTCTCTCAAACTTTCTTTTGCTATTGTTGTAACTTCTGCAGCCTATAGAATGACCCTCATTTATAGGTGCAGCCATGAGAGGGAGAAGAAGGAAGGAGGAGAGATGGGGGAAGAGAATGAGGGAGAGGTTCAAGGCCATTCAAAATGGGTCCAACCCATTAAGGTAAGTATGACTTTCATACCATAGAACCTTGGAGCCAAAACTAGTTTGAATTCGAAATTCAAACTAGGCAAAACCTGTCCAAAAATTCTTCATGAAATCTTCCAAGAAATCTATTCGTCACAGGAAGTGTCGACACCTACAAAATTCCAAGTGTCGACACCTACAAAATTCCAAGTGTCGATACTTGGAACCTGGTCAATCAAATTGACCTCTAGTGATATCAAACAATTCTCAATTGTCGATTAGCCAAAAGATCAGATAGAAATTCTTTATGGTGTGTGACCCCATAGGTTCAAATACTAAGCCGGTAGCACTGAAACATTTTCATTACCAGTCAAAGTCTTCATCTAGCAATGATACTCGATATCGGATAGGTCGAAGATGCATAGCATCTCATAAGAACCTCTGGCATATGGCTATCGTATAATTCATCCCTTTGACCTCACAATGCTCAGGATGACCTAAGGTTAGACTGCCAACCCTAATTTTGGTTTATCCAGATCATATCTCAACCTCACAAGTTCTGTGACTCCTCACAAGAACTACCATGAGACATAGTGAATCATTCACTCCAAACTATTTGGAGAGCTCAATTCCATCTTATCCACCACCACTCTACAAGTACTTGACTGCACCCAGAAACTTTCCGTTACTGGATTAGAAATCCAGGTAGCCCGGTACCAAAGTACAATGAGTTGTTTGCAAGCTGCCATGGTAACCTCAGGTTTGAGGGACACATATACCCATATCCCTTCGCGAGCACTCCTTTGGCAGAAGGGAGCTTCACAAATGGTCATGTTTAGTGAAATGTCATACATTTCACTTGCATGTCTCACCAGTGTCTCTACACTCCTTGGTTAAGAGGATAACCAACAAATGCGACATACAATAACCTATACTTGATACATCATCATCCTATAACAATGTATCCTTTGGTTGTGAACTAATTTAAGAACTACCTGATATATTCTCTCTATATCAAACAATGTAGTTCTAAGGACTCCATCACACAAGAGTTCTTTACAAGAAAATGTAAATATGATGGATAGTCAAAATAAATAACTTTTATTTATTAAAAAGAATTCATAAACAAATACAAAGATAGCACAACCATCTACAGCCTAGATGATTGGCTTTGGGACATAATTTTCAATAACTCCCACTTGGACTAAAGCTAATCAGTACAGAATCTCATTCTCATTTTCATTTACAATAGTTAAACTCTTGAACTCCGACGGCTTTAGTGAAGGGGTCAGCCAAGTTCTCCTTTCCATCGATCTTCTGAAGGTCGATGTCACCTTATTTCACGATCTCTCGTACAAGGTGATAGCATTGCAAAATATGCTTTGTGCGATGATGAGACTTCGGCTCTTTGGCTTGAGCAATGGCTTCAGCATTGTCACAGTACACCAGAACAGGACCATCAAGGGAAGGTGCCACTCCCAGCTCACCAAGGAACTTCCATAACCACACAGCTTCCTTCACCATATGTGATGCTGCAATATACTCTGTCGCATACTGAGTCCGCCATAGTTGGCTGCTTGGAACTTTTCTAGTAGACAGCTCCTCCGTTCAGGGTAAAGATAAATCCTGACACACTCTTGATATCATCTCTATCTGACTGGAAACTGGAGTCAGTATATCCTATAAGTTTCAAGTTAGATTCTCCATAAATTAGCCATTGGTTCTTAGTATTACACAAATACTTAAGGATGGTCTTCACCACTTTCCAATGAGCTTCACCTGGGTTAGACTGGTATCTGCTCACTACACCTAGTGAGTGTACTACGTCTGGTCTAGTACATGTCATGACATACATGATAGAATCCACTACCGAAGCATATGGAATTCTACTCATACACTTTTCTCCTCAGGAGTTGTCACATAATTCCTTTTGGAGAGATCAATTCCAGTGCTTATCGAAAGATAGCCCTTCTTGGAATTCTCCATGTTGAACTGTTTCAGCATGATGTTGATGTACATAGACTGGGACAGTCCCAGAAGCCTCTTAGATCTATCTCTATGAATCTTCATACCTAGTATGTAAGAGGCTTCACCCAAGTCCTTCATAGAGAACTGAGATGATAACCAGACCTTTATTTCTTGCAGTGTTGGGATGTCATTCCCGATTAAAAGAATATCATCCACATATAATACAAGGAATATAATCACAGAACTATTAGCCCATTTGTAAATGCAAGGTTCTTCTCTGTTCTTAACAAAGCCATACGACTTAATACACTTATCAAATCGCATATTCCAACTCCTTGATGCTTGCTTCAGTCCATAGATGGACTTTTGAAGCTTGCATACCTTTGACTTGTCTGTGGATATGAACCCTTCAGGTTATATCATATACACCTCCTCTTCTAGCTCACCATTCAGGAAAGCTGTTCGGACATTCATTTGCCAGATTTCATAGTCAAAGTGTGCTGTTAAAACAAGCATAATCTGAATGGATTTGAGCATTGCCACAGGAGAGAACGTCTCATCATAGTTAATACCATAATGTTGATGATACCCCTTGACAACCAGACGGGCTTTATAGGTCTCCACCTGCCCGTCTGTACCCTTTTTCTTTTGAAAATCCATTTGCACCCAATGGATTTTATCCCTTCAGGTGGATCAACCAATGTCCATATATTGTTGACCTCCATGGACTCCATTTTAGATTTCATGGCTCCTAGCCATTTCTCAGAGTCGGGCCTTTATATTGCATCCATATAGGTGATCGGATCCTCATTATTCTCATCGAGTTCAATGGGATCACCGTCCCAGACCAAGAAATGTAGTATCTATTCGGTCAGCTTGGTACTCTACCGGATCTCCTTAATGGTTCCTGAGTGGGCTCTGGGTGTGATCTAATCACAGCCAGTTCTATGTTGTCTCTTAAGAGTGTCGGTTCTTTTACTTGTTGAACTTCACTAAGTTCAATTTTAGCGACTACAGTCCCTTCACCAAGAAACTCCTTTTCCAAAAAGATAGCCCTAAGACTGACGAACAACTTTTGTTCCTCAGCTAACTAAAAGTAATATCCCTTAGACTCTTCTGGATACCCAACAAATAGGCACCGGTTAGACCTAGGTCCAATTTTGTTCGTTTCCAAATGTTTTACGTAAGCCGGGCATCCCCAAACCTGAAGGTGTAAAAGTGTCGGCTTACATCCAGTCCATATCTCATTTGGTGTTTTGTTAATGGATTTACTTGGAGACCTATTCAGAAGGTAAAAGGCTTATTCTAAAGCATATCCCCAAAAGGATATTGGCAGAGAAGCAAAGCCCATCATGGACCAAACCATGTCTAACAGGATTCGATTCCTCCTCTCAGACACTCCATTTAATTGAGGTGTCCTTGGATGTATCCACTGAGAAAAATCCTTTGTGTTCTTATATTGCTTTGTGTGATTATCCTGCTGTGTGCATAAAGGTGTTTGAGAGTTCTTCTTCACGGTGTTTGCAACCATCTTCTTGCCGCCAACCATCCTTCCAGCCCCTTCCAAAACTTTCTTCTCTTTACTATTTTTTTTTATTTTCTTGATCTCCTCTAAGTTTTCTAACCCTTGACAAGTCGTTTGCAGGTCCTCAAGTTCCTACGAACCCAACAACTCCAGCCAAACCTCAATCGGACCACCAAGCAGAAAGCCAGGTATCCGCGGGTCTTTGGCTCGATTTTCCAGGCTGCATCCATCGAGAAACGAGAGATCTCTTCGCTGTGATCTTCACCGGGCACTTCAGACATTGTCAGGTATACCTCCTCTACTTCCAGTAATTATATTGTAGGAGAACTTGCCCTAATCGAGGCTTCTCAGCCCGGCAATCCTTCTTTAATACTTTTCTAGGTTCTAATCTGCATGCTTGACTTCAAAATTTCATACATAATTCCCTACAACTAATTTTGATCTGAAATTCAAAAACTAATCACCTAACCCCACATATAAAATATACAAAAATAATTGCATGCATATTAGTCCCGCATCATTTGGTATCAGAGCTTAGATTAGGGCTTGTTTTCTATAATTTTTCAGTCCGTATATGCTCTATTTATTTAGTTATTTCTCCCTATTCTGAACTCTAAGAATTCTAAAATTTGCTTTTTTCGATTCATCATAATTCAAAGTATTTTATAGAATTTTTGTAGATTTTATTTCAGTCTGTGAATTTTCTTCAAGCCGAAATATAGCCTGCAAATTTTTGGCTCTGATTTTTTTCAGCAAGACAAGTTTGGAAGTTTTAGGGTTTTGTTTAGCATCTTTATGTATATCTTTTAATTTTAGTATATTTCCTGCATATTAAGCCATAATTTGCAAGTTTTCATCTATTTAATAAAATACCAAAATATATATAAAAAAAAATTACATACTCTTCAAAAATACCAAAAACCTCTAAACCCTAATTTGCATCCTCATCTGCCTACCATCATTGCATAATCTACCTTTAAGGGCACTCTTGCTATGTCAGTGGGGGGAGGATTTGATCACCTCTACTTAGCCCAAAACCACATCCCTTGCATTTGGTCCCAAGCCTATCTTAAAATCGATTAGACTTAATTTGCCCTAGTGGGCTACGGACACCAACTAGTCGGGTCCGGGCTAGTGTTAGATCACTGTGTCAAGTTAACCTGTATGTGCCTTGTGCTCAGTGTCTAGAACGGTGGTTCAAGGATTCAATCCCAAAGGGCTTGTGTGCTGGTTCGCCTACCTGGCCAATCTCTGATTGGTGTCTAGGATTGGCAATCAGGGACCTAACACTCCCCTTACACCTGCCTGGCTGAGTACAGGGTTACTATAGGCTAGTTTGCCACCCTGATTGAGCATCTAGTTTGGACTCTAGGTCTAGTCAGCTGTAGCCGGTCTGATCGAGTCTTGCATGAGCATTAGATCAGGGGTTTCATATCACCCACCATCTCCACTTTTGGCTGAACCCATGGATAACCTTGAAGCCAAGATTAATGCACTCATTGAGCAACTAACCCAATCCATGGCCCAGATGGCTACACAAATAACTACCCAGTTGACTACCCAGTTAACTTAGTCTAGTACCCAAACCAACAATAGAATTGACCATCTTGCCAATAGGTTTGACCAGTTAGAAGGCCGTGTAGGGACCATAGAAAGAACCCATGGGTCACAGTCTGAGCCAGATCCTGAGTCCCCTCAACCTAGGAGGACCCCAAACCCTGATCCATACCATGAGGTTGAACCTAGAGAGCCCCTCATCCTGACCCATACTATAATCCTCAACCTAGGAGGACCCCAAACCCTGATCCATACCTAGAGGTTGAACCTAGGAGAGCCCCTCAGCCTGACCCATACTATAATCCTGAGCCTAGGAGGACCCCAAACGCTGATCCATACCTTGAGGTTGAACCTAGGAGAGACCATCATCCTAACCCAATCTCTGAGGTTCGTCCTAGAAGGCCCAATCAGGATTTTGTAGACCATGAGGACAGATCCTATAGACATGTTAAGCTTGATGCCCCAACTTTTGATGGTTGTCTAGATCCTAAGGTCTATATAGATTGGGAGGGAGAGATGGATCAATATTTTGAGTGGTATGATATGATGGAGGAGCGTAAGTTTAGGTTTGCTAAGCTTAAGTTGGTTCAGGAAGCCAGGTTACATTGGGCTAGTGTTGAGAGAACCCTTAATCTAGGAGGGCGTGATCCTATAACCACATAGTGGGCCATGAAGGGTAAGCTTAGGACAAGATACGTTCCAGCTTCATATCATAGTGGTTTACTAGATCAATGGCAATAATTTAATCAGGGTAACATGAGTATTGATGAGTACATCGCAAATTTGATGAGTATTCCATACGATGTGATTTGAGAGAGTCTGGGGATGTTGTCTTATCTGGGTTTAGGGCTGGACTGAGAGATGACATTAAGAAAAAGCTATATATGAGAGAGGTTAGAGACCTGGACCATGCTTACCAGATTGCTAGGGATCATGAGCATTTTCATAGAGGGCCCGTTTACCATAGACCTAAGCTCACTAGATACCCTAGTCAGTATCCAGGAGCTAGCCAGCCCCATCAGAGCTGATCCATGCCTAGCCGACCTAGCCCGAGTAGACCCAATCCTCTTTAGCCAGGCCCGAATTGACCCAGTCCTAGTCAGTCAGGCCCGAGTAGACCCTAGCCTAGTACTCCTTTGACCCATAGGGATGATCGAGGAAATCTGTAGAGGTCAATAAGAGTTACACTCCCCAGAAGACCTGTTTTAGATATAATAAACCAGGCCACTTTATGAGCCAATGTCCAGTTAGTGCCTTACACCTAGGTGAACTGCAGGAGGAAGAGCCTGAATCCGTAGTCGAACCTGAGGGAGAAGTTTATGAAGCTGATGATCAGTTAATAGATGAGTATGAAGGTGAGGAGGAGGAACTTGAGTCTGAGAACCTATTAGGAGTGGTTAGGTGCATCTTAACCAAACCCCAATTAAGGAAGATTGGCGCAGGACTAGCATCCTACAGACTTTTGTTAAGGTAAGGGGTAAGGTTCTTAAGATCATCATAGATAATGGGAGTTGTGTCAATGCCGTCTCTGCCAAGACAGTTAAATCTTTAGGATTGACCACTGTTCCCCATTCTGATGTGGCACGATGATGAGAATGCAATTTAAATGATGAATTGAGAAATTAGAGCAATGAAGCCTATTAACAGGTACTAAATTTCATATCAAAAGTACTAAGGTAAAGCTATGGAAGGAGCACGGAAATTTGGAACTTACACCGCGATGTAGTTATTTAAATCCTAGAGAAGATTAGGGCTAATGATTATGGATTCTAAACCTAGGAAAACTGTCTTCAATAACCCAGACTTAAAAATATTAGAAGGGAATTGTTACCATAATGAGCACTCCTTGTTGGTGTAGATTCGTTGAAGCAATCAAATAAACAAGCCCTGGATGAAAAGATGACTCTTCCATCGAAACAAGTTCTCACCATACTTGATCTGATGGCACTGACCCCCTTCTTGAACTCCGGATCGTAGAAGGAACCCTGCGCAATGAATGAATTAGGACTAAGCTGATTTGAAGGAATACCAAATCAAAGTAGGAGGAAGGAATTAAAAAAATAAGTGGTCGTTGAGGGAAGATGGGATTTTTGGAGAAGTCGTTGGCTTGGGAGGTAGAAGATCACACGCCAAGATTGAAACACAACCACACTACAAAACACATGCTTCATAGAAAAACTACTCCTTCTTGTTTCATCATCCAAAAGCTCCCTTTACCATGGGCGTACAAGAGGCTTTTATTGGCCTTTCAATCAATTTGAAATTCCCCATATAATGGAGAAATATTAGGGGGGGTTACATGAAATGTGGAGGATTTGGTGGAGGGTTACATGGAATGTGGAGGATTTGAATCCTTGGTCCCCACTTGAAGTTGGCGCCTCTTGCTGATTACTTGGCAAGGTGAGTTGGCATGGTGAGGTCCCCACTTTGAAGTTGTTTTGATGTGGCACCACTTGGTGATGACTTGGCAAAGTGAGTTGGCATGGCGAGGTGGTTTCCAAATCCAATGATGTGGCAAGGTGAAAAGGCATGGTGACATGGCGCATCCTTCTCCATGGCACCCCTTGGAGATGACTTGGCAAAAAGGTGATGTGGCATTCTTTGGTGATGAGTTGGCATAGGTGGTCCATGATGATGTGGCACTCCAAGTAAAGCTGGTCTGGCCTAATTTCAAGTAGCTCTTGAACTTGACTCAGTATAAAGCCTAATTGACTCTAATTGAACTTTAAAACCCCAAAAGAAAATAAAACAGGACTCAATAAACATATAGGACTCATACAAGACTTGAGTTTTTAGTCTCAATCCATAAAGAACTTGGTATTCGTTGAAGCTTCTTTCTGAACCTGGTGCCCCCACCAATTCTCCCCGGGTGGGAGGAACTCGACCCTGTCGAGTATGGTCCAGCCTGGCTTTGATATTGTTAAAATAAGTCTGGGTCCAGTCGTTGCAGGTCCTCTCTAGCGATTCAGGAGTCGTCATATTTTGGTCTCCCTTACCAACGGACCAAATATCGATAGTAATCCTTGTTTCTGATAGTGACAATCTTATTATCCAGGATTTGTTCAGTTTTCTCTCATTTTTGAGGAATGGTTGTTTGTGGATACTCGGGTAATGGTTCACTCTCAAAAATATGGTCAGGCCCATAAGGCTCACTAGGTATCATCATGGGTTCCTTATATTCTATCAAGTCTGAGACATTGAAGGTCGGGTTGATACCTAGGTTTGAAGGTAATTCCAATATGTAAGCATTAGATCTAATCTTCTTTAGGACTTTAAAGGGGCCTGCACCACGGGTATGTAGTTTCTTGAAAGTCCCGGATGGGAACATGATCTCTCTCATAGAATTCCTTGACTTTCTTTTTTGAATTAGTCCTATGTTTATAGGATTCATTGCTCAAATTTATTTCATGATGCAAATCTTCAACATGCTATGCATAGGACTCAGCAGACTCAGAAACTTACACAAGCACTTATGAATGTAGACTGAACTAGGCATCCTTATTGAGAGGAATTTTATTAGACTCTCTAGGGCCTAAACCTAACAGATTAACGACTCTCTAGTTTTGACCCTAGTCTGGCATGCACATGAGAATTTACCATGGGTTCCTAGCAAATGCCATAAGGTTTTCCGAAAGTAGGTAGCAAAAGGAATAGGCTTTAAAAGCTCATGCATCCTAGTAATCTTATCAAAATGAAACTTAATGGCTCTAAAATTATGATAGGAATCCGAGACTTGGGGTAATTTAGGAGAATCTTGAAACAGACCTTGGTTACTCATGATGTCCTTAAGATTAGAATTTTGATCTACAGGCGGGATGCTTCTAGGTAGTTGAAGGTCATCAGGAAAGTCTTCTAAAATAAAGATTGGGTTCTTCACAGGTACCTGATGGAGTTCTTGTGTCGAAGCTAAAGTATTGGGTTCTTCTTGAGGGCATTGTCTTACGGGAGCCAAGTCCTCACTAAATTTTGGTTATTCTAATGTTTCAGGACTAGGCTCAATAATCTTTTCTTTACCAAAGGTTTCCTCAGGTAAGGTACTAAAGTTGTTCTCTTCATAGTCTTTCCCTTCATATTCATCTATTAAACTTATGTTAGTCTCATACACATATTTACTAGGTTCAGATTTGCCTTCTTCCTTCCCTAGCACTTCAGTTTAAGGATACCCTAAGTCTTGGGTATTAATGAACTCAACTTGTACTTCAGGGTACTCCTATCATTCATATGAGCTAATGGGATAGTAGGAGTTGATTGGTCTAAGAAAAATTGTTTAGCCAGAATTTGGTTCAATTGGGCCATTAGATCATTTAGGCCTTTCAGCATGGTTTCAAGATTCGGGTCCATGGCTACACTGGACTGGGTCTGGACTGGTGAATATGAGGCCCCTGATCTAGTTTTCATACATGCAAGTAGACTCAAGCTCGAGCTAAGGTTTCCTAGCCCTAGAGCACAAATTAGAGGTCTAATTAAGTGAACCAACTAGCTAGTAGTACTTATGGGACTTAGCCAGGTAGGTGGAGGGGAGTGAAGGTCCCTGATTGCCAATCCTTAGACACCAATCTGAGATTGGCTAGGTAGGCGGACCAAATCACAAGCCCTGATGCACCAATCTTAGACACCAAGCCAGTAAGCACACACCAATTAGCTGACACAGTTAACTTGACCCTAACCTGATCCCAACTTGTTGGTGTCCCTAACCCACTAGGGCAATTAACGTTCTACTTAATTTTAATTAATGGGCTGGGATCGATATGCTGGGTGGTGATTTTTTGGGCTATGGATAGGTGATGAAACCCTGACCCTATGTCAAATTGATGCCCTTAATTTGATTTCTCATGAGATGAATGAAATGCAAAGGTACTGCAGAAGTGTGTTGCAGTTTGAAAGTGGTGTGGAAAACGTGATGAAAAAAATGTCAAAAATTCTAAAAAATTCACAGAGGATTCCTAACTTATATGTTTCAATGCAAATGAAAGGAATTTTAAAACTAAAATCTGTACTACTCTAAGAAGATCCTACAAATGAAGATAAATAAAAAGAATAGAACAGAACCCTAATGACAGTGTCGAATTGCAGAAGTTTTCATTTTTTTTATAATTTTTTTCTGATGATGAAATTTAATATGGTGATAACTGACTTAAAAAGGAATAAGAAAAAAAATATTTCAACAAAAAATTAGCGATTTTTCTTTAAAGCTGTAGACGGATTACAGTAAACAGATGCAAATTTTTAGAAAACAGAACCTAATCAAACAAGTGCAATGGCTTACCCAAACTTCAATCTAAAAAAATTCACGTCCGGCCAAGGGCTCATTATTCCCATGGGTTGTGACAGTGTACTGGAGTACACCCGCTCAGGAGGCGTGAATTTTAGATCTTGCTTGGATTTAAAGAGAACTATTCAACCCTAATGCAACCATGCTCTGATACCAATTTGATGCGGCACGATGATGAGAATGAAATTTAAATGATGAATTGAGAAATGAGAGCAATGAAGCCTATTAACAGGTACTAAATTTCAGATCAAAAGTACTAAGGTAAAGCTATGGAAGGAGCACGAAAATTTGGAACTTACGCCGTGATGTAGTTATTTAAATCCTAGAGAAGATTAGGGCTAATGATTATGAATTCTAAACCTAGGAAAACTGTCTTCAATAACCCAGACTTAAGAATATTAGAAGGGAATTGTTACCATAATGAGCACTCTTTGTTGGTGTAGATTCGTTGAAGCAATCAAATAAACAAGCCCTGGATGAAAAGATAACTCTTCCATCGAAACAAGTTCTCACCATACTTGATCTGATGGCAATGACTCCCTTCTTGAACTCTGGATTGTAGAAGGAACCTTGCGCAATGAAGGAATTAGGACTAAGCTGATTTGAAGGAATACCAAATCAAAGTAGGAGGAAGGAATTAAGAAAAAAAGTGGTCGTTGAGGGAAGATCGGATCCTTGGAGAAGTCGTTGGCTTGGGAGGTAGAAGATCACACGCCAAGATTGAAACACAACCACACTACAAAACACTTGTTTCATAGAAAAACTACTCCTTCTTGTTTCATCATCCAAAAGCTCCCTTTACCATGGGCGTACAAGAGGCTTTTATTGGCCTTTCAATCAATTTGAAATTCCCCATATCATGGAGAAATATTAGGGGGGGTTACATGAAATGTGGAGGATTTGGTGGAGGGTTACATGGAATATGGAGGATTTGGTGGAGGGTTACATGGAATGTGGAGTATTTGAATCCTTGGTCCCCACTGGAAGTTGGCGCCTCTTGGTGATTACTTGGCAAGGTGATTTGGCATGGTGAGGTGAAAGAAAACGATGCAGGTGGTTTGACATGATCCTATACTAGGCATGCAAATAGTTGCAGGAGCATAATTGATTTTAAAAATATTTTTAAAAATTGTGCAGCGAAAATCTGCTCCGCCCAGAATCTAATCTATTCTAGTTGCATGAAGGCATGTATGATGATATAAAATATTTGCAAAATATTTGAATTAAAAATTCTATTCATGCATGATAAAAAAATAATTTTTCATACCTTATTCTGGCTGGAATAACTCTGGAATAAACCTGGAATAGGCTGGAATAGCTGGAATAAATCTATTCCAGCCTTCTTCCTCTTTGGACCTTGGGATACCCTGTTTTGAGCCTGAAAAAGAGCATCGGAACACCACTTTCCGGACCTCCGTTTGCTCCCAAATTTGAGTAGCAGCAAGTTAGATAAGCGCTCTTCGATTTGGCATCGAGATCTGCAAGCAAAACATGCTAAAACAAATGTGGAAAATTGCCAAAATTTGCTATTGAAATTCGCTGTAGAATCTGGACAGCACTCTTTTGCTTCACGTTTGGAGCTGCAGCGGTGATCTCGGCTCGCGTGGCTTGCTCCCAGGAGTAGAAGGGTACTCCCTCTAGAGGGGAGATGCACCCGGGGCTCTCGGATATCTCTCCACACGCGGTTCTAGCTGCTGGAAGATGATTCACGGCCATAGTGGACTGCAGCAATACTCTTTTGCTACAGTGCAGGTTTGAGCAGTTGAAAGAACGGGTTTTCTCTCCCTCACACACTCCTAAACCCACCCCAAAAAGAGTACTAGATGGGAGAATGGATCAATCCTCAAAGACCCAGATTTCAGCCTCTCAAACGGAAGAATATACTAAGTGTTTTCTTTTCTTCTCACGGTGAAAAACTAACCACCGAAATAGGGGGGCTTGCAGGTTTTTATAGGCCGCAGGGAGAGGAATTTGGAGAGGCTGGGAAGCCAAGAAGGCACCGGCTGCAATTGATCCAAATTAATCAGCCATTAAACAAGGTTTAAAAGGATGGGTGGAGGGAGGAGAAGAGACGCCCAGCGGGTTCGACTTCGGATGTTTGGCATTCATCAAACGCAAGAAATTCCTCCTAGCGAAAAGTCAGCAAATTACCGTGTAAACGGTCACGTGGAGAGGGAACACCGGTTTGGTCCAATTTTCTTTTAAACCAATTGGTCCAAACCAATTGAATTTGGTTCAAGGAATTTTAAAATTGGTTCACAACCAATTGAAGGCCAAAACAAACTCCGAATCAGTTCAAAACTGATTCAGAAAAAACCTGGCGCAGTCCTGGTCAGCCCGAAACAATTTCTGGTTGACACAGACAAGGGCAAGACGGGAAAAAGAGTGCTCAAAAATACTGTGACCATAAAATCGAGATGATTTCCAATCGTAATCGATATCCGGATCAGAGAGTAATCCTCTATGGCAAGTGACCTCATAGGTTCGAACCTAAACGGTAGCACTGGAACAATTCCAGTACCAGCACAGGAAACCATCTAGCAATGGGTCCCAGCGTCAGGATAGGTCGAAGATGCGGGAGCAAACTATCGAACCTCTGGCATATGGTTACCGTATAATTCATCCCTTTGACCTCTAATGCTCAGGACGAATGAGATTAGGCTACCAACCCAGACTGAGTCAGTCGACTACGTGTCTCAACCTCGCAAGCCCAGTGACTCTTCACTAGGGCTACCCCGGTCGAGGATTTGCTAAATTGAGATACTGTGAGACATTCAATCCAAATTATTTGGACAGGTCAATTCCATCTTGGTCCATCACTACTCCACAAGTACTTGCCTGTACCCAGAAACCTTCCATCACCGGATTAAAAATCCGGGTAGTCCGGCACCAAAGCATAAGGAGTTGCTTGCAAGCTACCGTGATGACCTCAGGTCAGAGGGACACATATACCCATATCCAATCATGAGTATCCCTTTGGCAGAAAGGGGCTGCACGGAGTCACGTTCAATAAGATATCACATATCCCACTTGCAGATCACATCAGTGTCACCACACTCATTTGGTCAAGAGGATAACTAAACGATGTGAACTACAACAACCTATGCTTGATATATTGCCGTCCAGTACAATATATCCTTTGGTTGTGAACAAGGTTTAAGGACCACTCGATACATCCTCTCTATATCGAAGTCAGTGTAGTCCTAAGGACTTCATCACATGGAAATAGTTCATTTCAGGGAAATACAAAATGTGATGAGCTGCCAAAAAAAATATTTTATTAATTCAAAGAAAGAGTACAATACTGAGCTCAATCGCCTACAACCCAGGCGATTGGCTTTGGGACACAATTCCCAACAACTCCCACTTGTACTAAAACCAATCAGAAGAGTATCTAATACCCATTTTCCATTTACAATAGTCAACTCTTTTATTCCGAGGGCTTTAGTGAAGGGGTCGGCTAGATTTTCTTTTCCATCGATCTTTAGAAGATTGATGTCGCCTCGTTCCACGATCTCTCGTACGAGGTGGTATCGTCGTAGTATGTGTTTGGTGCGGTGATGAGCTTTAGGCTCCTTAGCTTGAGCAATGGCTCCAGTGCTGTCACAATACACTGGAATAGGACCATCTAGGGAAGGTGCCACCCCTAGCTCTCCAAGGAACTTCCGCAACCACACAGGTTCCTTTGCTGCATCTGATGCTGCAATGTATTCTGCTTCGCATACCGAGTCTGCAACAGTTGCCTGCTTGGAACTTTTCCAGCATATCGCTCCTCCATTCAGGGTAAATACAAACCCTGACACACTCTTGCTATCATCTTTATCTGACTGGAAACTGGAGTCAGAGTACCCCACAAGTTTCAAGTCAGGTTCTCCATAAATCAGCCATTGATCTTTAGTATTTCTCAAATACTTAAGGACGGACTTAACCACCTTCCAATGCGCTTCACCTGGGTCAGACTGGTATCTGCTCACTACTCCTAGTGAGAATGCCACGTTTGGTCTAGTACAAGTCATAGCATAGATGATAGAGCCTACTGCAGAAGCATAAGGAACTCTACTCATGTGTTCTCTTTCCTCAGGAGTTGTCGCACAATCCTTCTTGGAAAGAGTAATTCCAGAACCTATCGGGAGATAGCCTTTCTTGGAATTTTCCATGCTGAACCGTTTCAGCACGGTATCAATGTACGTAGACTGGGACAATCCCAAAAGCTTCTTAGATCTATCTCTATAGATCTTCATACCAAGTATGTAAGAAGCTTCACCCAAGTCTTTCATGGAGAACTGAGATGAAAACTAGACCTTTATTCCTTGTAATGCTGCGACATCATTCCCGATTAAGAGAATGTCGTCAACATACAGTACTAGGAATACAATCACAGAACCATTAACCCATTTATAGATGCACGGTTCTTCTCCGTTCCTAACGAAGCCATATGATTAGATACGTCTATCAAACCGTAAGTTCCAACTTCGAGATGCTTGCTTGAGTCCATAGATGGACCTTTGCAACTTGCATACTTTTGATTCATCTGTGGATGTGAACCCTTCAGGCTGTATCATATACACCTCCTCTTCCAGCTCCCCATTTAGGAAAGCGGTTCGGACATCCATCTGCCAGATCTCGTAATCAAAATATGCTGCCAAAGCAAGCATGATCCGAATGGACTTGAGCATTGCCACAGGGGAGAAAGTCTCGTCATGATCGATACCATATCGCTGACGATACCCCTTGGCAACCAGACGGGCTTTATAGGTCTCTACCTTCCCATCTACACCCCTTTTCCTCTTGAAGATCCATTTACACCCGATGGTTTTATTCCTTCAGGCGGATCAACCAATGTCCAAACATTGTTGATTTCCATGGACTCCATTTCGGATCGCATGGCTCCAAGCCATGCCTCAGAGTCAGATCTCTGAAGAGCATCCATATAGGTGATCGGATCCTCATTGTTCTTATCGAGCTCAATGGGATCGCCGTCCCAGACCAAGAAATCATAGTATCTGTCCGCCTAATATGGTATTCTACCAGATCTCCTAATGGGTTCTGGGTGTGATTCAATCACAGCCGGTTCTACGATGTCCTTAGAGTGTGCAGGTTCTTCTATTGGCTGAACTTCATTAAGTTTAATCTTAGAGGCTATAGTTCCTTCTCCAAGGAACTCCTTTTCCAAAAAGATAGCTCTAAGAGTAACGAACACCTTTTGTTCATTCTCCAAATATAAGAAATACCCTTTGGTTTCCTTAGAATAACCAATGAATAAACACCGATCAGACCTTGGACCAAGTTTGTCTGAGTCTAAACGCTTTACGTAAGCCGGACAACCCCAGACCCGAAGGTGTAAGATTGAGGTTTTACATCCATTCCACATCTCATACAGAGTGGAGACAACAGTCTTACTTGGAACATTATTTAATAAGTAACAGGCTGTCTGTAGAGCATATCCCCAAAAGGATAGTGGCAGAGTTGCAAAGCCCATCATGGATCGAACCATGTCCAACAAGGTTCGATTCCTCCTTTCGGACACACCATTCAACTGTGGTGTTCCTGGAGGAGTCCATTGAGAGAGAATTCCATTCTCCTCAAGATATGTCAAAAATGCACCAGATAAGTATTCGCCACCTCGATCAGATCGAAGAGTTTTAATACTTTTTCCAGTTTGCTTTTCTACTTCATTACGGTATCGTTTGAACATTTCAAACGACTCAGACTTATGTCTCATTAAAAAGACATAACCGAACCTTGAAAAGTCGTCTGTAAAAGTAATGAAATATTTGTATCCTCCTTTGGCACTAACTGTCATCGGTCCACATACATCAGTATGTATTAGACTTAGAAGTTCTGTAGCTCGTTCACCTTTTCTAGTAAAAGGTGACTTGGTCATTTTACCAAGTAAATAGGATTCACAAGTGGGTAGTGATTCAGAATCACTGACCTCGAGGAGTCCATCTCCTCGCATCTTGTTTATCCTATTTTGGTTAATATGACCTAGCCTACAGTGCCAAAGATACAAATCGATGACATTATCTAACCTTGAGCGTTTGCTAGAAGTGTACATTACACTAACAGACCTTGATAGTACATATATGTCATTATTTAATCTAGCTTTCATTATAACAGAGTTATTCAAAATAACATTGCAAAAATCTCCTTTTATTGATAGTTCAAAACCATAATTGGCCAAAAGGCTTATAGAGATTATGCTCATAATGAAACTAGGACAATAGTGACAGTCGACTAGTTCGACAGTACAAGACTCAAAGACAAGACGCAAGACTCCGACCGCCAGTACTGGAACATGATTTCCATTCCCGACGCTCAGAAACTGTTCTCCATCTTCAAATCTTCTGCTAACTTGAAGTCCCTGTAATGAATTACAAACATGAATTGGACTACCAGTATCCAATACCCAGTTAGCAGTATCAATAATTGAGTAATTACAATGTTTTATCATATAAATACCTTGTTTAGCAGACTTCTGCTTCCTCGACCTGTTCAGATCAAGGGACGCAATATAAAGAGGACAGTTCCTCTTCCAGTGTCCATTCTTCTTGCAGTAGAAACACTCTGCAGAAGATTGATCAGCCTTATACTTCCTGGTCTGACTAGGGCCAAGAGCATTCAGTACCTTCTTTCCTTTTTTATTTATTTTCTTCTTCCCTTTTTAAAGGGACGACGACCTCTATTACCTCCCACTAAATTCACCACCCCCTTATTTAGTTGGTGGTCTTTCTCGAAAGTCTGCAGCAACCCCAAAAGACCATGGTAGTTAACTGCAGGCTTGTTCATTCTCCAATGATCGAGAAAATCAAGATAGGAGGAGGGAAGAGAATTCAAGAACGCATCCTTGCCGAGCTGCTCGTGCAAGGGGCATCCAAGTTTGCCCAACTTTTCAATCAACTCGATCATGTACAATACATGATCAGTGACTGAACCACCATTCGGCATCTTGGAATTGTAGATGGCACAAGACACTTTGTACCGTTCTACATCATCCGGGGTGCCGAAGGATTCCTTCAACTTTTGAAGGATTTCATCAGGTTGGGCCTCCTCGAATTTGCAACTAAACTCGTCGTTCATCGCCGCTAACATAATGCATCGGACAGTAGTCCGATCAGAGACCCACTTCAGATAAGCATCTCTGACCGCACTCCATGCATTAGCGGAGGGATTTCAGGTGCCGGATCCGTTATCACATAGAGGATCCGTTCATGCTCCAGAACAATTCTCAATCTTCGATACCAACTATCGAAGTTGTGACCCTTTAACTTCTCGTTGTCGAGAAGTGACCGGAGCGATAAATTGGAAGACATCTGAAAGGAAAATAAGACCAAATTAGTGTATGAATTAATAATTTAACCAAAAGATTTGGACTTTAGTCTAAAGGTTTCTCCCACTAATTTTTCAGATTGGTAGCCTCTAACTCCAATCCGTGAAAACACTTTTTCAAGTGGGTATTGAAATCCAATAGGCCATGCATGAGCCCGACTTTGGCCAGCTCACCCATACGAGCCTAAAGGTAGGTTCGTAAACCAATTGCTTCCCTAAACAATTTTCAGTATTTCATTTTGCCCCAGAGAACACCCCAATCGGCCTTGGGGCCTCCTATTGCAGGTCTCTGGTTAGGTCCAACCATTAAAATGACAAATCCAATGATTCAAGCTAACTAAAGACCAAGCCCGACTATGGCCGGCCCACCTGGTCCCGTTAAGGAGGTTGCACTGAACCATTATCGATCAGATAGAAATTCCAGTCGCCGGATGTACACCCGTTCTATGGAACTGCCGATGCACACCAAGCTAGTGGACACATTTCTAACCGACTTAATGGGAGGCTAAGACACTGTCAACTCTTTGACTTAGTCTTTTTAAGGACCTAATAATTTTAGAGGATTTTTTTTTTTTAGTTGTGACAGAAGAAAAAGACAAGGACATGGATCATCCTCCCACTGAATCAATCAGATTTCAGGAGGGTTGAAATAAATCAACAAACGATCCATGGGCACCTATAGATCAGTCAGACCGATCAACCTGGGTGACATGGGTTAACTCGAGTCATTGAGCTTTTCCAATCAGTTCTGGTTGACTCGACTAGCTAGGTAGGTGAGATCATGGGTGAGTATCCGCCATTAACCATCTTTCCTAGACACCAACCAAGTTGGCCAGGAAAGAGGTAGCCTCATACAACCATGATCACAATGCTAAACCTACCTCGACACCAGTCGGTTTACCAGACTCGATCAGACTAGCCTAAAGACTCGGACGTCCACTGAGCCACTAATTGGATCCATTTTAGATGAACGGATCAACTAATCTAACTATTAGATAGTTCTAAGGAAGGGCCTTAAACAACTTTTGTTTAATCTTCTTGTAATTCGGTTCAACTAAACTTAGGTCTAACCCAGTTATGGACCCAACTAGTCAGCTAACCCAATTAACCCAAAATGGCTTATGCAAATTTGATTAGATTTCATAAACCTAATTTTTTTTTTAATAAGCCAAACACTTAATTAAAATAATTTTTAATTAAGTTTCTATGTAAAACAATTTTACATAACAAATCATGCATCAAGATATTTTACAAATATTTTATATCCATATAAAACATGCCCAATAACATGTATCATCAAATTAAAATATTTTTAATTTTAATATTCTTTAAGGATCCTTCTGAAGAGGCCAACACAGACGATCTACATCGTGTCAAAGACACACGGTCATGGTGAAGGTCTCAACTAGGTTCCAAAAAGAAATCAGGATACATTTTTAGATTAAACTAATTTTAATCTATTAAACATGCATACTAGATTAGATTACACATGCAACCTGCTCTGATACCATTGAAAGAAAATGATGCAGGTGGTTTGACATGATCCTACACTAGGCATGCAAACAGCTGCAGGAGCAGAATGGATTTTAAAAATATTTTTAAAAATTGCGCAGCGGAAATCTGCTCCGTCCAGAATCTAATCTATTCTAATTGCATGAAGGCATGTATGATGATATAAAATATTTGCAAAATATTTGAATTAAAAATTCTATTCATGCATGATAAAAAAACAATTTTTCATACCTTGTTCCGGCTGGAATACCTCTGGAATAAACTTGGAATTGGCTGGAATAGCTGGAATAAATCAATTCCAGCCTTCTTCCTCCTTGGACCGTGGGATACCCTATTTTGAGCCTAAAAAAGAGCGTCGGAACATCGCCTTCCGGACCTCCGTTTGCTCCCAAATTTGAGCAGCAGCAAGTTAGACAAGCGCTCTTCGATTTGGCACCGATATCTGCAAGCAAAACATGCTAAAACAAATATGGAAAATCACCAAAGTCTGCTGCTGAAATTCACTGTAGAATCTGGATAGCACTCTTTTGCTTCACGTTTGGAGCTGCAGCGGCGATCCCGGCTCGCGTGGCTTGCTCCCAGGAGTAGAAGGGTACTCCCTCTAGAGGGGAGACATGCCCGGGGCTCTCGGATCTCTCTCCACACGTGGTGCTAGCCGCTGGAAGATGATTCGCGGCCATAGTGGTCTGCAGCAATACTCCTTTGCTGCAGTGCAGGTTTAAGCACTTGAAAGACCGGGTTTTCTCTCCCTCACACACTCCTAAACCCACCCCAAAAAGAGTACTAGATGGGAGAATGGATCAAGCCTCAAAGACCCAGATTTCAGCCTCTCAAATGGAAGAATATACTAAGTGTTTTCTTTTCTTCTCACGGTGAAAAACTAACCACCGAAACAGGGGGGGTTTGCAGGTTTTTATAGGCTTCAGGGAGAGGAATTTGGAGAGGCTGGGAAGCCAAGAAGGCACCAGCTGCAATTGATCCAAATTAATCAGCCATTAAACAAGGTTTAAAAGGATGGGTGGAGGGAGGAGAAGAGACGCCCAGCAGGTTCGACTTCGGATGTTTGGCATTCATCAAACGCAAGAAATTCCTCCTAGCGAAAAGTCAGCAAATTATCGTGTAAACGGTCACGTGGAGAGGGAACACCGGTTCGGTCCAATTTTCTTTTAAACCAATTGGTCCAAACCAATTGAATTTGGTTCAAGGAATTTTAAAATTGGTTCACAACCAATTGAAGGTCGAAATAAACTCCGAATCAGTTCAAAACTGATTCAGAAAAATCCTGGCGCAGTCCTGGTCAGCCCGGAACAATTTCTGGTTGACACAGACAAGGGCAAGATGGGAAAAGAGTGCTCAAAAATACTGTGACCATAAAACCGAGATGATTCCCAATCGTAATCGGTATCCGGATCAGAGAGTAATCCTCTATGGAAAGTGACCACATAGGTTCGAACCGAAATGGTAGCACTGGAACAATTCCAGTACCAGCACAGGAAACCATCTAGCAATGGGTCCCAGTGTCAGGATAGGTCGAAGATGCGGGAGCAAACTATCGAACCTCTGGCATATGGTTACCGTATAATTCATCCATTTGACCTCTAATGCTCAGGATGAATGAGATTGGGCTACCAACCCAGACTGAGTCAGTCGACTACGTGTCTCAACCTCGCAAGCCCAGTGACTCTTCACTAGGGCTACCCTAGTCGAGGATTTGCTAAATTGAGATACTGCGAGACATTCAATCCAAACTGTTTGGACAGGTCAATTCCATCTTGGTCCATCACTGCTCCACAAGTACTTGCCTGTACCCAGAAACCTTCCATCACCGGATTAAAAATCCGGGTAGTCCGGCACCAAAGCATAAGGAGTTGCTTGCAAGCTACCGTGATGATCTCAGGTCAGAGGGACACATATACCCATATCCAATCATGAGTATCCCTTTGGCAGAAAGGGGCTGCACGGAGTCACGTTCAATAAGATATCACATATCCCACTTGCAGATCACATCAGTGTCACCATACTCATTTGGTCGAGAGATAACCAAACGATGTGAACTACAACAACCTATGCTTGATATATTGTCATCCAGTACAATATATCCTTTGGTTGTGAACAAGGTTTAAGGACCACTCGATACATCCTCTCTATATCGAAGTCAGGTAGTCCTAAGGACTTCATCACATGGAAAGAGTTCATTTCAGGGAAATACAAAATGTGATGAGCTGCCAAAAAAAATATTTTATTAATTCAAAGAAAGAGTACAATACTGAGCTCAACCGCCTACAACCCAGGCGATTGTCTTTGGGACACAATTCCCAACATGAGGTCCCCACTTTGAAGTTGTTTTGATGTGGCACCACTTGGTGATGACTTGGCAAAGTGAGTTGGCATGGCGAGGTGGTTTCCAAATCCAATGATGTGGCAAGGTGAAATGGCTTGGTGACATGGCGCATCCTTCTCCATGGCACCCCTTGGAGATGACTTGGCAAAAAGGTGATGTGGCATTCTTTGGTGATGAGTTGGCTTAGGTGGTCCATGATGATGTGGCGCTCCAAGTAAAGCTGGTCTGGCCCAATTTCAAGTAGCTCTTGAACTTGACTCAGTATAAAGCCTAATTGACTCTAATTGAACTTTAAAATCCCAAAAGAAAATAAAACAGGACTCAATAAACATACAGGACTCATACAAGACTTGAGTTCCTAGTCTCAATCCATAAAGAACTTGGTATTAGTTGAAGCTTCTTTCTGAACCTGGTGCCCCCAACACATTCTAGCCCGTACAAAGTTTCTTGGATAGATTCCACCTCCATCCAGATTCAAGTTAGGTGCCAAATCTTAATTAGATTGCAAACCTATGAGGAAAAGATTTGGTGTGATGTCATCCCCATGGAAGTAAGTAGTATTATTCTAGGTCGACCTTGGCTTTTTGATCATGATGCAACCCTGTATGGTTGAACCAATGTTTGTGCTTTTAACTACCATGGAAATAAGTTTGTGATCAATCCAGCTCCCCCTAGAGACCCAGTTAAGAGGGGTTCTAGTAGCCTTAAGGACAAGAAACCTGGAGTTAATTTGATTAAGGCTAGGGAGTTAGAAAAGAAGTTTGCTGAGAATAATCCTGTTTGGATCTGACCTCCAAGGAAATACTCGAGCCAACCCAAAAGGAACACCCTAAAGAAATTATTGAAGCTCTGAAAGAATTTGAGGATGTCATCCCTGAGGATTTACCTGATCAACTACCATCCCTTAGAGACATCCAGCATGCAATAGACTTAGTTCCAGGAGCCACTTTACCAAACCTTCATCACTATAGACTAAATCCCAATGAACATCAAAAATTATAGAAACAAATGGGAGAATTGCTTAGGAAGGGTTTCATTAGGGAGAGCTTGAGTCCATGTGCAGTCCCTGCTCTACTGACCCCTAATAAGGATGGTACCTGGAGGATGTGTGTAGATAGTAGAGCTATCAACAAGATAATTGTGAAGTATAGGTTTCCCCTCCCCCGATTGGATGATATGTTAGACATGATGGCCGGAGCCAGAGTTTTCTCTAAGATAGAACTTAAGAGCGGCTATCATCAGGTTAGGATTAGACCTGGGGATGAGTGGAAAAGTGCTTTCAATACTAAGGATGGCCTGTTTGAGTGGGTTGTAATGCCTTTCGGACTTTCCAATGCACCAAGTACTTTTATAAGGATTATGACCCAGGTCCTGAAAGAGTTTACAGGGAAATTCGTTGTGGTCTACTTTGATGATATTCTGATTTATAGCAGGACCAAGAAGGACCACCTTAGTCATCTAAGACTAGTATGCGAGACCCTTAGGGAGAATAGCCTCTATGCCAACTTTAAGAAGTATGATTTCATGACACATAGGGTTATCTTCCTAGGTTTTGTTGTCACCCCTGAGGGAGTTTCTGTAGATCCTGAAAAGGTTAGGGCAATTGTTGAGTGGCCTACACCCACTAGTATCCATGATGTGCGTAGTTTCCATGGCCTAGCAACCTTTTACAAGAGATTTATTAGGGATTTTAGTACAGTCATCGCTCCTATCACCAATTGCATTAGGAAGGATACATTTGAGTGGACCAAAGCAGCTGATAAGGCCTTCCTAGAGCTTAAGGATAAGATGACCCATGCACCCATCCTTAGATTACCTGACTTCACTAAGGTGTTTGAGGTTGCTTGCAATGCCTCGGGAGTAGGAATAGGTGGGGTACTAAGTCAAGAGAATCACCCTGTAGCCTTCTTCAGTGAAAAGCTGAATGAGGCTAAACTTAAGTACTCTACCTATGACAAGAAATTTTATGCGGTAGTCCAGGCCCTTAGATATTGGAGAAATTACTTACTACCGCAGGAGTTTATCTTATTTTCTGATCATGAGGCACTCCGATTCCTGAACTCCCAAAAGAAACCGAACCCATGGCATGGTAAATGGATTGAGTACATTTAGGCTTACACTTTTGTCCTGAAGCACCGTGCCGACATTGAAAATAAGGTAGCAGATGCCCTAAGCTGTAGCTCTTTGCTGTTAGGATCAGTTAGCACCCAAGTCATAGGGTTTGATAGGTTAATGGATGAATATGAAACCTACCCAGAATTTGGAGACATTTACCAGATCCTTAGGCTAGGACCATCCAGTACCCATAGTGAGTATACTATTCAGGATGGCTACCTTTTCCAAAATAATCGATTCTGTATACCCAAAACTTTCCTTAGAGAATTCCTAATTTGGGAGACCCATGCTGGAGATTTAGCTGGTCATTTTGGTAGAAATAAGACGATCTTAGCAATAGAGGACCAGTTCTTTTGGCTAGGATTGAAAAGGCACGTTGCTCAAATTGTAGCCAGATGTATAACTTGTGCTGTTGCAAAACAGCAAAAGCAAAACACTGGTCTTTACACACCTTTACCAGTGCCTGATCGCCCTTGGCAGGACCTAAGTATGGACTTTGTGTTAGGATTACCTAAGACCCAGAAGAGATATGATTCTATCTTTGTAGTGGTCGATAGGTTCACTAAGATGGCTCACTTCATCCCCTGTTCCCAGACCTTTGATGCATCTAGAGTAGCCAAGCTTTTCTTAGATCATGTGGTTAAACTCCATGGCCTACCCAAGACCATCATATCTGATAGGGATGTTAGGTTCACCAGTTATTTATGGAAGACATTATGGCACCTGCTAGGGACCAAGCTTAAGTTTTCTATTGCCTACCACCCTCAAACAGATGGCCAAACTGAAGTGGTGAACCGTAGTTTAGCAAACCTCCTTAGATGCCTGGTAGGTGAACATGTTGGAACTTGGGATCTATTATTGCCTAGAGCAGAGTTTGCCTACAACAGTTTAGTAAATAGAACAACGGGTAAGAGTCCTTTTGAGATAGTCCTTGGGTACAAGCCTAATCGCCCCATTGATTTGATTCTTTTATTCATGCACGAGTCTCAGAGTCTGCAGAGTCATTTGCACAGCATATTAGAGACTTGCATAAGGACATTAGCCAAAAGATAAACATAAGTAATGAAACTTATAAAAAATTGGTTAATTCCCAAAGAAGGATCAAGGAATTTGATGTAGGAGATTTTGTCATGATTAGGCTTAGGCCTGAGCGGTTCCCACCTAGGACCATCAAGAAGCTTCATGCTCATGGAGCCGGACCTTTTAAAGTGTTAAAGAAGGTTGAATCAAATGCCTATGTATTAGACTTGCCTTCGGATATGGGCATTAGTTCTACCTTCAATATTACATACCTGGTTGAGTACAGGGAACCGGCAACGATACCCAGTGAGGCTTTTGGACCTATCCCTTCTGTTGAGAGTGATTTTTACCCAGAGTGTCCACCAATTAATTGGCCTGAGAGAGGAGAACAGATCGAGCGTATCCTAGATGATCAAGCCATTACGACCTGGAACCGCGGTTATCAACGCTTCCTGGTCCGATGGCAAGGCCAGCCAGAGTCGGACGATTCATGAATTTCTCGAGAGGACATGCAATGCCTCAACCCAGACCTTCTCGATAGATATATGAGCCAGTATGATCTTCACTCAACAGGGTCGATTTCCTCCTACCCTAGGAAAATTGGTGCGGACACCAAAGGCACCAGAATATGGCAGAGGCTTCTCAACCCTCTGTAGATCACTTAAATGATATTCGAGTCTACTGTAATAAAGCTTAGTCCAGCTGAGTTGTTTTATTTGAGTCCTGTAATTAGTCAGCTCATGTTGAGCTAGTTCAGTTCAGTATTAGTCAGCTCATGTCGAGCTAATTTTATTTTTTTGAGTCCTGTCCAAGCATATCGAAGACTCAAAACCACATCATGCAAGTGAACACCAAGTCCAACCTGATTGAAGACATGGAAGTTGAGCCCAAGTCCAACCCAGCTTGAAGACTCGAAGATCCCAGGAGGAGAAAATCAAAACAAGCACAAACCTGAAGCCTTGAACCAGCTGGAAGGAAATTGGGCCAGCCCAGGCCCAGGAGGGAATTAGGGCGCCATCTCTTATGGTGACCCTCCCCTTGGTCGGCCACTTAAGGTCACCCCCTTGGCCGACCAAGACAAGGAGAGGGAGTCCAAGTGCATTAGGGATTTCTACCTATGTTACCTTGTATTCCTAGTTAGGGTTTGAAAGGGAGAAGGAGTCTTATGTAAAGTCTAAAGTACCCTTACTTGGGTCCCAATGTTAAGGGTCTATTTAAAGGACCCTAGTCTCTTGTATGAAACTTGATTTTGATATGAAATAAACCTTGAGTTCTTATATTGCTTTGTGTGATTACCTTACTGTGTGCATAAAGGGTTTGAGAGTTCTTCTTCACGGTGTTTGCAACCATCTTCCTGCCGCCAACCATCCTTCCAACCCCTTCCAAAACTTTCTTCTCTTTACTGTTTTCCTTTATTTTCTTGATCTCCTCTGAGCTTTCTAACCCTTGACAGGTCGTTTGCAGGTCCCTGAGTTCCTACGAATCCAACGACTCCAGCCAAGCCTCAATCGGACCACCGAGCAGAAAGCCGGGTATCCGCGGGTCTTTGGCTCGGTTTTCCAGGCCGCATCCATCGAGGAACGAGAGATCTCTTCACTACGATCTTCACCGAGCACTTCAGACATTGTCAGGTACACCCCCTCTACCTCCAGTAATTATATTGTAGGAGAACTTGCCCTAACCGAGGCTTCTCAGCCTCGGCGATCCTTCTTTAATACTTTTCTATGTTCTAATTTGCATACTTGACTTCAAAATTTCATACATAATTCCCTACAACAAATTTTGATATGAAATTCGGAATTAATCACCTAACCCCACATATAAATTATACAAAAATAATTGCATGCATATTAGTCCCGCATCACATAATGAGTGGTGGGAGTAGTAGCTATATCAAAAATGGGGGGTGTGTCATCAAATGCTGGTCCTGGTGAAAGAATATGGAAACTAGGTATATAGAAACCTAGTTCTCGAATCAAAGATGATGTGTGAAGAGTAGGTGAATGACTCACAGGTGCATCAGAAGAATGAATAATAGGAGTGGGAGCATGAAAGGAAGTAACAAATGGATCAGGAAAAATGGATGATCTGGGTAAGATAGGAGTCTAGAAGGATGATCGGGAAGGATTAGGAATGGGGGTCCTAGACTCATCAATAGCTACATCTGGCTCTGGCTCCTTCATAAAATCTCTAACATCAAACTCTGTGGAGTCATCCAGATCATCTGCAGTATATGGTGCTGGGGGTGTTGCTGGTACTGGAGGTGAATCTGAGTGAGTAGAGGGAGGTGCTCTACTTGATGAAGGTCTCTCCAATGCAGCTAAAATAGTAGATATACCATCTCTCAAGCCCTGGTAGCTCTCTCACATCTCTAAATGTACCTGATCAACCAGCTGTCTGATGATTATGGTATCTGACTCCAAATGGGTGATCCTATCCTTTATAGAATCTTTAGTGGCTAGCATCTCTGAGTGTGGTGGAGCAGCTCGCTCAGCTATATAGAAGGCTGGGGCTATGCCTCTGGAATCTCTCTATGTATCTTAGAAGGCCTGGCCTCATCTCTAAAAATGTGCTCCTTTGCAACCTCATCATCTGTGTCGATGGTCTGACTTGATATGCGTCATCTACATTGACCTCTGACCATATGAAAGCCCATCCTATGGAGAGACCTCATGTTGTAGATGTATGTGTGCAACGACTATCTATAATCCTCTCCATCTACAGTCACTCCATATGTCCTGAACAGTATCATCAATCCCATACCACAAGGCAGGCAAAGCTTCTGACTGGTCGCTGCCTCCATTATCTGATGAACCATGAGTGCCGGAAGATAGACTAGAGAATGCTGTATCAAAGAAACCATGACCAGTAATTCGCTCAATAATAAAATCAAATTGTCCGATCTTAGGTAGTAGAATCCGGACGACGATATGATATAGTACCCTCATCTCTGGTGAAAGTTTGGAACCGACAACTAATGCTCCCTCCAAGATATCATCAGTCTCAAATATGCATCTTAGTCCTCTAGATCTGTCAGATAATGCATTTGCTACTGATCCAACCAAAGGAATCTACTAGTGTCTACTCAGGATCTCAATAGTCAAAGGGATCTCTCTCCCATGGATTTCAGGTACCCGTCCATCAGCACCTCTAGCTAATGATCCATAAAACTCTTTGACTAAGCCAGGGTAGAACCTCTCATAAAAAGTGTAGAACTCAGCTAGGCCAGCATTTCTCAACCACTAACCAATCCAAAAGTGGTGCTGGTCTAAGAAATCAAAGTGGACATGCCTCCTACCAACAACAGCGTTGGAACTCATCCTACTCGTTGCTGACGGTCTGACAGGGACATCCGGCTGAACCTGGGGCTTCACTAGCATTGAATCCTCATGTCTAGCTTTCATTTGATTCTCTGCTTCTAGCTCAGATGTTCAAGATCTTCGGACAACTTGTTTTCTAGGCCCCATTCCCAAGGAAATAAAACAATGGGCAAATATGGGAGGAGATCAAGGGTTTTCATGGTGGTAAAACTATGAGAATCAGAGGATGAACAGTGAAATCGAGGGAAAAACAACTTTAAAGTAGAAATTAAGGCAATGGAACAGGGTTTGGAGGGAAATGGATAGTGACGAATACCTTAAGGACGAGTCGACTCATGAAATTTTGAGGAAAGTGGTAAGAAATCGCTTGGAATGCCCTATTTCTTCACGGATCCCATTAATCAAATGTCAGTTCATGACCTTAGATCAAGCGTTGACACTTGGAGTTGTAGACACTTTGAAGTGTCGACACTTCGATAAAAGTCTGACAAAAAGTAGAGAAAAAAATGCAAAAAATCATGGTAAAAGAATTCAAGGAATCATAAATAATTTAATATTATTTAGATGAGTATTTGCTTAGAAAAATTCAAGAGGAGATCAAAGTTCAGTCAAAAGGATTGATGACTCTTAATTCCCTTCTAATCATACAGAACCTATCTTCTTGAAGTGGTTTGGTCAATATATCGGCCAATTGCATCTCAGTACTTACAAACTCAAGTATAATATCATTATTTTCAACATGATCTCTAACAAAATGGTGCTTAATTTCAATGTGTTTACTCCTAGAGTGCTAAATAGGATTTTTAGTTAAATTTATTACACTTGTATTATCATATCTTATGGGTATTTTAATTAATTTGATTCAAAAATCTTCAAGTTGTTGCTTAATCTACAGGATTTGAGCACAACAACTTCCAGCTATAATATATTCAGCTTCAGCTATAGATGTGCAACCGAAGTTTGTTTCTTACTAAACCATGAGATTAAGTTAACTCCAAGAAATTGGCAAGTTCCACTAGTACTTTTTCTATCTAATTTGCACTCAGCAAAGTCAGCATTAGAATATCCAATTAAATCAATTGAAGAATCTCTAGAATATCACAAACCAATATCAATAGAAACAGATAGTATCTAAGAATGCATTTAATAACCAATAAATGAGATTCTTTAGGATCAGACTGATATCTAGCACACATGCATACACCGAACATAATATATGGTCTACTTGCAGTCAAATATAGTAAAGAACCAATGATACTCCTATACAATTTTTGATCAATACTTTTTCCACATTCATCTTTATCAATTTTATAAGAAGGGCTCATAGGTTACCTATTTGCTTAGTTGTCTCTATCCCAAACTTCTTTAAGATTTCTCTTGTATACTTAGCTTTGTTGATGAAAATCATCTCTTTAGTTTGCTTGATTTAAAGTCCGAGGAAGAAGTTGAGTTCACCCATCATACTCATCTCAAACTCTCTCTGCATAAGCTTAGCAAACTCTTGACAAAGAGTTTCATTAGTAACATCGAAAATGATATCATCCACATAAATTTGTATTACTAAAAGATCATTATTTTCCCTTTTCAAAAATAAGGTAGTATCAACATGGTCTCTATAGAAATCATTTTCAATTAGAAATTTACTGAGTCTTTCATACCATGCTCGGGGTGCTTGTTTTAAATCATACAGTACTTTATGGAGTTTTAAAATATGATCAGGATGTGCATGATTTTCAAATCTAGATGGTTGTTCTACAAAAACTTTTTCAGCAATATAACCATTTAAAAATATATTTTTAACATCCATTTGAAAGAATTTGAAATTCATAAAACATGCAAAAGCAAGTAATAATCTTATTGCTTCTAATTAAGCAACTGGTGCAAAAGTTTCATCAAAATTAATACCTTCTTCTTAATTATATCCTTTTGCTACCAACCTAGCTTTATTTCTAGTAACTATACCATTTTCATCTAGTTTATTCCTAAACACCCATTTTATACCAATTATTGAAATATTAGATGGTCTTTCTATTAGTGTCCAAACATTATTTCTTTCAAATTGATTTAGTTCTTCTTGCATAGTAATTATCTAATTAGGATCTTTTTCAACTTCTTCAATACATTTTTGTTCAATTTGACAAATAAAAGCTATGTAATCATATTCATTTCTAATTGAAGCTCTAGTTCTTACCCCTCTCGATGGATCACCTAAGATCAATTTCTTAGGGGTGTTCATGAGCATACCTCCATTCTTTTGGTAGATCTTTGTGAGTAGGAGTAGGCGTTGTAGCTTCTTCTCCATCCTTCTTGCTTTGATCTTCTTCATCTTCTTTGGAAAGAGGATCATTTAAAGTCAGCTTCTTTAATCTTTTAACATCTGCACACTCATCAGAAATATTCTCCTTTTTCGAGGATTTGTTAGTAGATTCTTCAAATATAACATGTATTGATTCTTCTACAACTAAAGTTGTTTTATTAAATACTCTATATGCCTTGCTAGATGTAGAGTATCCTAAGAAGATACCTTCATCAGACTTGGCATCAAATTTATCTAAATTATCTTTGCCATTATTTAGGATAAAACAATGACAACCAAAAACTCAAAAATACTTCAAAGTGGGTTTACTTTCTTTCCAAAGTTCATAAGGTGCTTTCTTTAAAATAGGTCAAATTAGAACATGGTTTAAAATGTAACAAGCAGTATTAACTACTTTCGCCTAAAAATATCTCGGTAAATCATTTTCAGAAAGCATTGTGCATGCCATTTCTTTTAAAGTCCTATTCTTTCTTTCTATCACCCCATTTTGTTGAGGTATCCTAGATGCAGAAAAATTATGATCAATTCCTTTTTTATTATAAAAGTTTCCAAACTTTTGGTTTTCAAATTCTGTGCTACCTTTTTTATTTGAAACTTTTCGATAAAACTTCAAAAAAGCTGAAAATGATTCATCTTTATGAGATAAAAATAAAACCGATATAAATCCAAAAAATCATCCACTATAACCAATCCATATCTCTTGCCTCCTAGGCTAGTTATCCTAGTTGGTCCAAAAAGATCTATATGAAGTAGTTCTAATGGCTTAGAAGTTGAAACAAAGGCTTTTGATTTGAAAGATGTTTTAGATTGTTTTCCAAATTGACATGCTCCACATATTTTATCTTTTTCAAAACTGATTTTTGGTAAATCTCTTACTAAATCCTTTTTGCATAATTTTGAAAGAAGATGCATGCTTGCATGACCTAATCTACGATGCCAAAGCTAGCTAGTTTCATTTGATATGGAATTCACTGCAACTAGGCATTCACCATCATGTAGAAATAAATTATCAAGATCGACAAGATAGATGTTGCCATGCCTATGTTCAATAAATTTCACTCCATTATCAATAGGACTAGCTACCATGCAAAGAGATGATTCAAAAATAACTTTAAAACCTTTGTCATAAAAATGACTAATGCTAAGTAAATTATGCTTCAAACCTTCAACTAAAAAAATATTATCTATACAAGTAGAGGGAGAGATGTAAATTTTATCAATACCAATTATTTTTCTTTTGCTATTATCTCTAAAAGTTACACTCCCTCCATTAAGTGCCTCAAGAGAGGTGAATTGCTTCACATCTCCTGTCATGTGTATTGAACAACCACTGTCGAAATACCACAATCCTTTCTTTTCTTTGGTTGCAAGACATACCTGCAAAATAAATTAAGTTTTGATCTTAGGTACCCAAGTCATCTTGGGTCCTTTAGGGTTAGTAGCATGAGTGGTTCCTTTTGGAACCCAAACCTTCTTTGAACTATTTATTTTCTTAAGATTACATTGGTATGCTTTATGACTTAATTTTTTACATGAAAAGCATGTGTGCTTGATGATGCAGGTACAAAGAAGCTTTTAAAATATTTCTACTATTTTTTAGGTCTATAACTTAAACCAACCTTGTTGAAAATAGCTCTTTGATTGTTTAACAAACGATTCAATTTTTCAGAGCTATAAGTAAACTTTTGTATAAAAGGTTTTACCTTGTTAAGTTCATCTTTATATTTCTTATTCTCTACTTCAAGATCATTATTTTTGTTTAAACGCTTATTGTTTGAAATAGTACCCTTAGCTCTTTTCAAAACATCATTTTCCATAGATAAAGAATTTCTTTATTTTTCTAAAATATCAATCTTGTTCTTTAAAACACTAACTTCATTCATAAGATTGTTGTTTTCATGAGAGAAAGAGTTTGCATAATTTTTTAATTTTTTATTTTCAATCATAATTAATTTGTAATCATGCATGAGCTCATCAAAAGCATTTCTAAGTTCATCAAAAGTACAATCAACTTCAAATTCAGAATGTTCCACTTCTTCTTGTTATGCCATGAGACAAAGATTGGCAACTTCAGTTTATTCTTCATCTGAACTGAAGTTCTCACTATCACTCCAAGTTGCCATCATTGTTTTCTTTCTAAATTTCCTCTTAGATTTCTTTAGAAGAGGGTAGTCATACTTGTAATATCCCGGCTTTTTGTACTCGAAGCATATTGGTAGTTCCTTCTCCTTCTTCTTTTCTTTTTTTTTTTCGTTTCCCTTTTCCTTTCTTGGTTGTGCCTTCTTTCTATAGGAAAATTTCTTTTTCTTCATGAATCTTCTAAATTTTCTTGCTATGAGTGCTTCTTCATCCTCATTCTCTTCTTCTTCCGATTCCTCATTTGAAGACTCTTCTTGTGTTATGGACTTGAAGGCTATAGTCTTCATTTTCTTAACCATATCCATTGCTTTTTGCTTCAAGTTCAACTCATAAGTCATGAGTGAACCTACTAGTTGCTCCAATGGAAGTTTCTCAACATCTTTTCTTCTTGAATGGCGGTTACTTTAGGATCCCAAGATGTTGGTAGAGACCTGAGAATTTTATTCACAAGATTGGCATTAGATATAGTTTTACCAAGGCTTCTTATGCCATTGACAATATTTGTAAATCTAGTGTACATGTCAGTTATGGATTTATTTGGTTCCATTCAAAATATTTCATAAGTATGTACAAGCATATTGACCTTTATATTTTTTACTTGATCGGTACCCTCATGAGTAACCTCAAGTATATCCCATATTTTTTTTGTTGAGGTGCATGTGAAAATTCTATTGAATTCACTAGGATCCAATGCACAGCAGAGGAGATTCATTTCCTTAGCATTGATCTTGAATTGTTTAATGTCATTTTCATCCCAATCCTCTTCAAGTTTTGGGATGGAAACATCATTAACAAAAATCAAAGGAATATGAGGACCTTTATCCATAACTTTTCATAAATTATAATCAATAGAATGCATATATTTTCTCATTTGTGTTTTCCAATAAGTGTAATTTGTGCCATTAAAATAAGGATGTCTATTTGAGGCTTATCCCTCAACTATACTAATACCAAGTGAGGCTATCATAGATCTTTACTCAAGGTAGTTAGACCTATATACTGAGAACGTGGCTCTAATACCACTTGTTGCCCAGTAAGCAATCCAAGAGGGGGGGTGAATTAGGTTTCAAAAAAAAATTATAAGTGCCAATTCAAAACAAAATCAACTGCTAGTGTAGTGCAAGTGCTTGTGAGTTACTTAAGTATATGCAGCAGAATTTAAGAGACAAATGCAAAGTGAATAAAGGTAAAGTAGAGAGAGTAAACAACACAAATATACAAAGTTTTATAGTGGTTCGGTGCACACCAAAGCACTTACATCCACTTCCCAAGGTTCAATTGGGATTTCCACTATAATCTTTTTTGATTATAGCCAATTAGTTTTCCAGGCTCACTAATCAAAACCCAACTTATTTTTCCCGGGAATACAAGTCAAAACCCCTTTGGTTTTGCGGGCTAACCAAAAATCTTGTTGGTTTTATAACCTAGGCTCACCAACAACCTCCTTGGTTTTCCAAGATAGGCTAACCAAAAACCTTTATTGGTTTTAACACAAAGGCTTACCAACAAACCTCCACTTCTAGTTCCAAATCCCTTGAAACTAGAGACACTAGAAGGAATTCAAGAATATAGTAAAGAATACAAAAAGCTTTTAATATAAAGCAAGTATCTCTTTGAAGCTCTTGAAAACTTATTGTGGATGCTTGTCCTCAAGTTGTTGAAGCCTTAAATGTAGCTTGAATGATTAAACTTGAATGCACTTGATGCTTAGAGAGCTTGAAGGCTTTTCTTCACTTGAAAGTAGTTGAAGACTTGAAGAATATTCAGTGTCAACTTATATCCCTTTCTTCTTCATTTAAAACTCCTTTAAATACCTCTTAGAACCTCAAATGGCTGAATATGACCATTGGAGGACTGAAACTAGCCATTGGAGGGTGAAAAGGTCAATTCTATGTTTCAAAAAACTAGGCATTATTGTGCAATCTGAACTTCAAGTGTCGATACTTCGAGTCATGAGTCGATACTTCGAGTCATGAGTCGATACTTCGAGTCATGAGTCGACACTTGAGTCGACACTTGTCTTCTATGAGTCGGCACTTAGTTCAAAAATTACTCCTTGAAGCTTTCTAGAAATCTTAGGTGAGTCGACACTTCTTCTAGTGAGTTGACACGTGAGTTGATACTTGATCTTCTTGTATCGGTATTTGAGAAAGTTCTTGAGACTCAGCATGTTCTGTAAACTTTATGTCTTAGGTATTGAGTCAGCACGTGAGTCGATATATGAGTCAACACCTAGTTTTCATGAGTCGACACTTGAAGCATGCCACTGAAACTATTTTTCTACGTATTAGATCTGGCTTCCATGAGTCGACACTTCATTTTCATGAGTCGACACTTCACTAAAACCTTTTTGAAGTAATGCTGAATCTTCTTCAAACTAATCATTTGATCCATTTCAAGTTATTCTTATATTCTTAAGTCCATTCAAACTTGAGATTTTTATTTGGAAAGAGAACTTCTTCAACAATATGACAAGCAAACCTTCAATATAATTAATGAGTACCTTTTTCTAATAAAATATATTTAAACAAATAATTAGTACTCAAATATATCTAAGTATTTTGTTAATCATCAAAATCAATACAGGGTCAATATATTGATTTTCAAATTCTGTGTCGTGATCACTTCTAATAGAAATAACTGAAAGATTTTTCTGGTTTGAAACTTTTTTATGAAATTTTTGAAAAACTTTAAAAGCTTCATGTTTGTGTATGATAAATAAGATCCAAGTAAATTTAAAAAATTATCTACTATCACAAGTCCATATTTCATACTATTGCCCAGGTGGCTTTCCCGTGAGGGGGGTGAATTGGAAATCTAAAAAATTAGTCAGATATGGCTCTTTTAAATCTATTTAGTGGTAGGTGTTGTGTTTCAAATAATTAAGAGCGGAAGCAAATGCAAACAGAAAAAACACAATGCAAACACAACAAATTTATAGTGGTTCGGAGCACCCTCGCTCCTACATCCACTACCCAAGATACCACTTGGGATTTTCACTATATTCACTACCAGAATACAGTCAGATTGTTTTACTAGGCTCACAATCCAAAATCCAATACTTGGTTTTCAACAGGATCACCAAGAACCCAACCTTGGTTTTGACCGGGCTCACCAAAAACCCTTACACTGTTAGTTTTAAGACGGGATCACTAACAACCCCCAATTGGTTTTTAAACCAGACTCACAAATAACCCAACTTGGTTTTTTAAATCAGGCTCACCAATAACCCACAAACTCGCAAAGAGTTAAAATAAAAAATGCAACTAATAACAAACCCAAGTTGTCTGATGGTTGCAGTTGCAGCTCAAGAGAAGCCTTCTTAAATGCGCTTTAATGCACTTCAATGACTTCCTCTTCTTCCATAATAAGTGCTTCAAGCTTCTGGTAGGAGTTGGTGAAGACTTGAAGGCTAACTTGAACGTTCTTTTGGTGCTCTCTTGCTCACAAGCTCTTTTAATGTTCAATTAAGCAATAGCTTCTTCAAAGGTTGGCAAAATCCCTCATTTATAGAGTCTTGTACTCTTCTTGGATGGATATAATCATTGTAGACCATTGGGATTTGATATTTGACCGTTGAGCACTTTTTCAATTCAAAAAAGAAGTTCTAGAACTAGCCATTACCTGCTTGGAATCGACATTCGAGTCGACTCGGATGCCTCGAGTCAGCTCGGATTCTCAGAGAGTTGATTCTTCACTCTGGTCGAGTCGGCTCGGATCCTTAGTGTCGATAATTCCTTATTCTAGTTGAGTCTGCTCACCTCAATCGAGTCAGCTTGGATTCATAGGTCTTCAAAGTTGTACTCTGGAGGAGTCAGCTCGGGTTCCTTCGAGTCGGCTCTCCTAGCTATTCTCACAGAACTGATTTTTCTGGACTCTAGAGGAGTCGGCTCGAACTTCTGAAGGGTCAACTCGGATGCCTAACTGAATGGATGAGTCGGCTCAAACTTCCTTCGGGTCGGCTCACCTGTTTGATTCAAGAAATGATGCATTGGATGAGTCGGCTAGGGATCCTACGAGGCGGCTCTGATCTCTGCATGCCAGAATCCTTCAACCGTGCCAAGGATTAGAGTCAGCTCTCTTCATGTGAGTCGGCTCGAGTGAGTTTTCAATAAAAACTTTAACTCCTCTCCATAATTCTTCCAGCAACTCTTTAATACTTAAAACTCTTCCCAACTCAACTAACAACAAATTCTAAAGAATTTAAGCTTGAAAAACATATCGAAGTAACCCATTTTTAAGAATATTACATCAATTTTTCTTTGGGTTCTTCTTTACATGAAACATCTACAACACAACACATAACATATAATAAAGTTGTAGGAGTTGCAATTGGGCATTAAGATCATCCTGCAAAAACTTGTAATTTACTTGAAGAGTTGTTAGTCAGATAAATACACACTCCAATATTTTGTTATCATCAAAATCACTCAAGGGGTCAACAATCTCCCCCTTTTTGATAATGACAGAACACCAGGCATGGAAAAGCTTTACAATTACATGTAAAAATGTATTTGGAAGTAAATATTAATATGTATGAGCTATATATTAAGAATATATTTGAAATCAATGTATTAGAGCTTGCATATAGACAATGTATCAAAGCTTTTGATATAAGATCAATATGTATCAAAAGAAATAGTTATCAAAAGTTATTTTTGCTAGAAATGTATTAGAGTTTTAGGTTGGCAAAAGGTATCAAATCTTGAGATATTAACAAATGCTTATTGCAAGATCTAATCAAAGAAAATTTGCACATATTTGAGAGCAATTGTAAGTAAATTTAAGCCATTCAACAAATTTTTCTCCCCGTTGTTATATGTTCTGAAAATTTTGAAACAACATGATTTTCAATAAAAATATTCTTTTTCTTTTGTTTCCATGCATTCAAATCAATACCATTCTCCCCCTTTTTGTTAATAATAAAAAAGGTATTCAGTTAGAATCATTCTCCCCCTTTATTAAGTACACAAATCTTGATTTTTGAAATAGAATGAAAAGATTGACAAGATTATTTGAGATAATTTCACTTTCTCAAAAAAATTTTGATATTCTAATTTAAATTTATCTTGAGTTGCATACACAAATCATATTAATAATATCGTTCATTCCACAAATCACATTACAAACATAAGAAACATATAATTTCATTGCATTTAAAATTTTTTAATACATATTACAAAAGTTTGAAAGCAGATATACAAACTTTAGTCTAGTCACTTTCAATAGGTTCTACCTTAATATTTTCAGATCTACCTAGCCAAGATTTAGGTATATTAGAAGGTCCTCTAGTGCTAGTGGATGTTTCAGGTGGTGGTTTGGAAGAGATAGGTTCTGGGACAAATAAACTAGGTGGAACAAAAGGTGGTGGCTGAGTAGACTGAGATGGAGGCTGTCTAAAGTGTGGTACAGGCTATCTAGGATGAGGTGCAGGCCGACTAGGATGAGGTGCAGGCTGACTAGCTGAAGGTCTAGCTGCTCTGAGGGCTTGAATGTCTGAAGATAGCCTGGCTAGAAACACCCACACTATGCTCAGCTTGGTCTGAATTTTCTTGTTTCCATATTATAGAGCAATGAGCTCACTAGCCTGAGCTTTAGTAAATGCCTATACTGATCCTCTCATTCTTTCAAATTCTACTCTCAGAATTCCCACTCCTTTTGTGTAATCATCTTCCATCTTCTTTGTTGCTTCTAGTGATTCTCGAGTCGGCTCAGATTCTCAGAGAGTTGATTCTTTACTCTAGTCGAGTCAGCTCACCACAATCGAGTTGGCTCGGATCCTTAGTGTCGATGATTCCTCACTTTAGTTGAGTCGGCTCGCCTTAGTCGGGTTGGCTCGGGTTCCTTCAAGTTGCTCTCCTGGCTATTCTCACAAAAATGATTTTTCTAGACCCTAGAGGAGCTGGCTCGAACTACTGAAGGGTCGACTCGGATGCCTGACTGAATGATTGAGTCGGCTCAGACTTCCTTCGGGTCGGCCTATCTATCTGATTCAAGAAATGATGCACTGGATGAGTCAGCTCGGGCTCCTATGAGTCAGCTCAGATCTTTGCATGCCAGAATCCTTCAACCATCCTAAGGATTAGAGTCGGCTCTCTTCATGGGAGTTGGCTCGAGTGAATCTTCAATAAAAACTTTAACTTCTCTCCAGAATTCTTCCAGCAACTTCTTCAACACTAAAAACTCTTTCCAACTCAACTAATAATAAATTCTAAAGAAGTTAAAGCTTGAAAAATATATGGAAGTAACCCTTTTTCAAGAATATTACATCAATCTTTCTTTGGGTTCTTCTTTACATGAAACACTTACAACGCAACACATAACATATAATAAAGTTGTAGGAGATGAAATTGGGCATTAAGATCATCTTACAAAAACTTGTAATTCACTTGAAGAGTTGTTAGTAAGACAAATACATGCTCCAATATTTTGTTATCATCAAAATCACTCAAGGGGTCAACAATCTCCCCCTTTTTGATGATGACAAAATACCGGGCATGGAAAAACTTTACAATTGGATGTATAAATGTATTTGAAAGTAAATATTAACATATGTGAGCTGTATACCGAGAATATATTTGAAATCAAAGTATCAGAGCTTGCATATAGACAAGTATCAGAGCTTTTGAAATAAGATCAATATGTATCATAAGAAACAGTTATCAAAAGCTGTTTTTGCCAGAAATGTATCAAAGTTTTAGGTTGGTAAAAGGTATCAAATCTTGAGATATCAACAAATGCTTTTAGCAAGATTTAATCAAAGAAAGTTTGCACATATTTGAGAGCAATTGTAAATAAATCTAAGCCATTCAACAAAGTTTTCTCCCCCTTATTGTATGTTCTAAAAATTTTGAAACAACATGATTTTCAATAAAAAACATTCTTTTTCATTTGTTTCTTCTACTAATTTTCCATGCATTCAATATCAATATCATTCTCCCCCTTTTTGTCAATAATCAAAAAGGTATTCAATTAGAATCATTCTCCCCCTTTATTAAGTACATAAATCTTGATTTTTGAAAGAAATTTTGATATTTTAATTTAAATTTATCTTGAGTTGCATACACAAATCACATTAATAATACCATTCATTCCACAAATCACATTGCAAACATAAGAAACATATAATTCCATTGCATTCTAGGATTTTCAATACAGATTACAAAAGTTTCAAAGCAGATATACAAACTTTAGTCTAGTCACTATCAATAGGTTCTACCGTAATATTTTCAGATCTACCTGGCCAAGATTTAGGTATTTTAGAAGGTCCTCTAGTGGTAGTGGATGTTTCAGGTGGTGGTCTAGAAGAGATAGGTTCTGCGTCAAATAGACTAGGAGGAATAAAAGGTGGTGGCTGAGTAGACTGAGGTGGAGGCTGTCTAAAGTGTGGTGCAGGCTGTCCAAGATGAGATGCAAGCTGACTAGCTGAAGGTCTAGCTGCTTCAAGAGCCTGAATGTTTGAAGATAGCCTGGCTAGAAAGACCCACACAGTGCTCTGCTCGGTCTGAATTTTCTTGTTCCCTTCCTGTAGAGCAATGAGCTCACTAGCATGAGCTTTAGTAAATGCCTCAGCTGATCCTCTCATTCTTCCAAATTCTGCTCTCAGAATTCCCACTCCTTTTGTGTAATCATCTTCCATCTTCTTTGTTGCTTCCAGTAAAGCCATTCTATAGCTCATTTCTGTTAATTTAGTTCTGAGCTAATTTATGCTATGAGCTACAGTCTATCTAATGTCATTTGAAACTAATCTGAAAGAGTCAGAAAGTTCCTGAATATCAATCTGTGGCTATGGTCCAGTAGACCCAACATAGTCTACCCAGGAGTGTAACTGTCTAATCTCACCACAGATCTCCTCAAGTTTGGTGTCAATTGTTTGGCGAAGCTTGCTAAATAATGAACCAAAGGAGCTGGTCAGAGTCTGAGATAGCTGCCTCATCTATTGGGCAAAAAATACATGAGACACTGAAGGTGCAGGAGTATCAGCAGATGGTCTCGGAGTATTATTAGATGGACCAAGAGCATGTGTATCAGTCACTGCAGGTGCTGTCACAGGAGGTACAGGTACTAAAGCAGGTGGAGAAGTTGGTGCTGGTGGAGATGCTGGTGCTGGTGGAGATCCTGGGAAAGTCCTAGACTCCACTCTCTATGCTCTAACTCCTTAGCATCTATAATAGTAAGCTCAGCAGCAATAGTGGAAGCAGTCTCCTCAAGTGTAGAAGGCTTAGTAGCAATCCCAATCTCCTCAGGTAGCTGCTCCTCCTCATCATCATCTGAAGATCCTTCAGCCCTCTAATCTGAACCTTTCTTCAACTAAGCCCCTTCAACCTGATGATAACCCATGCGTTGAAGTGATTTGGCTAAGTAGGTATCAGTGTGGTGTAACAACCTGCTATCCACCCCATCAAGCACAACACCGAAGTGTCTGAATATAAGTGTGAAGGCCATACCATTGGGTAAGCATGCCTTGGCCTTCCTGACTTTATCTCTCATCTGGGTTAGCATAATGTATGGGAGATTGAGGGCCTCCCCCTCAATCATATATCTCACAAAGACCAAATCTCTCTCGCTGACCCAATCAAATCTACCGGCGTGAGGTTGTTGACTCTGGTCTTGATTTTGATGATTGACAAAATATTTAAGTATATATGAGTACTAATTATATTTTATGTGTATTTTTCAGATCTTAATTCTCAACCATGTTGAATGAAGAAATGCTTATATTTCAGTTGAAAAAGTCCTTAAATTAATGAAAAATCAAGTTATAAGGACTTTGGAATATAAGGAAGACTTGGAAGGACTTAAAGTTTAATTTTGAAGAAGTTTCAATACTGGCTCAACCGAGTGTCGACACCTAAAGATCAAGTGTTGACACTTGCAGGTCAAGTGTTGACACTTGCAGGTCAAGTATCGACACCTGAGAACCAAGTGTCGACACTTGAAGGTCAAGTGTCGATACTTGATTGTAACGGCTAGTTTTCAAAAGCTGCATAACTTCTCCACTTGCTTCAAATGGCCATATCTTCATCCCCAACGGTCTTAAACGGTCATCTATAATTTGGAGAGCTATATAAACATTAAAAATCAATTGGGGAAGTAATCCTTTGGTGAGATTTTTGAATATTCTTCAAGGATTTAAGAGTTGAGTGGTTCAAGCCTTCAAGCTTCCAAGTTTCAAAGAGAGCATCCAAAGTTCACATCCTCAAGCATCAATCAAAGGCTTCATCAACTTGAAGACAAGATCTTCATCAACTCTCAACGGACTTCAAAGAGATATTTGCTTTATTTTAGAAAGCTTTTATTGTATTCATTTATACTTGCTCTTACATTGTTTTAGTTAAGGTTTTTGGTAAGCCTTGGAAAACCAAAGAGGTTTTTGGTAAGCCTTGAAAACCAAAGTGGTTGTTGGTGAGCCTTGAAACCAACTAGGGTTTTACTTGTGAGCCCGAAGCCAAAATAAGTTGTTTAGGTTCTTGGTCATCCCGTAAAACCAAGGGTGGTTGTTGGTGAGCCTTAAAACCAACTAGGGTTTGACTTGTGAGCCCGAAGACAAAACAAGTTGTAAAGGTTGTTGGTGAGCCTAAGTTATAAAACCAAACTTAGTGGAATTCCCAAGGGATTCTTGGAGAGTGGATGTAGGTGCTTGGTTGGCACCGAACTACTATAAATTTTTGTGTTTGTGTGATTGTTCTTCTTATACTTTTATTTCTTTATTCCACTGCATTTATTTGAAATATACAAGCACTTGAATTGCATTAGCACATACTTGCTTTAGTTCACACTTTGCAAATAGTACAAAAGTTTTATAAAACCTAATTCATCCCTCCTCTTGGGTTGCCTACTTGGGCCTATAATTGGTATCAGAGCTCGATGCTCTGATTGAAAATCTAACGATTTTGAGTTAAAGATTATGGCAACCCTTGTTGGTATTAGTGTTAGACCACCATTTTTCAATGGCACAAATTACACATTTTGGAAAACTCGCATGCGCATCCATATTCAATCTATTAGTTATCATCTTTGGAAAATCATTGTTAGTGGTCCTCATATTCCTTCCATTTTGGTTAATGGCATTTCCATTCCAAAGCTTGAAGAGGATTGGAATGAATATGACATTAAACAAATTGAACTCAATGCTAAAGCAATGAACTTGCTTTATTGTGCATTGGATTTAAATGAATTTAATAGAGTTTCTACATGTACATCGGCGAAGGAAATATGGGACACACTTGAAGTTACTCATGAGGGTACTCTTCAAGTGAAGAACATTAAAATTAATTTTCTTGTACATTCTTTTGAAATTTTTGAAATGATGCATTATGAATCTATATCTGATATGTTTTCAAGATTTATGACTATTATTAATGAATTAAAAAGTCTTGGCAACATCTATACTAATGCTGATTTGGTGAACAAAATTCTTAGATCCTTGCCAAAATCATGGGATCCAAAGGTGACAGCATTCCAAGAAGCTAAAGATATAGAAACCTTACCTTTGGAGGAGCTTATCGGTTAACTCATGACCTATGAGTTGAACTTAGGGCAAAGGATAGTGGAAGCTGATACAGAAAAGAAGATAATGGCTTTCAAAGCCAAAAATAAATTCAAGGCAATGATGGCAACTTGGAGTGATAGCGAAGATTCAAGTATGGATGATGAAGTTGCCCATCTTTATTTCATGGAAAATGAGAAAAAGGTATGTACTAAAAATGATTATAATTTTACCTTTGATGAACTACATGATGCATCTAATGATCTTGTGCATGAATATAGATTGCTAAAAATTCAGCACAAGAAATTAAATAGGCATGTAAATTCATTTTCTCTTGACAACACCAATCTTGTAAATAAAAATGGTGATTTAAAAGCCAAGATTGATATTTTGAAAAATGAAAAGAATAATTTTTCTAAAGAAAAAGAATTTTTAGAAAAAGAAAATATTGTTTTGAAAGATTTATGTGATAAAGTTTTGAATAAGAAAAATATTTTGGTTGAGGAAAGAAGCAAAAACTTTTGAAGAATTTCTCTATTCTTGCTTCTTTCAATTTATCTTATAAATGTGATTTTAATTCTTATCCTTCTAGATTAAGAAAAGTTTGGGTTCCAAAAGGAACCTTAATTACTAATCATAAAGGATCCAAGAAAGTTTGGGTACCAAAAATATTCACTTAATTTGTTTTACAGGAATGTCTTACAACCCAACATGAAGAAAGGAAGTTCTTGAAAAGAGATTGTACAAGACAATTTAAAGAAGTGGACAAGCTACATTTTGAGCTAAATGATAAAAAGAATGACTTTGTATATTGGTAAATTCTAAACATCTCCTTCCATAATTAAAAATGTAGATTAATTTTTATTACATCAATTACTTTGAAAAATTATTTTAAATAGTTAATTAGAATCAAGTTTGGACTTATCATCATTGGCTATGATCATGAACTTTTTGGTGTTGATGAATTTCATGCTATCATGATTAAACTTATGATTGTAAGACCTTCACTTGATTTTGATTAATGTATTTCATGAAAAATACTTTTAAAAATGAATATTGATTTGAAAAATGTTTTAATTGATTAATTAGAATCAAGCTTTGACTAATAATCATTAGTTGTGATCGTGACTATTTTGATGTAAATGGATTTCATGCTCTCATGATTTCAACTTATGATTATTAGACTTTCACTTGATTTTGATTAATACAGTTTTTGAATTATTTCAAGTGAAATGTTACGATTTATGTGCTTTCATTGTTGCCATCTATGCTTAAGTTAGAATTGATTTGAATCAAGTATAGAACTGGTAGTTAAGGGTTATATTTAAGAAGAATGTATGCATATTGACAAACCCTTGCTCTAGTAGCTAGACTTGATATCATATTACTTCTAGCATTTGTATGGATATCAAATCATCTTAAAATGAATTTAAAATCATACTGAAAGTTTTTAAGTGATATGAATGCTTTGTATTTTGAAAATCATGAATATCTTGAAAATTTCAAATCCTTGATTTCAGACTTAGAATTTATGTTTATATCTTAAAATTGTTTGAAATTATATTGCATGTGCTTTCATGTTCTTATTCCTCAAATGAATGCATATTTTTAAGGGGGAATAACATTCAGGGGGAGCATCCAAAGATTTGTTTTCATATTTGATGCTTTGAATATCTTGCTTGATATCATGCTGTACTTATATTGCTCTTATACTCCTCCTTATTTTCAAATCTAATTTTTTGAGGGGAGTTACATTCAAATTGTATCATGTTCAATTTGTATCATAATTATTTGATTTCATGCATTGATTTTGATGTCCTACTTGCTATTCTTTCCGACTTCATTCCCACTTTGTATTGTCTTTCACCCTTTTTCATGATGTCAAAAAGGGGGAGAAAATTGTTAAGTATGAAAAGGGGAAGATTGGATAAATATGAAAAATCATTTGAGAAATGAAAGAAAGTGCAAAAGGAGAGAAGAATGCAATATGTTTTTATCTAAAGGGAAGAATTAGTAAGAAAAAATATTGAAAATTTGAAAATTTTGCATATTTTAAAAAATGTTTTTGAAGATTTTTTGGATCATATTTTGAGGGGGAGCTTGGTGCTTATTGTTTTGAGCTTACATATTTATCTTATTGTTAATCTTTTTAAGCTTACCCTATTCATATACTTAAAGATTTTGTCATCATCAAAAAGGGGGAGATTGTTGACTCTGGTCTTGATTTTGATGATTGACAAAATGTTTAAGTATATATGAGTACTAATTGTATTTTAAGTGTATTTTTCAGATCTTAGTACTCAACCATGTTGAATGAAGAAATGCTTATATTTCAGTTAAAAAAGTCCTTAAATTAATGAAAAATCAAGTTATAAGGACTTTGGAATATAAGGAAGACTTGGAAGGACTTAAAGTTTAATTTTGAAGAAGTTTCAGTACTAGCTCAACCGAGTGTCGACACCTAAAGATCAAGTGTTGACACTTGCAGGTCAAGTGTTGACACTTGCAAAACTAAGTGCTGACACTTGCAGACCAAGTGTCGACACTAAGTGTCGACACCTGGGAACCAAGTGTCGACACTTGGAGGTCAAGTGTCGACACTTGACTGTAATAGCTAGTTTTCAAAAGCTGCAGAACTTCTCCAACTTGCTTCAAACGGCCATATCTTCATCCCCAATGGTCATAAACGGTCATCTATAGTTTGGAGAGATATATAAACATCAAAAATCAATTGGGGAAGTAATCCTTTGGTGAGATTTTTGAATATTCTTCAAGGATTCAAGAGTTGAGTGGTTCAAGCCTTCAAGCTTCCAAGTTTCAAAGAGAGTATCCAAAGTTCACATCCTCAAGCATCAATCAAAGGCTTCATCAACTTGAAGACAAGATCTTCATCAACTATCAACGGGCTTCAAAGAGATATTTGCTTTATTTTAGAAAGCTTTTATTGTATTTATTTATAATTGTTCTTACATTGCTTTAGTTAAGGTTTTTGGTGAGCCTTGGAAAACCAAAGAGATTTTTGGTAAGCCTTGAAAACCAAAGTGGTTGTTGGTGAGCCTTGAAACCAACTAGGATTTTACTTGTAAGCCTGAAGCCAAAACAAGTTGTTTAGATTCTTGGTCATCCCGTAAAACCAAGGGTGGTTGTTGGTGAGCCTTGAAACCAATTAGGATTTGACTTGTGAGCCCGAAGACAAAACAAGTTGTAAAGGTTGTTGGTGAGCCTAAGTTATAAAACCAAACTTAGTGAAATTCCCAAGGGGTTCTTGGGGAGTGGATGTAGGTGCTTGGTTGGCACCGAACCACTATAAATCTTTGTGTTTGTGTGATTGTTCTCCTTATGCTTTTATTTCTTTATTCCGCTGCATTTATTTGAAATACACAAGCACTTGAATTGCATTGGCACATACTTGCTTTAGTTCACACTTTGCAAATAGTACAAAAGTTTTATAAAACCCAATTTACCCCCCCTCTTGGGTTGCCTACCTGGGCCTACAGAGGCAAAAATATTCTACTGACAATATTATGAAATAGCCTCTTCTTAAGGGAAAGGACATTAGCCTTTACATCAGCAATTTCATCTACACTGTTGCTTTCCAAAATTAGTCTTAAAGTTTTTTGTCTTTCCCTCATAACTAGATGACAGCTCCCATTACTTGGCATATGCAGAATTTGACTCAAACATTCCTCATTCTTAATCACTCTAACCCCTTTCACAATCGAACTAACTCCATTTTCTTCTAGGGTTAGGTTTTCATAGAATGATCTGACTAGGCTAGGGTATGTAGGCAAATCTAAAGTGCAAAAAAATTCCCACCCTTGAGACTCAATCTATCTACCAATCCAGAAACCCTGGTTCTCTAAAAAAGTGAAGTTGATTTTCCTACCAGTAGTTACCAGTCGGTTCCCCATCAGAACAATTGGTCGATGCTGCACAGGTGATGGATTCTGATTTTCCTCACTGCCTTCCTATTCTTCCACTTCATCAGTCCGAGTCGACTCTTCTTGCCATCTCTTGGTTCTCCTTTCTCTTTCCACAGTGGACTCGGCTCGTCGATATCTCTTGGCAATAGCTTTCTTTTGAGCCATTAGCACCAATTAGGTTAGGGTAGGATGGATTTTGGAAGAATATAGGGTAGGATTTTGTAAATCAAAGGTTGGAGAGAGTGAAAGAGAGCTCTGCTAGGGTTTAAGTGAATTTAAAGCTCTAAGAAAGGTTCTATGATTTTATATAAAAATGCTAAACCCGTAATTCAAGTCGGCTCGACTTGAGGACTGTAGCTTGAGTCGACTCGAACCAAAACTCCATACAAGGTTCAAAATAATTCAAAAATGGTCTCAAATGAAAGGTATACACTAAGAGTACTGGTCATTATCCTTAAATTGAAATTTAAGGCTTTCTAGATAGTGTTTCCTTAGTTTTGAAGAATTAGGTCAAGTTTTCTAAAAAGGGTCATAGAGACCTAATTCACCTCTAATCAATTGAAATTTATCTAAATTAAGAGGTTTAGTCAAAATATCAACAAGTTGATTTTCAGTAGGAACAAATTTAAGCACAATATCACCATTCAAAACATGATCCCTAATAAAATGATGTATAATCTCTATGTGCTTTGTTCTAGAATGTTGAATTCGATTTTTAGACAAATTAATAGCACTTGTGTTATCATATTTGATAGGAGTTTTAGATTGTGTTATACCAAAGTCTTCTAATTGTTGTTTAATCCAAAGCACTTGTTCATAACAACTCCCAGCAGCTATATACTCTGCCTCAGCAGTAGATAGTGCTATCGAGTTTTGTTTCTTATAGTGCCATGAGATTAAATTCAACCATAGAAATTGGTATGTACCACTAGTGCTCTTTCTATCTATTTTGCATCCACCATAGTCAGCATCTAAAAAACTAATTAAATTCAATGAAGATTGCTTTGAATATCATAGACCAAAATTACTTGTTCTTCTTAAATATTTTATGATCCTTTTTATAGCAAGCATATGTGATTCTTTTGGATTAGATTGAAATCTAGCACAAACACATACGCTAAAGAAGATTTCAGGTCTACTAGCAGTTAAGTACAATAGTGATCCGATCATATCTCGATAAAGTTTTTGATCAATGTTATTGCTATCTTCATCTTTATCTAATTTGCAGGTAGGACTCATGGGTGTGCTTGCTTCTTTGCTTGTCTCCATACCAAACTTCTTGATGATTTTTTTAATATATTTGGCTTGGTTTATGAAGATCCCTTCCTTTGTTTATTTCACTTGAAGTCCAAGAAAGTAATTTAGTTCACCCATAAGGCTCATTTCAAATTCACCCTGCATCAACTAAGCAAATTCTCCGTAAAGTTTTTCATTAGTTGCATCAAATATAATATCATCAACATAAATTTGTACAACTAACATATCATTATTTTTTTTTGATAAAAAGAGTTTTATCAACATTTCCTCTTATAAAATTATTTTCAAGCAAGAATTTGCTTAATATATCATACCAAGCTCTAGGTGCTTGTTTCAAACCATATAATGCTTTATTGAGTTTAAAAACATGATTTAGAAAAGCATGACTTTTAAAACATGGTGGTTGTTCTACAAAAACTTATTCTGATATAAAACCATTTAAAAATATACTTTTTACATCCATTTAGAATAATTTGAAATTCATGTAGCAAGCAAATACAAGTAGTAATCTTATGGCCTTTAGTCTTGCTATGGGAGCATAGGTTTCATCAAAGTCTATTCCTTTCTCTTGGTTGTACCCTTTGGCTACTAATCTAGCTTTGTTTCTAACTACATTATCTTGTTCATCTAATTTATTTTTATAGACCCATTTGGTTTCTATAATGGGATGGTCTGAAGGTCTATCAACTAAAGTCCACACATTATTTCTATCAAACTGGTTTAGTTCTTCATGCATGGCCATCATCCAATTTGGCTCATTTTCAGCCTCTTCTAAAATGTGTGGCTCTATTTGTGATACAAAAGCTAGGTAATCATGTGCATCTTTATGTGATGACCTAGTCCTAATACCTTGAGAGGGATCACCGATGATTAAATCTCTTGGATGAGAAGTTACATATCTCCATTCTCTTAGTAAATCAGCATGGCCTTTACATACCATTTCTTCTCCTTCTTGAGTTGGTCTCTTTTGAATGCTCATATCTTGCATTTCCTTTTGAAGTGTACTTGCATCATTATCTATGCACTCTTCTTTCCTTGAAGGTGAGGGGTTAGTTTCATCAAATATAACATGTACTGAGTAGGTAATCATGTGCATCTCTATGTGATGACCTAGTCCTAATACCTTGAGAGGGATCACCGATGATTAAATCTCTTGGATGAGAAGTTATATACCTCCATTCTCTTTGTAGATCAGCATGGCCTTTACATACCATTTCTTCTCCTTCTTGAGTTGGTCTCTTTTGAATGCTCATATCTTGCATTTCCTTTTGAAGTGTACCTGCATCATTATCTATGCACTATTCTTTCCTTGAAGGTGAGTGGTTAGTTTCATCAAATATAACATATATTGATTCTTCCATAGTCAATGTTCTTTTATTAAATACTCTATATGCTTTCCTATGTATTGAATAACCAAGGAAAGTTATTTCATCAAATTTAGCATCAAATTTTCCTAGATTATCCTTTTTATTATTCAACACAAAGCATTTACAACCAAAAACATGAAAATAGTTAATATTTGGCTTCTTTTCATTCCAAAGCTCATAAGTGGTTTTCTTTAAAATTGGTAGAATCAAAATACGGTTTAAAATATAACAAGCAGTGTTCACCACTTCTGTCCAAAAGTACCTTGGAAGATTGCCTTCATATAACATTGTTCGAGCCATCTCTTCCAAAGTCATATTTTTTCTCTCTACAACACCATTTTGTTGTGGTATTCTAGGAGCGGAGAAGTTGTGATCAATGCCATTTTCTATGCAACAATCATCAAAAAATTGATTTTCAAATTCCGTGCCGTATCACTCCTAATAGAAATAATTGAAAGGTTTTTTCTGGTTTGAAACTTTTTTGTGAAATTTTTGAAAGACTTTAAAAGTTTCATCTTTATGTGCAATAAACAAGATCCAAGTAAATCTTGAAAAATCATCTACTATCACAAGAGCATATTTCATACCACCTAGGCTTGTGGTCCTAGTTGGTCCGAATAAGTCCATGTGAAGTAGCTCAAGGGGTCTAGAAGTTGAAATTATATTTTTGGATTTAAAACTCTCCTTAGTTTGTTTACCCAATTTGCAAGCACCACAAACATGTTCAAAATCTATTTTAAATTAAGGTAAACCTCTAACAAGATTTTTGGAAATCAATTTGGCAATTGTATGCATGCTAGCATGACCCAATAATCTATGCCAAAGTAAACAAGATTCCTTTATCTTAGCATTCATTGCTACTAGACTGGAACTACTAGACATGGCTAGATCATTCAGATATACCACACAAATATTTCTAAGTCTATGTCCAATGAATTTGTTGCTAGAATCTAGTGAGTTTGTTACTATACACATAGATGATTCAAAGACAACCTTAAAGCCTTTATTACATAATTGACTAATAATTAACAAATTATGCTTTAATTTTTAACTAGCAATACATTTTCAATAAAAGTAGAGGGGGTTAATTTGATCTTACCAATACCAATTATTTTTCCTTTACCATTATCTCCAAAGGTTACCAAACCTCCTTCTTTCATCTCTAGGGTGATGAATTGATCCTTGTCACCCGTCATATGTCTTGAACAGCCATTGTCAAGATACAATCTTTTTTTCATATTTTGGGCTGCAAGACATTCCTGCAAAATAATCAACAAGTTCTTTTAGGTACCCAAGCTACCTTGGGTCCTTGCAGGTTAGCAGAGTGGTTCCTTTGGTAACCCAAATCTTTGTAATTTTATTCTTTCCATTTTCATTTTTCTTTAATAGATTGCATTGGAAAAATTTATGTCCAACCCCAAGACATGCATAATAAATAATTCTAGTATTTTGAAAAGATTTTAACTTTGAAGTTCTAGATATAGAAGCATATGATGCAGATGTAAAAGCATGTAACACAAAAGAATTTTGAAAAATAGATTTTGGTACAAATACTTTTGAAGAAACAAATCTAGTAGTTGAAATTCCATTTGAATTTGAAGAATTATAACCGATTCCAGCCTTATTACTTGAGATTATTTGCTCTTTCAAAATTAACTCAAGCTTATTTGAACTTAAGGTAAGCTTTTCAACCAAAGGCTTGAGTTTTTCCATTTCCTTTCTCAAATCAGAATTTTCATCAACTAAAGCTTTGTTTTTCTTAAGATATAGATTTTTCTCAATTTCTAAAGCTTTGTTGTTTTCAAAAAAGATAGTTAATTCCTTTTGCAATAATTTATTCTTTTCTGAAATCTCTTCCTATTCTTTTACTAAAAAATCATTAATATTTTTTAAAGCTCTAATTTTTGTTCCAGCATTTTTAAATTTAGAAAGCAAATCATGAAATATAGAATTCAGTTCATCAAAAGTAAATTCAGCTCGAGGTTTACGGAAATTACCTCATCTTCGAGACCCATAAGAAGTAGATTGGCAGTTTTTGTGATCTCTTCTTCTTCTGTTGAAGTCGACTCCTCACTATCACTCCAAGTTACAACCATCGCTTTCTTTTTCTTCTTCTTCAATATTTTTTTAGTAAAGGACAATTGGGATGGATATGCCCTGGTTTCTTACACTTATAACATGTGGGCATTTGTTCCTTCTCTGTTTCTCTTTCTTTGTCCTTACTATGTTCACCTCTCTTGTGAAACTTTCTGAAGTATCTTCCTTTCTTCTTTCCCATAAATCTTCTAAATCTCCTCTTGACCATAGCGATATCTTCATCTTCTAAGTCATCTTCAGAGGAGGAGCATTCATCTTCCGATTCCTCATCTTGTTTCTTTGAATCTGATGCAGCTTTGAATGCAATTATTTTCTTCTTCTTCTGATCATCTTCATTTTTATGCTGCATGGCCAATTCATGTGTGATGAGAGAACCCAACAGTTCATCCAGAGTTAGTGTGTTTAGATCTTTTGCTTCCTAGATGGCAGTTACTTTGGGGTTCCATTTGTCCGGAAGTGATCTTAGAATCTTCTGTACTAAATCAGCATTAGAATAAACCCTGCAAAGACTTTTCAAACCATTAATAATATCTGTAAATCATGAAAACATGGTAGAGATAGTTTTAGTTTGCTCCATCTTAAATAATTTAAAGCTATGTACTAGAAGATTGATTTTGGAGGTCTTCACTAGGGAATTTCCTTCATGGGTCACTTCGAGTTTGTCCCAGATTTCTTTTGCAGATGAGCAAACAGAAATTCAGTTGAACTCATTTACATCCAAAGCATAGTATAGTAAGTTCATGGATTTGGCATTCAATTCTCCAATTTTCATGTCATGTTCATCCCAATCCTCTTTAGGTTTTGGGACATCCACACCATCAATTTTAATCATGGATATTTGTGGACCCTTAAGAATGACCTTCCATAACTGAAAATCAATAGCTTGAATGTATATCTTTATTCTAGCTTTTCAATATGAATAATTTATGCCAGTGAACAGTAGAGGTCTATTAGTAGATTGGTCTTCGGCCAAGGAAGTACTCATGGGATCAGCCATTAATCTTTACTCAAATAAATTCAGAGACTCTACTCTGATACCAGTTGTTGCCCAGGTAGCTTTCCTAAGAGGGGGGTGCATTGGGAATTTAAAAAATTAATCAGATATGTGCTATTTTAAATCTACTTTAGTGGTAGGTACTGTATTTCAAATAATTAATAGTGGAAGTAAACACAAATGAAAAAGCACAATGCAAACACAGTAGATTTATAGTGGTTCGGAGCACCCTCGCTCCTACGTCCACTACCCAAGATACTACTTGGGATTTTCACTACATTCAATACTGGAATATAGTCAAATTGTTTTACCAGTCTCACAATCCAAACCCAACTTGGTTTTTCAACCAGGCTCACCAAAAACCCAACACTTGGTTTTGAATAGGATCACCAAGAACCAAACCTTGGTTTTGACCGGGCTCACCAAAAACCCTTACGCTGTTAGTTTTAAAATGGGATCACTAACAACCCACAATGGTTTTTAAATCAAGCTCACCAATAACCAACAAACTCACAAAGAGTTAAAAGAAAGAAAGTAACTAATGACAAACCGAAGTTGTTTGATGGTTGCAGTTGCAACTCAAGTGAAGCCTTCTTAAATGGGCTTTAATGCACTTCAATGGCTTCCTCTTCTTCCTCAATAAGTACTTTAAGCATCTGGTAGGAGTTGTTGAAGACTTGAAAGCTGACTTTAATATTCCTTTTGTACTCTCTTGCTCACAAGCTCTTTTAATGTTCAATTAAGTATTAGCTTCTTCAAAGGTTGTCCAAATCCCGCATTTATTGAGTCTTGTACTCTTCTTGGATGGATATAGTCATTGTAGATCATTAGGATTTGATATTTGATTGTTAGAGCACTTTTTTAATTTAAAAATGAAATTCTGGAACTAGCCATTACCTGCCTGGAATTGACATTCGAGTCTACTCAGATTATCAGAGAGATGATTCTTTACTCTAGTCGAGTCAGCTCGCATAATCGAGTTGGATCGGATCCTCAGTGTCAATGATTCCTCACTCTGGTTAAGTCAGCTCACCTCAGTCGGGTCGGCTCAGGTTCCTTCAAGTCGGCTCTCCTGGCTGTTCTCATAAAACTAACTTTTTTGGACTCTAGAGGAGTCGGCTCGAACTACTGAAGGGTCAACTCGGATGCCTGATTGAATGATTGAGTCAGCTCGGACTTCTTTCAGGTTGGCTCGCCTATCTGATTCAAGAAATGATGCACTGGATAGTCAGCTCGAGTTCCTACGAGTCGGCTCGGATCTCTGCATGCCAGAATCCTTCAATCGTGCCAAGGATTAGAGTCGGCTCTCTTCATGCGAGTCGACTCGAGTGAATCTTCAATAAAAACTTTAACTCCTCTTTGGAATTCTTCTAGCAACTTCTTCAACAATAAAAACTCTTCCCAACTCAACTAATAACAAATTTTAAAGAAGTTAAAGCTTAAAAAATATATAGAAGTAACCCTTTTTCAAGAATATTACATCAATCTTTCTTTGGGTTCTTCTTTACATGAAACACTTACAACGCAACACATAACATATAATAAGGTTGTAGGAGTTGCATTTGGGCATTAAGATCATCTTACAAAAACTTGAAATTCACTCGAAGAGTTGTTAGTAAGACAAATACATGCTCCAATATTTTGTTATCATCAAAATCACTCAAGGGGTCAACAATCTCCCCCTTTTTGTTGATGACAAAACACCGGGCATGGAAAAACTTTACAATTAGATGTATAAATATATTTGGAAGTAAATATTAACATATATGAGCTGTATACTGAGAATATATTTGAAATCAAAGTATCAGAGCTTGCATATAAACAAGTATCAGAGCTTTTGAAATAAGATCAATATTTATCATAAGAAACGGTTATCAAAAGCTATTTTTGCCAGAAATATATCAGAGTTTTAGGTTGGCAAAAGGTATCAAATCTCGAGACATCAACAAATGCTTATAGCAATATTTAATAATAGCAAGGTTTCACATATTTGGGAGCAATTGTAAAAAATTTAAGCCATTCAACAAAGTTTTCTCCCCCTTGTTGTATGTTTTGAAAATTTTGAAACAACATGATTTTCAATTAAAACATTCTTTTTTATTTGTTTCTTCTACTAATTTTCCATGTATTCAATATCAATATCATTCCCCCTTTTTTGTCAATAATCAAAAAGGTATTTGATGTGGCACGATCGCTGACATGGAGTAGATATCTGATGCCAAGTCATATACTTTACTCAGGCTCCTTCACCGGGCTAAGCTCCCTAAGTGTAAGGGGGCAGCCCGCTGAAGCCAAGCTTCGTCCTTCGCTAGTTCGGCCCCGTAAGCCCGGGATGCTTAGGTCGGAACCGAGCGGCGCCCTCGAGATCGAGCCCTATGGCCCAGAGTCGAGCTCAACCCTCCTCCGCCACGTGGAGTCTCTTCGAGGTCGAGCCCTCTGAGCCAGACCGCGCTCTGTCCTCCACCAGATCGAGCCCCTCGAGATCGATCCCTGTGGCCCAGAGTCGCGCTCAGCCCTCCTCCTCCATGTGGAGTCTCTCCGAGGTTGAGCCCTCTGAGCTGGAGCCGTGCTCTACCCTCCACCAGATCGAGCCCCTTGAGATCGAGCCCTGTGGCCTAGAGTCGAGCTCAGCCCTCCTCCACCACGTGGAGTCTCTCCGAGGCCAAGCCCTCTAAGCCAGAGCTGCACTTTGCCCTCTGCCAGATTGAGCCCCTCGAGATCGAGCCCTATGGCCCGGAGTCGAGCTCAGCCCTCCTCCGCCACGTGGAGTCTCTCCGAGGTCGAGCCCTCTGAGCCAGAGACACGCCCCGCCAGATCGATCTCTACCTTCCCTGCTCAGCCTCCAGCTCGGGCAAAGACACCGGCAAATGGAGAGATGGCACCACCACCCTAGGATGCCAGCGAGCCACCCGAGGATCACAGCAAGACACCCACTAGGTTGCAATAACTGCCCGCGGCTCCCACTTGCACTAGAAAGGAGAGGAACCCTCCGATCAAAGTGCCACGCTCTTCACCAACCACCTGAACCACTTGAAAGAGGAAGTCAACTAGGAGATTCGAATCCCAAGGTTGGTGGCCCCCCGATCGAGGCACTGCTAGGCTTCCCAAAATGGGGCAACAAGGAGGAATGTCATAACACGTGATAGCTTCCCTTAGCATGAATCCGGAAAGATGTCCCGTCCACGGTATGTGATGCAGAACGAATGCTCTGATACCAAAAATGATGCAGAACAAAGAACAAGGAAGCGTATGCGGAAGTAAATTTAAGATTAATTTTTTTTTTTTTTATTTCAGAAATTGGCTTTGACTCAAAGTAAAGCTAAACTAAGTTGAAGGAAACTAGGTAAGGATTGAAAGCACAATTTAGATGAAACTAAACTATCAGAGTAGTTCAGAAGTAACGGATCGCTGGGGGTTGAGAAACTCCCAGACCTAGGGTTTCGCTCTGAACTTTCAACAGAACAGAAATAGAGAGGAGAGATGGTTTACCAACCAGACAGTGATCTTCTCAGAATTTGGGTGGAAGAACTCTCTCGAGCAGATTGTGGGATCCTCGGAGTCGGCTATCTTCGCAATGGATCCTCCAATACTGGTCTTGTGGTTTGGTCGGCTTCTCCTGGACTCAAGATTTGGGAAAGAAGAGGAATAAGTGATGGAATTCAGATACTCAAGAAAAGATTTACCAGGTTGAAGAACTTGAAAACTGAAGTTGCTGAAATCAGGATTCTCCTGGAGGCTGATCTGACTTCCTCTTAGAATTGCTGTAGATCTGAAATATCTGGACTGAAGCTGGATGCTGGTGGTCGGCCTGGACTTGGAGAGGGTGGTCGTGAGAGGTGGGATAGGCTAGGGCTTGGTGGAAAGAGAAGGGTGATGGCGGCTAGGGTTTGGGAGTGGAGTGGCTAACCTAGGGTTTGGGTTTTGGAGATCTCACACCTCCTCAAGGTTCCTGGGGAACCCGGATTTACTCCCTCACGGAGCTCAACACCTGGATGCAAGTGCGGAAGAGAGAAAACACAAAGTTTGCTCACAAAAAATTTGGTTTCATTCATCTGATTGATTAGAACTTACAAAGGGGTTTTAATTTATAGGACTTTATAAGAGAGTAGGGTTTTACATCTTCCCATGTGGGACTAAAGGAGGGGATCTGCAAATTAGGATTGTAGGATCAATCCTTACACATATGGTCGGCCAAATAATTCCAAAGATGATTGAGGCTTCAAAAAAGGAAAGTGGGTGGCGCCTCCTCCAAGAAAATTATTTTTTTCCTTCTATGCTTGGCCTTATCTGGAAGTGTTTGGGCGCCTCTTAACCTTGCCCTCCAAGAGAAAATTTGTTTCCTTTTATATCTGGCTTTAGTTGGAATGACTAGGGCACCTCCTAACCTTGCTCTTCAAGAGAAATCTCCTTCCTTCCATGGCTCAACCCTTTTTGGATACCTCCTTTTCTTTCTCCCCAAGTTATGGCTCTTTCTAACTTTGTTTTGAGTATTTTTGGCAGGTAATGGGCGCCTTATTGAAGTTCTCTCCAAGAGAATTTCTTCCCTTTCATAGTTTAGTTCTTTTGGGAATGTCTTGGACCGCTCCCTTGATTTGTGGACCCCTGGTGCATTTCTCCTCAATTGGCACATGAGAGAAGGGAGCTGCTATCTGTGGTGTGGGGACCAAAGCTTGCTGGATGGAGATGTGGCGCCCCCTGGACTCAAGCGTATGGCTGGGAGTGTGGCGCCCACTTGCTTGGCCTTGGGAGAAAATGTAACACCCCAGGTTGAAGCCCTAGTCCACTACTGAGTCAACTGACTCAACAAAATAAAAATGCAGGTAATATAGACTCAATCTAAAATTGAGTTGATCAAGTCAACCCTTATTACAAGCCAAAAAACCCTAATTCTTCGGGCAAGGTTAATCAGAGATTCAGATGGAGCTCTGAAGTCTTCTTCTGAGTCTGGTGCCCGCACCAATTCTCCCAGGGTGGGAGGAACTCGACCCTGTCGAGTATGGATCAAGTTGGCTCTGGTATCTCTCCAAGAGGTCTGGGTCCAATTCTTGTAATTCTTCTCGGGTGATCCAAGAGTCATCAGAATCTAGCCTTCCTTGCCAGCGGACCAGGTATCTTTGGTACCTCGATTACGAGTAGAGATAACCTGATCATCCAGGATCTTTTCAATCTGCTCTTTCCTCACAGGCCAATTTGTTGGTGGACACACAGGGTTGGGTTCACTCTCAAGAGCAGGATTAGGTTCAAAAGCCTCACTGGGAATCACAGCTGGCTCTCTATACTCTACTAGGTCTGTAATATTGAAAGTGGAGCTAATGCCTAGTTCTGGAGGCAACTCGAGCACATAGGCATTGGATCCTACTCTCTTCACCACTCTAAATGGTCCAGCTCCTCTAGCATGTAACTTTCTAACGGTTCCAGGAGGAAACCGTTCAGGCCTTAACCTAATCATTACATAGTCTCCCTCAACAAAAGTTTTGACTCGCCTTTGAGAATCAGCCAACTTCTTATAAGTTTCATTACTTAAATTTTTTTTGGCATGAATTTCTTTATGCAAGTCCTTTACATGCTATGCAAGTGCATCAAGAGACTTGTGTGTGTGGACTAATAGTGAAATCAGATCAAGTGGTGTGTGAGGCTTGTATCCATGAACAATTTCAAAGGGGCTCTAGCCTATAGACCTATTGATCAAAATATTATATGCAAATTTAGCCCTGGGTAAATACAAATCCCAATTCCTGGTATTCTCACTCAATCAAAATCTGAGACAATGTCCTAAACTCGACTGACGATGCATTCCTAAAGAATGGACTTTATTCAAAGGAACCCTAGGTCTAAACCTAACAAACTACGGCTCTCTAGGTTTGACCTTGGGTCGGAAGATGGCATGCAGAGCATGAAAACTTATCATGGGTGCCTAGTAGGTGCCATAAGGTCTTCCAGAAGTAGGTGGCAAACCTAATAGATTCTGACACGTGATTCACTCTAAAGACTTTGACAAAGTATACTTGGATGGTGTAAGAAGCATTGGAAGTCCTAGAGAAAGGGAGGAAATATGAGGTGGAGTCTTAAATTACCTGTTGACTAAAGGTGGTGACCTGAAGGTTTGAATGGTGATCTATGAGTGTCAACTGGTCATCCTTACGAAAGGGAAAGTTTGCTACTCCTAGGAATGGATCAAGAGATGGTTCGGGGAGTAGCCTAGGACATGTGATTGCAACAGTTAAGGTTTGTTCTCTAAGCAAATAATGATCCACTTTCTCAAGAGATGGATTAGAGAATGATTCATGGAAGGGTCTATGGATGATGACCTCAAGACTTGAAATTTGACCTATGGGTGAGGAAAGGTATACTCTATAGAAGGGTAGCTCAGTCATGCGAAGAAAGGGGTCTGGGGCCATAAGGAGGACTTCTATAGGACTGGGTGAATCAATCCGCTCAAGAAAAGGATGTCCAACTGAGATTACGGGAGAGACCTTAGTGGCTGAGCATGGGACGAGGTCCAATTGTAAGAGGCTTGATTCAGTCATCCTAAGGAGAGGATCTACCATAGGGTGGGCAAACTTAAACAGTTTAGTGCAAAGATCTTCAATTGGTACTTGGGGAATGACTGTCATTAGAGGATACGAACTGATAGCTCGGGCTAACACTATGAGTTCTTCCTGGGGGTATTTGACTTGGTTCTCACAAATCTCTTGAATTTCTGAACTAGGTCCTACCACTTGGTTGCTCTCCAAGGTCTCCTCAGGTAAGGAACCAATAGTATCAATGTCACATTCTTCAAGTTCTTCCCCCTCATATTCATCAACTAGACTCAAGCCAGCATCATATACTTCCTCGATGCCATCTTCAATGGGTTTCGGGTCAGTGGTGATCGGGTCAACTGATTCTAGGCTTGTCATACCTAACCTTTCTTCCTCATTGGTAGGCTTGGGTTCTCCCTCATTAATGTCATCCTTAGGATTCTTACCACTTAGCTGTGCACAAGCCAGTCCTATGCATGGGCACTGACTAGATTTATGGCCTCTTTCTCTACAAAACAAACATTCTTGAGATATAGGAACCTGGGTCACACTGGGTTTCAAGCTAGTAGAGACCTTACTTGGGCTTGGGTGTGGATCTAAATGGTTTGATCTAGAAGACTGGGGTTGTTGAGTGACTGGTCTAGAATATTGTAAGGATCTCTCATAGACACGATCCACACTATAGATATCATGGTTAGGCTTCCTAAGGTTATGCTCAGGATCATGGTATAAGGTCCTCCTAGGCTCCTGCAATGGGTGAGGTTGGGGCCTATTAAATTTTGGATCAGGGGTCCAATTTTGATGTCTACGTTTCTCAAGTACTTGGACTCGATCCCTAAATTGGGAAAAACCCTCATTCATGTCCTGACTCAATTTGGTCATACTTTCGGTAATATTTCTAACCATGGCCTCTAAATCTGGTTGGGTTTGACTAGGTTGGTAGGGTACTCCATTCCGGGTAGACATGATGATGCAAGCAAGCACACAGAATGTGACTAGACTAAAGCAACTACTGGCTAACTAGACCTAGAGCCCAAACTAGATGTCCAATCAGAGTGGCAAGCTAGCCTGTAGTAACTCGGGACTCAGCCAGGCAGGTGTAAGGGGAGTGTTAGGTCCTTAGATGCCAATCCTAGACACCAATTAGTGATTGGCCAGGTAGGCGGACCAGCACACAAGCCCTTCGGGATAGAATCCCTGAACCACCGTTCTAGACACTGAGTACAAAGCACACACAGAGTAACCAGACAAACTGACTCAACACTAGCCTTGACCCGACTTGTTGATGTCCCTAGCCCACTAGGGCAAATTAGGTCTAATTAATTTTAAGATTAAAGGCTTAGGTTCGAATGAGTGGGTGGTGGTTTTGGGCTAAGGAGAGGTTATCAACTCCTCCCCTTATCTTAGATGCTCAAATACCCTTAAGATGAATTAAGTGATGAACACTCAAAAATAATTGAATTACAGAAACACAAAAACAGAGTTGCAGTAATTTAATTCTCATAAATCTCACGGAAACTAATAAATCACAGGAAAATTATAAAATAGCTTCAATTATACTAGTTTCAACAAAATAAAAATCACTGAATTTGGAGTTACTTGCAATGAGAAATAATTCCTGCAACAGAGTAATTACGGGCTGAAAATAGAGTACTTCCCCGTTTACAATTCCTGCTACGAAGTTGTAACCCAACGGATCCCCTACATGCCCTAGGAACACCCCATGGAATGGGAAGAGGAGATTTGCACCTCGCTTCGTTCCTAGGACCGGACATCCTGGGGAGTCTACTTCGAGCAGACAAAGTAAAAAGAGAGAGACTCAAACAAGCAATCAAAACAGAAACCCTAGACAGGGCTCTGATACCAAAAAAATTGGTGCGGGCACCAGTATGGGACACTGCCGCACGTGCCTGCCAGCCCAACAAAGATCCCAGGGCAGGTGCCCATTGATCACCTTGGCTACAAAGAATGTTCGACAACCCCAATGGGGGGAGGTATGCAAAACACAAAGGCAAACACAAACACAAGTGCAAGCTCAACCGAAGGGTGAAGCACCACTAGAAAACCCAGGCAAGGGAAGGAGGAAGGGCCACCTAAAGAATCCTTCTAGCTCGGTCACCATTCCCCTGACACGCTTGCACCCCACTCTTACACTACTCACTCCTCCTAGCATGGAGTCCATTAAGAGGGGCTCGACCAGATAAATATGTTCCCCTGGATCGTCACTGACTTGACCGTCAGAGTGCCCCTGCCAGAATCCCCGGCCTGGGTCACTAACCTCTATTTTGCAGGTCCGGAACCACAGGACCGCCAGCAAGCGGAAAGAGCATACTCCGGCACTGACAGCAATTGCGGGCCATGATGATCTTGGTGGCAATAGATTGGCATGCCAGGTAGGGGGAGAAAAGCGATCTCTGATCCACCTTTAACCCCCCTTTCTTACAAGCAGTCTGACGAAAGGATGGTGACGATAAGGGCAAGAGAGGTCTCCACCAGCTGTGCGGGGGACTCCCCCTCCCTGGGAAACCTGCGCGACCCAAAGGTGGAGCCATCCGCTCCAGTTCAACCACCACCACCAGATCCCAGTTGGCCACACTCACCCAACAGATGTAGATCCTTGCCACAGCAGTGCGTCAGCTTCAACATCAGCATCGATCCTTATCCACTCACCAGCAACCAGGGATGCAGTGACACATGCCGTAGCCCCCCACGATAGCCTGCATTCCTTCCAAGGAAGGCCTTCACAGCCGCGGGCCATCACTGACAACCAGGGTAGCCATTAAACTCCGACGAAAAGACAACGAGCCAGGTCTACTAACAGGAAGAGTCGCTCACCAAATCTCGAGCAGGCGGCATCTAAGCCCCGCCGAGGTAGAAAGGGCAAAACCCCCCGCCATGGGCACTAGGCATCCATGTCACCTTCTCCGTCTCCTTCGATGGAGGGGTCTACTGATGAAGCCATCAGGCACGTGCCAGAAAAGTGCATGGAGGAGCATGATCGCAAGCAGGAAAAATTATCTTGTCAGTTTTCCAATCTACCAGGCTTCACTATTGAGCCAGCAGGCTACGATGCCCATCCCCTATTCTCCTAGGAAATCCAAGAGGAGCTGATCCCAGGTCAGTTCCGTATGCCGCAGGTGGATCCTTACGATTGGACCACTGACCCCCTGGACCACTTGGAAAGCTACCGGGCCCTTATAAGGGTCCAGGGGGCCATCGACGCACTCCTGTGTGTCGCCTTTCCTGCTACTCTTCGGAAGGCAGCCCGGGTGTGGTTCACCCGTTTGGAGCCAGAGAGCATTAATTCCTTCGCCCAGCTGTGGCAGAAGTTCATGGCCCACTTCGACACCTATCGAAAGATGCCACGGGTGGCAGATAGCCTCTTCTCCATCAGGCAGTAAGATCGTGAGCCACTGCGGGACTACGTGGCTTGCTTCAAGGCTACCGTGTTGGAGATCTACAACCTTGAGGAGCCGGTTGCCATGCTGGCTTTGAAGCGAGGGCTTAGGACCTCCCTCCTGACCTACTCGCTCGACAAGAAGCCCACGAGGACCTACTTCAAGCTCCTCCTCTAGGCCCAAAAGCACATCCGCACCGAGGAGGTGGATCGTACGAGGTAGGAGCTTGACGAGAAGCCGCTGAAGAAGCCAACCCCTACTGAGACATCCAGGGTGCGGAAGCCGGAACCCCCGACTCGGAGCTCCAGGCATGGACCAAGGCCGAGAGGTGCTCCCGTTCCTGAGGAGAGTTGCACCCCCCTCTTTGCCCTAAGGACAAAGATCCTCATGGAGATCGAAGGTGAGACCTACCTACGGTGCCCACCTCCAATGAAGCCATCATCTAGTCATGACAAGATAAAGTACTACCGCTTCCACCGTGACCATGGCGACGACACCGAGGAATGCTGCAACCTTAATTAGGAAATCGAAGAGCTTATCAAGAGGGGCTAACTCGAAAGGTTTGTGGGGGGCAGACCTCGAGCAGAACCCCAGGTGCTCGTTGCTCTCCCATCAGTTCCAGCAGTCGACAACCATCCTACCGAGAAGCCAATGGGGATGATACACTGGGGTTCGAGCATGCCACCAAGAAGGCCCAGGGGGCAGGGTATTCTGAAAATGTACTCCCCTTTATGAGGAAAGGGAAAGATGGGAGAAAAAATATAAATAATGATGCTGTGGTCATCGAGATGACGATTGCAAAGCATCCTATAAAATGCATTATGGTTGATAGTGGAAGCTTCACAGATGTGCTTTTTACGATGCTTTCTCTATAATGAACCTTTCTCATGCTCAACTTAAACCTGTATACACACCCCTTGTCGATTTCATAGGTGATTCTATAAGGGTGGAGGGAGAAGTTACTCTCCTAGTTACTGCCGGGACCCCACCCTGGCAGAGCGCCGTCATGATGACTTTCACGGTTGTCAGGCTTCTTTCAGCCTTCAATGTGATTTTGGGCCAACCTAGACTTAACCTGCTCGACACAGTCATCTCCACTAGGAGGCTACTTGTACAGTTCCCAACTCCTTATGGTGTTAAGGAGATGAGGGGAGCACCCCAGCCGGTGTAGCACTACTTCCAAATCGTTCCTGGGGCCAAGAACCCCAAGGGCGACCCTAAGGTGGATGACCTCAACCAAAGAGTTCAAGATCCCAAGGGAGGCCCGGTCGAGCATTTGCTCTCTTACCCACTCGAGAATGATCCTACGAAGATGGTACAGATTGGAGCCCAGCTACCTGAGGAGGAGAGGGCTCAGTTGTTGGAGTTCCTGTGGACAAACGCAGACGTGTTTGCCTGGACAGCGGTGGACATGCCTGGTATTCCCCTTGACATCATCATCCATAAGTTGAGCATTGACCCGAAGCACAGGCCAGTCCGGTAGAAGAAGAGGAGCTTTACCCCGGAGAGACAGGCAGCCATCAACGAGGAGGTGGACAAACTCCTCGCCGTCGGTTTCGTTCAAGAGGTACAATATCCAAGCTGGCTGGCGAACATGGTGATGGTGAAAAGGAACAATGGCAAATGGACGATCTATGTAGATTACACCGACCTCAACAAGGCATGCCCGAAGGATAGCTTCCCTCTGCCAAAGATAGATCAGCTGGTGGATGGCATTTGGGACACAGGCTGCTCTCCTTCATGGATGCATTTTTCGGATACAATCAGATCCAGATGCATCCTGAGGACGAGGAGCATACCGCATTCGTCACCGACCAGGGGACATACTGCTACAGAATGATGCCCTTTGGTCTAAAGAATGCTGGCGCCACGTACCAGCGCCTGGTCAATAAGGTCTTTAAAGATCATATTGGTCGGAACATGCAGGTGTACCTGGATGACATGCTTGTCATGAGCAAGTCGAGCTCAGATCACATTACCGACCTCACCAAAGCCTTCTACAACCTCCGGCAACACCAGATGAAGCTGAACCCGGTGAAGTGCACCTTTGGAGTGGTAGTAAGAAAATTCCTTGGCCTAATGGTCACTCAGAGGGGCATCGAAGCGAACCTGAAGAAGGTCCAGGCGATCATCGACATGGAGCACCTGACGTCCAAGAAGCAGGTCCAGTGCTTGACAGGGCGTATTGCCGCCCTAAGCCGGTTCATCTCGAGGTTGGCCGATCGCTGCCTTCCCTTCTTCAAGGCACTGCGCAAGATGCATGACTTCACCTGGACGGAGGAATGTAGGGTGGCCTTCGAGGAGCTGAAGGAGTTCCTGGCTTCTTCCCCGTTACTTTCCAGGCTAGAAGGAGGGAAGGAACTTCTACTCTATTTGGCGGTTATACCTAGAGCCGTCAGCTCGGTCCTCGTCTGTGCAGATGAGGACGGATCCCAGAAGCTGGTGTACTACACCAGCAAAATCCTTTGTGATGCAGAGATCAGGTATACTCACTCCGAGAAACTCATTTTTGCACTAATAATGTCTACTAAGTGCCTCAGGCCCTATTTTCAAGTACACCCGATCACGGTCCTGACGGACCAGCCACTGAGGGCCATACTTAGCCACCCTAAAACCTCCGAGAGACTGGCGAAGTGGTCCCTGCTCCACAGCAAGTTCGACATAGCATATCGACCGAGGTCTTCGCAGAAGGCCTAAGTCCTAGCTGACTTCATGGTCGAATGCACTGGGCTCATGGAGGAGCCAGAGCGGGCAGTAACAGAGCTCCAAACGGAGCCTGGACCAGAGGAGGATCCTTGGATCCTCCATGTGAACGGCACATCCAACTCCGGCAGAAGCGGAGCAGGCCTCATCCTCACACGATGGGGTGGTGACGGAGTGTGCTCTCCACTTCAAGTTCGCCACGATGAATAACCAAGCGGAGTACGAGGTGCTCCTCGTGGATCTAAAAGTCTCCCGCGAGCTGGGTGTGAAAAACTTGAAAGTCTTTACCGACTCCCAACTTGTTACCAGGAAAGTCTTCGGGGCATATGAGGCCAGAGACCCCTAGATGGTGAAGTACCTGGACCGAGTCTACTCCAGCATGGCAGGCTTCCGATGCTTTTCCATCTCCCACATCCCTCGAGGGGAGATTGCACGTGCAGATGCACTGTCGAGGATCGCGACCCTTCCAAACTCATCTTTGGGCACGCCTACATCGAGTACCTCGAGAATCCAAGCTATGAAAGCACAGAGGAGGTGCATCAAGTCACCCCCGAGCTAAGCTGGATGGACAGGTATGTCAGATACATCACCGATGGCACCTTGCCAAAGGATTGCATGGAAGCAGGCCTCATCAAGAAGAAGGCCTCCCGGTTCATTCTGATGGAAGGCCAGTGCTACCGCCGGTCTTATTCCTACCCAATCCTGAATTGCCTCAGGCCCGTAGAGGCAACCTTCATGCTCCAGGAGATACACGATGGCCTCTGTGGGAACCACGTGGGAGGGAGAACATTGGCTTATAAAGCACTTCGCTAGGGGTACTTCTGGGAGACCATGAGGAAAAATGTAGCCAACTTCATCAGAAAGTGCGACAAATGCTAGCGCCACACCCATATACAGTGCAAGCCGGCAGCACCGATCTCCTAGCTCTCATTTTCTTGGCCTTTTGCTCAGTGGGGAATGGATATCACAGGATCGTTTCCCCCTGCACCTAGACAGCAGAGAATCCTGCTGGTGGTGATCGATTATTTCACCAAGTGGGTGAAAGCGGAACCACTATCTCAGATCACTGAAGCCAATGTCCGTCAATTCTTCTAGAAGTCCGTTATCTGCCATTTCAGACTCCCTTATTGCATCATCATCGATAACGGACAATAATTCGACAACCAGGAGTTTGAAGGGTTCTGTGCGGAGCACGGCATTCAACATCGCTTCATTTCGATAGCTCACCCCGAGACAAACGAGAAGGCCGAGGTGACCAATCAGACCATCCTCCAAGGGCTCAGAATCGGTTAGATCAAGCCAAAGGCAGGTGGGTGGAAGAACTTCCGAGCATCCTGTGGGCCTATCACACAACGCCCAGGATGGCGACTAATGGGATACCCTTCAGCCTTGTCTTTGGATCCGAGGCCATCATTTTAGTTGAGCTCAGCGTGCCCATGCTATGGGTGCAGCAATACGATGAAGCATAGAACTCGGCACATCTCCTACTCAACTTAGACCTCCTCGAAGAATCAAGGGACAAAGCCTGGCTCCGGATGGCGGCATACTGGCAATGAGTGGCCCGGTACTACAATGCACGGGTGAGGCCGAAGGTCTTCAGACCCGGGGATTTGGTGCTGTGCCGAGCCAAAGAATCTCAACCTCGAGAGTGCGGCAAACTCTCGCCAAACTGGGAAGGCCCCTACAAGGTGGCTGAGGTCCTCTCACATGAGGCCTACTACCTCGGGGATCTCGACAGCATCAAATTTTCTCGAAAGTGGAATGCCCGCAATCTGAGAAGATACTATCAATCATGTAAGACTTTCTTCCAGTAATAATAAAGATTTTCTTTTGCACGAATAGCTATCTTCCTTGCAGGAAAATCTCCAAGCTGTCTTCGATCCTAGCTCCAAGACACCAACAACTCCGGAGCCCAGCTCTCTGACCAAGATGTCTTCGAGCCCAGCTCCGAGACACCAACAACTTCGGAGCCCAGCTCTCCGACCAAGATGTCTTCAAGCCCAGCTCCGAGACACCAACAACTCTGGAGCCCAGCTCTCCGACCAAGATGCCTTCGAGCCCAGCTCCAAGACACCGACAACCACGGAGCCCAGCTCTCCGACCAAGATGTCTTCGAGCCCAGCTCCGAGACACCAACAACTCCGGAGCCCAGCTCTCCGGCCAAGATGTCCTCGAGCCCAGCTCCAAGACACCAACAACTCCAAAGCCCAACTCTCAGGCCAAAATGTCTTCGAGCCCAGCTCCGAGACACCAACAACTTCGAAGCCCAGCTCTCCGCCTAAGATATCTTCGAGCCCAGCTCCAAGACACTGACAACCTCGGAGCCCAGCTCTCCGGCCAAGATGTCTTCAAGCCTAGCTCCAAGACACCAACAACTTTGGAGCCCAGCTCTCCGACCAAGATGTCTTCGAGCCTAGCTCCGAGACCCAACAACTCCGGAGCCCAGCTCTCCGCCCAAGATGTCTTCGAGCCCAGCTCCAAGACATCGACAACCCTGGAGCCCAGCTCTCCAGCCAAGATGTCTTCAAGCCCAGCTCTGAGACACCAACAACTCCGGAGCCCAGCTCTCCGGCCAAAATGTCTTCGAGCCTAGCTCCGAGACACCAACTACTCCGGAGCCCAGCTCTCCGATCAAAATGTCTTCGAGCCTAGCTCCGAGACACCAACTACTCCGGAGCCCAGCTCTTTGCCCAAGATGTCTTCGAGCCCAGCTCCAAGACATCGACAACCCCGGAGCCCAGCTCTCTGGCCAAGATGTCTTCGAGCCTAGCTCCGAGACACCAACAACTCCAAATCCTAGCTCTCCAGCCAAGATGTCTTTGAGCCCAGCTTCGAGACACCAACAACTCTGGAGCCTAGCAATCTACCCAAGATGTCTTTGAGCCCAGCTCCAAGACACCGGCAATCCCGGAGCCCAGCTCTTCGGCCAAGATGTCTTCGAGCCCAGCTCCAAGACACTAACAACTCCGGAGCCCAGCTCTCTGGCCAAGATGTCTTCGAGCCCAGCTCCAAGACACCAACAACTCCAGAGCCCAGCTCTCTGGCTAAGATGTCTCCGAGCCCAGCTCCAAGACACCAACAAATCCAGAGCCTAGCTCTCCGGCCAAGATATCTTCGAGCCCAGCTCCAAGACACCAACAACCCCGGAGCCCAACTCTCCTACCAAGATGTCTCCGAGCCCAGCTCCGAGACACCAACAACTCCGAAGCCCGGCTCTCTAGCCAAGATGTCTTCGAGCCCAACTCCAAGACACCAACAACTCTGGAGGCCAGCTCTCCGACCAATATGTATTCGAACCCTGCTCCAAGACACCAACAACTCCGGAGCCCAACTCTCTAGCCAAGATGTCTTCGAGCCCAGCTCCGAGACACCATCAATCCCGAAGCCCAGCTCTCTGGCCAAGATATCTTCGAGCCCAGCTCCAAGACACCAACAACTCCGAAGCCCTACTCTTCGGACAAGATGTCTTCGAGCCCAACTCCAAGACACCAACAACCCCGAAGCCCAGCTCTCCGGCCAAGAGGTCTTCGAGCCTAGCTCCAAGACACCAACAACTCCAGAGCCCTACTCTCCGGACAAGATATCTTGGAGCCCAGCTCCAAGACACCAACAACCCCAAAGCCCAGCTCTCTGGCCAAGAGGTCTTCGAGCCTAACTCCAAGACACAAAGACCTGAGCCCAGCTCTCAGGAGAACAAGACCCAGGGCCCAACTCTTCGGATGGCAAGTCTTCGAGCCTATCTCCAAGACAAGACCTGAGCCCAGCTCTCAGGCAACCCTTGGATCGGGGCCTAGCTCTCTGACCAGGAAGGTCTTTAAGCCTAGCTCCAAGACACCAAGACTTGAGCCCAGCTCTCAGGCAAACCTTGGACCGGGGCTTAGCTCTCTGGCCAAGAAGTCTTCGAGCCTAGCTCTAAGACACCAAGATCAGGGCCCAACTCTTCGGCCAGCAAATCTTGGAGCCCAGCTACTCCTAAACCATCAGAGTCTTGAAATCACCTAACCAACACCGGAGCTTGAAGATCAAGCCCTAGACAAGATAGAACTTTTCTCTCTGATCTCGCTGCAAACTCCAAAAAAAAAAAAGAAAAGAAAATAGAGAAGAGTCAACTGATGCTCGGGGATAGATGGCAAGAAAATTTCTACTTCATTTACAGAAGGTGTTTACAAGCATCTTTGGGCCCCCGACATGCCGAGTGACCTAGACCAAATACAAAAATAGATGGAAGGCTACTCCACTCTGGCCAGTCCCCCAGCAAGGCCGTGAGGCTACGAGGTCCCATTCTCGGGGACCCCCAATTGGGCAGCTTTGGCCTCAGGTGGCCCGGCTCTGGCTTTGGCTTCGACTGACAGAGAAGCTTCAGGAGCAGTCGCTTCCTCGATGACCACCTTCGGATCCAACTCCATGTCCGAGGCTTGTGGATAACTGAGGTGGCTACGGCCCTCGTTAGGGACGAACCCCTCAATTCGACCGTGCAGGTACATGAAGCCTTTGAAAAAGGAGTTCGATGTCGTTTGATGAATCTTGATGATGAACTCCTCCGAGGCACTGTACCTAGCCACTGCCTCCTAGCATCCTTCCTTGCCTCGATGGCTTTCCCCCTGGCCACCTCCATTGACATGGCCGACTCCTCTGCCACACTCTCAGCCATGTTCAACTTCTCCTTCGCCGCCGCCAGTTCGGTCTGAAGAGATCGAGCAATCTCCCTCTACCGAACTGCCTCGGTGTTGAATAGCCCCAGCCTTCTCTCAGCATCAGTGAGCTCCTCGGACTTTTTCTTCGACCGGCCCCGCTCTTGGTTGAGGCCCTCCTAGATCTCCTTTGCTTGCCCCTCAGAGTCGACGAGCTTCTTCTTAAGGTCCTTAACCTTCTAACCTAGCACCCCGTTCGTGTCGGTTCTCTCCTTCAGGTCAGCCTTCATTGACTCGACCTCTGCTACCCATTGTTGGTCATCCCTCTGCCAGTTCTAGAAGCAGTCCCTTATGAAGAGGGCCTCAGCACCGATCTACATTGTGCAAAAAGTTAGTAACAAAAAAAGAAGAGAGGTAAAAGAGGCGGGATCGCTTATCGAGAAGAGCATGAGAAAGATGTTGCCAATCACATCCCCCAGCCGCTGACCTGCCATCCCCTATCAATCACATGTTTGGATTGAGAAATCCATCATGCACTGGACCAGTATGTTGTTTCGAAGCAGAGAGCTCTCCGGTCCCAGCCTGAACGGAAGCCGGCGCCATGCCTCCTCCCTCCTGCTCTCCCCGAGAGTAGGGTCGCTCACTCCACCAGCAGTGGAGCCCCCAGGAGCAGGCTGTGGGCCCGGCACCTTCTCAGGAAGTGCCTCAGTCATGGGCCCAGCCCCAGCTCGAACCTCCCCCTCGACCTCAGTCGCAGCCAGGCTCGGGGAGCTGGGGGACATAGCAGCGATGGCAGTTATGGCCCTGGCCTGGATAACCACTTCAAGCTCCGGGGTAGTGGCCATTTCCTGTTGCCTGGGCCTCTCAGGAACCTTGTGGACTGACCGCTGATTTGGCCCTGGCACTGCGGACGTCGCCCTCTCTACTGGAGCAGGGGCAGCTTCGGCCTCCCTCTTACTCGGGGCGATCAGTGCTACGAGAGTGACCGTCGATGCGCTCTCGCCCCGGGCCCATCTCGGTGGAGGCTCATCAGCTAGCCTGGTTGGCAACCTCTTCTTGGTGATCGCCAACAGGTCACTCTCCATGAAGATCATTTCTGCATGCAGATCACATAATGGTTAGAGCTCAGCTAAGACAGTATGAAAGCACAGAGGAAAGAAAGACCTGGTCCAGACTCACTCAGCCCTCTTGTTGGGTCGACCCTGGCATCGAAAAGGTTCTGCTCTGACAGCGAGACCTCAAGGGAAGGAACCTGGGCGGTGCAGAGATGCTCGTAGTCATCTTGGTTAGCCACATCGACTACAGAGATTCGGTTGGGGGACTGATCCAGATCTCTCCAGACCCAGTCAACCTCCTCGATCATGGCAAAGAAAAATTTGCTCTTCCATTCCTTAATGGAAGAGGGGAGTTCAAATTTGATGCCCTTCGGGTGAGAAGACAAAGACCACCACCCATCCTCGGTGGGGTGGCGCTTCAGGGTGAAGAATGCCCTGAACAAGGAAAAGCGGGCGACGAACCCGTGGAAGTGGCAGAGTACGATGAAGGAGAAGATGGTCCTAATGGCATTCGGGACTAGCTGAACGGGGACCAGATGGTAATTGCTCAGCACAGACATGAAGAAGGGATGGAAGGGGAACTGAAACCCTCCCGAAATGGTCTCCTCATAAAAGGCTATCCGTCCTGGGCTACTCAAAGTGACCCTGTCCCCTAGTTGGGGAATCAAAAGCCGAACAGAGTGAGGGATGTCGTAGACATCCCGGATGGTCCCCAGCTCCTCAGCAAAAATTATTGAAGCAATCCCACTGGGACCTGTTAACCGAAGAGACTCAGAGATAGGTTCGGGTGGGAGAGAAAGACTAGAAGGATGAGAAAATCCAGCCCCTGGTTCTCTAAAAGATACGGGGCCAGGAGGATGCCTCCTACTGAACTCGAAGCACTCCCTATCCCCCTCCTCATCGAAGGAGGAAGATGGCATCCTTGGCCTAGAAGGACCGGCTTCATTCGGATTGGTGGAAGGATGAAAATGAGGCATCATCAAAGGAAGAAGAAGCCAGGAATCCAAGGAGCAGAAAGGACAGACTCGACCGGGGGAAGGCCCTAGACTCAGAGGAAGAACCCTATCGTGATGGGAAGAAGAAGAAGAGAAGGAGGACTAATATGGTTCCTTAGGGGAACTGAGGTATGAAAGGGATATGCCCTACAAGCCAATCTATGTTGTATCTCCCAAACCATTGTAATTGACAATATTCTAATAAAGGCATTATTTTTCATCATACGCTGTGTTTATTATTATATGATGAACCCCATAGATTAGGGCTATGATTTTAGGGTTATGATGAGATCATACCAGTGAGACCTAAAGTCTTAAAACCTTAATCTAAAATATTCCTAGTCAAAGGAACCTTGAGTAGGGTATCAGGGTTTTTTTTCCGGTAAGACTAGCACATCCTATGTATACTGAATAGGGTGACTACTCTCATAGTTACTTGTGTATGACACTAATACTAGGATGTGGGTGCTCATTAGAGAATGAGTTCACTGATATGATCCAACTTGAGAACATCTAATGGAGTCTTAGCTACATGTCAATAGAAGGTTCTCATAGTGGGAGTGGTACAAGTAATCCTTTGACCTGAGACTGCCATAAGTACCTTATGTACATAAACCCATGCTTTGGTTCAATCCTAATCATGACACTGAGTCATGCATAGGTTTGATACTGGGAATGGTGAATTGGATATGAAGGTAATGAGTAGGTCAACAAGGAATCGATCACTCTTAGTAAGAGGAGATTGCATCTAGCTAGTTATCAATCGGATGATGATTCAAGGAATCTTTGATCAAAGTAATGATATTAGAGATGGTTTTTAATATCAAGATAATTGAATCATCAATATAAGATTGAGCTAGATACAGATATAATATTGGATTTGACATATATCCATATCCATAATTATATTTTGGGTGCAGGCTGATCGAAGGATTTAATTATACGGTAACTTTCCACTGAAGGGTAGTTTTGGTATTTCACCAGAATTTTCATATCTTCCGGGTAGACATGACACGTTGCTAGACGTCAATCTTGTCTTGTGGGTTGATTAAATTGAATGATCACTTATTAGGAAGAGTCCTAATTGATCATAATCAGGTAAGCCTGATTTGACCTAAATCGATTAGAAAGAGTTCTAATCAAATTAGGTCAACTTGTGTTCGAACCCACTGTTGGCTAGATGTGGAACCCAATGGGTCACACACTTAAGAGAATTGATCAAGGGTTTAATTTTGTCATTAAATCATTTTGCATGATGACACTCTAGCAGGTGTTGCAAATCCTAGCTTCTAATTGAATTAGATTCGAATTAGGGTTCCGGATTGATTCAATTTGGGTTCTAATTGGATCTAATTAGACCCTAATTGAGGTTATAGGGATTATGGCTAACCCTATTGGCTAACCATGCACCTAGGCTGGCCCCCCCACCCGCCCCTTAGCATTTTCACGCCAAAATGCCAAGAGTCCATGTGCTAATGGACTCTTGGCGCGCCATTTGGAAGAGTCCATGGCGCATGGACTCTTGGCGCGCCCCACTTAATTCTCCGATGAATTAAGATGGGGCAGCCTCCTTTCTTAGAATTAGCGCCTCAGATGTGCCCCCTTGGATGGGAATCCAACGGTTGATGGGTTTTTAAGAAAGGAAGAAAGCGCTTGTTGCTTCCCGGTTGCACGAAATAACATCTCTTCGAAGATTTAAATTCGCGACTCCTTTCTTTTAAAAACATCGTGACTTTTTGGTGCAGGCACCAGAATCAGAAAGAGACTCCAACCAATTCAAGCCCATTCCGAATCTTTATGGTTGGACTAGAGAGTCCGGTAACCTTTCTTTATTTTGAGTCCAAAAGAATCATGTAAGTCGAGTCCATGTTGGGTCCTGTAATCTTTCTTTTGAGTCCAAAATAATCATGTAAGTCGAGTCCATGTCGGGTCTAGTCTTAGTCCAATCCAAATGGGTCAACTAGCATCAAGCCTAAAGAAGACTCACAATGTATACCCCAAATCAAGACCAAAGACAACTCAATTGGGGACCACATGCCACATCACTTGCGCCACCTCAACTTGGGACCACATGCCATGTCAAGAAGGGACCACATGCCACCTCACATGCCACCTCACCACAAGAGGGCGCCATCCCAAGTTCAAATTCAAGGAAGTTGGCCAAGGAGGATTTCAAGCAAGAAAATCAGCCCTCTCCCCTTATATTACTCCACTTGTTTGGGGATTTGAAATTTCAAAATTTGTGAGGCTTTATTTAAAGTCTTGGATGCCCCTTGTAAAGAGGAATTGATGAGTGAATACAAATTTCCAGCAATTTTCTATGTGTTCCTATGTGCCTATATGGATCTTTGTGCCTAAGTGAACCTCTTCCTCTCCTCCATCATTTCTTCTCCCTAATCCTTCTCTTTTACTCTTCATCTTCCAAGCAATCCTCTTCCTTCAAAGCGAATTAAGGACATCCTCACAAGAAGAAGATCAACACCAATACAAGCTTCCACCATGGCGCCAAGGATCATTTCCAACAAACTCTCCTTTTGAGTTCCATCAATCTTCTCACTTCTAATTAAGTATCTAATCATCTTGGTTTCTTTGTTGCAGGGTTCTCTAGGCTCCAGATCCAAGAGGAAGGATTACTTGCTACAAATCAGAAAGTTAGAAGGCCCATCTTATGTGGTATGATCTTTCATTTGAGAACCTTAAGAGTGAATCCCTTGTGCTTGAGATTTCAATGCTTGAACTCCTAGTATTTTAAGATCGGGATCATTAAATAGGGCTAGCTTGACTTGTGTGCGAATTCTAATCTTGTCCTATTTCTTTAAGATTTTGATAGTCCTCCTAGCTGGGTTTAAGTATAAGCATTTAGGGTTTCTTATTTAGATCTCCTTGATTTTATATGTTGAATCACTCATATGCAAGTAGGAATTGCTAGTTAAATTTTGGTTAATCTCCTTTAGAGTTACATGTTTGCATCCTCATCATGCATATCACACCACTTTTCCTTTAAGAAAGGCCATGGGATTTATCCGGAAGGCTGTGAGAAGGAAGGATGGGGCATGAGAAAATAGGGAAGGGGCGTGAGAAAAAAGGGAATGGTGTTTACGGAGAGTTGTGTTCTTTTGAGAAGACATCTTTTTGTAGTCTATTTAAGGAACAGAGGCCTCGGGTGTTTTGGCTAATGTACAACAGAGTTTTTTTTTATTTGTCTTTCCTTTCCAGGAGACTGATTCCTCCTTAGCTTGTTTAGGACACAAGAGTTTCCCTTTTACAGAGTTCTCTTCTCTGTTAAAACTCAAGTCTAAAACAAGAGATAGGAAGAATCTCTCGAACAGTAAAAGAAAAGAAGATATACTCTGTTTCCTATTTCCTTTACATTAAGACATTAGTGTCTTAAATCCTCCTCCTCCTTCAAGACAAGAGTGTATTCTTAGGACAAGGTCTTAAGAAAGGGAGAGAAAGAAGATAGAAAGGAAGTAAGAAGTCCCTGCCGTGGAGTTTTTTAGCCATAGTCATCTTGAGTTCTGGGAGAAGAATTCAAGTGAAGGAACCTTTTGAAGAAGCGAGCATCTTGATCAATTTTCTTGTGGATCACCATTGGAGGGTGGACATTTGGATGCCTAGTGAATTCAAAAGGGTCATTCAACATCAAGTTTTGATCCTACATCAAAATTGGGTTTAGCGATAACAGGTTGGTGCCCTAATTCTAATAGTGTAGGTTTGCATGTTTCTCATATGTTTTAATCCTGAATAAGGAGATCCTGGCTAAGGGTTTTGGTGTAAATTTCATCATTTTGAAATTATCTTTCCACTGCGTTGCACCGGAATCCTTTCAAGATAATCAGGAAGAAGGGGAAGCCTGGGTACTGCAGCGGGTGCGAAGGATTCGAAAGAATAGATATTTTGGGTAAAAACGTCTTTTCATTTCGAAGCGACCCGACGCATCCATACCATTACAACCTCTCTGCCAATGGATTCTTGCTACGTGCCTGCCATCGGTGAGAAAGGCATCCCGGCCACTCTGGATTCTATGCCAGCAATAACTACTCCTCGGATGTGGCAACGTGGTGCCCGTGCAATGGCCTGGGAAACCGTCCCATGAAGCACCGACTATCATGGTCATAATTGTACTGGATCTTCACCTTTCCATGTCAGCCATACAATTACTCCCTTTGACCTGAGTGCCGTGCACTAACGGGCCTCGGTAGTGGGGGCCAAATGATGTGGCACGATCGTTGATGTGGAGTAGCTGTCAGACACCACGTCAGATACTCTACTCGGGCTCCTTCATTGGGCTGAGCTCTCTCAGTGTAAGGGGGCAGCCCATCGAAGTCGAGCTCTGTCCTCCGCCAGGTTGGCCTTGCAAGCCAGGGATGCTTAGGCCAGAGCCGAGCGGCACCCCCCAGATCGAGCCCCTCGAGATCGAGCCTTGTGGCCCAAAGTCGAGCTCAGCCCTCCTCCACCACATGGAGTCTCTCCGAGGTTGAGCCCTCTGAGCCAGAACCATGCTCTGTCCTCCGCCAGATCGAGCCCCTCAAGATCGAGCCCTGTGGCCTGGAGTCGAGCTCAACCCTCCTCTACCACGTGGAGTCTCTCCGAGGTCGAGCCCTCTGAGCCGAAGCTATGCTCTGCCCTCCACCAGATCGAGCCCCTCAAGATCGAGCCCTGTGGCCCGGAGTTGAGCTCAGCCCTCCTCCGCTGCGTGGAGTCTCTCCAAGGCCGAGCCCTCTAAGTCGGAGCTGCAATCTACCCTCCACCAGATTGAGCCCCTCGAGATCGAGCCCTGTGGCCCAGAGTCAAGCTCAGCCCTCCTCCACACGTGGAGTCTCTCCGAGGCCGAGCCCTCTGAGTAGAGCCATGCCCTGCCAGATCGAGCTCTACCTTCCCTGCTCACCCTCCAGCTCGGGCAAAGACACCGACGAATGGAGAGACAGCACCACCACCCTAGGACACCAGTGAGCCACCCGAGGATCGCAGCAAGATACCCACTAGGCCGCAATAACTGCCCGCAGCTCCCACTTGCACTTGAAAGGGGAGGAACCCTCCGATCGAAGTACCACGCTCTTCACTAACCACCTGAACCACCCAAAAAAGGAAGTCAACCAGGAGATTCGAATCCCGGGGGCGGTGGCCCCCCGATCGAGGCACTGCCAGGCTTCTCGGAATGGGGCGACAAGGAATAATGTCAGAACATATGATAGCTTCTCTTAGCACGAATTCGGAAAGACGTCCCATCCATGGCACGGGACACCACTGCATGCACCTGCCAACCCAGTGAAGATCTCGAGGCAAGCACCCAATGGTCACCTTGGCTACAAAGAACGTTCGACAGCCCCGAAGGGAGGAGGTATGCAAAACACAAAGGCAAACACAAATATAAGTGCAAGCTCAACCGAAGGGCAAAGCACCACCAGGAAACCCAGGCAAGGGAAGGAGAAAGGGCCACCTAAAGAATCCCTCTAGCTCGGTCACCATTCCTTTGACGCGCTTGCACCCCACTCTCACACTACTCACTCCTCCTAGTGTGGAGTCCATCAAGAGGGGCTCGACAAGGAGAATCTGTTTCCCTGGATCGTCACTGACTTGACCGTCATAGTGCCCCCACCAGAATCCCCGGCCCGGGTCACTAACCTCTATTTTGTAGGTCCGAAACTCCAGGATCGCTAGCAAGCGGAAGGAGCGCACTCCAGCATCAACAGTAGCTGTGGGCCATGATGATTTTGGTAGCAACAATATTCAATTAGAATCATTCTTCTCCTTTATTAAGTACATAAATCTTGATTTTTGAAAGAAATTTTGATATTCTAATTTAAATTTATCTTGAGTTGCATACACAAATCACATTACAATACCATTCATTCCACAAATCATATTGAAAACATAAGAAATCATATAATTTCATTGCATTCAAGGATTTTCAATACAGATTATAAAAGTTTGAAAGCAGATATACAAACTTTAGTCTTGTCACTATCAATAGGTTCTACGTTAATATTTTCAGATCTACCTAGCCAAGATTTAGGTATATTAGAAGGTCCTCTAGTGGTAGTGGATGTTTCAGGTGGTGGTCTAGAAGAGATAGGTTCTGGGTCAAATAGACCAGGAGGAGCAAAAGGTGGTGGCTGAGTAGACTGAGGTGGAGGCTATCTAAAGTGTGGTGCAGGCTATCTAGGATGAGGTGCGGGATGACCAGGATGAGGTGCAGGCTGACTAGCTGAAGGTCTAGCTACTTCAAGAGCCTGAATGTCTAAAGATAGCCTGGCTAGAAAGACCCACACAGTGCTCTGCTCGATCTAAATTTTCTTGTTCCCATCCTGTAGAGCAATGAGCTCATTAACCTAAGCTTTAGTAAATGCCTCAGCTGATCCTTTCATTCTTCCAAATTGTGCTCTCAGAATTCCCACTCCTTTTGTGTAATCATCTTCCATCTTCTTTGTTGCTTCCAGTGAACCCATTCTATAGCTCATTCTCTCAATTTAGTTTTGAACTCATTTATGCTGTGAGCTATAGTCTGCTAATGTCATCTGAAACTGATCTGAAAGAGTCAGAAAGTGCCTGAATATCAATCGTGGCTATGGTCCAGTAGACCCAACACAGTCTACCCAGGACTGCAACAATCTAATCTCACCATAGATCTCCTCAAGTTTGGTATCGAAGGTTTGGCGAAGCTCACCAAACATCGAACCAAAGGAGCTGGTCAGAGTCTTAGATAGCTGCCTCATCTGCTAAGCAAAAAATGCGTGAGACACTAAAGGTCCAGGAGTATCAGCAGATGGTCTTGGAGTATCAGTAGATGGACCAGAACATGTGTATTAGTCACTGCAGGTGCTGGCACAGGAGGTACAGGTATTGATGCAGGTGGAGAAGTTAGTGCTGGTGGAGATGCTGATGCTGGTGGAGATCCTGGGAAAGTCCTAGGACTCCTCTCTCTATACTCTAACTCCTCAGCATCTGTAACAGTAAGCTCAGCAGCAACAGTGGTAGCAGTCTCTTCAAGTGTAGAAAGCTTAGTAGCAGTCCCAATCTTATAAGGTAGCTGCTCCTCATCATCATCTGAAGATTCTTCAGCCCTCTGATATGAACCTTTCTTCAACCAAGCCCCTTCAACCTGATGATAACCCATATGTTGAAGTGATTTGGCTGAGTAGGTATCAGTGTGGTGTAACAACCTGCTATCCTCCCCATCAAGCACAACACCAAAGTATTTGAATATAAATGTGAAGGCCATACCATAGGGTAAGCATGCCTTGGCCTTCCTGACTGCATCTCTCATCTGGGTTAGCATAATATAAGGGAGATTGAGGGCCTACCCCTCAATCATATATCTCATAAAGACCAAATCTCTCTCGCTGACCCAGTCGAATCTACCAGTGAGAGGCAAAAATATTCTACTGACAATATTATGAAGTAGCCTCATCTCAAGGGAAAGGACATTAGTCTTTACATTAGCAATTTCATCTACACTGTTGCTTTCCAAAATTAGTCTTAAAGTCCTTTGTCTTTCCTTCATAACCAGATGACAGCTCCCATTACTTGGCATATGCAGAATTTGACTCAAACATTCCTCATTCTCAGTCACTCTAACCCCTTTCACAGTCGAACTAACTCCATTTTCTTCTAGGATTAGGTTTTCATAGAATGATCTGACTAGGCTAAGGTATGTAGGCAAATCTAAAGTGCAGAAAAATTTCTAGCCCTGAGACTCAATCAACTACCAATCCGAAAACCCTGGTTCTCTAAAAAAGTGAAGTTGATTTTCCTACTAGTAGTTACCGGTCGGTTCCCCATTAGAACAATTGGTCGAGGCTGCACAAGTGATGGATTCCAATTTTCCTCACTACCTTCCTATTCTTCCACTTCATCAGTCCGAGTCAACTCTTCTTGCTGTCTCTTGGTTCTTCTTTCTCTTTCCACGGTGGGCTTGCCTCGTCGAGATCTCTTGGAAACAGCTTTCTTTGGAGCCATTAGCACCAATTAGGTAGGGTAGGATGGATTTTGGGAGAATGTAGGGTAGGATTTTGTAAATCAAAGGTTGGAGAGAGTGAAGGAGAGCTCTACTAGGGTTTAAGTGAATTTAAATCTCTAAGAAAGATTCTGCGATTTTATATAAAAATTCTTAACCCGCAATTCATGTCGGCTTAACTTGAGCAATGTAGCTCGAGTCGACTCGAACCAAAACTCCATACAAGCTTCAAAATAATTCAAAAATGGTCTCAAATGAAAGGTATACACTAAGAGTACTGGTCATTATCCTTAATTTGAAATTGGAGGCTTTTTAGATAGTGTTTCCTTAGTTTTGAAGAATTAGATCAAGTTTTCTAAAAAGGGTCACAAAGACCTAATTCACCTCTAATCAATTGAAATCTATCTAAATTAAGAGGTTAGTGAAAATTTCAGCAAGTTGATTTTCAGTAGGAACAAATTCAAGCACAATATCACCATTCAAAACATGATCCCTAATAAAATGATATATAATCTCTATGTGCTTTGTTCTAGAATGCTAAACTGAATTTTTAGACAAATTAATAGTACTTGTGTTATCACATTTGATAGGAATTTTAGATTGTGTAACACAAAAGTCTTCTAGTTTTTATTTAATCTAAAGCACTTGTGCACAACAACTCCTAGCAGTTACATACTCTGCCTCAGCAATAGATAGTGCTATCGAGTTTTATTTCTTACAGTGCCATGAGATTAAATTCAACCATAGAAATTGGCATGTACCACTAGTGCTCTTTCTATCTATTTTGCATCCACCATAATCAGCTTGCAAAAAACTAATTAAATTCAATGAAGATTACTTTGAATACCATAGACCTAAATTACTTGTTCCTCTTGAATATTTTATGATCCTTTTTATAGCAAGCATATATGATTCTTTTGGATTAGATTGAAATCTAGAACAAACACATATGCTAAACAAGATATCAGGTCTACTAGCAGTTAAGTACAATGTGATCTAATCATACCTCGATTGAGCTTTTGATCAATGTTGTTGCTATCTTCATCTTTATCTAATCGACGGGTAGGACTTATGGGTGTGCTTGCTTCTTTGCTTGTCTCCATACCAAACTTTTTGATGATTTCTTTGATGTATTTGGCTTGATTTATGAAGAACCCTTCATTTATTTGTTTCACTTGAAGTCCAGGGAAGTAATTTAGTTCACCCATAAAGCTCATTTCAAATTCATCCTGCATCAACTCAGCAAATTCTCCATAATGTTTTTCATTAGTTGCACTAAATATAATATCATCAACATAAATTTGTACAACTAACATATCATTATTTTTTTTTTGATGAAGAGAGTTTTATTAACATTTCCTCTTATAAAATTATTTTCAAGCAAGAATTTGCTTAATCTATCGTACCAAGCTCTAGGTGCTTGTTTCAAACCATATAATGCTTTATTGAGTTTAAAAACATGATTTGGAAAACATGACTTTCAAAACCTGGTGGTTGTTCTATAAAAACTTGTTCTGATATAAAACCATTTAAAAATATACTTTTTACATCCATTTAGAATAATTTGAAATTCATATAGAAAGCAAATGCAAGTAGTAATCTTATAGCCTTTAGTCTTGCTACGGGTGCATAGGTTTCATCAAAGTCTATTCCTTCCTTTTGGTTGTACCCTTTGGCTACTAATCTAGCTTTGTTTCTAACTACATTACCTTGTTCATCTAATTTATTTCTATAGACCCATTTGGTTCCTATAATGGGATGGTCTGAAGGTCCATCAACTAAAGTCCACACATTATTTCTATCAAACTGGTTTAGTCCTTCATGCATTGCCATCATCCAGTTTGGATCATTTTCAGCCTCTTCTAAATTGTGTAGCTCTATTTATGATACAAAAGCTAGGTAATCATGTGCATCTTTATGTGATGACCTAGTTCTAACACCTTGAGAGGGATCACCAATGATTAAATCTCTTGGATGAGAAGTTACATACCTCCATTCTCTTGGTAGATCAGTATGGTCTTTACTTACCATTTCTTTTTCTTTTTAAGTTGGTCTCTCTTAAATGCTCATATCTTTCATTTCCTTTTGAAGTGTGCCTACATCATTATCTTTGTACTCTTCTTTTCTTGAAGGTGAGGGGTTAGTTTCATCAAATATAACATGTACTGATTCTTCTATAGTCAATGTTCTTTTATTAAATACTCTATATGCTTTGCTGTATATTGAATAACCAAGGAAAATTGCTTCATTAAATTTAGCATCAAATTTTTCTAGATTATCCTTTCCATTATTCAGCACAAAGCATTTACAACCAAAAATATAAAAATAGTTTATATTTGGCTTCTTTTCATTCCAAAGCTCATAAGGGGTTTTCTTTAAAATTGGACGAATCAAAATATGGTTAAAAATATAACAAGCAGTGTTCACCGCTTCTACCCAAAAGTACCATAGAAGATTACTTTCATATAACATTGTTCGGGCCATCTCTTCCAAAATCCTATTTTTTCTCTCTACAATACCATTTTATTGTGGTGTTCTAGGAGCAGAGAAGTTGTGATCAATGTCATTTTTTGTATAATAATAATCAAAAAATTGATTTTTCAAAATCTGTGCCGTGATCACTTCTGATAGAATAATTAAAATGTTTTTCTGGTTTGAAACTTTTTTGTAAAATTTTTGAAAGACTTCAAAAGTTTCATCTTTATGTGAAATAAACAAGGCTCAAGTAAATCTTGAAAAATCATCTAATATCACAAGAGCATAATTTATACCGCCTAGTCTTGTGGTCCTAGTTGGTTCGAATAAGTCATGTGAAGTAGCTCAAAGGGTCTAGAAGTTGAAATCATATTTTTGGATTTAAAACTCTCCTTAGTTTGTTTACCCAATTTGCAAGCATCGCAAACATGTTCAAAATCTATTTTAAATTTAGGTAAACCTCTAACAAGATTTTTGGAAATCAATTTGGTAATAGTATGTATGCTACCATGACCCAATCATCTATGCCAAAGTAAACAAGACTCCTTGGTCTTAGCATTCATTGCACTAGACTAGAACTACTAGACATGGCTAGATCATTCAGTCTACCACATAAATATTTTCAAGTCTATGTCTAATTAATTTGTAGCTAGAATCAAGTGAGTTTGTTACTATACACATAGATGATTCAAAGACAACCTTGAAGCCTTTATTACATAATCGACTAATACTTAACAAATTATGCTTCAATTTGTCTACTAGCAATACATTTTCAATAAAAGTAGAGAGGGTTAATTTGATCTTACCAATACCGATTATTTTTCTCTTGCCATTATCTCCAAAGGTTACCAAACCTCCTTCTTTCATCTCTAGGATGGTGAATTGATCCTTGTCATCCATCATATGTCTTGAATAGCCCTATCGAGATACCATCTTTTCTTCATATTTTGGGCTGCAAGATATTCCTGGAAAATAATCAACAAGTTCTTTTAGGTACCCAAGCTACCTTGGGTCCTTGCAGGTTAGCAGTGGTGGTTCCTTTGGAAATCCAAATCTTTCTAATTTTATTCTTTCCATTTTTATTTTTCTTTAATAGATTGCATTGGAAAAATTTATGTCCAACCCCATGACATGCATAACAAACAATTTTAGTATTTTGAAAAGATTTAAACTTTGAAGTTCTAGATGTAGAAGCATATGATGCAGATGTAGAAGCATATGATACAAAAGCATTTTCAGAAATACATTTTGGTACAAATGCTTTTGAAGATACAAATCTAGTAGCTGAAATTTCATTTGAATTTGAAGAATTATAATTGATTCCAACCTTGTTACTTGAAATTCTTTGCTCTTTCAAAATTAACTCAAGTTTATTTGAACTTATGGTAAGCTTTTCAACCAAAGGCTTGAGTTTTTCCATTTCCTTTCTCAAATCAGAATTTTCATCAACAAAAGCTTTGTTTTTCTCAAGATATAGTTTTTTCTCAATTTCTAAAGCTTTGTTGTTTTTAGAAAAGACAGTTAATTCCTTTTGCAATAATTTATTCTTTTCTGAAATCTCTTCCTTTTCTTTTACTAAAGAATCATTAATGTCTTTTACTAAAGAATCATTAATGTTCTATAAAACTCTAATTTTTGTTCCAGCCTTTTTAAATTCAGAAAGCAAATTATGAAATGCAGAATTCAGTTCATCAAAAATAAATTTAGCTCAAGGTTCAGGGGACATTACCTCATCTTCGAGACCCATAAGACATAGATTAGCAGTTTTTGTGGTCTCTTCTTCTTCTGTTGAAGTCAACTCCTCATTGTCGCTCCAAGTTACAACCATCGCTTTCTTTTTCTTTTTCTTCAATGTTTTCTTTAGTATAGGATAATCAGGATGGATATGCCCTGGTTTCTTATACTCATAACATGTAGGCATTTGTTCCTTCTCTTTTTCTTTCTTTGTCCTTACTATGTTCACCTCTCTTGTAAAACTTTTGGAAGTATGTTCCTTTTTTCTTTCCCATAAATCATTTAAATCTCCTCATGACCATAGCAACATCTTCATCTTCTAAGTCATCTTTGGAGGAGGAGCATTCATCTTTCGATTCCTCATCTTGTTTCTTTGAATTTGATGCAGCTTTAAAGGCAATTATTTTCTTCTTCTTCTGATCATCTTCATTATTATGCTGCATGGCCAATTCATGTGTGACGAGAGAACCCAGCAGTTCATCCAGAGTTATTGTGTTTAGATCTTTTGCTTTCTGGATGGTAGTTACTTTGGGATCCCATTTGTTTGGAAGTGATCTTAGAATCTTTTGTACTAAATCAGCATTAGAATAAACCTTGCCAAGAATTTTCAAACCATTAATAATATCTGTAAACCATGAAAACATGGCAGAAATAGTTTTAGTTTGCTCCATCTTAAATAATTCAAAGCTATGTACTAGAAGATTGATTTTGGAGGTCTTCACTTGGAAAGTTCCTTCATGGGTCACTTCGAGTTTGTCCTAGATTTCTTTTACAGATGAGTAAATAGAAAATCGGTTGAACTCATTTGCATCCAAAGCACAGTATAGTAAGTTCATAGCTTTGGCATTCAATTTTCCCATTTTCATGTTGTGTTCATCCCAATCCTCTTTAGATTTGGGACATCCACGCCATCAATTTTAATCATGGGTATTTGCAGACCCTTAAGATTGACCATCCATAACTGAAAATCAATAGCTTGAATGTATATCTTCATTCAAGCTTTCCAGTATGAATAATTCATGCCAGTGAACTGTGGAGGTCTATTAGAAGATTGGCCTTTGGCCAAGGAAGTACTCATGGGATGAGCCATTAATCTTTACTCAAATAAATTCAGAGACTTAGCTTTGATACCAGTTTTGCCCAGGTGACTTTCCCAAGAGGGGGTGAATTGGAAATTTAAAAAATTAATCAGATATGTGCTCTTTTAAATCTACTTTAGTGGTAGGTGCTATGTTTCAAATAATTAATAGTGGAAGTATACACAAATAGAAAAAGCACAATGCAGACGTAGCAGATTTATAGTGGTTCGGAGAACCCTCGCTCCTACGTCCACTATCCAAGATACCTCATAGGATTTTTACTACATTCACTACCGGAATACAGTCAGATTGTTTTAACAGGCCACAATCCACACCCAACTTGGTTTTTCAACTGGACTCACCAAAAACCCAACACTTTGTTTTGAACAGGATCACCAAGAACCTAACCTTGGTTTTGACAGGGCTTACCAAAAATCCTTACACTATTAGTTTTAAAATGGGATCACTAACAACCCATAATTGTTTTTAAACCGGGCTCACCAATAACCCACAAACTCACAAAGAGTTAAAAGAAAGAAAGCGACTAATGACAAACCGAAGTTGTCTGATGGTTACAGTTGCAGCTCAAGTGAAGCCTTCTTAAATGGGCTTTAATGCACTTTAATGGCTTCTTCTTCTTCCTCAATAAGTGCTTCAAGCTTCTGGTAGGATTTGGTGAAGACTTGAAGGCTAACTTGATTGTTCTTTTTGTGCTCTCTTGCTCACAAGCTCTTTTAATGTTCAATTAAGCATTAGCTTCTTCAAAGGTTATCCAAATCCCTCATTTATAGAGTATTGTACTCTTCTTGGGCAAATATAGTCATTGTAGATCATTGGGATTTGATATTTGACCGTTATAGCACTTTTTCAATTCAAAAATGAAGTTCTGGAACTATCCATTACCTACCTAGAATCGACATTCGAGTCTGCTCGGATTCATTGAGTCGGCTTAGATTCTCAGAGATTTTATTCTTCACTCTGGTTGAGTCGGCTCGTCATAATCGAGTCATCTCGGATCCTCAGTGTTGATGATTTCTCACTCTGTTTGAGTCGGCTTGCCTCAGTCCGGTCAGCTCGGATTCTTAGGTCTTCAAAACTATACTCTGGAGGAGTCAGCTCGGGTTCCTTCGAGTTGGCTCTCCTAGTTATTCTCACATAACTAATTTTTCTAGACTCTGGAGGAGTCAGCTCAAACTATTGAAGGGTCGACTCGGATACCTGACTGAATGATTGAGTCGGCTTGCCTATCTGATTCAAGAAATGATGCACTGGATGAGTCAACTTGGGTTCCTACGAGACGGCTCAGATCTTTGCATGCCAGAATCCTTCAACCATCCCAAGGATTAGAGTCGGCTCTCTTCATGCGAGTTGGCTCGAGTGAATCTTCAATAAAAACTTTAACTTCTCTCCAAAATTCTTCCGGCAGCTTCTTCAACACTAAAAACTCTTCCCAACTCAACTAATAACAAATTCTAAAGAAGTTAAAGCTTGAAAAATATATGGAAGTAATCCTTTTTCAAGAATATTATATCAATCTTTCTTTGGGTTCTTCTTTACATGAAACACTTACAACGCAACACATAACATATAATAAGATTGTAAGAGATAAAATTAGGCATTAAGATCATCTTACAAAAACTTGTAATTCACTTGAAGAGTTGTTAGTAAGACAAATACATGCTCCAATATTTTGTTTTCATCAAAATCACTCAAGGGGTCAACAATGATACTTTTTCAAAAAATAAACTTGGCATACATCAATAATTTCAAAATTGTAGGAAGAGTGGTTGTTCATTCAAATCATACTACAAAAACTTATAAAACACTTGAAAGTAGTTAGTATCAAATGCATGTTCCAATATTTTTGTTGCCCAGCAAGGTAGCCCAAGAGGGGGGATGAATTGGGTATTTGAAAATTTTAAACAGTTATGTACTGAACTTTGAGTGTTAGTGTGGCAAAGTGATTATGCTAAAAGAGATATGCAGTAGAAGTAACAAATTAAGTGCAATGCAAGAAAGGGCACGTGAAGAAAGAAGCAAACAACCACAAACATACAGAAGTATAGTGGTTCGGTGCACTTCAAGTACCTACATCCACTCCCCAAGCTTTTTCTTAGAAATTTTCACTATAATCTATCCAAGATTACAGTCAACTTGTTTTCTAAGGCTCACAAGTCAAACCTTATTGGTTTTATAACCTAGGCTCACCAACTACCTTCACAACTTATTTTTAATCCAGGCTTATAAGTCAAATCCAAGTTGGTTTTATCTCTTAGGCTCATCAACAACCTTTAACACTAATTTCAATACCTTTAAAACTAGCAATAATAAATAAAATCAAGTACACAAAAATGAGCACAAGAAATAGCTCCTAAATCAGCGAAAATAAATATCGATGAAGCTCTTCTTGAATGCTTGAGTTTTCTCCTTCTTGGAATCTTTGAATGCACTCTTTTTTGGCTAATGATTTGAAGGCTCAAAGCTGAGTTGAAGACTTTTTCAGGTGGAATCAACTTTTTAGCTCACTTTTGTCTTTTCTCAAAAGATAGATTCTGTCTCTACTTGGATTCTTGTCTTGAATGAGTTTGGTGAGTGATAAATAGCTTAACAACACTGAAAAGACTGTTGGAGACCATTAGATTGAGGGAAATAGCCATTTGGAGCCATTTAGAATCAATTCTAAACTTCTAAAAAACTAGCCATTACACTAAGTGTCGGTACTTGAATTTCTTCATGAGTCAATCTATGAGTCAACACTTGGAGTTTGTGAGTCGACACTAGGTATAAATTTGAATTTTTAGGATTCTGCTTTCTTTTGCTCTCAGGATTTGAGTCGGCCTCTGAGTCAACACTTGGCAAAAAGACCTTGAAATAGCATGTTCTTTATTTTCTATTCTCAGGCCTTGAGTCAACCTGTGAGTCGACACTTGAAGCTTGTGAGTCAACACTTGAGTCTGTGAGTCGATCTATGAGTCGACACCTGGCATGCCATCTGAGACTTTGTGTGCCAGTCTTCTAAAGTGTCGATACTTTCTTCATGAGTTGACCTGTGAGTCGACACTTGCACTGTGCCATTTCAAAAAGTATGCCAAACTCTAAAACTTCCAAATATTGTTCAAGAACCTCTTAGACTCATCTTCATAAGGGTCAAACTGATCATTTTGTCAATGTTCCAAGATGAGAAGACAACTTAAACATTAAAATTCATCTTGCTTTGATGTTAGTAACTTTGATACTTTTTAGTGAAAATTTGAAGTGCATATGATCTGAAATTTATACTCCAATTAAAACATTAATCCAAATATATACTCAACATTTTGTTATTCATCAAAATCAAGGAGCCAAAGCCAACAATCATCCCCTTTTTGATGATGACAAAACTTTGAGTATATAAGCATATAAGTTCAAAATTTTGACTAGTGTAGTATCAAAGGCTTTGAAATTGAATGAATCTTTCAAAGCATCATCATATTTGTCAACAAAAAAAGTTCACACATGTATTTAGGTGAGAATGAATCAAATTATCAATTCATACAGTAATGTTTCAAAAGTTTCAAGGTTAGAATCTTTTTAAATGCTCCCCCTATTTTATGTAACATGTGAATTCTTGAATTTTTATTTTGAATATGTAGCATATATAATCTTTTCTACTCCCCCCTTTTGTTATCATTAAGCATTAAAAAAGGGTTTTCTCCCCCTAAGTTTATGCATAAAACAAATTGACAAAAAGAAGAGTAACAAAACATACCATGAAGCAAGTTTTATAACTATAAAAGATAACTTTCATTAATAACTAGTTTCAGTACAGCATAACACCAATAAGAGAACATAACATAACACCATAGAATGCAATAAAAGATATACAGAAAAGGTATCTGAGAGGCTAATTTTCATCAAAAGGGAAGTCAAGTACAATAGAGGCCACAACCCTAGAGAATGATGACCTAGGAGTCTTATGTAGCATGCTCCTAGTCCTAAGGGAAGGGCCTGATTTGGGTACGACTCTGGTAGTCCTAGCAGCGCGACTAGCAAGTATCTTCACCCGAGTCTCATAAGCAGAGGTAGGGTCAATGGGAGCATCCGAAGTCTGATCTGGAATAGCAAGAGTCTGATCTTCATTACTGATAATCTGATAGCCAGCTACCTCATCACCACCATCACTGACAGAGTCCCTATCATCATCTGCTGCGCCACCACCATCACCAGCTGTATCAACACCATCCGGAGTAGTATCACCACCAGCAATGTCATCATGAGTATCATGGTCATCATCGTTTGCTGGCGGAGGAGGAGGTGGAGGATCTGAAGGTCTTGCTGGAGGAAATAAAGATCTCAGCATGTCTCGAATCTCAGTAAAATCGGCCTTCATCGCCTGTCGAATACTAGTGAGCTACTCATCAATATGGCTCCTCAAACCATGCAGCTCCAATTGAAGTCTACTACTTTGAATAGACAATCCCAAAACCTCCTCTCGAACATCAGTGAACTGAGCTATGATCTGCTACTCAAAAGTAGACTCGGTCTCTGTAGTATCATGAAAAGCAATGGCAAGAGCGTGAGTAGGTCTGGAGTGGATGGCTTAAATCTTGAAGTAATGGGTGGTGTAGGTCTGGATGGAGAAAAGTGCTTAGCGGGTCCAGATGGCTCTGCCTTAGTAGCTCTAATCTCATCCTCCTCATCTGGCTCCTGTCCAGACTCTCTCCTAACCCATCTCCCACCAATATGCCTGAAACCCATGCGATGTAGAGATTTCTTCCCATAGGTGTCTGTGTGGAGAATCTCTTTGGAGGCCTTGCCCTCCAATGGGATACCAAACTCTCTGAATATCTAGATAAGCCCCATACCATACGGTAGGCAAAGTCGATGCTGTGTAGCGGCCTCACCCATCTGATACACCATAATCATCGGTAGGTTGACAACTGTCTACTGTCTTAGGGCTACCATCAAAACAAGCTTCCTCTTTGTGATGAAATCGAATCTCCTAGTCTTCGGAATCACTATCTGAGCAATGATATAATGTAGAATTCGCATCTCAAGTGACAACTGGTTGGCCGACACCATAAAAACACCTCTAACATCCTCTCTCTCTAATATACATCTGAAAAAAGCTTTTATGTTCCCCACACAGTTTGCTACCAAGCCTTTGAGAGGAATCTACCAAATCCTACTGATGGTCTTCGCTGTCACTGGTATGTGAACTCCCCTGACCACCGCACTCCACTTGAGTCCATCAGTGGCTAAGCTACCATAAAACTCGCTGATTAGGTGGGGGTATTACCTCTCTCTTATAGTACAGAAAGGTACGAGTCCATATGGTCTCAGCAGATCATCGATGATAAAACCCTGGAAGTCCCAAAACTGCAAGTCCACATGCCTCCCATAAGCAATGACCTTCCCTGCCAATATCTCAACTGCAGGGAAAACCTAGGAAGCAGGAACTCTATCAGTAGATTGATCCTGGGGCTGCTCCTCACCATGCTGCACTGGGTCCTAACGAGCCTTGGACCTCCTCTCTCTGGAACTAAGCTCTCCATGCTCTAGGGCAGTCCTCTTCTTGCAAAATATAACTTGCTTTTTGGGTGCCATGCTAAGACTAGCAAGAAAAAGAGAGGGTGAACCGGAAGAGAAAAGAACCAAGATGAAAGAGGACCAAATGATGGAATCGGACTGAAGAAGATAAAGGCAGTGGGAATGAGGGAGAAAATGGAAAGAATGAGGAAGAATCAGACCAAAACAGACCAAAGAAGAAAGAAATGGCCCAGAGGAAGGAGAAACATGAGAGAAAAAAAAGAGAAAACGGGCTGAAACATAGTGAGACCATAAGAAATCGGGCCGACCGGAAGAAAAATAAGAGGAGGAAGAGATTTACCCGAAAATGGAAGGATATAAATGAGATTCCACTATTCTTGGAGGTTTGGACAGTTTTTGGAGACCACGCGAAATGGTGGAAGGAGAAAAGAATGGGAGAAAATGATTTACGGGATGCCCTAAAAATATAGTCCAGACGGTCATGAGTCGACACTTGGAAAATGCTCAAGTGTCGACACTTCGGGTGAGTCAACACTTGGGCACTTTTCCAAGTGTCAACACTTGGTCTAAATTCCAAAGTAAATTGCAATAATTTTTCAAAAAATCAAGAAAGTATCTAAGGGTCATTCTAAGTGATATTTGAAAAGATTTGAATCAAAAGAGAGGATTTCAACGACAATTTGAAGAGATTAGATAAAGGGATCAATGATACCTCTCTCTCTTATAATCATGCAAAATCTATCTTCACCAATGAGTTTTGTAAAAATATCAGCAAGTTATCTATCAGTATATACAAAATCAAGCATTACATCATCATTTTGCACATGATCTCTTATGAAGTGATATCTTATTTCAATATATTTGCTTCTTGAATGTTGAACATGATTTTTAGTTAGATTTATTACACTTGTATTATCACAACTTATGGGAGTTTTATTGAATTTTATACCAAAATCTTCTAGTTGTTGTTTGATCCATAGGATTTGAGCACAACAACTTCCAACTGCTATATATTTGGCTTCTGCCATAGATAAAGCAACTGAATTTTATTTTTTGCTAAACCATGAAATCAAACTCACTCCAAGAAATTGACAAGTTCTACTTGTACTTTTCCTATCTAGTTTACATCCAGCAAAATCAGCATCAAAATATGCAATCAATTCAATAGATGAGTCTCTAGAGTACCATAGACCAATATCAATTATGCAAGACAAATATTTAAGTATTTGTTTAATAGCCAATAGAGAGACTCTTTAGGAGTAGACTGATATTTAGCACACATACATACACTAAACATGATATCTGGCCTACTTGCATTTAAATATAACAATGAACAGTGATACCTCTATATAACTTTTTATCTACATTTTTACCTGATTCATCTTTATCAAGTTTACAAGAAGGGCTCATAGGAGTACCTAGTGGTTTGGTGCTCTCCATCACAAACTTCTTTAAGATTTTCTTTGTGTACTTAGCTTGGTTGATGAAGGATCCCTTCTTTGGTTTACTTGATTTGGAGTCCGAGGAAGAAGTTTAATTCTCCCATCATGCTCATCTCGAACTCACCCTGCACAAGCTTGGCAAACTCTTGACAAAGAATTTCATTAGTAGCATCGAAAAGGATATCATCAACATAAATTTGTACTACTAATAAATCATCATTTTTTTTTCAAAAATAATGTATCAACATTGCCTCAAGAAAACCCATTTTCAAGCAAAAAAGTACTGTCTATCATACCAAGCTCTTGGAGCTTGTTTTAAATCATACAAAGCTTTATGAAGTTTAAAAACATGATTAGGGCATTCTTGATTTTCAAAACCAGGGGTTTGTTAAACATAAACTTCTTCTTCAATAAAACCATTCAAAAAGGCACTTTTGACATCCATTTGAAATAACTTGAAATTCATAAAACAAGCAAAAGCAAATAACAATCTAATTGCTTCTAATCTAGCAACAGGGGAAAATGTTTCATCAAAATCAATACCCTCTTCTTGATTATAGCCTTTTGCAACTAATATAGCTTTATTTCTAGTTACTAAGCCATTTTCATCAAGTTTATTTTTGAAAACCCATTTTATTCCTATTATTGAAATATTAGGACTTTCAACTAAAGTCCAAACTTTGTTTCTTTTAAATCGATTTAATTCATCTTGCATAGCATTTATCCAGTTTGAATCTTTTTTAGCTTCTTCAATTGATTAGGTTCTACTTGAGATACAAATACTAGATAATCACAAACATTTCTTATTGAGGAATGAGTACTTATCCTTTTTGATGGATCACCAATGATAAGTTCTTTAGGGTGTCCATGTGCATACCTCCATTCTTTAGATAATGGTTTGGGTGTTGATGCTTCAACTTCTTGTATTTGTTCTTCATTTTCTTGATTATCATCTTGTTCTTTGGAAGCTCCTGCATTGATGGCCATTCTTCCAAACTTTTGAATCCTGTTTCATCATCAAGACTTTCTTCTTTTCTAGAAGATTTTTTATTAGTTTCATCAAACACTACAAGGATGGATTCTTCAACTAGAACAGTTCTTCTGTTGAAGATACTGTATGCCTTGCTAGAAGTAGAGTATCCTAAGAAGATATCCTCATCTGACTTGGCATCAAATTTACTGAGATTATCTTTACCATTGTTTAGAATGAAACAACAGTATCCAAATATATGAAAATATTTTATAGTAGGTTTTCTACCTTTCTAAAGTTCATAAGGCATTTTCTTAAAATTGGATGGATTAAAATATGATTCAAAACATAGCAACCAGTATTTATGGCTTCTGCCCAAAAATATCTAGGTAAATCATTTTCACAAAGCATTATGCATGCCATTTCTTCTAGAGTCCTATTCTTTTTTTCTACCATGCCATTTTAATGAGGTATCCTAGGTACAGAAAAATTATGATTAATACCATTTTCATTGTAAATTATTTCAAAATCATGATTTCAAATTCGGTACGATGATCACTATGTAAAGAAATAATTGAAACACCTTTTTCATTTGAAACTTTCTTATAAAACTTAAAGAATGCAGAAACGGTTTCATCTTTGTGAGCTAAAAACATTATCCATGTAAAATGTGAGAAGTCATCTACAATTACTAGACCATACTTCTTACCTCCCGAACTAGTTATTCTAGTTGGTCCAAAGAGGTCCATGTGAAGCAATTCTAAGGGTCTAGTTGTAGACACTACCCTTTTTGGTTTGACTGAAGATTTTGTTTATTTTCCAAGTTGACATGCACTACAAATCTTATCTTTTTCAAAAGTGAGTTTTGGCAAATCTTTTATAAGATTCTTTTGTTTAATTTTGAAAGCAAATGCATACTTGCATGTCCTAGCCTATGATGCCAAAGCCAACTAGTTTCATTTGTCTTGGTTTCCTTAGCCAGTTGGCATTGACCATTTTGCATGGGTAGATCATCAAGATCAATTATGTAAATGTTTCCATGCCTATGACTAATAAACTTGATGCCATCATCATCTAGACTAGATACCATGCACATAGAAGATTCAAAAACTACTTTAAATCCTTTGTCACAAAATTGGCTTATACTAAACAAATTATATTTTAAACCATCAATAAACAAAATATTATCAACATAAGTAGAAGGGATGATATGGACTTTATCGATACTGATAATTTTGCCCTTTTTATTATCACCAAATGTCACGTTTCCATCATTTAAAGCTTCTAGAGCTAAGAATTGCCTTACATCCCCAGTCATGTATCTTGAGCAACCACTGTCAAGATACCACATTCTTCTTTTATCCTTGGTTGCAAGACACACCTACAAAATAAATCAAGTGAAAACTTTAGGTAACCATGTCATCTTGACTCTTTTTGGGTTAGTTGTAGTGGTTCCTTTTGGAATCCAAACCTTTCTAACAGTATTTAACTTTCTTTTATCACATATATAAGATTTGTGTCCTATTTTACCACAAGCATGACAAATAATACTAGAGAAGGCAAGTACAAAGAAATTTTTGAAATATTTTTGCTACTTTTGTGGTTTAAAATCTAAGACAAATTTGTTAAAGATTGCTCTTTAGTTGTTTAAAAGCATGTTTAGTTTTTAAGAATTGTAGGTAAACTTTTCAATGAATGGCTTCACTTTTTCAAGTTCTTTGTATTTCTTATTTTCCAGTAAAAACTCTTTGTTTTGTTTAGTATGTTTTTCATTTATAGCAAAAATTTTATCCTTTTTCAAAGAGTCTTTTTCTTTCATAAGATCTTTTTCATTTTTCAAGACAATGATTTGTTCATTCATGTTTTTGTTTTCTTGAATCAAACTCTCATTTTTTATCGAAAATGTATTGGTTGATTTTGAAATCTCTAAGTTTTCCTTTCTCAAATCTTTGTTTTTCAATTTATGTTTTTGATATTCCATAACTAATTAATCAAAAATATCACGTAATTCATTGAATGTAAATTTGTTTTCAGGTTCAAGGCATACCCCTTCTTCATTGGCCATAAAGCATAGGTTGGCCACTTCTTGCTATTCTTCATCAAAACTTGAGTCTTCTCTCTCGCTCCATGTTGCCATCATGGGCTTTTTCCTGAATTTCTTTTTGCTCTTCTTGAATATAGGGTAATCCATTTTGTAGTATCTGGGATTCTTACATTCAAAATATATTGGTTGCTCTCTTTCCTTTTCTTTTTCTTTTTTCTTGCTATGATCTCCTTTTTATGGCTTTTTCTTGTAATTGAACCTCTTTCTTCTTATGAATTTCTTGAATTTTCTTGAAATGAGAGTTGTCTCATCTTCTTCATCCTTTTCATCAGATTCATCACTTGACTCTTCCTTGGTTGTGAACTTGAATGCAATAGCTTTCTTCTTTTTATTATTATCCACTATTTTCTGCTTTAATGATAGCTCATAGGTCATCAATGATCCTAAGAGCTGCTCCAGTGGAAGAGTATTGACATCTTTGGCTTCCTCAATGGTAGTGACTTTAGGATCCCAAGAAACCGGAAGAGATCTGAGAATTTTGTTAACAAGTTCAGCATTAGAAATCACTTTTCCTAAACTTCTCGTGCCATTAACAATGTTAGTAAATCTAGTATACATTTCACTAATTGTTTCAGTTGGTTCCATCTTAAACATCTCATAAGTATGAATGAGCATGTTTACTTTGATGGTCTTCACTTGATATGTACCCTCATGGATAACTTCAAGTATATCCCAAATTTTTTTGATAGAAGTACAGTTGGATATTCTATTAAATTTACTTGGATCAAGTGCATAAAATAATAAGTTCATGGCCTTAGCATTAAGCTCTGCTTGCTTAATATCATTCTCATCCCAATCTTCTTCTAATTTAGGAGAGGGAATGCCATTAACCAAGACAGTGGGCTGATAAGGGCTATTAACCATAGTTCTCCAAATGTTATAATCAATAGCTTGAATAAATATGCGTATGCGTGTCTTCCAATAAGTGTAGTTTGTGACATTAAATGGTGGGGGATGGTTTGAGGCTTGTCCTTCTACAATACCAATATCGATTTGGGCTGCCATGATCTTTAACTCAAGATCGCTAGACCTACAAGAAGAGTACCAAACTCTAATACCACTTGTTGCCTAGTAAGGTAGCCCAAGAAGGAGGATGAATTGGATATTTTAAAAATTTAAACAGTTATGTCCTGAACTTTGAGTGTTAAAGTGGCAAAGTGATTGTACTAAAAGAGATATGCAGCAGAACTAACAAATTAAGTACAAAGCAATAAAGAGCAAGTAAAAAAGAAGCAAACAACCATAAACACATAGATGTATAGTGGTTCGGTGCACTTCAAGCACCTACATCTACTCTCCAAGCTTTCCTTTAGAAATTTTTACTATAATCTATCAAAGATTACAGTCAAATTATTTTTTAAGGCTCACAAGTCAAACCTTGTTGATTTTATCACCTAGGCTCACCAGCAACCTTTACAACTTATTTTTAATCTAGGCTTACAAGTTAAACCCAAGTTGGTTTTATCTCTTAGGCTCACCAACAACCTTTAATGCTAGTTTCAATACCTTTGAAACTAGGAACAAAAAATAAAAGCAAGTACATAGAAATGAGCACAAGAAATAGCTCCTAAATGAGCAAAAACAAATGTCGATGAAGCTCTTCTTGAATGCTTGAGTTGTCTACTTCTTGGAATCTTTGAATGCACTCTTTTTTGGCTAATGATTTGAAGGCTCAAAGCTAAGTTGAAGACTTTTTCAAGTGGAATCAACTTTTTAGCTCACTCTTATCTTTTCTTAAAAGATAAACTTTGTCTCTACTTGGATTCTTGTCTTCAATGAGTTTGGTGAGTGATAAATAGCATAATAATACTGAAAAGACCGTTGGAGACCGTTAGAGTAAGGGAACTAGCTATTTGGAATCAATTCTGAACTTCTAGAAAACAAGCCATTACACTAAGTGTTGATACTTGAATATTTTCATGAGTCGATCTGTGAGTCGACACTTGGAGTTTGTGAGTCGACACTTGAGTCTGAGTCATTCTTCTGAGTGAATAATTAACAAAAAGATCTTGAAATAGCATGTTCTATTCATTTTCTGTTCTCAGGCCTTGAGTCGACCTGTGAGTCGACACTTGGCGTGCCATCTGAAACTTTGCATGCCAATTTTCTGAACTATCGATACTTTCTTCATGAGTCGACCTGTGAGTCAACACTTTGAGTAGACACTTGTACTATGCCATTTCAAACAATATGCCAAACTCTAAAATTTCCAAATATTATTCAAGAACCTCTTAGACTCATATTCATAAGGGCCAAACTAATCATTTTATCAATGTTCCATGGTGAGAAGACAACTTAAATATTATAATTCATCTTGCTTTGATGTTAGTGACTTTGATACTTTTGAGTGAAAATTTGAAGTGCTTGTGACCCAAAATTTATACTCCAATTGAAATATTAGTCCAAACATATACTTAACATTTTGTTATTCATCAAAATCAAGGAGCCAAAGCCAACAATTTTGTTGTCATCAAAATCATTCCAGGGGTCAACAGAAATTCCACGGTGTGTGACCCCGTAGGTTCAAACACTGAACCGATAGCATAGGAACATTTCCAGCACTAGCCAAAGTTGCCATCTAGCAATGATATTCGGCATCTGGATGGTTGAAGGTTGCAGAGCAACAAGAACCTATCGAATATGGAATACCACTGAACTTATTTCTTTGATCTCCTAATGCTCATGATGGTTTAGGATTAAACTGCCCAACCCTAATTAGTCCATCTCAAGTCTCAAACAAAGAATCCATGTAACTCCTTACAAGGAATGCCCTGGCCAAGGTCTTTCTCAATTGAGGCATGTTAAGCATTCAATCCAAACCATTTGGAGAGATCAATCCAATCTTGATCCTTCTACCACTACACAAGTACTTGACTGTACCCAGCAACCTTCCATCACCGGATTAAAAATTCGAGTAGTTTGGCACCTAAACACAGTGAGTTGCTTGCAAGCTACTATAGTGATCTCAAGTTAGAGGAAAAATTCATGTTTACATTCTATTGCAAAACTTCTCTTTGGTAGAAAGAGAATCTCACTTGAGAGCATGCTCAGTGAAGTGTCGAACACAACACCTGATGCCATACCAGCATCTCCATGCTACATGGTTAAGAGGACAACCAACAGACATGACATCAACAACCTACTCTCGATACACTATCATCCTGAAATTGCGTATCCTTTGGTCGTGAACCAGTTTATGAACTACACAACACATCCTCTCTACATCGCATACAAGGTAGCTCAAAGGACATCATCACATAAGAGTTCAATTAGGAAGATGACATGTAATGAACAACCAGAATAATTTAGTAATTTAGTTCAATAATTCATATACACATACATGAGTCACACAATCATCTACAACCTGGATGATTGGCTTTGGGATACATTTTATAGCAGACAAAACCTTTAAGTATATACAAATGGAAAGCTAAAAAGATTTTCAACAAGAAAAAGCTTTTGGCAATAAGTATCAGAGCTAAGCATGATAAGTATTAGAGTTTGAAATTCTATTGATTGTCAAGAATTAAGACTTACTAATAATATATCAAAGCTATATGTATATATGTATGAAGAAAGTTAAATTTATATATCGACAGTATCAAAGCAGTGATTATAATGCATCAGAGCTATAGATTATGAAATATCAGAGTTATGATTAATAGGTATCAGAGCTAAGATGTATATATATATAATGCTCAAAAGGTGTATAAAAACATCTCCAAAGATAAGCATTTCAGCATGAAGATAAGAATAGCAAGGAAAAGATTTAAGAGTATCAAGGCATTAAACATGTGCCGGAAGAGTAGATAGTATCAGACAAAAATTAACAGATTATAAATAGTATCAAGCTATGAAATCAAAAACTATCAGAGCATAGAAACAGAAGTATTAGATCAAGAAAATGGAAGTATATATCAAGGATAATAGAATAAAAACTCAAAAACTCCCCCTTAATATATGATCCGAAAAAATAATTTTCAAAAAGATTTTTGATAACATTTACAAAATGTTACAGCTTTAATAAATTTCTTTTTCACTCCCCCTGTCTCATTGCTTCAATCAAATTGATAATAGTTTCATTAGTTCTCATTGATACTCCCCAATATTATCAATTTTGCACTTTTTCATTAAATCTTTCAGTTTTTCTCCCCCTTTTTGTCATCATTAAAAAAGGTAAGAAAAAAACACATTTTAGTAAACAAAAAAGTAAGAGCCATTACATTTTAGTGAGAGAGCATTCATAGAAGTCAAGAAGTCAATAAATAAAATTTGATCCATTAGATTCAAACATTTGATACATTTGACAAAATTTGATACATAAAATAGAATTTAATACAGACACACATACATAAAACATAATAAGTACTGAGATATAGTTTGACTAATAGATAGACCAGTCCTAAGGGATACTCTTCTCATCAGAGGAAGACCCAATGTCAAGAATGATGGGGCTTGTAACCCTAGAAGGTTTGGGTCACGGCCTCATTGGCCTAAGACTAAGAGTCTAGTCCAAGTAGGTTTGGGTGCAATGCCACAGACTCAACTTCTGCATCTGGTATATGTCCTTCCTCTAGATGGTGCTGAAACGGATGAGGGAATATCAGAGATAGGAGCAGCAACTGTGATGGAAACAATAGCTGATCAATGATCGGGGGTGTGTCATCAAAAACTAGGCCAAGCGAAAGGATATGGAAATCAGGTGCATAAAGACCTAGCTCCCGGATCAAGGATGATGTGGAAGGAACAGGTGGAGTCCTACTAAGAAAACTAAGAATAGGTGTGGGTAAATTTGTGTCAAGGGGGTCTGAATGAAATATAGGTGTGAGAGCAAGAGTGTCAGGTGGGTCAGGAATGGTGGATGTGCTGGAAAGGACTGGGGTCTGGAAATATGCACTGGAAGGATCTAGAATAGGAATCCTCAAAACACCCTCAGCAACATCCGACTCTGGCTCTACCATAAAATCTCTAACATCAAACTCAGCAGAAGAGTCGGCCTAACCGTCTCCTAAGTCTGGTGCTGGGGCTGCAGGTGATCGAGAGGTGCTGGAGGAGAATCTGATGATGAAGGAGGTGAAGGTGCTGGAGCTCTCGCAGAAGTTAACCTCTATAGTGCAACCATAATAGCAGTAACACTCTATCTAAAACCCTGGTGATCTGCCCTTATCTCCACATGGATTTGGTCAACTCGCTATCGAATAATCATGACCTCTATCTCTATGAGAGTGACCCTCTCATCCAAACTATCTCCAGTACCAGGCAAGTCAGTCTATGCTGGAGCGGCTAGCTCAGGTTGAGCTGCAGGCTCGGGCTGTGTCTTTGGGATGTCTCTCTATGGCTTAGATGGCCCAACCTCATCAATAAAAATCTGTTGCCTCCTCATCTGCATCAATGGTCTAACCAGAACCTTGTCATCTCCACTGACCCCTAAATAGATGATATTCCATCCTGTGGAGGGATCTCTCATCGTAGACGTTCGTATGCAGGAGCTATCTATGTGTCTCTCCATCTACAATGACTCCATATGCCCTGAATAAGATCATCAAACCCATACCATAGGGCAAGCACAACCTCCTGCTAGTCATTGTCTCAATCATCTGATGAACCATAAGTACAGGAAGGCAGATTGGAGTGTGCTGAATCTATGAGACCATAATAAATAGCTCTCACTTAGTGATAAAATCAAATCATCCGATCCTCGGCAAGAGAATCCAGGCGATGATGTAATGTAGTAGCCTCATCTCAGGCAAGAGTCTAGATGCAACTACAGTGGCTCCCTCTAGAAGATCATCTAACTCGAAGATACACCGGAGTCCACTCATGCGATCCACTAGTGAGTCCGCTACTGATCCTCTCATAGGTATCTAGCATACCTTACTCAGTATCTTGATAGTAAGCAAAAACTCAGTACCTTGTACTATTACAATCCATCCATCAACACATCTAGCTAATGTACCATAAAACTCACTGATCAATCCAGGGTAAAATCTCTTGGACAAGGTGCAAAATTATGACAACTCAGCATCCATCAACCATTATCCAATCTAGAAATACTGCTGGTCCAGGAAGTCAAAGATGACTCGCCATCCTCCGACTATGGCCTTAGAGGCCATCCTATCAGCTGCTGGGACTGGTGATCTAACAGGAATATCTGACTGGACCTCAGGCTCTGCTACCACTGGATCCTCATGCTTAGCCTTCGACCATCACTCGGCCTCCTGAACTAATGGACGAGGTCTCCTCACACTTGCTTTCGGGGACCCATTTCCAGAAAGGAAGAATAGAAATAGTCTAGCATGAAAAGAAATAGGATTTCATTATGAAATCGTGAGAAAACAATGAGGAGCAGTGGAAGAACAGGAAGAAACTACTCCAAACAAGGAATCCGACAGTTAAACTTTGGATTGGAGTGAAATGGAGTGTCAGGATACTATTTTAGAGTGAGTCAGCTCAAGGTTTTGGAGGAAATTTGGGAAGAAAATGCTTGGGTTTCCCTCTTTATTATTGGAATCCTGCCATCCAAGTGTCGACTCATGACACTAGTTCAAGTGTCGACACTTCGGCAAAAATCCAAGAAAAATGAAGAAAAACATAAAAAATTAGGGAAATTAAATTCAAGGGATTAAGAATGATTAATCATGTTTTTGAAGAATATTTGATCAGATAATTTCAAGGATAATTTGAAAGATCATAAGGAGATCAAAAAATTCAATCAAAAGGATTAATGACCCCTAATTTCCTTCTAATCATATAGAACCTATCTTCTTGAAGAGGTTTGGTCAATATATCAGCCAATTGCATTTCAGTGCATACAAATTTAAGTATAACATCATTATTTTCAACATGATCTCTAATAAAATGATGTCTAATTTCAATGTGATTACTTCTAGAGTGCTGAACAGGATTTTTAGTTAAATATATAGCACTTGTGTTATCACATCTTATGGGTGTCTTAGTTAATTTGATTCTAAAATCTTCAAGTTGTTGCTTAATCCATAAGATTTGAGCACAACAACTTCCAGCTGCAATATATTCAGCCTCAGTTATAGATAGTGCAACCGAAGTTTGTTTCTTGCTAAACCATGAGATTAAGTTAACTCCAAGAAATTGACAAATTTCACTAATACTTTTTCTATCTAATTTACATCCAGTAAAATCAGCATCAGAATAACTAATTAATTCAATTAAAGAATCTCTAGAATATCACAGACCAATATCAATAGTACCAGTAAGTATATAAGAATGCACTTAATAGCCATTAAATGAGATTCTTTAGGAGCAGACTGATATCTAGCACACATGCAGATACTAAACATGAATCTGGTCTATTAACAGTCAAGTACAGTAATGAACCAATAATATCCCTATACAACTTTTGATCAACATTTTTACTATATTCATCTTTATCAAGTTTACAAGAAGGGCTCATAGGTGTACATTTTCGCTTGGTTGTCTCTATCCCAAACTTCTTTAAGATTTCTCTTGTATACTTAGCTTGGTTGATGAAGATTCCTTCTCTAGTTTGCTTGATTTTAAGTCTGAGAAAGAAGTTTATGTTGCCCAGGTGGCTTCCCAAGAGGGGGATGAATTGGGATTAAAAAAAAACTTTTCACAATAATGTGCACCTTCAAATTCTTTTAGTGTTGTGGTGCAATATGGAATGTGGAAGTGATTAAGTAAAAGTAATAAAGCAATAACAACACAATCACAAACACAAGGAGACTTAGAGTGGTTCGGAGCAACAGGCTCCTACGTCCACTACCCAAGCACCACTTGGGATTTCCACTATATCCCCCAACTGGAATACAGTCGGATTGTTTTACTAGGCTCATAATCCAAACCTATACACTTTGATTTTACTAGGATTATCAAAGAAATCCTAACTCTCTTTGGTTTTAAACGGGATCACCAAAGAAAAACCTAACACTTGGTTTTAGACCGGGATCACCAAGAACCTAACTTAGGTTTTGCAAGGTTCACCTAAAAACCTTCAACCCTCTCTTAAGATCAGCCCCTTGCTGTTCTTAGAGAGAAAATAAAGATAAAGAAATGATAAACAAGCAACAACAACAAATCGAGTTTGTTGAGATGTTGCCGATGTAGATCAAGATGAAGTCAAGCCTTGAATGCTCTTTAATGCTCTTCAAGCTGCTTCTTCCCTTCTTTAGTGAGTGGATTCAATGATGGAGTAGAGTTGGTAAAGCTTTGAATCTAACTTGAATGCTCTTTGAGGTAGGTAGTTGAATGACTTGAAAGATCTTTTATTTCTTAAGATAATTCCATAATAATGCTCTAATTATTGTTTAATCCTTCAAAAACCATCCCTTTTATAGTTTTCCAAAAGATATGGCCGTTGTAGGGTCTTGGGATTGGTGAAATAGCTGTTGGAGACGAAATGGAATTCAAATTTTAACTTCAACAACTAGCCGTTGGAGTGCAGAAAACGACTTTACGAGTCGGCTCGAAGTCTCAGACAGCCCAAAATAATTTTCAATGGGAACCAGCTCTTCTGGCTGGAGTTGGCTCTTGCCTTCAATCAAGTCAAAACCATGAATACCTAGAGTTGGCTCTTTAGGGCAGAGTCGGCTCTTGGTCTTAGACCTTCAAAATGCTTAACTCTGGAAGAGTCGGCTCTTGGGGCAGGAGTCGGCTCTTGATAGTGAAACATTGAAACTTGCTCCGTGCCATGCCACCACGAGTCAACTCTTTGTCCAAGAGTCAGCTCTTGCAAATCTTCAAAAAATGCTTCAAGCTTCTCTAAAAATCTTCAACATTGAATCAAAAAGAAGCTAATCTACATACTCTATAATTTTATAATTTTTCAGCCTATTTTACAAGATTACAAGATTAATAAAACTTGGGCTTTTACAAGTTCAAGTTTATAAAACCTTATATACAATTGAATTACCTTCCAATCAGTTTGAAAACCATTTTAAACAAAAGATAATCAATTTCCTGCAAAACTACTCAAGTAATTGAAAAGAGTTAGTATCAAATACATGCTCCAATGTTTTGTGATCATCAAAATCATTCCAGGGGTCAACAATCTCCCTCTTTTTGATGATGACAAAACACTGGGCATGATTAAAAATTAAAACACTTTATAATTGCAGTATATTCAAATTTGTGTGTGTTATCAACACTATGTGCCATAATGTATCAAATATATCATATGTATAAAACTGAATACTATAAAGTATCATATGTATCGATACATTGAATTTTCCATATCAAATGAACAATGTATATTGAAACATGATGTATCAACACATAATATTTCAAGAGTATCAATATGTATCGAAACTTATAAAACTACCAAACATTTGAAGTAAATCTCTCCCTTACTATTTGTAATATCATTCTTTCTAAATTTTATCAAATTTTCATGAATCATACAAATTTTTATTTCAACATTCATATTTTCATAACAATTAATATTCATATATCTTTTTCATACATACAATCTCCAAAGTATCATAACCTTTTCAAATTTCAAACAGTCATTAAACATTTATATGATAGCTTTTTTATGCACTTTTCATGCACAATCTCCATTCTCCCCCCATTTGTCATCAACAAAAGGCATACAAGAGAACATTCATTGACAATACTTTAAGATGTGTAGCATAAAAGAATAGACATGTAGCATAAAAAGTGATCGATACATATATAATAAGTCAGTACAAATGTGATACATTACATATGTGCCTCGGCACAACAAAATTATATCACAACAACCAAAACATAACAGCATAGAGTCCCTAAAATATCAGGATAAAAATCCTAAATATCAAAATGATGGGCTAGGATCATCATGATGCGGCAAGCATATGATTAATGTTTAGATTATGGTTTGTAGAGCAATGAAACCTAATTACACTAGCATTGTACTCATCATAATAAGACTTAAGGATTACAAAAAATGGAACTTTTACTTGATTAAACACAATCCTAAACTAAGAAGGAAGAAGATCTAGATAATAGGGGCTAATGATTAAGGACTTACCTTGATGAGCTTTCCAACATTCTTTTGATTCATACCTTGAAACTACCAACGCTCTGGACTGGAGGACATGGATAACAAAGATCAGAACTCTGGACTTGGACTTCAGTCTATCGGTTCATTGTCAAAGGGGAACCCGGTTCTCAACTCAATGACTTCGAAGGACCCTGCAATTGAAGATCAAAGGTTAAGGAAGAAAGAGACAAATGTAAAGAAAGGTTGGGAGGATTTGTGAACAAAGAAGGAATTTCAGAAGATCTGGCCGACTCCAATGCCTTCGTCTTGTACTGGAATGGTGAGTTGCTTGGAGAAAAAAATTGGCTTTGGCATGAAGGAAGAGACTTTCACACAAGAACACAAGACAATTTGCTTCAAAACTTCACTTGTATTTCATTCATCTTCAATCCCTTTTTACAATAGGCATCCAAGGCTTTTAATAGCCTCACAAAGCTAGCTTTTGAAATTTAAAAACTCCCCAAATTGAGGAGGATTACAAGGGGGGTTGGAGGATTTGATGGAGGGTTTTGAGGGATGTGGGGGGAGTTAGAGGATTTGGTGGAGGGCTTGGAGGGATGTGGCCGACCTCCTTGAATTTGAATCTCCCTTGTTGGCGCCCAAAGGGTGATGAAGTGGCTGGTGAGGTGGCACCTCTGGCTGATGACGTGGCATGGTGAGGTGGTCTTCTAATTTCAAGATGACATGTGGCACCACGTGGTCCTAGTTGATGGTCCTTTTCTCTTGCTTGGTGGTGTGTCTTCTCTTCTTCATGGGGTCAAATTCTGGGGTCTAGAATTTGAGTCTTGTTGCTGGCTTTCATGGCTTTAAGACTTGAATAGACTTAACTCAACTGAATTAGACTTAACTCAACTGAATTAAACTCAACTGACCTAGACTTTAAAACTTGAAATGGACTTACAGGAAATGAAATTTTAAAAGTAATTACAGGACTCAATAAACACTCTTGATTTGAAACTCAAAATTAATTACAGGACTCTTAAAATGGAAATGACTCCTTGTTGGAGTGAAGTCTCTTTCGGTTTCTGGTGTCCACACCACATCACTATCAGGTTCTTCCTCATCAGAGGAGGAACCAACTTCTAGGATCCCTGGGCTAGGTTTGAACTTAGGGAACCTAGGTCGAAGATCCCTAATCCTAGTCCTAGTGGGAGTGACTGTCCTAGACACTTTAGTTTTGGCTTTAACTTTGGCTTTGGACTCTGAAGATATAATGATAGGTGTAGGTCAGATAGTGGGTGGATCAAACAATAGTACCAAGGTGCTGGTGGACGAAAGTATCTGGGTAGCTGGAGTCTGTCCAACCTCAAATCCTGTAGGCTCCATATCAGCCTCGGGCTCAACATCTGCAGGTGTGGTATGAGAAGGTACATCATTAGAATGTGTCGTCGGTGCCTGCTCTCCATCAATGCCAGTGCCAGTGCCAAGTGGTGTGGAAGTCGGTGGTACATGCTAGCTGGCTGTAGAAAGCTATCTCAAAATAGTCATGATCTCTTGAAATCCATGCTGCATCTCAGACTGAAGTAAAGTAATCCTCCTGTTAGTATCAGTCCTGAGACAAGATATCTCCTCCAAGACTCTCTGAAGTCTGTCATCTATATCATGTCTAGCAGCTGTAGGAGTCCTGACTGGTGAGTAAGGTGTAGTAGGAGCTGGCTCTGAAGGTCCAGCCTCATCAGCCTGTGTATCAGTCTCCTCAACAATCCTCTGAGCAGCCTGAGCATCATCATCTGAGTCATCTGAATGTGCCACAGGGACACCTGAAGACTTTCTGATCCAATTGCCATCAACTTTAAAATATCCCATTCTAATAAGGGATTTCACAGTGTACCTGTCGATGTGCAGCAACAGATGGTTATCCTCTCCAGTCAGATCTACATGAGCATCTTGGAATAACAGTGTAAACACCATCTCGTAAGGCAAACAAGCTCGTGCCCTACGTGCTGCCTCCCTCATCTGAGATATCATAATAAATGGCAAGTTGGGGGCCTTCCCCTCAATCAGTCACCTCATAAACATAAGGTCTCGCTCACTGACCCAGTCGAATCTCCCCGTCCGGGGCAAGAAAGTCCTACTAATAATATTGTGCAACAGCCTCATTTCCAATAACAGCTGATTTGCACTCATATGTATAATGCCCTTCACATTAGATCTTTCCAATATAAGTCTAAGGGTCTTCATCTTCTCTTTTATAACCAAATAACATTCTCCTTCCTTTGGTATGTTTAGCAAACTTCACAACTTTTGTTCACTTATCTCTATGTGCTTCCCTTTTACTGTTCCTTCTAAGTGAAAAGCTCTCAATGACATGTTCTCAAAAAATTGACGAACTAGATTTGGATATGTTGGAACATTCAGCAAACAAAAATCTTTCCATCCTTGTTTTTCAAGCTAATCACCTATATGTAACTGTTCTTGCTCAAGAAAATTGAAATCGATGCACCTACCCATGGTAACTTGACAATTTCCTGTAGGAATTACTTGCCGGGGTGCTTGAAGCTCTTCTTCCTGCTCAATAGGTTGTTCTTATTCCGGAATCGAAGTGTCTAACCACCTCTTGGTCCTCCATTTTTTCACGACAGTCCGAACTATCCTCTTTGCTTTCTTGGCCACAGCCTTGCGAGGTGCCATTTAGCTAGGATTAAAGGATTCAAGGGATTTGGGAGAGTTTTTGGAAGGTTTTCTAGGGTGGAGTGTGGAGTCGGCTAAGGGGAAATAACCAAAACTCAGAAATACAATGAATAGGAAACACGGAAACCCTATTTAAAAAAGTTCAGCCCGACCTTCGAGTCAGCTCGCCGAGCACCCAAATAACTCGAGTCGGCTCAAGCGAAAAACCAATCTAAAGGTCAAAATAGGTCAAACTCAATTTCAAAGTTTCCTTGGGTCTAAACTATGTTGTCCTATGCTCTAAAGAGAAATCTAAAATATTTAGAAATTTTTTTCTTAATTTTCAAAAATTAGGTCAAATAGGTTCAGAATGGGTCACATAGCCCTAATTTGCCTCTAATTTTCTCAAATCTATCTAGACTTAATGGTTTAGTAAAAATGTCTGCTAGTTGGTCTTCAGTAGGTATAAATTCTAATTCTACAACATTGTTTAAACATGATCATGAATAAAATGATGTCGAATTTCAATGTGCTTAGTTCGTGAGTACTGAAATGGATTTTTAGATAAATTAATAGCACTAGTATATTCACATTTAATAGGAATTTTAGATTGGACAACACCATAATCTTCTAGTTGTTGCTTGATCCATAACACTTGAGCATAACAGCTCCTAGCAGCCACATATTTTGCCTTAATAGTAGATAGTGCTATAGAGTTCTGTTTGTGACGGTGCCAAGAAATCAAGTTAACACCTATAAATTAACAGGTGCTACTTGTGCTCTTTCTATCTATTTTATAGCCACTATAATTAGCATCAGAATGACTAGTCAACTTCAATGATGTGTGCTTAGAATACCATAAACCTACATTACATGTACCTTTCAGGTATTTAATAATTCTTTTAACAGCTATGATGTGTGACTCTTTAGGATTAGATTGAAAACATGCACACATATAAACACTAAATAATATATTAGGTCTACTAGCTGTCAAATAAAGTAATGAACCGATCATACCTCGGTATAGCTTTTGATCAACATTTGTGCCATTTTCATCTTTATCTAGTCTACATGTAGGACTCATGGGTGTTCCACATACTTTGCTTGATTCCATGCCAAATTTCTTGATTATCTCTTTGATGTACTTGGCCTAGTTGATCAGGATACCTTCTATAGTTTGTTTGATTTGAAGTCTAAGAAAGTAACTCACTCACCCATCAAACTCATTTCGAGTTCTCCCTTCATTAGCTTTGCAAAATCTTGACACAAAGATTCATCAGTAGATCCAAAGATAATGTCATCAACATATATTTGAATAACTAAAATATAATTCTTCTTTTTTTGAATAAACAATGTGGTGTCAACACTACCTCTTACAAATTCATTTACAATCAAAATCTTACTTAATCTATCATACTAGACTCTAGGTGCCTGTTTTAGACCATACTAAGCTTTATTTAGTTTAAAAACATGATTTGGAAAAGTATGATCAATAAAACCAGGAGGTTGCTCGACAAAAACTTCTTCAGATAAAAATCCATTCAAGAAAGCACTCTTTACGTCCATTTGAAATAATTTAAAGTTCATAAAGCATGCATAAGCTAATAACAATCCAATAGCTTCTAATCTAGCTACTGGTGCATAGGTTTTATCAAAATCTATTCCCTCTTCTTAATTATATCCTTGTGCAACCAGTCTAGCCTTATTTCTAATTACATTTCCATCTTCATCTAGTTTATTTCTATAAACCCACCTAGTACCTATAATAGGATAGTCATTAGGTCTTTCTACTAGGGTCCAAACATTATTTCTCCTAAATTGGTTTAATTCATCATGCATTGCTAACATCCAATTAGGATCAGTTCCAACTTCTTCTATATTGTGTGGTTTTACATGTAAAACAAAAGCAATTAAATCATGTGCATCTTTATGTGCAGATCTAGTTTTAACACCTTGAGATGGGTCTCCTATAATTAATTCTTTAGGGTGTGATTGTATATACCTCCATTCTTTAGGTATATCATCATGTTCTTTACTCACCTCTTCTTCATGTGGTTCACTTGATTATTTGTCTTTGAGAGTCAAGTCTTTCATTCCACATTGTAAAGTACCTGCATCATCATCAGCAAAATCTTCCTTTCTCTAAGATGTAATTCAGATTCATTGAAAACAACATAAATAGATTCTTCAACAGTTAAAGTTTTTTTATTGAAAACTCGATAGGATTTACTATTTAAAGAATATCCAAAAAAAATAGCCTCATCGGATTTTGCATCAAATTTACCAAGATTGTCTTTTCCATTATTAAGAACAAAACATTTTCATCCGAAAACATGAAAATACTTAATATTTGGTTTTCTATTGTTCCAAAGCTCATCGAGGGTTTTTCTGATAATAGGTCTAATCAAAACTCTATTTAAAATATAGCATGCGGTATTCACAGCTTCTGCCCAAAAGTATTTTGGAAGATTTCCTTCACAAAGCATTGTTCTGGACATCTCTTCTAAAGTACGATTCTTTCTTTCTACAACATCATTTTGCTGTGGTGTTCTAGGTGCAGAAAAGTTATGATCAATACCGTGCTTAGTGTAAAAGTGATCAAAATACTGATTTTCAAATTCGGTGCCATTATCATTACGAATAAAAATAACAGATAAAATTTTCAAATTTGTAACTCTTTTGTAAAACTTTTTGAATACATTTAAAGTATCATCTTTATGTGCAATAAACAAAACCCATGCGTATCTTGAAAAACCATCTACAATCACAAGTCCATATTTTATACCACCTAGGCTGGTAGTCCTAGTAGGTCCAAATAAGTCCATGTGAAGTAGCTCTAAGGGTCTAGTAGTAGAAACTATGTTTTTAGATTTAAAACTTTCCCTAACTTGTTTTCCTAACTAACAAGCATCGCAAATATAATCAAAATTAACTTTAAATTTCGGCAAACCTTTGACTAAATCTTTTGCAATAAGTTTAGCTATTGTGTCCATACTAGCATGACCAAGTCGTCTATGCCATGGTAAACTTGATTCCTTGCTCTTGTCATTCATTGCTACAAGACTTGTATTACTTGACATAGCTAGATCATTAAGATCTACTACATAAATGTTACTAAGTCTGTGCCTAATGAACTTAGTACTAGAGTCAAGTGGATCAACTACTATATACATTGATGACTTGAGGTAAATATTAAAACCAACGTCACATAGCTGACTAATACTCAAAAGATTATGCTTTAATTTTTCTACAAGTAACACATTTTCAATAAAAGTAGGAGTAATTTTGATTTTACCAATACCGATTATCCTTCCCTTTCGATTGTCACCAAATGTTACCATTCCACCATCCTTCTATTCTAGGGTGAAGAATTGATCAGCATCACCTATCATGTGTCTTGAACAGCCACTGTCCAGATACCATCTTTTTTTTATACTTGTGGCTGCAAGACATCCCTGCAAAACAATCATTTAGCAAATTTAGGTACCCAAGCTCTCTTGAGTCCTTGCATGTTAGTGGAAATGGTTCCTTTTGGAACCCAAACTTTCTTAATTTTTTTTTGTCATTGTGTTTTAAATGACATTCAAAAACTTTATGACCAATGTTATTACATGCATAGCATACAATCTTTGATTTTGAATAATAAGTATGAGATGATGCAAATTTAGGTCTAACTTGATTTGAACCAATGAATTTAGGAGCATATGAAGTAGAAGCTGAAAATTTGTTTGAAATAGAACCTTTATAACCAATTCCAAATTTATTATTTGATTCTTTTTTATCTTTCAAAATTAATTCAAGTTTATTAGAACTTAAGGTTAGTTTTTCAACTAAGGGTTTCAATTTTTGAACTTCTTTCTTTAAATCATTGTTTTCATTTTTCAAATCTTTGTTTTTCTTGAGAATCTCTTCTTTTTCAACTTGAACAATTTGAATCTTTCACAAACCAAATTTAATTCTCTTTGCAAGATTTTGTTTCTTTCACAAAATTCATTTTTATCTTTTTCAAATACATCACATTGATTTTTTAAATCCCTCATTTTTAAACCAACCTTTTTGTATTCTATCAATAGTTCACAAAAAGCATTATGCAATTCATAATAAGTGAATTCTAAATTAGGTTCAGAAGTATTTACCTCATCCTCCAAACTCATAAGCCAGATTTGTACAGTTTTTGTTGTCTCTTCATCCTCTTCAGTGGATGTGGTTTCGTCACTATCACTCCAAGCAGCAAGCATTGCTTTCTTCTTATTTTTGGTGAATATCTTTTTTTTCGCTTCAAGATAATCAGGACGGATGTATCCTGGCTTCTTGCATCCGTAGCAGATAGGTACTTGATCTATATCTTTATCCTTTTCTTTTTCTTTATCTCTTTCTTTTTCTTTTCCAAAATCACCTTTTCTATATTACTTTCTCCACCTGTTTGTTTTTCTTTTGCCCATATACCTTTTAAATTTTTTCATAACAAGGGCAATTTCATCATTTCCAAGATCATCATCATCTGATGAGTCTAATTCTTCATTCTTATCTTCTTCAGTAGCTTTAAATGCAATGGCCTTCTTTCTTTTTGTATCTTCCTCAGTCCTTTGTTGCATAGCCAAATCATGTGTGATCAAAGTCCAAGCAGTTCATCCAAAGGCAGTGTATTTAGGTCCTTCGCTTCTTGAATTGTTGTCACTTTGGCTTCCCACTTATCTGGCAAAGATCTTAAAACCTTTTGGACAAGATCAGCATTAGAATAAGTTCTACCAAGGCTCTTGAGACCATTTATAATATCAGTAAAACGAGTATGCATTACAGATATAGTCTCACTAGGATCCATCTTAAATAGCTCATAATTATGTACAAAAAGATTGATTTTTGATGTTTTAACTTGAGATGTGCCTTCGTGTATGATTTCTAGCTTGTCCCAATTTCTTTAGCAGAATTACAAGTTGAAATTCTGTTAAACTCATTTGGATCCATAGCATAATACAGTAAGTTCATTGCTTTGGCATTCAGCTTAGCTGATCTCATATCATTCTCGTCCCATTTCTCTTCAAGTTTGGGAACCTCTATATCATTAACTTTAATTATGGGTGTGTGAGATCCTTTCAGAATAATCTTTCATAAATGAAAATCTATGGCCTGACGCCATCGAGTTCTTCGAGGTAATGGACCCCTCAGGATGGAACTTAGGCCATCTCTTGGGGGCCTTCCTATGGTGGTTCGTGATCGCCGTCCCGACAACCGTGACATCTTTGCTCGCCTTTCTCCCTCGCTTTCTCCTCATGGTGGGGAGATCACCCTCGGGGTCTCCTGCCCCCCGAGCCTTCTTAGGCGCATGCACAGTTCCTCAGGTGATTGCATCCACCGGTTTTGCGGCAGGGTAAATGTCGGTGGTTGAAGCCGACGGGAGAGTGGCGAGTGCTTGGGGCCCCGCTTGAGGTCTGCCCCCCTAGCAAACCTTTGGAGGCGGGTCTCCTGCCCACGATCGCGATGTCTTTCAACATCACGGCCATGATTATGGTGGAGGCGATGATACTCCACCCCACTGGGATCGGTGAAGGGCTTCGCTGATGGTGGGCGTTGTAGTCCAGAGACTTGCCAGTTGGGCCTCGCATGTTGATGAACCGGTGGGAAAACCCTGCCAGCTCGTACTCATGCCTCTCCAGGTGCGCTTTCACCGCGTGCCTAATGGTTTTGTCAGTAGATTCCCCGTCAAAGGGGACCAATGGAGTGATGAGCTGGAGAGGCCTAGAGGAGATCACCCTTCGATTGACCTTTCCAGCTTGTGTCATCACCATTCTTCTATGGTATGTTGACCTGGGGAGTGGTGAAGGACTTAGTCATGCACGTCCACCCACCCCTACCTGGTGCGCCAATCTGTTTTCGCCAAGACCGTCGTGGCCCGTAGCTGTTATCGGTGCTGGAGTGCACTCCTCCGCCGCCCATCGTTCTTGGTTCCCGGACCCCCGTGCTGGGTGCGGCCACCTCGCCGCCCGGCGGTCCTCCACTCCTGAGCCTATAAGACAGCGGTTAGAGACCCGGGCTGGGGTTTCTGACAGGGGCACTCTGACGACCAAGTCAGTGATGATCCAGGGGAACAGGTCCTCTTGGTCGGGCCCTTCTTGATGGACTCCGTACTAGGAGGAATGAGAGATGTGCGTGAAGGTGAAATCATTACAGGGGGAGAGTGACAGCGGGGACAGAGGGGTGCTCTGTTCCGTGGCCTCTCCTTGTGCCCCTCGTTTCCCTTCAACAGTGGTGGTAATGGCACTTCACCCTCTTGGCCGGGCTTGCGCTTGTGCTTGTGGTGGTGGTGGTGGTGCCATCCCCCCCCTCTCTGGTGGGGGTCACCCTTTCTCTTCTTTCTCCCCTCTCTTTTTTTTTTGCTTGTCTTTCTGGAGTTGTTGTGTTACCTCCGGGTTTGCCGTGAACTTGGTTACCGTTTGGCTCTTATCTTGGGATCCTCGCCGGGCTGTCAGGCATGTGCGACGGTGTTCCGAGGAGCCTTTCCCGATTCATGATAGGGGTTCATTGTCAGGCGCCCCGACACTCTTCTTGGTTGCCTCATTCCCGGAAATTTGGGGGTGCCTTGAATGGCGGGCCGCCACCCGCAGGATTCGAATCTCCCAATTGGCTTTCTTTCTTAGGTGATCTGAGTGGTTGGTAAGGAATGTAGCACCTCGATCAACATGCTACTTGCCTTTCTGGTGTAACTGGAGGTTTTAAGTGGTCCGCACGGTCCGGGAGGCGCTCTGGTATGGTCCTCGGGTGGCTCGTCGGTGTCCTCGGCTGGTGAGGCTCTCGTCCGGGCTAGGGCCGAGCTAGGATGGCAAGGCTCGCTCCGACCTAAGTGCTCCAAGCTTGCGGGGGGCCGCCTAAGCGGAGGAGGGTGAGGTGCGGGCCTGGTCTAGAGGGTGCGCACTCGGAGAGGCTCCACATCGATGGGCGAGATCTCAGCTCGACCTCAACTGCAGGGCACTAACCTCCGAGGGTCTCATTCTGGAGGGCAGAAGGCAGACCCGGTCCAGAGGGCATGTGCTCAGAGAGGCTCCACATCAACGGGTGTGCTCTCAGCTTAACCTCGATTGCAGGGTACTAACCTCTGATGGTCTCACTGTGGAGGGCGGAAGGTGGACCCGGTCCAGAGGGCGCGCGCTCGGAGAGGCTCCACATCGACGGGTGAGCTCTCAGCTCGACCTCGACCGCAGGGCACTAACCTCCGAGGGTCTCTCTCTAGAGGGCGGAAGGCGGACCCGGTCCAGAGGGCGCGCGCTCGGAGATGCTCCATATCGACGGGTGAGCTCTTAGCTCGACCTCGATCGCAGGGCACTAACCTCTGAGGGTCTTGCTCTAGAGGGCGAAAGGCGGACCCGGTCTAAAGGGCACGTGCTCAGAGAGGCTCCACATCGACAGGTGAGCTCTCAACTCGACCTCGACCGTAGGGCACTAACCTCCGAGGGTCTCGCTCTGGAGGGCGGAAGGCGGCTCTGACCTAGGCACCCCAAGCTCATGAGCTCGACTTGGTGGAGGACCAAGCTCGGCTTGCCATTCTGAGGGAGCTCGACTCAGCTCGGTAGCGGGATCCGGGCTGGAGAGTAGACGCGGCATCTCTTCTTGACGTGGCGCCTGCCAGTTCCTCCACGTCAGCGGACTATCCACATCACTAATAAATCATCATTTTTCTTTTTCAAAAATAAGGTAGTATCAACATGGCCTCTAGAGAATTCATTTTCAATTAAAAATTTACTAAGTCTTTCATACCATGCATGAGGTGCTTGTTTTAAACCATAAAGTGCTTTGTGCAGTTTAAAAACATAATCAGGATGTGCATGATTTTCAAATTCAGGTGGTTGTTCAACAAAAACTTCTTCGGCTATATACCCATTTAAAAATGTACTTTTAACATCCATTTGGAAAAGTTTGAAATTTATAAAATATGTAAATGCTAAAAGTAACCTAATAGCTTCAAGTCTAGCTACTGGAGCAAAGGTTTTATCAAAATCAATTCATTCTTCTTGATTATAATCCTTAGCTACCAATCTAGCCTTGATTTTAATTACTACACCATTTTCATCTAGTTTATTCCTATACAGCCATTTTGTACCAATAATTGAAATATTGGATGGTCTTTTTATTAGTGTCCAAACTTTATTTCTTTCAAATTAATTTAATTCTTCTTGCATTGCAATTATCCAATTAGGATCTTTTTCAGCTTCTTCAATGCATTTAGGTTCAGTTTGAGAAACAAAAACAATATAATCACATTCATTTCTAATAGATGATCTAGTTCTTACCCCTCTTGATGGATCACCTAAGATCAATTCCTTAGGATGTCCATGAGCATACCTCCACTTTTTCGATAGATCTTTGTGCTTTGATGAGGATCTTGTAACTTTTCTCCATCCTTCTTGTTTTGATCTTCTTCATCTTCTTTGAAAGATGGATCATCCAAAGTCAGCTTCTTTAGTCTTTCAGTACCTACACATGCTTCAGAAGTATCCTCTTTTCTAGAGAATTTGTTAGTAGACTCTTCAAATACTACATGCACTGATTCTTCAACTAGCAGTATTTTTTTATTAAAAACTCTATATGCCTTGCTAGATGTAGAGTATCCTAAGAGGATACCTTCATCAGACTTGACATCAAATTTACCTAAATTATCTTTGCCATTAATCAAAATAAAGCATTGGCAACCAAAATCTCAAAAATATTTCAAAGTAGATTTTCTTTCTTTCCATAGCTCATAGGGTATTTTTTTTAAAATAGGTCGAATTAAAACATGAATTAAAATATAACAAGCGATTTTAATAACTTTGGCCTAAAAATATCTCTTAAGATCATTTTCAAAAAGCATTGTGCATGCCATTTCTTCTAATGTATGATTCTTTCTTTCGACCACCCCATTTTGTTGAGGTGTCCTAGGTATAGAAAAATTATGATCAAATTCTTTTTCATTATAAAAGTTTTTGAAATCTTGGTTTTTAAATTCAGTACCATGGTCACTACAAATACAAACAATTGAAATACCTTTTTTATTTGAAACTTTTCGATAAAACTTCAAGAATGCTGAAAATGATTTATCTTTATGAGCCAAAAATAAAATCCATGTAAATCGAGAGAAATCATCCACTATAACTAATCCATATCTCTTGCCTCCTATGCTTGTTATCTTAGTTGGCCCAAAGAGATCCATATGGAGTAGCCCTAATGGCCTAGAAGTTGAAATAAATACTTTTGATTTGAAAGATGTTTTTGCTTGTTTTCCAAATTGACATGCTTCACATATTTTGTCTTTTTCAAAACTAAGTTTTGGTAAATCTCTTACTAAATCCTTTTTTCATAACTTTGAAAGTAGATGCATGCTTGCATGACCTAATCTACGATGCTAAAGCCAACTAGTCTCATTAATAATGGAATTCATAGCAACTAGGCATTCATGATCAGGCAAAGATAAATTATCTAAATCAACAAGATAGATGTTGCCATACCTATTTCTAATAAATTTCACTCCATTATTATTAGGACTAGCTACCATGCAAATAGATGATTCAATAATAACTTTAAAATCTTTGTCATAAAACTGACTAATACTAAGAAGATTATATTTTATTCCTTTAACTAATAAAACATTATCTATAAATATAGAAGGGAAGATGTAAACTTTATCGATACCAATAATTTTTTTCCTTTACTATTATCTTCAAAGGTTACACTCCCTCCATTCAGTGTCTCAAGAGAGGTGAATTGCTTCACATCTTCTGTCATGTCTCTTGAGCAACCACTGTCGAGATATCACAATCTTTTCTTTTCTTTGGTTGCAAGACACACTTACAAAATAAATTTAGTTATCATTTTAGGTACCCATGCCATCTTAGGTCTTTTAGGGTTAGTGCTTAGAGTGGTTCCTTTTGGAACCCAAATCTTTCTAGAATTATTAATTTTTCTAAGATCACATTGATATGCTTTATGACTAACTTTCTACAAGAAAAATATGTAATGCTAGATGATGCAGGTATAAAGAAATTCTCAAAAAAACTTTGCTATTTCTATAGTTTAAAATCCAAACCTGCCTTGTTAAAAACTGCTCTTTGATTGTTCAATAAAAGATTTAGCTTTCCAGAACTATATGTAATTTTTTAATAAATGATTTGACTTTTCAAGCTTATTTTTGAATTTCTGATTTTCTACCTCAAGATCTTTATTTTTCTTTAAAAATTCATTATTTGAAATATTGACCTTGGAACTTTTTAAAACTTTAATTTTCATTGATAAAGCATTCTTTTATTTTTTTAAAGCATCAATCTTAGTCTTTAAATCATTATTTTTATTTGTAAGATTGGTGTTTTCATGAGATGATGAACTAGCATGCTTTTTTAACTTTTTATTTTTAATTTTTAGCAATCTATACTCATGCATGATCTCATCAAATGCATCTCTAAGTCCATAAAATATAAATTTAGGTTCAAAGTTAGAATGTACCTCATCTTCTTGAACCATGAAGCAAAGATTGGCGACTTCGATTTGTTCTTCTTCTGAACTGGAGTCCTCACTATCACTCCAAGTTGCCATCATTACCTTCTTTCTAAATCTTAGACTTCTTTAGGAGAGGGCAATCAAACTTATAATGTCTAGGCTTCTTGCATTCGAAGCAAATTGGTTGTTCCTTCTCCTTTTCCTTTTCTTTTTTTTTTCCCTTTTCTTTGATAGGTGAGGCTTTTTCTTGTAGGGAAACTTTTTTCTTCTCTTAAATTTTCTAAATCTTTGTACAATAAGAGCCTCTTCATCCTCATTTTCTATTTCTTCAGATTCCTCACTTGAAGACTCTTCTTGTATAGTAGATTTGAAAGCTATGGTCTTCTACTTTTTATCCATGTCCATTGCCTTTTGCTTCAGGTTCAACTCATAAGTCATGGGTGAACCTATAAGTTGCTCCAATGAAAGTTTCTCAACATCTTTGGCTTCTTGAATTGCTGTTACTTTAGGATTCCAAGATGTTGGCAATAACCTGAGACTTTTATTTAAGGTCAATATTAGTCATAGTCTTACCAAGACTTCTCATGCCATTTATAATATTTGTAAATCTAGTATATATATCAATAACATATCATTAGGTTCCATTCTAAATATTTCATAAGTATGTACAAGCATATTAACTTTAATATTTTTTACTTGATTAGTACCCTCATAAGTAATCTCAAGTGTGTCCCATATTTTCTTAGTAGAGGTGCATGTAAAAATTCTATTGAATTCACTAGGATCCAATGCACAATATAGTAGATTCATTGCTTTCGCATTGATCTCGGATTATTTAGTATTATTTTCATCCCAATCATCTTCAAGTTTTGAGATGGAAACACCATTAACAACGATTAAGAGAATATAAGGACCTTTATCTACAACTTTTCATAAATTGTAATCAATTGAATGCAGATAGATTCTCATGTGTGTTTTTCAATACGTGTAATTGGTGCCACTAAAGTAAGGAGGTCTATTTGAGGCTTGTCCTTCAACTACACTAGAACCAAGTAGGGCTACCATAGATCTTTACTCAAGGTGGTTAGACCTGCAAACTGAGAATGTGGCTCTGATACCACTTGTTGCTCAGAGTAGCAACCCAAGAGGGGTGGTTAATTGGGTTTTAAAAACTTTGAACAAGTATGTGCCAATTCAAAACAATTAAGGTGCTAGTGAGTTACAAGTGCTTGTGTGTTAATCAAGAGTATGCAGTGGAAATAGATAAGCAAATGCAAAGTAAACAAGGATAAATAAAGAGAGAGTAAGCAATACAAACACAAGGATATATAGTGGTTCAGTGCACACCAAAGCACCTATATCCACTCCCCAAGATCCACTTAGAAATTCACTATAATCACTCTTGATTATAGCTGCTTAGTTTTCCGGGCTCACTAATCAAAAACCAACTTGTTTTCACCGGAAACATAAGTCAAAATCTCTTTGATTTTATAGGCTAACCAAAAATTTGGTTGGTTTTGTAACTTAGGCTTACCAACAACCTCCTTGGTTTTTACAAAGCTAACCAAAAACCTTTTTGGTTTTCACAAGGCTAACCAAAAATCTCTTTGATTTTTACAAGGCTAACCAAAAACCTCTTTGGTTTTTATAAAGCTAACAAAAAACCTTTGTTGGTTTTAACACAGGCTCACTAACAAACTGTAACAATGAATTTAAGTAGAATGTATGAAATACAAGAAAGCTTTCAAATAAAAGTAAATATCTCTTTGAAGCTCTTTGAAGATGCTTATCTTCAAGTTGTTGAAGCCTGAAGCCTTAATCAATGTTTGAAAGGAAGGACTTGGAAGCTCTTGAATGCTTTGAATACTTGAAGGCTTCACTTCACTTGAAAGTAGTTGCACTTAATGAATATTGAAGTGAATGTAGTTAACTTCTCATCTTCTTGTTCTCTCTTGAGTTTTAATCCATTTTAAATACATTTTCAAGCTTCAAATGGCAGTTTATGATCATTGAAGAGGTGAAACTAATCGTTGGGGGTGAAAAAGATAAGTTCTATGTTTTAAAAAACTAGCAATTACTGTTCATCAGAACTTCAAGTGTCAATACTTCAGATCATGAGTCGATACTTAGGTCGACACTTAGATTCCATAAGTCGATACTTAGTTCAAAAAGTATTTCTTGAAGCTCTCTAAAAATCTCAGGTGAGTCGATACTTCTTCTGGTAAGTCGACACTTGAGTCGACACTTGGACTCCATAAGTCAACACTTGAGTCGACACTTGGCCTCCATAAGTTGACACTTGAGGGAAGTCTTGAAATTTAGCATATTCTTTAAAATTTTTATCTCAGGCCTTGAGTCGATCCTTGAGTTGACACATGAATCGATACTTGAGCTCCATGAGTCAACACTTAAAGTGTGCCATCTGAAATATCTTCTATGTATTAGCTTAAGCTTCTGTGAGTCGATATTATGAGTCGACACTTCATATCCATGAGTCGACACGTGGTTGAAACTTTCTGAAACTCAATTGAAGCTCTGCTGAATATTTTTTAAACTTAAAACATAAGTCCTTTCAAGTCATTCTTATGTACTCAAGTCCATTTAACTTTCAGATTTCATCCATAAGGAGACTTCTTAACTATTTTGACAAGCAATCAAACAACTAACTTGATGAGTGCCTTTTTCTGATAAAACATACTTTAATAAATTATTGGTACTCAAATATACTTAAGTATTTTGTTAATCATCAAAATCAATATAAGAGTCAACAGGATTCTCCCATGGCTATCCTCAGAGTCATCTAGCATGCCCAAAGGACTAAGTTCAGTTCTTTGGCCCAGAGCCCTTTAGCATCATTTAGCCGAGTCTTCAGACCATGGAGGATCATCTTGTTGGTCACTTCGACTTCTCCATTAGATTAAGGATGGTTGACGGAGATTAACTTATGAAAAATATGATATTGGGCATAGAAGTCTTTGAACTTAGGGTTATCGAATTGCCTCCCATTATTGGCGATGATGGCATGGGGGATTCCGAATCGAAAGTTGATGGAATTCTTGATGAAGATCTCTACCTTCCCTTCAGTGATGTGAGCTAGGGATTCAGCTTCAATCTACTTAGTGCAATAGTCAATGGCTATGATGAGGAACTTTTGCTGACCAGAGGTCGGAGGGAATGGGCCAAGAATATTCATTTTCTATTGAGCAAAGGGCCATGGAGTTTAACTAAGTTAGCTGACTTGCTGGACATCTTTAGTTGTTGGAGTATCTCTAACACTAGTCACATCTTCGACGTAGTCGGTTGCATCTTTTTGGATAGTCGACCAATAATAACCTTGGCAGATTATTTTGTAGGCTAGAGATCTACCCCCCAGATGGCCTTCACATATGCCCCCATGTACTTCTCCTAGGATGTAGTCGACATCCAAAGACCCTAAGCATTTTAGCAGGGTTGTGTGAAGACTGATGCGAGACGAACATGCTAGGGCTGAGCATAAAGAAATTACAGATTATGTGAGCAAGATTTTCATATTGTTATTTGGTTTGGTTCTTAAAAAAGACTAAGAGCAACTAGGGTTTTCATGTAAAGGCTAAAGTTTTATCCACATATTAAGACCTAACAAAGTAGTAAAGAAAGACATGATCCTAGGGTTAAGAAATCACTATTATGGCATGCTCAAATTTCAAAAGGTCAGAAAAAGAGAGAAGGGATGGGTTAGTTTACCTAGTAATGATTTCTTGTTTATTGTATAAGGGATCACACCTCTTGGATCGGCACCTGGATGATGAAGCTTCATTCCCGCGAATGCGCTGGCTTTCTATTAGATGGTTTCAGGGGCAAGGAAGACCTCTTCCAAGGATCATTTCACCTGAGGGATCATGCAAACACTTAGGATTAGGGATTCAAATGATAGAAAAAATATGAATCTGGAAGTAGGAAGAAAAGAGAAGGCAGGAGGGGCGTAGGATGATGGTTTGCGGCCTGGCTGATGGAGGATGCCTGGGCTCTTGGAGGGTGGCCTAGAGATGGAGTGGATGCTTGGGGCTCTGAGCTGGTGGCCTGGAGAAGATGGCGGCTAGGTTTTGGAGGGATTTGCAGATGGCGGCCTCAAGTTTGGATGGAAAGCAAGCGGCCTAGGGGAAGATGAAGATGGGGTGGTGGCCTAGAGTGGAAGATGGGACTGATGTTGGCGGCCTAGGGTTTCTTGGAAGAAGAGGGTGGGTGGCCAATTGTTTGGAAGAAGAAGGGGTGGCTAGGGTTTGAAGATGGAAGGTGGCTGGGAGGTTTGGTTGGGTTGCACCTCATGTGCCCTCCATGCGGAGTGAAAAGTTGGGCCTCGCATCCTCTCGCTCATGGAGTGTCAATGCATAAATGCATGGAAAATAAAGAAAACACTCATATTTTCATTCAATAATTCATCATAATTCATAAAAGAGGGAGGAGGGGAGGGGTACTTATAGATCACCCAGTCTCCCAGTTGAAGTTGGAGTACAAAGTTAGAGTGGGATAAGGAGACTGGAGTCCTTATAGGACTTGGATGTTGAACTCTTTGTAGGTCTTGGACATCAACTCTGTTGGCTCCACCCAGTGATTTCGATGAATAACAAAACATTGAGTGCATATTGTATTCTAATGAGGATTTCAAGTTATGATTTTTCAGGAAGAAAGCACCTCAAAATCTCAAAAACTTATGGTGTATGGAACGTAATGGCACGAAGCAATTCTCACAAATCCGAGTATCATCTTCATTGAAAAAGGGCATAAAAATGTTTAAATATTATGTCTTTATGTTTTGTAGAATTTTATTTATGTTTTCGAGGCATTTATACTTGAATCTAAAAATTTTCAGTCTCAAGTATCGACACCTGGACAGTCAAGTGTCGACACTTCAGCATTTGGCACAGACAAAAATCCTTGGCACACCAAGTGTCGACACCTATATTCAAGTGTCGACACCAAGTGTTGACACTTAGATTCCAAGTGTCGACTCAAGGCCTGAGATTTTTGAAAATGCAGAACTTTGTATTGTTGAGGATTTTTGTGTCAAGTGTCGACACTTGTGCATCAAGTGTCGACACCTGAATGTTCAAGTGTCGACACCCAGAGATCAAGTGTCGACACCTGACAGCCAAGTGTCGACACCTGATAGCCAAGTGTCGACACTTGCAGCCTGACCGCTCTAACGGATCTATGTTTCTGGCTTGCAGAACTTTTTTTTCAAGCTCCAAACAACTATTTCCAAGGTACCAATAGTCACAAACCATTTTTTGAAAGGTTTTTGGTATATTTAATCTCCACCAACCTCATTTTAAAGCAAGAGAAGTTAAGAGAAGTGTATTCAAGTGCATTCAAGTCTACTCAAAAGCCAAAAAGCCAATATTCTCTCCAAACTTCACATCAAAAGCCTCTTCTAGCTTGATTCCATTGAAAAGCCTACAAGCTCATCCTTACTTCATTCCAAAAAGAGGCACATTGAAGGAGATTCCAAGGAAGAGAGAAGACAAAGCATCCTCTTGAGCTTCAAAGATTCCAATCTACTCTTGAAGAGAGTTTGTTATAGTTTTAAATTTCATATCTGTTTTTATTGTGATTTGACCTTGCTTTCAAGGTGTCTTGAAAGAAGGTTATTGTGGTTTGTTGGTGAGCCAAAGGGATAAAACCAACTAGGGTTAACTTGTGAGCCCGAAGACAAAACAAGTGTTAAGGTTTGTTGGTAAGCCTAAGTGACAAAACCAACTTAGGTTTTGACTTGTGAGCCTTGTGAAAAACAAGTCGACTGTAATCTAGTGTGGATTATAGTGAAATTCCCAAGGGTAGCTTGGGGAGTGGATGTAGGTGCTAGGTTTGCATCGAACCACTATAAACCTTGTGTTTGTGTGTGATTACTCTCTTCCTCTCTTGCTCTTTAATTATTGCTAATATCTTGCATCATATTTATCATTGCTCACAAGCACCACTAGACCTTCATTTTATATTATTAAATTTTTAAAAGATCCAATTCACCCCCCCTCTTGGGCTCCATTTCTGGGCAACAAGTGGTATCAGAGCACCGGTACTCTCTTGTAGGTCCAAGGATCTTGAGTAAAAGATCATGGCAGCCCCAATAGGAATGAGTATTGTAGAAGGTCAAGCTTTAAACCGACCCTCACTTTTTAATGGCACAAACTACACATACTGGAAGACACGCATGCGCATATTTATTCAAGCACTTGATTATAATTTATGGAGAACTATTGTAAAAGGTCCTCATCAGCCTACAATGATGATTAATGGCATTCTCACTCCAAAAATGGAAGATGATTGGGATGAGAATGACATTAAGCAAATTGAGCTTAATGCTAAGGCAATGAACCTTTTATTTTGTTCTCTTGATCCTAGTGAATTTAATAGAATATCAAATTGTCTCTCCGCCAAGGAGATTTAGGATACACTTGAGGTTACCCATGAGGGTACACACCAAGTGAAAACCACCAAGGTTAACATGCTAATTCATACATATGAAATGTTTAAAATGGAACCTACTGAGTCTATCAGTGAGATGTATACTAGGTTCACAAACATTGTGAATGGCATGAGAACCCTAGAAAAAATAATTTCTAACGGTGAACTTGTGAATAAACTTCTCAGGTCTCTACCAGCTTCATGGGATGCAAAGGTCACTGCCATTGAAGAAGCTAAGGACGTCAACACTCTCCCGCTGGAACAACTGCTGGGCTCTTTAATGACTTATGAGCTCTCCCTCAAACAAAAGAACGGAGAGGTGGACAAGAAGAAGAAGGCGATTGCGTTCAAATCTACTACTAGAGAGGACTCAAGCGAAGACTCTGAAGAAGATGACGAAGAAGATGAAACGGCTCTGTTAGCAAGGAAATTCATAAGGTTCATGAGGAAGAAAAAATTCAACTACAAAAAGAAACCTCTGAAAGGTGAGCCGAGTAAGGAAAAGGACAAGGAAAAGGAGAAGGAGCAGCCCACATGTTTTGAGTGTAAGAAACCCGGGGATTTCAAGGTAGACTGCCCCTTGTTAAAGAAAAGCAGAAGAAAGCTGAGAAAGAAAGCCATGATGGCAACCTGGAGTGAAAGTGAAGACTCCAGCTCTGAGAAAGAACAACAGGAGGTAGCAAACTTCTGTCTGATGGCCGATCAAGAAGAGGTATGTTCTGAAACTGAAAATGAGTTTATCTTTGATGAGCTTCATGAGGTTTTTGATGAACTAGTCATAGAATTTCAAAAGTTAAAGTCAAAACATAAAGATTTAAAGAAGCAAAATTTGGATCTAGCTAAAACAAATAACAACCTTTCAAATGAAAATGAATGCCTTCTTATACAAAATAAAAAATTAAATGATAAGATTATGGCACTTGAAAAAGAAAAGGATATCTTTAAAAAGAAAAGTGACTTACTTTTAAATGAAAATTTGTCAAAACAAAGCAAAGAAATTTTAATTGAAAATAAAAGATATAAAGAAGAAATCAAAAAACTAAAATCTTTTGTTGAAAAATTTACTTACAGTTCTGAAAAATTAAATTTACTCTTAAATAATCAAAGAGCAGTATTTGACAAAGTTGGCTTAGGATTCATAACTCATAAGAAATAGAAACTCTTTAAAAATTTCTTTGTGCCTGCATCTTCATCCATTACTTGCTATACTTGTGGTATCAAAGGACATAAATCTTATATGTGCAACAAAAGAAAATTAAACAACACTAAGAAAGTTTGGGTTCCAAAAGGAACCAATGCCACTAACCAAAAAGGACCCAAGATGGCTTGGGTACCTAAAGTCTCCACTTGATCTTTATTGCAGGTATGCCTTGCAACCAACAAGAAAAGGATGTGGTACCTTGATAGCGGTTGCTCAAGGCATATGACAGGAGATGTGGAGCAGTTCTATTCACTCACATATCAAAATGGTGGCAATGTAACTTTTGGTGATAATGGAAAGGGCAAAATTATCGGTATTGGTAAAATCCATATCACCGCTACCTCTTATATTGATAATGTTTTATATGTTGATGGTTTAAAACATAACTTGCTTAGAATTAGTCAATTTTGTGACAAAAATTTTAAAGTTATTTTTTAATCTTCTTTGTGCATTGTTTCTAGTCTAGATGACAATGGCATTAAGTTCATTGGTCATAGGCATAGCAATATTTATATGGTTGATCTTGATGATCTCCCTATTCAGAAAGGTCAATGTCTAGTGGCAATGGAAGCCAAGATTGATGAAACTAGTTGGCTTTGGCATTGTAGACTAGGACATGCAAGCATACATTTAATTTCAAAACTTAGCAAAAAGAATTTGGTAAAAGATATGCCTAAACTCAATTTTGAAAAAGATAAAATTTGCAGTGCATGTCAACTTGGAAAACAAACAAAATCATCTTTCAAACCAAAAGGAGTGATCTCTACATCTAGACCTTTGGAATTGCTTCACATGGACCTCTTTGGGCCTACTAAAACATCTAGTTTGGGAGGTAAGAAGTTTGGTCTAGTCATTGTAGATGATTTCTCATGAATTACATGGGTCATGTTTTTAGTACATAAAGATGAAACATTTTCTGAATTTATTAGATTTCACAAAAGAGTTTTGAATGAAAAAGGTGTTTCAGTAGTATCTTTGAGAAGTGATCATGGAATCGAATTTGAAAATGCCGATTTTGACAAATTCTGTATTGAAAATGGAATTCATCACAAATTTTCTGCACCTAGGACAACTCAACAAAATGGGGTAGTAGAAAGAAAAAATAGAACTCTTGAAGAAATGGCACGCACCATGCTTTGTGAAAATGATTTACCTAGATATTTTTGGCCGGAAGCCATAAATACTGCATGCTATATTTTAAATCGAGTTTTAATTCGACCAATTTTAAAGAAAATCCCTTATGAGCTTTGGAAGGGTAGAAAACCTTCAATTCGCTATTTTCATGTTTTTGGATGCCGTTGTTTCATCTTAAACAATGGTAAAGATAATTTAAGTAAATTTGATGCCAAATCAGATGATGGAGTCTTTCTAGGCTACTCCACATCTAGTAAGGCATACAGGGTCTTCAACAGAAGAACACTTGTTGTTGAAGAATCCATACATGTAGTATTTGATGAAACTAACCAAAAATCTTCAAAAAAGAAGATGTACTTTTTGATGAAACAGGTAGCAAGAAAACTGAAGAAATAAATAATAATGAAGGGCTTACCAAGGAACAGAACAATGATCAAAACACTGAAGGAGATCAAGCACAAGGTGATGAAAATACATCAATTGTTGATCCATTACCAAAAGAATGGAGGTATGCTCATGGACACCCAAAAGAACTAATTATAGGTGATCCATCTAAAGGTGCAAGTACTCGATCATCCCTTAGAAATATTTGTGATTACTTAGCTTTTGTGCCTCAAATTGAACCTAAAACTATTGAGGAAGCTGAATGTGATAGTAATTGGATAAATGCTATGCAAGATGAACTTAATCAATTTAAAAGGAACAATGTTTGGACACTAGTGGATAGGCCTTCAAACACATCAATTATTGGCACAAAATGGGTTTTTCAAAATAAACTTGATGAAAATGGAATAGTAATTAGAAATAAAGCTAGACTAGTTGTCAAAGGATACAATCAGGAGGAAGGGATAGATTTTGATGAAACCTTTGCTCCTGTGGCTAGACTTGAAGCAATTAGGCTATTGTTGGCTTTTTCTTATTTCATGAATTTTAAACTATATCAAATGGATGTTAAAAGTGCCTTTTTAAATGGATTAATTGAAGAAGAAGTTTATGTTGAGCAACCCCCTGGTTTTGAAAATTCTGAATTTCCAAATCATGTTTATAAACTTTATAAAGCTTTATATGGATTGAAACAAGCTCCAAGAGCTTGGTATGATCGTTTAAGCTCTTTTTTGCTGAAAAATGATTTTACTAGAGGTAATGTAGATGAAACCTTGTTTTTAAAGAAAAAAAATGATGATCTCTTAGTAGTACAAATCTATGTAGATGATATAATATTTGGTACTACTAATGAATCTCTTTGTCAAGATTTTGCCAAGTTAATACAGGGTGAGTTCGAGATGAGCATGATGGAAGAACTGAATTTCTTCCTCGGACTCCAGATAAGGCAAACCAAAGAGGGGATCTTCATCAACCAAACAAAATACACATAAGAAATACTCAAGAAGTTTGGGATGGAGAACACTAAGCCTTTAGGTACCCCTATGAGCTCTACATGTAGACTTGACAAGGATGAATCAGGTAAGTCTATAGACTAAAAATTATATCGTGGCATGATTGGTTCATTATTATATCTTACTGCCAGTAGGCCAGATATCATGTTTAGTGTCAGTATGTGTGCTAGATATCAGTCTAATCCTAAAGAGTCTCATCTTTTGGCTGTTAAACGCATACTTAGATATCTATCTGGCTCAATTGAAACTGGTTTATGGTACTCTAGAGATTCTTCATTTGATTTAATTGCTTATTCTGATGCTGACTTTGCTGGGTGTAAACTTGATCGTAAAAGTACTAGTGGAACCTGTCAGTTTCTTGGAGTAAATTTGATCTCTTGGAGTAGCAAGAAACAGAACTCAGTTGCTCTATCTACGGTGGAAGCCGAATATATATAGCAGTTGGAAGCTGTTGTGCTCAAATCCTCTGGATCAAACAGCAACTCGAAGATTTTGGCATTAAACTAACTAAGACACCCATAAGATGTGACAATACTAGTGCAATCAACCTATCTAAAATTCCTGTGCAACATTCAAGAAGTAAATACATTGAAATAAGACATCATTTCATAAGAAATCATGCACAAAACTCTAATGTAATTCTTGATTTTGTTTGTACTAATGATCAGTTAGCAAATGTGTTTACCAAGCCTTTGAGTGAGGATAGGTTCTGTCTGATTAGAAGAGAGTTAGGTGTCATTGATCCATTCTCATAGAACTCTCTTAGTATCAATTATACCTAAATCCTAGAGCTCAAAACCTATTATTTAAAGCTCCAAAATTTTATCAAAATTTTTCCTATTTTTTTAAATTTTTTTCTGGATTTTCTCGATTTTTTTGGCCAAGTGTCGACACTTGGAAAGTGTCAAGTGTCGACACCTGACCAAGTGTCGACACTTGACATATCCGAAGTGTCGACACTTGCGAATCTGAAACTGTTTTTAAAAGGATCGAACGAGGGTTTTTGAAATTTTCTTCTCCCCTTGATTTCTTGCAACTGTGGTCCCCTCTATCCAAATCCGTCCATTTACCCTTTAATCAATCACAAATCAAGTATTTCCCTTTTCTAATTTCATTTTATTTTTCCTTGTTTTTAGTTTTGTTGTTTTCGAACCAAACAATCATGATTTAGGTTTTTCGAGTATTTTTCATGAATCTAACCGGATTTTTGTGTGTTTTAGTGGATTTCTAAAACTCCATTTGAGGGAATAGTGTTTTAAACTTATTTTTCTCGGATTTCCCTCATCTTTTGGCCGTTTTCATCCCTTTTCGCAAAAAACACTGTTTCATTAATTTTGGCCGAAATAAATTGGGTTTTCATCTAAATTAAACATACTAAATCCATTTATTGATGATTTAGAAAGGTTTTTTGTGATACATTTGCGACATTTTCGCCTATTTGCTAAAACCCTAAGTGTTTAAACCTAAATCCCATGATTTTTGATTTTTAGACCTTACAAAAATTATTTTTCCAAAGATTCAAATGTGTTCTACCAAACAAAAATTTTTTCTACAAATTTTGTTCGAAAGTTTATCATTTAATCAAAATATATTTTCTACAAATATTATTTTTACAATTTTTCAAACATTATTAATTCTGGTTTTTGAAACCTATCTGAACATTTTTCTAATCTCAACCTGTAGCCAGTCCCTTGTTCTAAGCCTTTCTTCCTTTTTCCCTGGTCAGTTGGCTATAATGGGTCCTAGGAAGAGACTTGCAGTTAGGAAGAGGCCCAGTCATCGTATTGAGAGGAGGTCGAAGGCTAGATTTGATTCAGCACAGCCAAGCAGTACAGCCACACCGAGCTCCCCCCCGTAGAGAGGATGGCAGGGAAGTTTGTAGCTTCAGGGAGGAGAGTCAACTTGCAGTGTTTCGACAAGCACCACTTCGGCATTCGACAGGTACTCACTGATGTAGGACTAGTACCATTCTATACCATGCAGGAGAGGTACTATCCTCACCTAGTGAGGGAGTTTTATGGTGCACTGGACTGTCGATGACTACTATGGAAGACATCAGTCCGGGGTATTCAGATTTCTTTGACTGATGAGCTTCTGAGCAGTGTATGGGAGATACCCCGAAGAGGAGTCTGTGCCTTTTCAGTGGATGATAGAGAGGCGGCATTTAGGTGCATCCTTGAGAGAGAGGATGTTCGCGGTATATCAGTGGTTACCGCGAACCAGTTATCATTGGAGATGCGCCTTTTGCACCATATTACTGCACGGATCCTACTACCGAAGACTGGCAGATTCGACTTCATTACTGAGAGGGAGTTAATGGTGATGACGAGTCTGATCGAGAGGAGATAGATAGATATTCCTTCCCTGATGCTGACTCAGATGTATGATGCTGCTAATCAGCACCGACACTGTTTGCCATACGGCATGGCACTGACCCGACTTTTTAGAGCATGTGGAGTATCATTGGAGGGGGAGATCCCCAAGGAGATACTGCATACAGACGTGTACGATGAGAGGTCATTGCACCGGATGGGATACAGGATAGTTGGAGGTCGATGGGTTCGCAGAGAGTCTGGCCAGGAGCCAGATGAGGAGGACAAGATTCGAGAGGCTGAGGCTGGACCATCTGTGCCAGCAGTTTTTCCTCCAATCGATATCCCATTAACACAGACAGAGCACTTGTCTCTTGACACTTCAGCTCCTCCACCACCATCTACAAGACTATCTTTTGAGGAGCATGCCAGAGCATAGTTCACAGAGATCAGAGGTGAGGTGACTCAGCTGCGTAGCAAGGTCGAGCACATACTACCTCGGAGCATGCTGAGATTTGCAGATCCATGGAGAAGAGATTCTCTCGCATTGAGAGTCTGTTGAGATCCCTTATACCTCCGGCAGCCCCTGCACTTGCACGATCTGACGATGATGACGATGATGATGATGATGGCGGCGATCACCAGAGCGACCATGCTGATTCTGCTGAGGATGGTGATCAGGATATTGATAGTGCTACAGAGGTAGTGGGCAGTGATAGCGACAGTGTTGGCGGTGCCGATGCTTTTGAGGTGGTCAGTCGAGATCCTCCAACTACCACCTTGGTTGATTCCATACCGAACCTTATTGCACCAGCTGATCGTCTTTCACCTCCTTCTACTAGATCATCTAGGGTTGTACCCGCCTTTGGTCCTTCCGGCCGCACTAGGAGTCGTAGAGCTTTAGCACCTCCTAGGGCATTAGCCACCAGATCTAGGATCAGGGCTCCATTCAGTCTTGATGTTCCATCTGATGAGGATTAGCCTCACAGATGTCTATTTTAGCTCTTATGTTGTATATTTGATACTTATTTGACTCTGATGATATATGTATGTTTCAGCTCTTGCTGATGACTCAGCAAATTTTGTACTAAAAACTTTTCTTATATATATGTTTCTGTTCAGTACTCTTTATTTGTGCTTCAATGAATCAATTTACTATTTTTTGGCTCTGATACTCTTTTATCTTGGTATATTTTAGCTCTGATACCCTTTGATATTAGCATAATTTTGACTCTGATATCTATGATATGTGTTTCTCTACTATCTTTTTGTCTCCATGCTCATTGTGAGGGGGAGGAAAAATTTCCCTTTCTAATGATTGACAAAAAGGGGGAGAAAGAGTATTGAGTTTATTGATGTATAAATTTGTTGAGAAAAAGGTGTTAATTCATAAATTTGTTGAGAAATTGTATTGATTGTGTTGATTTTTCACCTTGTAAGAATCTTTGAAGCTTACTTTAATAAGAAGTATCTAATTAAGGGGGAGATTGATTCTTTAATGGACTTAAATTCATATTCAAAAATTAAATGGTTAAACATTTGAAATATGTTGCCTTTTACTCAAGGTTTTGTCATCATCAAAAAGGGAGAGATTGTTGGCTCCACCCAGTGATTTTGATGAATAATAAAACATTGAGTGCATATTGTATTCTAATGAGGATTTCAAGTTGTGAGTTTTCAAGAAGAAAGCACCTCAAAATTCCAAAAATTATGGTGTATGGCACGTAATGGCACGGAGCAATTCTTACAAATCCGGGCATCCTCTTCATTGAAAAAGGTTATAAAAATGTTTAAATATTATGTGTTTATATTTTGTAGAATTTTATTTATGTTTTCAAGGCATTTACACTTGAATCTAAAAGTTTTCAATCTCAAGTGTCGACACCTGGACAGTCAAGTGTCGACACTTCAGCATTTGGCACAGACAAAAATCCTTGACATGCCAAGTGTCGACACCTATATTCAAGTGTCGACACCAAGTGTCAATACTTAGGTTCCAAGTGTCGACTCAAGGCCTGAGATTTTTGAAAATACAGAACTTTGAATTGTTGAGGATTTTTGTGTCAAGTGTCGACACCTGTGCATCAAGTGTCGACACCTAAATGTTCAAGTGTCAACACCCAGAGATCAAGTGTCGACACCTGACAGCCAAGTGTCGACACCTGACAGCCAAGTATCGACACTTGCAGCCTGACCGCTCTAACGGATCTATGTTTCTGGCTTGCAGAACTTTTTTTTCAAGCTCCAAACAACTATTTCCAAGGTACCAATAGTCACAAACCATTTTTTGAAAGGTTTTTGGTATATTTAATCTCCACCAACCTCATTTTAAAGCAAGAGAAGTTAAGAGAAGTGTATTCAAGTGCATTCAAGTCTACTCAAAAGCCAAAAAGCCAATATTCTCTCCAAACTTCACATCAAAAGCCTCTTCTAGCTTGATTCCATTGAAAAGCCTACAAGCTCATCCTTACTTCATTCCAAAAAGAGGCACATTGAAGGAGATTCCAAGGAAGAGAGAAGACAAAGCATCCTCTTGAGCTTCAAAGATTCCAATCTACTCTTGAAGAGAGTTTGTTATAGTTTTTAAATTTCATATATGTTTTTATTGTGATTTGACCTTGCTTTCAAGGGTGTCTTGAAAGAAAGTTATTGTGGTTTGTTGGTGAGCCAAAGGGATAAAACCAACTAGGGTTAACTTGTGAGCTCGAAGACAAAACAAGTGTTAAGGTTTGTTGGTAAGCCTAAGTGACAAAACCAACTTAGGTTTTGACTTATGAGCCTTGTGAAAAACAAGTCGACTATAATCTAGTGTGGATTATAGTGAAATTCCCAAGGGTGGCTTGGGGAGTGGATGTAGGTGCTAGGTTTGCACCGAACCACTATAAACCTTGTATTTATGTGTGATTACTCTCTTCCTCTCTTGCTCTTTAATTATTGCTAATATCTTGTATCATATTTATCATTGCTCACAAGCACCACTAGACCTTCATTTTATTGTATTAAATTTTTAAAAGATCTAATTCACCCCCCCTCTTGGGCTCCATTTCTGGGCAACAAACTCCTTGTTGGACTTGGAAACTTGACTCCTCTTGGGCTTGGACTGCTTGACTCCTTGCTGGGCTGGTAGGTTTGACTTTTCTTGTGGGCTTGGACTGGGCTAGGGTGCCAAATCCTTGGTGGATCTGGGGTGCCAACTCCATGTGGGCCTGGGAGGGGCGCCAACTGCTTATGGGCTGGGAGGGGGCACCAACTCCATATGGGCTTGGGGGGGCACCCTTCCTTGTTCGCTTGGGTGGCATGAAAGGGGCCCAAGCGCATGGGCTGGGTTGGCTTGAGTAGGGGCCTAGGTGCATAAGTTGGGGACCAGGGTGGCGCATGAAGTCTGCTTCAGTGGGAACCTAGTGACTTTCCTCTTGGACTTGACTTGAATGAAAGAAGTCAAAATTTACAAGACTCTATTACTTGATTGGACTAAAACAAATGGACTCAACTCAATTGACTAAACTTTATTACAGGACTCAATCTTTATTACAGGACTCAATGGACTCTGGACTCTACTGAAAAAATTAACTGACTTCCCAACACATTAATCAGAGATCCAAATTGGTGCCCTACAATCTTGGTCTGATCCTGGTGTCCTCACCAATTCTCTCGGGACGGGAGGAACTCGACCTTGTCGAGTAAGATCAATCTGGCTTTGGTACCACTCCAATAGGTCTGGGTTGAGGCATTGCAAATCCTCTTGAGTGATCCACGAGTCCTCAAATTCTGGTCGACCTTGCCAACAAATCAAGTAACGTTGGTAGCCTTTGTTCTGGGTACTAATAACTTAGTCATCCAGGATATGTTCAATCCTTTTCCTTTTCCAGGCAAATTTATTGGTAGACACTCAGGGATGGGTTCGCTCTCAAAGAAAGGGTTAGCTCCAAAGGGCTCACTGGGTATCATTGTTGGCTCCCTATACTCAACTAAGTCAAAGATATTGAAGGTTGAGCAATGCCAAGTTCGGGTGGTAACTCGAGCACAAAGGCATTAGGTCCTACTTTCTTTATCACTTTGAAGGGTCCAGCTCCACGAGCATGTAACTTTTCATGGTCCTTGGGAGAAACCACTTAGGTCTAAGCCTAATCATCACAAGATTTTCCTCTACGAACTCCTTAACTTCTTTTCGGGAATTAGCAATATTTTTATAAGTATCATTGCTCATATTAATCTTATGGCTGATTTCCTTATGCATTTCTCTAACATGCAGGGTGAATGACTCATACCAACACCTAAAGTTCGACTATGCATTCCTAACGAAAAAAAATTATTAAGTCCTCAACTACAACTCTGTGCTTGACCCTTGGTTAATGGATGACATGCAGATGAAAATTTGACATGAACTCCTAGTAAATGCCATAAGGTCTCCAGAAGTATGTAGTAAATCTAGTAGGTTCAAAAGACTGGTGCAACCTGCTAACCTCAACAAAGTGTAACCTGAAGGTTCTAGAAGCATTGGAAGCCTTAGGACAGGGCAGGAAATACGAGGAGGATTCATCAACTAGTTCTAGATTCATAGGGATGACCTTAAAAGTATGGACATTGATCTACAGTCAACAAAAGGTCCATCTTATGGAAGGTTGAGTCAATAATTTCAAGCAAGGAATATGTAACTAGGACTAAAGGAATGGATTCCTCCTGAGGGTACTGAATTGAAGAAACCAAGTCCTCACTAATTTTTATTGGTTCTTGAATTTCAGGACTACGCTCTATAATCTGATTCTCTTTTAGGGTTTCCTCAGGTAAAGTCATTGGGGTAGCAGTGTTACATTCTTCATAGTTCTCCTCTTTTGATTGGGTTTCCAATATAGGCTCAGTCTAAGTACTTTCCTGGTTAACTAATTCTGGATCGGCCCTACAGACTTCCTCTTCAATGTCAGCCATGTGAACCAATGGGGTAGTGATAGGGACCTTAGAGTCTATTTGAGTCCATTAGTACTGAGTCACTTATACTAAAGTGAGCAAATTGAGTCCTGGAATAAAGTGAGACAACTGAGTCCAGTTGAGTCTACTTAGTCAGGTCCAGTCATTTTTAGTCCAGTCAAGTCCAATCGAGTCCATGTAGTTTTCATTCAAGTCATGTTCAAGAGGAGAGTCAGCAGACCAGGAGATTCACCAGGCCCCCCCAACTAGAGCTGGATTTTAGGCACCTGGGCCCTTTCATGCCGCCAAGCCCACAGGGAAGTGCCCCCTCCAACCCATGAAGATGGCGCCCCAGTCCAAGCTGCCCCAGCCAAGCACCCTAGCCCAAGCCCAATACTTGAGGTTTCTTAGCCCTCAAGTCAGGGTTTCTTAACCCTCAAGTCATGTAACCTGGGTGAATCTATAAATACCCCACCCCCTCTTGTGTTTTTTTCATGCCATGGATTAATAAAATTTCTTGAGTTTTCTCAACTTACTGTGTGATTTACTTTATGAAGGGTATCTGTGTGATCCCCATTGTTCCAAAGGATAACTGTGTGATCCCTTTGCTGCCCCAACCACCTGCGCCCTACCTCCAAAGCTCCAATGAAGCCCTAGCCACCCTCTTCTTTATTCTTCCAAGCAAGCCTTAATCCCTGGTGACTTCTATGCTCGCCAGCGATCCCATCCCGCATCCCGTCCCCCATCATTTTGGTATCAGAGCTAGAGGATTAGGATTTTCTCTTTCTCCCTAGCTCCACATTGTTCCTCCCATCTAGATCCCCTATGCAAGACTCCTTCTCAAACCTCGGTCAGCCGCCGGCCTCCATCTCCGGTCCATCAACGGCCTGGCATTCGCTTCCCTCCTGTGACCCCCAACATCTGCATGGGATGTCCTTGTTCCGAAGCCATGCCCAAGCATTGGCGTCAAGATCTCCTCGCATGCCAGGATCCCCCGCACCGAGGACCTGGATCTCACCGTGGTTTGCTCCATGCCCTGCCTCGTCAAGATCCACCTCACCAACCTAGATCTCGCCGGATCAGCGCCATGATTACAGTGCCAACTAGGACCTCACCGGCCTATTTCTAGCCTCGATCTACCCCACGGCTAGCCTCCCCTCATGCAGGTATGCCTCACTCGCACATCGCTCTGGTCTGCCTGGACGTGGCCGCCGGCTTTCTCGTCGAGACCTCCACCGAAGCATGTGGAGGATGAGAAGACGGCCGCACCCTTCCACCGTTGCAATTGTTCCATCGATGAGTCTGACACCCAGCTATTCCATTTCTACTTCACATATGCCAGATGCTCCACCCCATCTCTCGGCTACCGTCGCCATCCTCCATTGACTCCACCGTGACCACCGTCACCGGTGAAGCATGCCGGAAGTCCCTATGCTCCGCCCAGCCACCGTCCGTGGAGATCTCCCTGTGCACGATCGTGAAAGTAATTGCCTTTCACGGTTGTCGACATCAAAGAAGAAGAGCATGTCGGATCTCCTCCTGGACTCCTTCCACTACCAACGATGCCGACGCACCCCGTCGTTGCCCTGCTCCCCGTCGGCCACCCGCCCCCTCCACCTGCAATCGAAAACATCCAACGATGACACCGGACTCCACCGGATCACCTCCCTTCTGCCATTGACTGCTGCTCCAATCCATGCCGCCATCTCCACCCAACATCGATGCCGGCGTAACCCCTTCATGAGGATCCCCTATTTTTCGGTATTCGTCCATGAGAAGGAGAGTCTAGCACACGAACGTGAATACAACTTCCTTCCCTGTTGCCAAATTCAGAGCTACATGATTTTCAGGGCACATGGATTTCAAAGCAGTCCAAAGATCTATGAAGCACCATTTTTAAAGCAGATTAAAATTAAAACATAGATCTCAAGGCTGTATAAATTTCAGAGTTGCATGATTCTCAAAGCAGAGCCTCTTCTTTATTCCAATCTTATTTAGGTATATTTTGGTTTATTTGATTGTGTCTATTTTATGGGTTTGTCTCTTTGGATATGCTTGGATTTGGTCCCATCAAAATCCCCACTGAGTCTGACGCAACGGAGTCAAGTTCTCCCCACTCCAGGGGAATAATGGGGACCCGAGAGTCTATTTGATTCTATTGGTACTGAGTTACTTATACTAAAGTAAGATAATTGAGTCCTATAATAAAGTGAGACAACTGAGTCCAGTTGAGTTTACTTAGTCAGGTCCAGTCGTTTTTAGTCCAATCAAGTCCAATCAAGTCCATGTAGTTTTCATTCAAGTCATGTCAAGAGGAGAGTCAGCAGACCAGGAGATTCACCAGGCCCTCCCAACTAGAGCTCGACTTCAGGCACCTAGGCCCTTTCATGACGCCAAGCCCACAGGGAAGCACCCCGTCCAACCCATGAAGATGACGCCCTAGTCCAAGACACCCCAACCCAGTTCCCTAGCCCAAGCCCAAGACTTGAGGTTTCTTGGCCCTCAAGTCAGGGTTTCTTGACCCTCAAGTCATGTAACTTGGGTGAATCTATAAATACCCCACCCCCTCTTGTATTTTTTTCATGCCATGGATTAATAAAATTTCTTGAGTTTTCTCAACTTAGTGTGTGAAGGTTATCTGTGTGATACCTATTGTTCCTAAGGATATCTTTGTGATCCCTTCGCTGCCCCAGCCTCCTGCGCCCTACCTCCAAAGCTCCAACGAAGCCCTAGCCGCCCTCTTCTTTCTTCTTCCAAGCAAGCCCTAATCCCTGGTAACTTCTATGCTCGCCAGCGATCCCGCACCGCATCCCGTCCCCCATCAAGTAGCAGGGATGGATCGGCTAATGGGAACTGGACTAGTACTTGGCTCATATCCAGGGGTACGAATCTTATTGGATTCGGGTCGATGGGTTATGGCTCCCCTCTGCTCATAGGACATGGGTAAGTACCTTTCTCTAAGCTTGCTCTTCATGGTCTCCTAGTTAGCTATGGGAATATATCCTCTTTGTCTAGTCATTCTTTCAACACTCTCCCAGTATAGTCTAGCCTGGCGAGCTAACTTGAGTTTTGTTGCCCAGATATGGTGCCCAAGAGGGGGGGGTGAATTGGGTACTTAAAAAATTTAAGGCAATATATATGTGCTATCAGGTTTTAAGGTGAAGAGTGATAGTGCTTTAATAATTGTGCAACGAAAGCAACGAAATAAAATGACAATTAACGAGCTAAAGAAGTTAAAGAGCAAACCAATGCAAACACACAAGAAATATAGTGGTTCGGTGCACCCAGCACCTACATCCACTCCCCAAGTTTCACTTGGGAATTTCCACTATAATCTTTAGATTACAGCCGACTTGTTTTACCAGGCTCACAAGTCAAAACCTTACACACTTGTTTTGGCTTCGGGCTAACAAGTAACCCTAGTTGGTTTTATCAATTGGCTCACCAACAAACCTCACTCACTTGTTTTGGCTTCGGGCTTACAAGCAACCCTAGTTGGTTTTATCAATTGGCTCACCAACAAACCTCACTCTAGTTTCAAATTCCCTTGAAACTAGCTAAAGACAAAAGAGTATGAATACAAGTAATGAAAACTAAACAAACTCCTTTTGAGCAAAAATAAATTCGTTGAAGCTCTTGATGGAGACTCTTCAAGCCTTTTGTCTTGGAATCTTGGACCTCACTAAATGCCAAACACTTGAATGTTGGATTCCTCAAAAAATGGAAAGCTTTTGGGAAGGGAATCTCTTGGTTTTCTCACACTTTTTGGCTTTGGAAGTGATTGAAGGCTTTGTACTTTGAACCTATACTTTTTCACTTTGTCTCCTTGTCTTTTTTGAAGTTTGGTGGAGGTTAAATACCTCATTCATGCTGAAACAACTCCACAAGACCGTTAAATTCAAAAATATGGCCGTTTATGGCCGTTAGAAATCAAATCAGAAGTTCAGAAAAACTAGCCGTTATGCCATGAGTCGACCTCTGGATTAAGTGTCGACCTCCAGTATATTTTAGGCAAAAGTTCAGAGTACCATAGTTCTGCCCATTTTGAGTTCTCAGGCAATGAGTCGACCTCTGGTGTCGACCTCTGGACAGGTGTTGACCTCTGGTGGTCGACCTCTGGAGCGTGCCACTGAGATTTTGCCGTGCCGGCCATGCTGAACTTTTCTTCTCCTCATGAGTCGACCTCTGGTGGTCGACCTTTGACAAGGTGTCGACCTCTGGTGGTCGACCTCTGATCTGAATTTTTCTGAAACTCTTTGAGATGTGCGTGCCATGCTTGAGTTTCTCTAAGCCTTTGTTTCTTTTGTCAATAATTTCTCAACAAGAAGGTCCAATTTGAGTATTTTGATCTTGTCCAAGGTAGAAGAGCTCTTTTCCAAATCACGTAAACTTAGTTTCATCAATGTACTTTTGATACTCTTTTTGAATAACCTAAGTCCTGAAACTTTTATCTAGAGATGAAACATTAGTCCAAACATATACTCAACCTTTTGTTAATCATCAAAACTAAGGAGTCAAAGCCAACAATCTCCCCCTTTTTGATGATGACAAAACCTTGAGTATATATGCAATTAAGTCCAAGAGCAAAATATAGCAATAATAAAAATTTTCAAAGTATCCTTTCATGCAAGAGTGTATCATAAAAATTTTGTGAAAATATTCTCAAGAGTCAAAAAGATTTTACTTTTCGTTTATTTTTTTCTTTTTGTGAAAACATTCTCATAAGTCAAAAAGGTAAGAATCATATAAACTTTACTACTCATAAGATGGAGTCTCATAAATACATATATACTTTTCTACTCATAAGATGGAGTCTCATAAATACATATATACTTTTCTACTCCCCCTTTTTGTCAAGAATCAAAAAGTCATTTTTGTAGTGAAAGATATATTAATGAAACTTATGTTGAATTACAATAAAGTATAAAAATATATGCTCCCCCTCAATTTGTGCATACAACAAAATATTCTAACTTGAGGGTTTAAGAAGATAGATGCTAAGAGCTGGTATCAGATAAAATGGCACAATATAGATAAAAGCAAATGTATTCAGTTACAAAATTGCTTACAAGGTAGGCACAAAACACTGATACAACAAACCATACAAAGCAAACTAAATACAACAAGTAAATCTATGAGGCTACTCCTCATCAGAAGGTATGTCAAAAGATACAGGAGCCATGATCCTAGATGAGGATTTTGGAGTCCTATGAGAGGAACTCCGAGTCCTCAGAGAGGGACCAGACCTAGGGGTAGTCCTACGAGATCTATAAGTTCTAGGTAAGGGCTCCACAGAAGTCGAGACAGAGGCAGTAGCTGAAGGAGTGGACGGATCAGCATGCTGAGTAGACTGAGCTGGAGTCTGCCTGCTGACTAGCTCATAAGCTGTGGGATCATCGATGTCTGTCTCTGTATGCTCATCTATGTCATCCGGAATCCCAGTGATAGTCTCAAATAGTGACTCTGTAGGCTCAATATCAACTGGCACAGCTGTGGCTGGAGGATCTGAACTCTGAAAATCAGTGGAAGGAAGATCAGCTGAAGGGGGAATCTCTGGAATCGGCTCTGCAGGTGGAACATCAGATCTACCTGCTCCAGGCTGATCTCCATCACTGTCACTGTATCCACTAGAGTCATCAGCATCATCATCACCATCATCATCATCATCATCATCATGTGGAGGAGATACTGTCGGATCTGCAGTCCCTGATGGCAGTGCTAATCTCAATAAGCTGAGGATCTGTCTGAATCCTGTATCCATACTAGCTGAGAGAGCACTAATGCGTGTGTCTGTGTGTATCCGCAGATCATGAATCTCCTGCCATACACCAGTGATCTCTGTCCGGACCTCTGAAATCTGATCTGTCACTCGCTGCTCGAAGTCCGATATCCTCACTGAAGTCCTCCGTGGTGTAGCAGTAGGTACCGGAGCTGATGAAGGTGGTGGCGTGAATGGCTCAGGCTCCGTAGTCTCTGTCTCCGGTGCTGGGCGAGGAGGTGTACCATGATCAGTAGGTCCTGAAGGCCCTGCCTCAGCAGCTCGGATCTCATCCTCCTCATCTGGCTCCTGGCCAGACTCTCGTCGTACCCATCGGTCGCCAATCAGTCGAAATCCCATTCTATGTAGGGATTTCTCTCCATAAGTATCTGAGTGCTGTAGCTGACTAAAGGGTATGCCGTCGAATGAGACACCATGCTCTCTGAATATCTGAGTCAGTCACATCCCGTACGGCTGCACAAGTCTCCTGTGAGAAGCTGCCTCACCCATCTGCTGAAGCATGATCCTGGGAAGGTTGATGGGAGTCCGCTGGCTCAGGGACACCATCAACACTATCTCACGCTCAGTGATAAAATCAAATCTCCCGCTCTTCGGAATCAAGATACGGGCGATGATGTGATGCAGCACTCTCATCTCCAGTGAAAGCTGGTTAGCGGACACTGTGGAAATGCCGCTAACATCCTCACGCTCTAGGATACACCTGAAGGCGTGCTCTCTGTCGCTGATCGTAGTGGCAGCAGTGCCATGAAGTGGAATCGTCCAGATGCGACTGATGACCTCAGGTGTCACTGGAATCTCAATCCCTCGAACTGTAGCGGACCATCCAATGCCATCAGTGGCCATGGATCCATAAAACTCTCTGATGAGGTCTGGGTAGTATCTCTCGGACATGGTACAAAAATGAACCAGACCTGCATCTCTCAGTACATCTCCAATGAAGAAGTGATGCTGATCCCAGAATGGAATATCTACGCGCCTGCCACTAGCAATGCTCTTTCGGACTAGGCTGGCTGGCACTGGTGCAGGTGGCTCTGGGGTCGGCTCACGCTCATGTCTTACTTTCCTTCGCCGCTCAGTACTACCCTGCCCCTGTTCCAATCTCCTTTTCCTTACTGCCTGGTGTTTTCTCGGACCCATGTGTGAGGATGAGAGGTAACTTAGGGAGTAAGGCTAAGAGAGGTTCACTAATTGGGAAAAGGAGGAGAATGTGAAATAGTGAAATAGGGTTTGTGAGATTGGAGGAAATCGAGAGTAAATGAGGAAAAGGTAAGAAACGGACGAAAGAAATACGTGTTTTCAATTGAAAAACAGCCGAGATTTGAGGGTAGGAAGATTCGAGGGCTTTCGGTTGTCCAAAATCAAGAAAACGGTCAAATAGAAGGTTGATTCCAAGAAAAGCAAGAGAGGAGGTGAGGATTTCCCAAAAAGATCGAGGATAGGGGTGGAAATCCACTATTTGGAGGTTTAGGGAAGTTGTAGGGGGACCACACGAAGAAGAGGTAAAGAAAACAATGAGAAAAAAGCTTGCGGACGGGTTTTTTAAAAAGCAGGTTTTCGTTCAAGTGTCGACCTCTGAGAATTTTCAGGGGTCGACCTCAAGTGTCGACCTCCAAAACTTAAGTGTCGACCTCCTACAATAAATCACCCAAAATAAAATTCTGTAAAATTTTAAAAAAATTGATAAAATTTTGAAAAATAACCTTTAAACATATTTGAGAGTTTATAAATCATTTTTGAAGAATTTTGATGAAAATTGAAGAGTTTCAAGCAAAAGGATCAATGACTCCTAGTTCTCTTCTAATCATACAAAATCTTTCTTCATTCAATGGTTTTGTGAATATATCAGCCAATTGATAATCAGTACATATAAAATCTAACAATACATTAGAGTTTTGAACGTGATCTCTTATGAAGTGATGTCTTATTTCAATATGTTTGCTTCTTGAATGTTGAACAGGATTTTTCGTTAAATTGATTGCACTAGTATTATCACATCTTATGGGTGTCTTAGTTAGTTTGATGCCAAAGTCCTCGAGTTGTTGTTTGATCCATAAAACCTGAGCACAACAGCTTCCAGCTGCTATATATTCGGCTTCTGCCGTAGATAGAGCAACCGAATTCTGTTTCTTACTGCTCCATGAAATCAAATTAACTCCTAGGAATTGACAAGTTCCACTAGTACTTTTTCGATCAAGTTTACACCCAGCAAAATCAGCATCAGAATATGCAATTAATTCATATGATGACTCCCTAGAGTACCAAAGACCAATTTCGATTGACCCAGATAAGTATCTAAGTATACGTTTTACAGCTAAGAGATGTGATTCTTTAGGAGCAGACTGAAAACGTGCACACATACAAACACTAAACATTATATCTGGTCTACTGGCAGTTAAATATAGCAAAGAACCAATCATGCCTCTATATAATTTTTGGTCTACTGATTTACCACATTCATCTTTGTCTAATTTACATGAAGAGCTCATAGGGGTACCTATTGGTTTTGTGGTCTCCATCCCAAACTTTTTCAAAATTTCCCTTGTGTACTTGGCTTGGTTGATGGAGATCCCCTCTTTGGTTTGCTTAATTTGGAGTCCGAGGAAGAAATTGAGTTCTCCCATCATGCTCATTTCGAACTCACTCTGCATTAACTTCGCAAATTCTTGACAAAGACATTCGTTAGTAGCACCAAAAATAATATCATCTACATATATTTGTACTACTAAGAGATCATCATTTTTCTTTTTCAAAAATAATGTATTATCTACATTACCTCTAGAAAAATCATTTTTCATCAAAAATGAACTTAATCTATCATACCAAGCTCTAGGAGCTTGCTTTAAACCATACAATGCTTTATGCAATTTAAAGACATGATTAGGAAATTCATGATTTTCAAAACCAGGAGGTTGTTCAACATAAACTTCCTCTTCAATAAATCCATTTAAAAAGGCACTCTTTACATCCATTTGAAATAACTTGAAATCCATAAAACAAGCAAAAGCAAGTAAAAGTCTAATTGCTTCTAGCCTAGCAACAGGAGCAAAGGTTTCATCGAAGTCGATTCCTTCTTCCTGGTTGTAGCCTTTAGCAACAAGTCTAGCTTTGTTCCTAATTACAATACCATGTTCATCAAGTTTATTTCTAAAAACCCATTTTGTGTCAATTACAGAAACATTAAGGGGTCTTTCAGTTAAAGTCCAAACATTATTTCTTTTAAATTGATTTAATTCATCTTGCATAGCATTAATCCAATTACAATCTTTTTCAGCTTCTTCTATTGACTTAGGCTCTATCTGAGATACAAAAGCTAAATAATCACAAACATTTCTAATAGAAGAGCGTGTACTTACCCCCTTTGATGGATCACCTATTATTAGCTCTTTAGGGTGTCCATGTGCATACCTCCATTCTTTAGGTAATGGTTTTGGTGAAGTTGCATTGATTTCTTGAATTTGATCTTGACTTTCTTGATCATCATCTCCTTTGGGCTCATCTTCATTGATTGTCAATTGTTCAAGTTTCTTTGTACCTGTTTCAACATCAATAGAATCTTCTTTTCTAGAAGATTTTTCGTTAGATTCATCAAACACTACATGAATTGATTCTTCAACCAGAAGTGTTCTTCTGTTGAAGACCCTGTATGCCTTGCTAGAAGTAGAGTATCCTAAAAAGATACCTTCATCTGACTTGGCATCAAATTTACTGATATTGTCTTTGCCATTGTTTAATATGAAACAGCAGCAACCAAATACACGAAAATACTTGAGATTAGGTTTTCGATTTTTCCAAAGCTCATATGGTGTTTTTTCAAAATAGGTCGAATTAAAACACGATTTAAAATGTAGCAGGAAGTATTAATGGCTTCTGCCCAAAAATATCTAGGTAAATCGTTTTCGCAAAGCATTGTGCGTGCCATTTCTTCAAGTGTCCTATTCTTTCTTTCTACCACCCCATTTTGTTGAGGTGTCCTAGGTGCAGAGAAATTATGACTAATACCATTTTCATTACAAAAAGCTTCAAAATCATGATTTTCAAATTCAGTTCCATGATCACTACGCAAAGAAACAATAGTGAGATCTTTTTCGTTTGAAACCCTTTTATGAAATTTAACAAAAGCTGAAAATGTTTCATCTTTATGAGCTAAAAACATTACCCAAGTAAATCGTGAGTAATCATCTACAATTACTAGCCCATATTTTTTACCTCCCAAACTAGTTGTTCTGGTTGGTCCAAAGAGGTCCATATGCAATAATTCAAGGGGTCTAGTAGTAGATACTACTCCTTTAGGTTTGAAAGTAGATTTAGTTTGTTTTCCAAATTGACATGCAGCACAAATTTTATCTTTTTCAAAAGTGAGTTTTGGCAATTCTTTTACAAGATTCTTTTTGCTTAATTTTGAAATCAACTGCATACTAGCATGCCCTAGCCTACGGTGCCAAAGCCAACTAGTTTCACTTGCCTTGGCTTCCTTAGCCACTAGGCATTGACCACTTTCCATGGCTAGATCATCAAGATCAACCATGTAAATGTTTCCATGTCTAAGACCAGTGAACTTGATGCCATCGACATCTAGACTAGATACCATGCACAAAGATGATTCAAAAATTACTTTAAAACCTTTATCACAAAACTGACTAATGCTAAAAAGATTATGCTTCAATCCATCAACAAATAATACATTATCTACATAAGCATTAGGGGTGATATGGATTTTACCAATTCCGACGATTTTGCCTTTTCCATTATCACCAAAAGTGACATTTCCACCATCAATTGCAGCTAGTGATGAGAATTGCTTCACATCCCCAGTCATGTGCCTTGAGCAACCACTATCCAGATACCACATTCTTCTTTTATTTTTGGTTGCAAGGCACACCTGCAAAAAAATGATCAAGTTGAAACTTTAGGTACCCAAGTCATCTTGGGTCCTTTAGGGTTAGTCAAGTTGGTTCCTTTTGGAACCCAAATCTTTCTAAAGGTATTTGATTTTCTTCTGTTACAAACATATGATTTATGACCTACTTTACCACATGCATAGCAGGTAATATTAGAAGATGCAGGTATGAAAAAATTTTTGTAAAGTTTTTGCTGATTGTGTGGTTTAAATCCAAGTCCAGCTTTATTAAACACTGCATGTTGGCTATTTAAAAGCATATTTAGTTTTTCTGAACTAAAGGTAAACTTTTCTACAAAGGGTTTTACTTTTTCTAACTCTTCCTTGTAATTCTTATTTTGAAGCAATAGTTCTTTATTTTGTTTTTCAATGTTCTCATTAGTTTTAAGACTTCTATTATTTTTTATAGAATTATTTTCTTTAAAAAGATTATCTTTATCATTTGTCAAAGTCTTTACATGTTCTTTTAATTTCTTGTTTTCTTGAGTTAAATTTTCAATTTCACTTGAAAACTTTTCTGAATTTTTGATAAGCTCAAAATTTTGCTTTCTTAATTTCTTATTTTTTAATTTTAATTTTTCATATTCCATTACTAAGTCATCAAAAGCATCATGCAGTTCATTGAAAGTAAATTCAGTTTCAGGTTCAGAATTTACCTCATTATCTTCATTGGCCATGAAACATAGGTTGGCGACTACCTGCTGCTCTTCTTCACTGCTGGAGTCCTCACTCTCACTCCAGGTAGCCATCATGGCCTTCTTTCTCAACATCCTTCTACTCTTTTTAAGCAAAGGGCAATCCGTTTTGTAATGTCCAGGCTTCTTGCACTCGAAGCAAATGGGTGGATCCCTTTCTTTCTCTTTCTCCTTCTCCTTGTTGTGATCACCTTTTTGTGGCTTTTTCTTGTAGAAGCCCTTCTTCTTTCTCATGAATCTTTTAAATTTTCTTGTAATTAGGGCTGTCTCATCATCATCATCTTCTTCTTCAGATTCATCACTTGACTCTTCTTTTGTAGTGGACTTGAAGGCTATGGCTTTCTTTTTCTTGTCATTGTCCACTGTTTTCTGCTTTAGTGAAAGCTCGTAGGTCATCAGTGATCCAAGAAGCTGCTCGAGAGGTAGAGTGTTGACATCCTTGGCTTCTTCTATGGCTGTAACTTTCGCATCCCATGAAGCCGGAAGAGACCTGAGAAGTTTGTTAACCAGTTCACCATTAGATATAATTTTTCCCAAACTCCTCATACCATTTACTATATTGGTAAATCTAGTATACATTTCACTTATGCTTTCAGTTGGTTCCATCTTGAACATCTCATACGTATGAATGAGCATGTTCACCTTAGTGGTCTTCACTTGGTGTGTACCCTCATGGGTAACCTCAAGTGTATCCCAAATTTCTTTGGCGGAAATACAATTTGATATTCTGTTGAATTCACTAGGATCAAGTGCACAGAATAACAAATTCATCGCCTTAGCATTTAACTCAGCTTGTTTGATGTCATTGTCATCCCATTCTTCTTCAGATTTTGGGGTGATAATGCCATTAACCAAGTGAGTGGGCTGATGAGGCCCTTTAGTGATTACTCTCCAAATATGATAATCTACAGCTTGTAAATAAATACGCATACGAGTTTTTCAATAAGTGTAGTTTGTGCCATTAAAGAAAGGAGGACGATTTGATGCTTGTCCTTCAACTATACCCATTCCAATTGGGGCGGCCATGATCTTTCACTCAAGATCGTTGGACCTACAAGAGAGTACCGGTGCCCTGATACCACTTGTTGCCCAGATATGGTGCCCAAGAAGGGGGGTGAATTGGGTATTTAAAAAATTTAAGGCAATATATATGTGCTATCAGGTTTTAAGGTGAAGAGTGATAGTGCTTTAATAATTGTGCAACGGAAGCAACGAAATAAAATGACAATTAACGAGCTAAAGAAGTTAAAGAGCAAACCAATGCAAACACACAAGAAATATAGTGGTTCGGTGCACCCAGCACCTACATCCACTCCCCAAGTTCCACTTGGGAATTTTCACTATAATCTTTAGATTACAGCCGACTTGTTTTACCAGGCTCACAAGTCAAAACCTTACACACTTGTTTTGGCTTCGGGCTAACAAGCAACCCTAGTTGGTTTTATCAATTGGCTCACCAACAAACCTCACTCACTTGTTTTGGCTTCGGGCTTACAAGCAACCCTAGTTGGTTTTATCAATTGGCTCACCAACAAACCTCACTCTAGTTCAAATTCCCTTGAAACTAGCTAAAGACAAAAGAGTATGAATACAAGTAATGAAAACTAAACAAACTCCTTTTGAGCAAAAATAAATTCGTTGAAGCTCTTGATGGAGACTCTTCAAGCCTTTTGTCTTGGAATCTTGGACCTCACTAAATGCCAAACACTTGAATGTTGGATTCCTCAAAAATGGAAAGCTTTTGGGAAGGGAATCTCTTGGTTTTCTCACACTTTTTGGCTTTGGAAGTGATTGAAGGCTTTGTACTTTGAACCTATACTTTTTCACTTTGTCTCCTTGTCTTTTTTGAAGTTTGGTGGAGGTTAAATACCTCATTCATGCTGAAACAACTCCACAAGACCGTTAGATTCAAAAATATGGCCGTTTATGGCCGTTAGAAATCAAATCAGAAGTTCAGAAAAACTAGCCGTTATGCCATGAGTCGACCTCATGAGTCGACCTCTGGATTAAGTGTCGACCTCATGAGTCGACCTCCAGTATATTTTAGGCAAAAGTTCAGAGTACCATAGTTCTGCCCATTTTGAGTTCTCAGGCAATGAGTCGACCTCTGGTGTCGACCTCTGGACAGGTGTTGACCTCTGGTGGTCGACCTCTGGAGCGTGCCACTGAGAATTTGCCGTGCCGGCCATGCTGAACTTTTCTTCTCCTCATGAGTCGACCTCTGGTGGTCGACCTTTGACAAGGTGTCGACCTCTGGTGGTCGACCTCTGATCTGAATTTTTCTGAAACTCTTTGAGATGTGCGTGCCATGCTTGAGTTTCTCTAAGCCTTTGTTTCTTTTGTCAATAATTTCTCAACAAGAAGGTCCAATTTGAGTATTTTGATCTTGTCCAAGGTAGAAGAGCTCTTTTCCAAATCAGGTAAACTTAGTTTCATCAATGTACTTTTGATACTCTTTTTGAATAACCTAAGTCCTGAAACTTTTATCTAGAGATGAAACATTAGTCCAAACATATACTCAACCTTTTGTTAATCATCAAAACTAAGGAGTCAAAGCCAACAAGTTTAAAAAACTTAAACTTCCTCTCTTCGATCATCTCATCATGTTCAAAGTACTGGTCCATATCTCTTTCCTAATCAAGGTAACCCTTCAGATCAAGATCGCCACCAAAAGTAGGTGCTTCTAACCTAATGTTCCTAATGACTCTCTCATCCTGGTCCATGAAATTATAATTGGGTCTCCTTGGATTAAGCTCCTAGATTGGGTCATGGCATGGGGCTCTCCTAAGGTTGGGAGGTGGGGGACATGGTGCTTTATGTTCGGGCTCAGTATGGGTCTTTCTGGTCCTCTCTAGGTTTCCAAGATGTTTCTCCATTTGGTCAAACCGATTGCACAGTTGGGCGCTCATTTGGATAATTTGTTCAATCATGGTCCTCAGATAGGTTTCATAGTTAGGTTCCATTGTCAGACTAGGTTGGGGTTGAGACTGGTGGGGTTAGACTCCTAATCTAGTGGTCATGCAATAAGCACATACATCGTTCTAGGATTTTCTAGACCTAGCAGCTCAAGTAGAATGAGTCAGCTCAACTTACAACCAATTCAACAATTACCCTTTCCATTGGCCAGGTAAGAGGTGGTATTGTGATAGGCTCCCCTTGCTCTTGCAGGGTCCTAATTAAAAACCACAAGTCTACTTAGGTATTTGCCTCTGGACCCCTTTCCTAGACACCAGTTTCAAACAGAAGGATTGGGTGCATTAGCTTTCTCACAATACTATGAACTGGACCTGTTGGTGTTCCTAGCTCAATTAGGTTGCAATTCAATTTTAATTAAGGCTTGGGCTTGAATGCAGGGTGGTTATTTTGGGCCAAGAAAAGGTAATGAAATCCTTTCCTTATCAACAGAGTAGAATTGCCCTTAAGATGAGTTAATTATGCATGCACACACATGAAACATGATATGCAACATGAACAAAATCAGAAAATTGCAGAAAAATAAAATTTTATTTTTTTCTATTTTTTTTGTTGCTAATGGCAGATCTAATGAAGATTAATGTCAGTTAATTAAGGGTAAAGAAAGCTAGGTTTTGAAAGTTTTAATGCAAGCAAATTTCAGCCATAAACTAGGGTTACAGAAATTTCAGCAAAGCAACGTTTGGGTTTCATGCAGATTTTAGTGTATTTTTCCAAATCTGAAATTAAGGCAAAATTGCAGAAATTAAATATGATTATGTGATTGATGGATGCAAAGATTAGGACTAATCTAAAGGTTTTAGTGAAAATGATTTCTAGGTTTTAGAACTAGTGTGCAGAAATTTCAGCAATGTAGATTTTTGTTAGAATTTTTTTTTATGCAGATTTGTTTTTATTTTTAAATCAAAAAATTAAAAAAAAAATTATAGAATTAGAGAAGACTGATCAGATGACTAAGGGGTGCAAAGATGTACTACAGTAAAAGGGTGAATAGCCCACTGTTTTTTGCCGACGCGAGGAGTGAGCGCTGGAAAAATCCGGTGACCCGCCGATGCTTTGGAGGAGCGTCGTCCAAAATCGGACTTTAGCAATGGTTTTTAGCATCGGGACCCCTTCTTCTCCCACCCCGCCCTGCATCCATTCGGTCCGCCGCTCTTCTACCGATCGATCCCTCCCTCCCTCCTGTCATTCGATCGTCATCGGCCTTGCGCTCCTCCCTCCCTCCTCCTCCATCATTTTCTGCCGCTCCATCGTCCCAGCTGTCGCTGGGCCACCTCCTCCATCTTCTCCAATTCGTCGCCGTCCGCCGCCACTCCCTCCTCTCATTCGATCGTCCATGGCCTTGCGCTCCTTCTCCCTCCCTCCTCCTTCATCTTTTTCCGCCGCTCCGTCGTCCCAGCCATCACTGCGCCACCTACTCTGTCTTCTTCGGTTCGTTGCCGTCCGCCGCGCATAGATCTGAGTCGATCTATCGCCATCCCATCCTCCATCATCTCACCGTTGAGGTACTAAGAGTAGATCTTAGCCTTTTTAGCTTTGAGAATTGAGGTTCTACAAAGAATTAAAGGAAACTGTAACACTTTCTGTGGCTCTATTGAAGAAAGCGGTTTAACACTTGATTTGCCACGTAAAAAGCTTGGGAAAAGGATGGGCGATTATGTTCTTTGCAGCCATAATGGGGAATCTGCAGACCACTTCTTTTCTGATTATGATTTTTTCCTATTAATCTTTAAAGATGATCTGCTCGGTCATGGGTGTTTTGTGCTTGCACAGAAATCTCGTAGAATTATGTTTTAATTGGGGGAATGAGGCACTTTTCTAAAGGGTTGCTAGAACTTCTCGTGATATTGATTGGTGCAATGACTTGGTCGCGTTGGAGGGATATTAGTAACAACTGAATGTTCCTGAACAAGAGTTCCTCCAGATCCATGGCTGCTGAAGGTGTACATCGATCTCTTTCTATTTTGGTCTAATCTCTGCCCACATAATTTGCTAGGTGAGCATTCTAAACTGGTTCCTCATTGCCTGAATGATGCTGTCTAATTCTTCATGTGCTGTCACAAGATTGTCTTTAAATGATTCAGATATGCGCCTTCGTTCAGTGGTATTGCCTTTTTTTTTCTCCAGACGTTCAAGTATTGGTGCCGCTTATCTATTTTATTATTAATTTTTCTGTTTGATTGTTTTTCTTTCATGCTCTTCTGTGACTCTCTGTCTCTCTCCTGCTTTCTTTATATAAATATTTTTGCCAATCTTAACAAGAGACAGGTGGTTTCCTTGACCTCCTTAATCATCAAGAAAAAAAAAATGGTGTTTAGAATTTTTTGAGAATCAATTCAAAAGGTCCGCTAAAGTTAGACAATCAATATAGCATGTCTCTGAGATTAAAAAATTTCTATTGCCTCGCTATGGCAATAGAAATTCTTGTTTTCTTTTTAACCTTTATCTGTTGCCATCTTAGAATGTATCCTATCTTGGATTTATTTAGGGTGTAAATTTGTTTCCATTATTTCTGGACAATACATGCCACTATATGATTTTGATCAGCAGCATATGCATTTCAGAACATCATATTGCAGCAGAACTAAAGATAGATTATGTAGGAAGAGTTTTGGAGATAAATGACCACTCGCTAAAACTAAAGGACTTTCACTTGTTGGCCACAGGTCAGGAAGGTTGGAATGGTTGCACGGGCGATTGCTTTTATGAGTCATCCCATCCCGAATACTGATGACTCTCATTCAGTGCAAGTTATTCTGCCACAGAAGCAGCTGGGACGCAAGTCAGACATGTCAGTCTTCTTCCATGAAGCACTAATCAGTTTATGTTATACATTGAATTCTTAATTAGTGATTTCCATTTTATATGTTTTTATAGGTATCTCTTCTGTTGTTCTTATACACACAATGTTGCATCAAAAGGGAAGTTCATTGCGTTTGTCTCTACAGAAGCTGAGACCAATCATCTGGAGATGGAACTAAAACCAGGAATTAACCTTCTCGGGCCTGTAGATGAATTATTTTTTGATACTTATGATAGATTTGTACCTGTCAATGAACCCTCACTAGATAATTGCTTCATATCAACTGTAAGTATTGATGATCTCTATCATTGCTTTGATGTTCCAAACATTCATAGACAAGTGTACTGTCTGCAGAGTCATGATGCTACGACACATTTTGAGTCAACTGTCATGGATGTGCTTCACATGTATCGCATGATATGTTCTTATTAACCTTACAATCTTTTTAAATGCTTGTCGTTAAATGGTTACCTCTGCTGTGTTGTGGAGATGTGGAGAATCACCCCTGTGAAATCATGTTTCGGTTTATAATGCAATTACATGATTGAACTCTTTCTTGCTTCCAAGTTGCTAAAATATTTGTTAAGATAACATGTTATAAAGTATAAACATCGCATCGTAGCCCTGCAGATCAGAAGCTAAGATGTGCTAGTATGGTGCCATGCACTAGATAATACCCTGTTAGGATCTGAATCTATTCAGGTACATATGGATACAACTTCGAGTGCCAGACTAATATCCAGTTTTATTTATATAATTTTATATGCCTTCTATTATCCTTTATATGCCTTCTCTATTACTTCATGGACTCTTTTTCATGAGAATTCTCTACTAATTCATGGATTTTATACAAAGTTAGACATTTCTTCGTCAAGAATGCTGGGTTCTTCATGGATATCTTACTATATGCTAATTCATGGGATATGTCTTCTATTATCCTTTATATGCCTTCTCTGTTACTTCATGGACATTTTCATAGGAATTCTCTACTAATTTATGGATTTTGTACAAAGTTGGGCATTTCTTCGTCAAGAATGCTGGGTTCTTCATGGATATCTTACTATATGCTAATTCATGGGATATGTTTTCTATTATCCTTTATATGCCTTCTCTGTTACTTCATGGACTCTTTTTCATGGGAATTCTCTACTAATTCATGGATTTTGTACAAAGTTGGACATTTCTTCGTCAAGAATGCTGGGTTCTTCATGGATATCTTACTATATGCTAATTCATGGGATATGTCTTCTATTATCCTTTATATGCCTTCTCTGTTATTTCATGGACTCTTTTGCATGGGAATTCTCTACTAATTCATGAATTTTGTACAAAGTTGGGCATTTCTTCATCAAGAATGTTGGGTTCTTCATGGATATCTTACTATATGCTAATTCATGGGATATGTCTTCTATTATCCTTCGTATGTCTCCTCTATTACTTCATCGGCTCTTGTTCATGGGTATTTTCTACAAATTCATGGATTCTATACAAAGTTGGACAGTTGTTCATGAATGCTGTGATACTTCATCAGTTTGTTTCTTTCTTATGGGTACTTCATCAGTAAAACTCTTTTACAACTATGTTCTTGTTACATTAGAGGAGTATCATGCTGCCTGGCAGGAGGGACATGTCGAATTTTGTACGGAGTACATACATGATCCCAGTATCGGTCAGCTTTTTGTTATTTTATACTTTATATTTTCATGTATTTTTAATTTTGTTAAACAGACATGTATAACAAATATTAAAAAATGTTAGATTGTAACGAATTTTACAAATTTTAGTATAATTTGAGTATAACATTATTGGATTGCACAAATTTATGGGCAGACTGTAGGTGAAGTTAGAACTGTTTCTAACATTTTTATTTTTATTTTTTAGTGCAGATGAGCTCATTGACTTCATCATGAGGTTATAACTTGAAGCTCGAGTTTCTTATTTTATTTTTATTTTTTATTTTATAAATATAAAAAATTTTCTTTACCTTTAAGAGATATCAGCACATTTGATGTTTTGTTTATTCTTTTACTTTCCTACGGATGTGTACTTGATCTAGGTGACAAAATCGTGGACTGCCCTCCAACATTTACAATGCATGAGTTTGATGCAGCAGTGAATGGGGCCCTGGTCATCAAGGGAATGCCAATGGCTTCTTTTATTTAACTATTGTTTTTCTTAAAAAACTTGGATACTCTTTATTTATCTAGTATTGTCTATTATCTATCAATCATTCTTTTTCTTGATATTTGACTACTTTTGCAGGTTGATTTCATATCCAAACAAAAGTTGAACCATTGTTACTTGATCTTCTACGAATTTTATCATTTGGCTAAATTTTGATGTGCCATTGCAGTCCCAAGGCTGTCAGATTTCTCTTTGGATATCCCTCGGATAGTTGAAGTGGTGGAACAAGAAAAGCCAAAATATGTTTTCCTGACTTCTCCAAACAATCCAGATGGAAGGTATATTCCCTTTCTTGATTCATAGTATATTGTCATAAATCCAGATGGAAGCCTTTATTATTGAACCAAGCAATGACCCCTAAGAATATTGTGAAATAGGGTTTGTTTAATACTTCATTGATAGGAAATGTAGCTCCTGGTGGGATTAATGTCTAAAATCCTTAAATCCAGCCATAGAGTGTTGGGATGAGAGTTCTTGGTTATTGTTTTCTGCTCTTGTTGATAGAATGATGCAATTAATCCTAGTATATCTTTTGACAATGCATATCTTATTCTGAAGAGACTACATTGCTGTTAAGGGACATCTACATTTTTCAGGTAGGCTACTGCTACATACTTCCTTGGTACCTTTAAGCAGTTAAGCAATGATGGAGATCCAGATCTATAAATTAGGGCCTTCTTATTTGAAATGTTGAATACGGTTCTTTATAAGGTGAAACACCTTCTGAGCTATTTAAATGCATATAAATATGAGGAAGTAATTTTCATTGGAAAGTTAAGTTTTTCGATCTTAAAGTGCTAAAAAAAAAATGTTAATATAATTTTTTTAAAAATTAAGAGTGTAAATACTACTTCTTGGGCAGACCCTTCTCCCATTGTCTCTGTTAGAACTAATGAATACCACTGGTAATAATCAGATTGAGGCAGAAAGGAGAGCCTTTTATGCTTCCATTGCTCATCAAATCTGGATAGCTCGTGATAAGCGAATCTTTCAGCAAGCCTCTGTATCTCCTTCTCAATTAATAACGAAGGTATTGGCCAATGCTATGTTATATTTTAAAAGTACTTCGCTTGTAGCTATCGAGGTCAACTTAGATGCTGCCATTGCCCAGTCAAAGGCAGCAGTGGATTATGTGATAAGAGATAATTCCAGGGGACTAATGAGAGCAGGAGGTAAATTACTTCATAAAATCATAGTTCCTTGTGGTGAACTTACTGCTGCTTGGTTAGGTTTCTTTATTGCTCTTAAAGAATTGCAGTGGATCCATAATCTATCCAGAAGGGGATTCAGCTACTGTGATTCATTGGATGAAAGCTCCCACAAGTTTCCCATCTTTTCAAAATCCTCTACTAGCAGACCTTCATCAATGGATAACGAATAACCCAACCTGTAAAGTTATGCACATTCATCGGGAAGGAAATAGAGCAGCTGGTCATGCATCTAAATGGGCATTACATGGGGTTATGATATGTTTCCTAATGATCATATACCTATGCAATTGCATCATTATATTGAATGTTTTATTATGCCGAGGCACATATCATAATTGCTTTCAGACAATGTATGGGCTACCCACATACAGACGATGCAACGATGCACCCATTGTTCTTAAATCATAATATTTTGTGAATCAGATATTTAAATTTAAATATAATTAATTTATTTTTTAAAAAAAATTGGAATTCCTGATGCTTTATAGCATCGGGAATAACCTTTTTTCCGATGCTTAAAAGCATCGAAAAAACCCTGGGTTTATTTTCGATGCTTAAAAGCATCGGGAATAACCTTATTCCCGATGCTTAAAAGCATCGAGAAAACCTTGTTCACCTAGGACGCTCCCAAAAGCGTCGACAAAAACTATTCTCCACTCTTGCCTTGGCGACGCTTTTACCATGCTTTTTAAAGCATCGAGAAGGTTTTTCCCGATGCTTCGTCAGGAAAAATAATTTTTTTTGTAGTGATGAATGCTAACCATATAGGGTTTAATGGAAAAATAGCCCAAGGTTTAAACTACTATGCAGAATTCAGCATGCAGAAATTTTCCTAACTACGATGCATGAACATGTCCTAAGCCTGCTCTGATACCAAAAAATGATGCAGGACGAACATGCTAGAGCTGAGCATAAAGAAACTACAGATTATGTGAGCAAGATTTGTAGATTGTTATTTGGTTTGGTTCCCGAAAAGGACTAAGAGCAACTAGGGTTTTTGTGTAAAGACTAAAGTTTTACCCGCATATTAAAACCTAACAAAGTAGTAAAGAAAGACAGGATCCTAGGGTTAAGAAACCACTATTAGGGCATGCTCAGTTTTCAATAGGTTGGAAAAAGAGAGAAGGGATGGGTTAGTTTACCTAGCAATGATTTCTTGTTTATTGTAGAAGAGATCACACCTATCGGATCGATGCTTGGATGACGAAGCTTCGTTCCCATGGATGTACCAGCTTTCTATCAGATGGTTTCGGGGGCAAGGAAGACCTCTTCCAAGGATCATTTCACCTGAGGGATCCTGCAAACACTTAGGGTTAGGGATTCAAATGATAGAAAAAATATGAAACTGGAAGTAGGAAGAGAAGAAGGCAGGAGGTGCGCAGGATGATGGTTGGCGGTGTGGCTGAAGGAGGATGCCTGGGCTCTTGGAGGGTGGCCTAGAGATGGAGTGGATTCCTGGGGCTCTGAGCTGGTGGCCTGGAGAAGATGGCGGCTAGGTTTTGGAGGTATTTTTAGATGGCGACCTGGAGTTTGGTTGGGAAGCAGGCGGCCTAGGGGAAGATGAAGATGGGGTGGCGGCCTAGAGTGGAAGATGGGACTGATGTTGGCAGCCTAGGGTTTCTTGGAAGAAGAGGGTGGGTGGCCAATTGTTTGGAAGAAGAAGTGGCTGGTAGGTTTGGTTGGGTTGCACCTCGTGTGCCCTCCTCGCGGAGTGAAAAGTTGGGCCTCACACCCTCTTCCACAAGGAGCGTCAATGCATAAATGCACGGAAAATAAAAAAAACACTCATAATTTTATTCAATAATTCATCATAATTCATACAAGAGAGAGGAGGGGAGGGGTATTTATAGATCACCCAGTCTCCTAGCTAAAGTTGGAGTACAAAGTTGGAGTGGGATAGGGAGACTGGAGTCCTTGTAGGACTTGGATGTTGAACTCCTTGTAGGACTTGGACATCAACTCCTTGTTGGACTTGGAAACTTGACTCCTCTTGGACTTGGACTGCTTGACTCCTTGCTGGACTGGGAGGTTTGACTTTTCTTATGGGCTTGGACTGGGCTGGGGTGCCAACTGCTTGGTGGATCTGGGGCGCCGACTCCATGTGGGCCTGGGAGGGGTGCCAGCTGCTTATGGGCTGGGAGGGGGCGCTAACTCCAAATGGGCTTGGGGGGGCGCCCTTCCTTGTGGGCTTGGGCGGCATGAAAGGGGCCCAGGTGCATATGCTGGGGTGGCTTGAGTAGGGTCCCAGGTGCATGAGTTGGGGACCAGGATGGCACATGAAGTCTGCTTCAGTGGGGGCCTGGTGACTTTCCTCTTGGACTTGACTTAAATGTAGGAAGTCAAAATTTATAGGACTCGATTACTTGACTGGATTGAAAACAAATGGACTCAACTCAATTGACCAAACTTTATTACAGGAGTCAATCTTTATTACAGGACTCAATGGACTCTGGAATCTACTAAAAAAATTGACTGACTTCCCAACACATTAATCACAAATCCAAATTGGGCCCTTGCAATCTTGGTCTGATCTTGGTGTCCTCACCAAAGACCTTTTATATAATGTTCCATCTAGGATAACATACTAAGAGGCCTTCCATCTGACTTATTTGGCATCGGCCCTATTTTCGGGTAGTATTCCATCATTCAAGAACTTGAAAAAAGGATCCATCTAACTAGGCTCGTGCTCAATTTCATGCACCTTTGAAGTCTTCTCTAATATGCTGGGATCTTCTGGGTACTCTATGTAGGTCCAATCAAGAGAGTTCGAAGTAGTGGTCACTAGCCGAGAGAGGGCATCGGCTTGAGAATTTTTGATCCATGACATGGACTATTTCAAAGAATTCTAGTTGGGACAATATATCTCATACCTTTTCTAAGTACTTGATCATGATAGAGTCTCGGGCTTCGAACTAGCCTTTCACTTGGTTTATCAGTAGTTAAGAATCCGAGAGGACCTTGATCTTTCGAATCCCTAGTTCTTTGGTGATTCTAAGCCTTGCCAAGAGGGCTTCATATTTGGCTTGGTTATTCGAAGCTTGAAAGGAGAAGCAAAGGGCATACTGCATGTTTAGTCCATTGAGATTAGCTAAGATGAGTTTGGCTCCACAACCGGTAGAGTTGGATGCTCCGTCCACATGGAGTATTCATGTGGACTCTGAATTCTCTTTGGTCATTTTTCTATCATCGATCCCCTGTTGACTGTCTTCCTGGCTCCATGTACATTTAGCAAGGAAATCGGCTAGTACTTGTGCCTTCATCATCGATCTAGGTTGGAATGTGATGTCAAATTAGGCTAACTTGATAGCCCATTTGGCTATCCTTTCTGAAGTATCAAGACATCAGAGGATGGCTTTCAGAGGTTGGTCTGTTAAGACCACAATGGTGTGGGATTGGAAATAGGGTCATAAGCATTTTGCCATAATCACCAATAAATATATGAGCTTCAGTACTCTTGGATACCTCACTTTAGCTTCGTGCAGCACTTTGCTAGTATAATAGATTGGCTTCTATAGATTGCCTGCTCCTTTTTTGATAAGTACCGAGCTGACTGCTTCATCCGAAGCAAAGAGATACAAGTAGAGGGTCTCACCTTCTTCAGTTTTAAGAGTAGAGGGGAATTTCCTAAATACTTTTTCAGTTCTTCAAAGGTGAGTCGGTAGTCTTCTGACCACTCAAAGCCTTTTGTTTGGTAGAGAGCTTTGAAGAAGGGAAGACATCTTTCAATTGACCGGAAAATGAATCGGCTTAGAGAAGCAAGTTTTAAAATCAATTATACTTCTTTCTTACTGAAAGGATGTCTCATATTTCAGATAGCTTGGGTTTTTTCCAGATTGGCCTCTATCCCTCGTTTGGTGATAAGGAATCTTAGAAATTTTTCTGATGTCACTCCAAAGGCACACTTGGTTGGATTTAGTTTCATCCGATGATGATGCAGGGCATCAAAGGATTCTTCTAGATCTTTGTTATGATTGGCCTTTTGAAGGCTCTTTATGATCATGTTGTCAACACACCTCCATATATCTCCTAATTCACTTTTTGAATACTTTGTTGATCCACCTTTGGAAGGTAGCCCCGGCATTTTTCAGACCGAATGGCATTACCTTGTAATAATAAAGTCCTTTCTCTGTCATGAATGACATTTTCTCTTTGTCATTAGGGTTCATTCATATCTGATTATATCTGGAGAAGGCATCTATAAAACTCAATAGGTGGTGTTTAGCAGTAGCATCGACTAGCTGGTCTATTTTCGATAGAGGAAAGCTATCTTTTGGACAAGTCTTGTTGAGATCGGTGTAATTGATGCACAACCTCTACTTGCCATTATTTTTCTTCACCATTACAATATTGGCCAGCTAGTTGGGATAATGGACTTCCTTTATGAATCCAGAATTGAGAAGCTAGTTCACCTCTTCATCAATCACCTTCTCTCTCTGGAGTGAAGCTTCTTTTCTTCTGTCGGATGGGCTTGTGATCGGAGGCAACTTCAGTTGGTGGGTGATGACTTCGACCGGGATTCCTGGCATGTCAGAAGCTGACCAGGCGAAGTCTTTAGTATTAATTCACAGGAAGTTGGTCAGCCTTGTCTTCTTCTCTTCGTCGAGCAGTCTTCCTATTTGTACAAGTTTTGTTGGGTCGTCTTCTATCGGTGATATGGAAATAGTCTTTTCAACAGGCTCTCCACAATCCTCCATCCGATCTCTTGGATCCAATTGCTCCAGAGTCATGTGGTCGGCCGACTGTCTGTCTTGTATCATTACACACTATCGGGCGACTCTTTGATCTCCTCTCATTTCTTCGATTCCATTTCTAATGAAGAATCATACTAGGAGGTAGTAGGTCGATACTATGGCATGGAACTTGTTCAAAGCGGGTCACCCCAAGATAGCATTATATGCCAATGGCATTTGTATTACCATGAAGTTGATGGAAAGTATTTTTTAAAATGGCTTTGTACCACGGGTTACTGGTAATACTATTTTTCCTTCCACTCTGACCTGGTTACCTCCAAAACCTGTCAGAGGTATAGGAGACCTTTGTAACTTATTTTTAAGTAAATTCATTATGAGAAAAGCATATAAAGCAAGACCTTTGTGGAACTTTCATTATCTACCAGAATCATTCTTACATTATAATTAGCTATAATAGCCGAAACTACAATGGGATCATCATGAGGAGTCTGGATTCCTTGCAAGTCATTGTCTGAAAAGCATATGGTGTTGTTGCTTTTATATCTTTTGGGAGCACCTTCTTCAGCTCCTCTTCTCCAACCCAATGATGCAGCATGCCTATCCTTCCATCAGTCATCCTTTGGTTAGGTAATTCTGCTTCTTCAACAACTCTCTTGGGGGTGGTACTTTCGGTGTGGGGTTCCTGGTTATTGATATACTTCCCCGGGTATCCCCATTTGATCAAATCTTCTATTACATCCTTGTACTGGATGCATTCTTCAATGTTATGGCTATGGTCCTGGTGGAACTGGAAATATTTATTTTTGTTCCTTGATGCAGGAGGTGCTTTCATGGGACGAGGTCTTTGCAGGTAACTCTCATTCTCTATCTCCATCATGATCTTTTCTTTTGGAAGAGAGAGAGAAGTATACGAGTCAAACCTACCAACAAGTTGCTTGGATTTAGAGCTACGCCATTGAGTTAACGAGTTGTTATTGCCAGCAGGTCCAAATGTTGGTGTTTTTCTGCTCTTTTTATTGGGAGCCGACCTCCCTTCGGCATGGCATCGATTGGCTGCTTGCTTTTCGACCATTGCATATTTTTGAGCCCTTGCCAGTAATTCGGCGTAGCTTGTAAGAAACTTCTTATTTAGAAAAAAAGTAAATCTGGATGATCGAAGGCCCTTCTTCATAGCGAACATGGCCACATATTCATTGAGATCAGGTATCTCGAGAGTGGCGGAGTTAAATCTAGCCACATAGTCCTTGAGGCTTTCTCCTTCATTCTGTTGTAGAAGGAAGAGGTTGTCCAAATTACGGGGCATCCTTCGGTATGTCCTGAAATGTGATACAAATAAAACTCGTTAAAAGAATGAATGGTACCTGGGCGGATGCTTAAATACCACATTCGAGCTACCTTTTTAAGAGTGGTGGGGAAGGTGAGATAGTGTAAGGCATCAAAAGCTTCCTGTATCATCATGTGTGCCTTGAAGCTTCCTAGGTGGTCGAAAGGATCAGTGGTCTCAACATATGGCTCCAACTAAGAGATCTTGAAATGGTGGGAAATTACTTCTTCCATTATTTTTTGAGAGAAAGGAGGCCATGAGTCATATGCCATGGTTTCATCATTTCTTTACTGGTCATCGAGTCTTGCAATTTGCATTTCCAGCATCCTGAATTTTTCCTTAAAATCATCATGGATTCCTCTTTTCTAGGTGTTTCCAAGGGTGGAGTCTCTAGAGGATATTGAGAAAGACCTTCTAGCTCTCTTCCTTTCGAGATGGCTTTCTGCATGCCTATGGTATCGGGAACCTTGGGGCTCAGGAGATTGCTGATCTCAAGAGGATCTTTGATAGAATTCTTGTTGTTGATCCTCTCTTCTCAAAGATCGATGGCTGTCTTGAGGTTGCTGGTGGATGTTGTCCACGAAGGGCAGTTTCTTGGAAATTCTACACTATCGCTGCCAGTGCGTCCACTCAATTCATGAGGGCTTCTAACTATTGTTGTCCCATAATTAATGCGGGAAGTGTCATATTATTCTCTACATGGGGGTCATTCCTCTAGGAAGAGGGCGTCCCTTGTTCACCGAGACATTTTGGGTTTTTCCTTTCACCATCTTGTATTTTCTTAAGGGCTCTCCTTTCCAAGAGGAGGATATTTTCACAGCCAAAAGATCCTATTATTACCCCTACCTGGCATGCCAATCTGTTGATGTTGATCTCCATGGACCGGATAGAGTGTCTGGGTCACTAGTTCACCTCCTTGGGAATGCAAAAGAAGCCCCTAACTAGAATTTCTCCGGTGGGGGATACTTCGATGCCTAAGTTAGTAGAATTCGACCAATAAAATGGAGAGCTCAAAGGAAGAATGTAGATGGAAAAAGAAAAGAGTCAATTGGTGTAGTCTAGGATAGCCTTAGACTTGCTTAGGATTACTTAGAATTACCTCCTTGAAGGTTCCCTCTTATCTCTTTTTATAGGTAATGTTTTAATTAAAAGTGGTTAAGATTTTCTTATAACTGATTGCTATTAGGAAAGTTGGTTAAGATAACTTCCTTTCAGCTAATTGTAGTTATTGTTGGTAGTTAGTTACCTTGATCTTACTGATACTATGGCTATCAGTTATATGATTGGTTGGTTATAACAACTAGGCTCATTCTCGATGGGCCTTAGGCTGAAGTAGATCGATTGACTGTAGATCGGCCAGTTGCTTCGGAGTATGTCAATTGTAGCTTGGCCATTTGCCTTGGAGCATCTCGATTATAGATCGGCCATTCGCTTTGGAGTAGGCCGAAGGCCGACCTCAAGTCATGTGTCACAGCTGGCTGAGTACTGTGTCAATCCATTCTCACATAGGGCTCTAGAAGTACCGTTGTGCTGATCCATCTAATCGACCAGTCTGGATGGATTAATTAAATCTTCAGACTGGTAATTAACTTTCTGGACTGATTTATCATAACAATGAAGAATTAAATACATCTCGATCATCATACATTTTTTATTTAAATTTGATATCCTTGCTAGATTAAAAATTTAAATTCATGCATTTGACTATAAATATTTTAATATCAACTCTACTAAAACTATATTATAGTATTTCTTGATACACAAGTTATAGATTAGATTTTTTCTAATATTATTTATAACAATCTATAGTCTCATCTAAAAAGACTAATTGGAAGAAATTATTTAAATTTATTGGTCCTATATAAAAATTTAAGAAAGAAAAAAAGAAAGTATTGATGAAGAAAGAAATGAAAAGAAAAGAAAAGAAAGAAAAAAAAATATTTCTCTTCTCTTGATTGGAAGTTTAATAAAAATAAATAAATATTTTTTCTTTCTTGGTTGGAAGTAGAAAAGAAAAGGAAATAAAGAAAGTGATATAATTTTTTTTAGTTTTAGTGGGATAAGATAAGGATTATAAAAAAATTTACTTATTTCCAATTCCTTTCTCTCCAATTCCATGCATTTTGGAAGAGAAAGAAATTACAGATTTAAAAGGATTTAATTTCCCTCTCTTTCTCTCATTTTCTTTTTTTTCTAAAAAACTTCTAACCAAGAGAAATGATTAATTTTTTCTTTATTCTTTTGTTTTCTCTCACATTCCCCTCTCCCAATCAGGTCCTATTTAAAATTTTTATAGCAAGTAATCATTGTATGATTAAATACAGCCCACATGAGCCCTCACAACTAGAGCTTGAAGCATAAGAAACATGGACTTGATAATATTTCTACACTATCTCCGGTAAAGCCCAGTCCCTACAAAAACATTGATGAATAAAAAGCTTTCAGATTGTTACAGGTAAGTTACAAAAATATAAGCATTGCTTGTGGTTCCCGCAAAATAAAAAGTTTACAAAAACTATGAAACAAGTAATAAATGATGATCTTCATGAAAAAGATAGCATAATTCAACATAGTTTGAGCACCTACCTAAAAGATCTCCAGCCAAATCAACATCACTTATGTTGCTGCCAGATTACCCTCTAGTAGGTTAAGGTGTCGCTAGGGAATCCTTTGGAGCTCTTTAGTGTGTAGAGGTGCAGTTCGTGATAGCTTTTGGATGGAGACCTATAAAAAAACCCGAGTCGGAGATACCAACGGGGACACTCCGATGATCAAGTTAGTATATAGAGGATAAAAAAGGTAATAGTTATCAGAGCTTAGAGTTCTGGTGACCATGTGAATATAACTGTGCACAATATTAGTGTGAGCATGCACGCATACCTCATCGGATATCCCTCTTACCTATTTATAGCATTACGGGAGGCAACAAGAGGCTATCAAATAGGTGGCTCTGACAAGAGTAGTGGATGCTGATGGATCGTTAGGATCCTGTCCCCTAGGATTCCTTTCTTCGGTATCTTTTTTATTATGGATACTGGCATGGCAGAGATGCTATCCCCCACCTTGACTATCACTAGTACAGCTAGCATGGTAGGCTCCAGATGGGGATAGCCTTTGTTGTGTGGCTGGACGTTCCCCATCATGGATGACGTGGTTCATCAGATACCGAAAGGGGGATCCTCTCAAGGGTCATTGCTGTAGACACCTGGACCAGATAGAGGCTCCTCAACCCTCTATGGATCTTGAAGGAGTAGTCATTGAGTCTAGTCCAATTATTAATGGGTCAAGCCATCTCCCACGCCTTGAAGGATGCCACCTCACCCATCCCATGTGGTGCCACCTCACCCATCCCATGTAGTGCCACATCATCATGATAAGTGGGCAGCCCAAATCAACAAGAAATGCAGAATTTTGGATGCCATCAATCTAAGTGGACACCATCCCTTGACCCAAGCCTCCAATCAAAAGGAAGTGCAGATTTCTTGGATGCCATCAAACCATATGGACAAAATCTCTTGATCCAAGCCTCCCTTCCCTCCCCATATCAAGATTCTTTCCAAAGGGACCATGGGCGGCCAAGGAAGAAAATTTAAAAGAGAGACAACATTCCTCCCTTCCCTCCCCATATCAAGTTTTCTTCCAAAAAAATGGTGGGCGGCAAAGGAAGGTCAATGGGAGTTGAAGATTTGTGAAGACATGTCCCTTGCTTCAAGGCCCCATATCACACCTTCTTCCCAAAGTGTTTGATCAACCATGGAAGAAATTCAAAAGTCCAAAGGCACCAAGACAAGATCCATGCTTCATGCCCCCACATCAAGCCTTTCTCCATAAAAGCTTGGATGGTCAAGGAAAGAAGCAAAGATCAAGTGGGTGCCCATGATTCTTGAAGACATGCTCCCCTCCTCACTCTCCCAAATCAAGCACTCCATCATTTCAAGGTCGACCAAGAGAGGATTCCATGGAGAAAAATCTGATTTTATGGCACCATCTCATGAAGACTTGTAATATTTTTCATTCAAATTTTGAATAGGTCTTAAGGTGCCTATATAAAGGGCCTTACCCCTCCCTTGTATGGTTAATTTTGAATGAATGAAAAAGAAAAGTTTGAGTGCTAGTCTTCTAGTTGCCTTCGTTTCTTAAGAATGTCGATCTCTGTGAGGGAGTGCATTCACCTTCGGGCATCGAGGGGAGTGAGGCCCTAAGCTACCATCTCTTCCACATAAGCCATCTTCCATCTTCGAGTTCGGAGAACATCTAGATGATCCATCTAGGCATCTAGCAAAATGATCCCCCAACACCACCATCTTCAACCTTTGTTCCTTCATTGCTTCTTTTTTCTTGTTGACTCCTAACATTTATCTTGATTGCTCGTAGGTCCTCCATGTACGACGGACATGGAGTTGGTCTCCCTTGCTTTCATAACCTCTGGATGGAAAGCCGGGGCATCCGCGGGGTTGAAGGCTTGATCCTCCAGGCCGCATCTGCGAGAGCGAGTGAACTCGGCATTAGGCGCATCAGAGAGTTACAAGGTTTGCCACCATAAACTCTTAAGTGGGTATTGATCCAAGACCTAAGTCCTACGGGGTTTCTCAATCCCGGGGTCCTCTTCATATCTTTGTTTAGGGACTTATTTGCTTTCTTGAATTTTTGTTATTATAGAAACCCTAGATCTAGTCTTGCTTGTCTTCGGGAATCCTTAACCTCATTAAAAAAAAATCTAAAAAATCACAAAAGAAAAATCACTTGTATCATTCCATCTCATCCTATCATCTAGTTAGTCCTGCAGCATCATGTTTGGTATCAGAGCATGGTTAGGACTTAGCATCTTCTTATGTACTTGAATTGGGTGCTTCATCATGGCCGTCCGGTCATAGAAAAAAGCAGGGCTACAAGACCCTCACATCCCATTCCACGGGGATTTCCTATGGCATGTAGGGGTGCCGATGTGATTGACCCTTGAAGGGGAACACAAGGAGATAGGTTTAAATCTATGAGAAAAAAAAGTTTTGCATCTTTGATTTCAGCATTTTAGGAATTCAGCATTTCTATATATAGTCTGCTATTTTGTTTATCTCTACCTGTAGGAAACTCAAATTATCGTGATTTTTGTTTTTCTGGATCCTACATATTTGAAGGTATTTTTTGGGATTTTTTCAGATTTTATTGCAGTATGTAGAATTTTTACAAGCTGGAATACTACCTGAAAATAATTCTGTTCTGAAAATTCCAGTAAGTGCATCTCATCCCACTTTCATTTTTCATATAGTTTAATTTTTCATTTAGGTTCATATTTTGTTATTTCCAGCATCTTATTTTCTGCTATCATACATCAAAATTCAAAAACAAAACTTAGATACATCTCATTAGATCATTTGTATGCCATCATTTTCATAATTAACTTAAGAGCGTCAATATCATAAGATAAGGGAAGGAAGTCATTACCTTTCCTTGGCCCAAAAACAACCATCCTTGCATTTCGAACCCAAACCTAATCTAAAATCTAGTAGCAACCTAATAGATTAGGGACATCAATGAGGTGGGTTTGACCATTTTGGAGAAGCTGGTTGCATACAACCCTTCAATTGGTACCGAGAAGCTAGTGTCTAAGGCAAGAGGTCTAGCATCAAACAACCTAAGCAGTGTTGTGGTTCTTTAATTGGGTCCTTGCAAAAGCAAAGGGGGCTTCCCACACTCCCACCTCTTACCTGGCTGGTGAAAGGACTAGTTGATTATGCTGTGTATCTTCTACGTGGACTCATTGTGATTGAACTTCTAGGTCTAGCAACCCCGTAGCACCATCTGTTGTGTGTTGCGTGTCGACTAGGTCAAGAGTCCCGTATCACCCACACCACTCCCAATCAAGTGAACCAATGGGGAACAACCGCAAGAATCAACTTTGGCTCATCGCTGAGCAGCTTGCCAAGTTAACCCAAAGTGCTGATAAATTTATAACAAGGCTAGAAACTCTGGAGAGGACCCGGGAGCCTCACACTAAATCAGAGTTTGAATCACCTCCCCACCCTAGGAGATTCCCCCAACATGATCCCTCCTTAGAGGCTGAGTCCACAAGAGTCCCACACCCTAACCCAGCTCGAGAGGTTCACCCTAGGGGGCCTAATCAAGAGTTCATGGACAAGGTTAAAAGAGGATCTATTAGCCTAAATGAAAGGGAGCCAGGAGTTCACCTAATCCAAGCCAAGGAGTTAGAGAAGGAGATTACTAAAGGATCCCCTGCCACTGAAGAGATTCCTGAACCCACCAGTGAGCCTGAAGTAGAAGTATATGAAGCTGAAGCACACTCAGTGGACGAATATGAAGAACAGTTAGAGGGAGAAAGCTATGATACAGATACTACAATTACTTTACTTGAGGAGACTCTAGAAGAGAATCCAATTATCAAGCCTAGTCCTAAAATCCAAAAGGAAGTTATTGAGGATATGGTCTCTTTAGTTCGGTACCCTCAGGAGGAGCTCATCCCTTCAATCGCAATTCAAGTTCTCTTCCCAGAAATTGTTGACCCATCCTTCCATAGCATGAACCTTTTTTTGCCCAAAGATATAGATCAATGTTCATACATTAAGGTCAGTCTCTTTAGCTTGGAACCGGTCCCTAAGTCTCATTCCTATTTCCTACCCTTCCCTGATTCTTCTCACGTGTCTAGAACCATTAGATTACAATTCGTTGAGATTACCAAATTGTATGAATCCTTAGAGCCTATTTCATTTGCTCATACTTTTGGAAGACCTTATGGCATTTGCTAGGAACCCATGGTAAATTCTCATGTGCATACCAAACCAGGGTCAAACCTAGAAAGTTTATAGTCTGTTAGGTTTAGGTCCTAAGAGTCCAATAAAATTCTTCTCAATAGGAATGCATCGTTGAGTCTACATTTTGCATCATGCATTAAGTATAAATTTTAAAATAATTTGGCTGATTCCCGAAAGAGAGCCAAAGAGTTTAATCAAGGGGATTCTGTAATGGTTAGGTTTAGGCCTGAACGATTTCCACCATGAGCCATTAAGAAACTTCATGCTCGTGGAGCTGGCCCCTTTAGAGTGATAAGGAGAGTTGGCCCTAATGCCTAGGTGCTTGAGCTACCCTCGGATTATGGCATTAGCTTAACTTTCAATATCTCAGACTTAGTCGAGTATAGGGAACCAGCAAACATACCAAGCAAGCAATTTGGGCCTAACCTTTTATTTGAGAGCGAACCCGACCCAGAGAGTCCACCCCAATTTTACTTAAGAGAGGAGAGTGGATCGAGCATGTCCTAGACGATCAAGCTATCACCACCTAAAGGCTATCAGCGTTACTTGGTCCAATGGCAAGGCCGACCGGAGTTCGATAATTCATGGATTACCCGAGAGGACTTGCAGTGCCTCGACCCCGACCTTCTGGAAAAGTACCAAAGCCAAGTTATCTCTTACTTGACAGGGTCGAGTTCCTCCCATCCCGAGAGAATTGGTGTGGACACCAGGACCAGACAGAGACTCCTTAACCCTTTGTGGATCTTGGATTAGGGTTTCAATTTATCGGGTCATGTAATTAGACTTCAAGCCTATGCAATTCTTTTCTTTGGGTCATGCACTTTTGTTTTAGTCCTGTACCTTGGCCAATGTGGTCAAGTTAGGTCAATAAACCCTGTATCTAGTTGAATTGATCCAAGCCCGAGTCTACTTGAAGATTGGATCCAAGCCTATTTGAAGGAGTGGTCATTGAGTCTAGTCCAATTATTAATGGATCAAGCCATCTCCCATGCCTTGAAGGATGCCACCTCAGTCCTTGAGCACCACCTCACCCATACCATGTGGTGCCACATCATCATGATAAGTGGGTGGCCCAAATCAAAAGGAAATGCAGAATTTTGGATGCCATAAACCCAATTGGACACCATCCCTTGACCTAAGCCTCCAATCAAGAGGAAGTGCAGATTTCTTGGACGCCATCAAGCCATATGGATAAAATCTCTTGATCCAAGCCTCCCTTCCCTCCCCTATCAAGACTCTTTCCAAAGGGACCATGGGCGGCCAAGGAAAAAAATTTAAAAGAGAGACAACATTCCTCCCTTCCTCCCCCTATCAAGTTTTCCCCCAAAGAAGGGTGGGCAGCAAAGGAAGGTCCATGGGAGTTGAAGATTTGTGAAGACATGTCCCTTGCTTCAAGCCCCCATATCATGCCTTCTTCCCAAAGTGTTTGATCAACCATGGAAGAAATTCAAAAGTCCAAAGGCACCAAGACAAGATCCATGCTTCATGCCCCCACATCAAGCCTTTCTTCATAATAGCTTGGATGGTCAAGGAAAGAAGCAAAGATCAAGTGGGCACCCATGATTCTTGAAGACATGCTCCCCTCCTCACTCCCCCAAATCAAGCACTCCACCATTTCAAGGTCGACCAAGAGAGGATTCCGTGGAGAAAAATCTGATTTTATGGTGCCATCTTCATGAAGACTTGTAATATTTTTCATTCAAATTTTGAATGGGTCTTAAGGTGCCTATATAAAGGGCCTTACCCCTCCCTTATATGGTTAATTTTGAATGAATGAAAAAGAAAAGTTTGAGTGCTAGTCTTCTAGTTCCCTTCGTTCCTTAAGAATGTTGATCTATGTGAGGGAGCGCCTTGACCGTCGGCATCGAGGGATGTGAGGCCCTAAGCTACCATCTCTTTTGCACAAGCCATCTTCCATCTTCGAGTTCGGACGCCATCTAGATGATCCATCTAGGAGCCTAGCAAGAAGATCTCCCAACACCACCATCTTCAACCTTTGTTCCTTCATTGTTTCTTGTTTCTTGTTGACTCCTAACATTTATCTTGATTGCTCGCAGGTCCTCCAGGTGCCACGGACACAGAGTCTGTCTCCCTTGCCTTCGCAATCTCCGGATGGAAAGCCGGGGCATCCACGGGGTTGAAGGCTTGATCCCCCATGCTGCATCCACGAGAGCGAGTGAACTCGGCATCGGGCGCATCAAAGCATTACAAGGTTTGCCACCCTAAACTCCTAAGTGGGTATTGATCCAAGAGCTAAGTCCTACGGGGTTTCTCAATCTTGGGATCCTCTTCTTATCTTTGTTTAGGGACTTATTTGCTTGCTTGAAGTTCTTGTTATTATAGAAACCCTAGATCTACTCTTGGTTGTCTTCGAGAATCCTTAACCTCATTAAAAAAAAATCTAAAAAATCATAAAAGAAAAATCACTTGCATCATTCCATCTCATCCTAGCATCTAGTTAGTCTCGCAGCATCAGTCGTGGAAAGTGGCCCACCTGAGAATGCTTCCAACCAAGAGATAACCAAGTTAAGGAGCAGCATGGGTATAGTTATAACTTACGAGTTGGGCCTGGGAGGGGCAATGTCAGAACTGATCACTTGAACATCTCTTAGTGCCAATAGTTGGTGGGGCCATGCCCCGAGTAGTTCCAGATCAGTCATCGAGGGAGTCTGGGGCATCGACCGATGCCGAGCAACTTCTGGGTTTTTCAGGTGGCTCCTTGGCCATGATCATTGGTCTAAAGGGCATCTCAAAGCCAAAGAGGTAGTTGAAACAATAGATGCCCCCCACTTCCAAGTCTTGAATGTTGCCGAGTTAGTTCATCGGCATATACCACTTCTAGGGGAAGGGAGTAGCTATCCCGTCAACCTCAAGAATTGGGGTTGTCCTTTAGTTCTCCAGGCATTAATTGGCACCTTGGAAATTGGTGACTGGCACCTAGGGTGCTGGGGTGCGGTGCACAGGTAATGAGGGTGAATCATTGGCATGGACCTTAAGAGATTACGCTGTAATCTATGATGATTCACATAATAATCCTTAACCAATTGCTTCGTTCCATGTGGCCCATTAGCCATGGGCTATAAATGATCTACACAAGGCCCGAAAAATAGAGACGATCAATTAGTTGGGATTTTGAGGTGATCATGGTTGTACCTAAATGGGGATGTGCCACACGTCATGATCCAATTATCTTGAGAATGATGGGGTTCCAATCACAACCGACCAGTATGAGTATAAATAGAGGACTCTTGCTGTAGTTGCAAGGGCTGCTATTGGCAGAGAAAGAAGGAGAGAAGGAGAGGAGATCCGCATCCATGTTGCCTGAAGATCTCCCCAGGTTGGTTTTTCATGCTCTTCTTAAGTCTCTCTTTAGGTGTCCATAGGTATTCAATAGGAAAGATCACAAAGTAGCCTCCCAAGTAGTGATCTTTCCTTATGCTTTTATTCACTTCCTCAAGTGAAAGTAGCCTCCCAAGTCTTTCTCTTTTCCTTTTATTTCTCTCGGCCTGTCCTATGTCCTTGAAGGATGTCAGGTAGTGACGAGAGTCATTCAGTTAGTAATCCCTCTAGGGTGCAAGGGCCTTCAGATGCATCTTTCCAAGAACTGGTCTCATGAGGGTCCATCTGAGGAGGTGACTCTAGTTGTAGATGAGGGTTCGATGACGAGGGAGGAGTCGGCTGAGGAGGGTGAATTGGGAGAGGAAATGGAAGAGGAAACTTTAAGGGAGGCTCCTGTTCCCAAAAAGAAAGGACATGCTGGTGCCCTTTGGGGCTCGACGAGGCTCTTGGTGGGATCGATGTATAGGATCTTGAATGTTACCGAGCATGAACTTGTTGGGTTCTGATAGATGTATCAGATTTTGGAAGCCTTTTGTCTTCATGCATTGGGGCAGGAAGCTCGAGTGACTTCTAGCTTGGGGGCCGCTTGGCATGTATGAGGACCTTCGTGCCAGCCTCCGTGTTCTGTTGCATCCTTTAATCTATGATGTCTTACATCGGTATGACGTTGTTTCCACATAGCTTGGTCCTAACTCCTTCTAGTTTCTTGTCAATTTTGTCATCCTTTATCATTTTTGCGAGACCCAGCCCCAACTCTCCTTGTTCATAGTCTTCTTCAAATTGAATAAGCTCCTTGGGTCCAAGGCTTGGTTCTTCTTCGGCCCCCAAAAGAAGAGGAAACTTATCAAACTTCTCAGTTCTCTCCATCATTGAAAAACTTAGTTTTTCTTTATCTCTTCTAACTGACCTTGGGGGATCTAGAAAAGTTGGGGAGTGATGGATACATCTCCCAACCAGGATGATGTGGTGACTGAGCATGACCAAGAGGACTTTTAGAAGCTTTATGATATGGAAGTTCCCAAACTAAGAGAGCTCCTTACTGAACAGATTTGTATGATGCCACGTTGAGGCCAGCCAGCTCTCTCGGTAAGGGCTCCGAGTCCCTATTGCTTTTTTGTTTGGTCATTCATCTAACTTGCATATTTTTTATTTCATCCATGAGGACCATCTCAATGGATCAGGTCCAAGTGCACCTATAGAAAAGGTTGGCTCTGGATGGTGGCTGTAAGAAGAAGGCCATCACTAAGAGGCCAAAGGTCGGGGACCATCCATCGAGGGCCCCATCTATCGCTGCCAGGGCATCGCTCTCTATGTCACATTCACTTTTCTGAGGGCCTCTTTGTAGAGTGGTGAGGAAGTGGAGATTGATAACTACGTTATACGTATATATAAAAGTATTAATTTAATAATCAAATTATCTTTATTTCTTTAAAATTGATACTTTTATATGTTATTTGCAAGAAAAAATATTATCAACATGAAGAGCCTGATTTTAGAAGTCCAACGGCGCAAACGGCACTCAATTAAAACTTAAAATAGGCTCTAAATTGATTTTTGAAGAAATTAACCTGAAAATGCACGAATTTCGATGTAGCTGGTCCACCATGGACCGGCTGAATGGTCCACCGCACACTCCCAGGTCCATGACTGCCATGGCCAGTGGTCCACGGAACAAGATTGTGGATCGCAAAGCCTCTCTTGTGCTCAAACTCGTCGAGAAGATGGATCCGCTACCGCCCAAGCCACCAGCGCCTCCCTTATCGACCGGAGAAGCTTCCAACGATCGAAAAATTAGCCAGAAAGCTGCCGGCCTTCTCTTTTCCTTCTCCACCACCATCCCTTGCTACCCAAGCCAATGGAGCTCTTGCCTAGCCCACCGCCAATCGGAGAACATGCTAGTGTATTCTCCCTCACCATCGAGAGGCCACATTTGGCCGAAAAATGGACCACGGTTCTCCACTGTTCCTTGGTTCCCAAGCCAACCAAACTGGAGCTCTTGCCCACCACTGATCAAAAAGGATACCGGTGCACCCGTCCCCTTACCATCGAGGAGACTAGAATTAACCATCAATCTTCTCCTCATCGTCCATGTTCAGCTCCTCGTCGTCCATGTTGCAGCCCTGCGAACCATCACCGTCCAAATGTTTGTTGATCCAAGCTTCGGAAGATTGGAAGAGCCACAGAGGTTTGGAACAGTCCGAAGACCAGTGAGTTTAGTTGAAACATATTGAAGTTCGTTAGGAGTTCGTTGGAGATTTGTTGCAACAGTGGAACAAATTTTGTTGGAGCAGTTCGGAGGGTGTTGGGCTCAATTGGAACTGTGAAACAAATCACAGTTAGGTTGTTTGCAATGGTGGAATTGGTTCACTGCCTATAAAAGGCCATGGAGTAGGAGTTGAGAGTGATCTAGGAGATCATCGAGGGTTCAGTCTGAAGGTTGAGTTCGGAAGCATCGTTCTGCTATTCCATTATTCCACTTATTCTTCTTTTATCCTTCTTATATTCCAATTTTATCCCATCTTTATTCCACCTCTCTTCCTTCCTGTTCTATCATCTTTCTGACCCCTGACTGAGTTCCACTATCATTGTAATGGCTTGGTTTCCACTTTCACTGCACTGGCACTGGTTTTCATTCCCCACTCCCCATCGCGTCACCGGACGGCCTCACCTTCGGACATGCTGCGGCTCCCTCGAGAAGTCTACTTGGAAGAAGGGGGTTTATGTTTTAATGTTGATTGTTGTACCCTTTATTCAATGAAATGAAAAGAGCTTTGAGTAGTGCAAGGCTTTAGAGGTAAGTCACTCTAACATGACTATAATCTTGACTAACCGTGATCTACGGGTACGGGCCGTACTCTCATTAAGATAGATCATATCTTGATTATCTTCACTATCCTTTTAACCGATCTATTCCCAAAAGAAACGAACCATGATCTACGGGTACAGGCTGTGCTCTTGTTAAGAAAGATCATCTCTAGATTACCTTCACTGCCAATTACCTGTTAATTCCCTTTTCTAGTTCAATTTTCATTGCACATTTTTACTTTTAAAATAACTCAAAGGTTCTTATGGATTCGACCCTTTCTCCCACTATGCTTCCTAGGAATAGGAGAATTAAGGTACTAAATCGGTGCGTTGCGATGCGCATCAGATTTTTGACACCGTTGCCGGGATGTTTTGACATTATTTTGAAAGAAACAAAAAAAATCAAAATCAAATTTTTTTTAAAAAAAATTTGTTTGCTAGTATTTTTGTTTGAAGACTTAACAATTTTTTTTTCCTTGACATCCTCATAATTTGGTAGGAAATTAAAATTTTAACCATTAAATTAAAAAGAAAATATAATTAGTATAATTTTGATTGATAATTTCAAGATTTGGACACCTTGCTTGCTTGCTGCATTCATCTTTCCATAACTGACTAATGGCACTTAACCCCATTAACAAGATAAGGTAGGGATATCATTACCCTTCTTTGGCCCACAAATCATTCCCTGCATGTGCATTGACCCAAACCCTAACTCTAAAATTAACTAGACGCTAGCCCTAGAAAATTCGAGCTCAATAGGACAAGGAAACCATAGAGTTATACCAGTTCAGATTATTTAGTTGCTCAGTGTTTAAGGCAAGTGGTTCAGGGACAAGAGCCCGAAGGAAGGTGGTTCTTTAATTGGTTCTGTTCACTTACCTGGCCAATTTTTATTGGTATATAAGGTAAGCAACGAGAGGACCCCCACCAACCTTACACTTACCTGGCCGGGTCAGTTGATTGATCTTGGGCTTGGAGTGCTCGAAGGTAACCTTGGAACAGTTAGAAGCTGTCTAGTTCCAGGTTAACCCTAGGATAGACTTGATTTTGTTTGTGTTACTTGTTTGAAAAAAAAAAATATTAACATAGCTCTTTTCTCTTTTCTCTACCTAGGATTCTCTTAGGAGTCTTTTCTTTAGATTCTCTTTCTCTTATTTTTTTTCAATTTCTTGTTAAAAAAAAAAACTAAACTGTTGTTTGCTTTAGAGTATTATTATATGGTGTATGCTAGGTCGTCGATCTTTGGAACCTGACATCATACCCATAGATCCTGCAATAGATAGAACTTGTAGAGCAAATAAATCACATACCATGGACTACAATCAAGGAATCGATCCTCCATGACCATTGAAGGAATACTTCATTCCTTCAAGGTATACCTATTCACCTTGTATCCAAATACCCCCAGTAGAGGCTGTCCAATATAAAATTAAGTCCAGCATAATTCAGATGTTGCCATCTTTTTATGGACTTGCAAATGAAGATCCCTATAAATATTTGGATGAATTCTTGGAAATATGCTCAACTGTCAAGATTCAAAATTTCTCCGATGATGCCCTTAAACTTAAGTTGTTCCCTTTTTCTCTCAAAGATAGAGCCAAGTACTGTTGAATTCTTTAGACACTGTGACCATTTCGACTTGGGATCAACTTCAGAAGGAATTTCTTAAGAAATACTTTCCCATAGGAAAAATAAACCAAATTAGAAAAGCCATAACTAGTTTTTTCCAGTTAGACGGAGAAATGTTTCATGAGACATGGGAGAGGTTGAAAGAATTGATTAGAAAGTGCCCACATCATGCAGTTCCAAAATGGTAGTTAGTCTAGTATTTTTATGATGGTTTGTCTGAAAGATACCGACA